>OY284490.1:26447939-27647939 GCA_958336395.1 Ctenicera cuprea
CCTGTCTCCAAAACAACTCCAGTTTAAAAATTCATACCATCAACATCATGGCCATATGATAATTTTTGTTTTAAAATAATTCTTAAAGTGTTCTTAATTTTGTTCGCTGCATGTATATCTTAAAATCTACAAATAAAAAATTTGTCGCTTAGTAAGAAGTTCACTACATCGAAAAAGCAAAAAGCTATATTCGTAATTTTGTTGGGCAACAAATTAAATTTTTCTGGAAATTAAAATAACATCATAAGCAGCATCTGCTTTAAAGAAAAACAAAATCAAGTTGTTATGCCAAGTACTTCTCGAGATATGACGTTATATATGTAAAAAACGCTTAATTTGAAAAGTGGCAATTTGCGCATTATTTTATTAATAAAAAAGTTTGGTACCGGTGAAAAAGTTTGTAAATGACTGTTTTATAAAGCAAATAACGTACTTAAAAAGAATGTGTCGGTATTATCGAGCTGTACCATGAAAAAAAATTTTGTATAAATGATGCGACTTTTAACATTCATCCTTTTTGCAAGTAAATTTCATCAATTTCTTATTTATATTCATATACAAATGTTATTGTGTTTCAAATGCCAATATTTGAAGTCAAAATAGTATTTTTTTGGTTTTTGTAAAAAGCAAATATATTCGAAAATCATTCAATCTTTAATTAAATATATTATAAATCATCTTTCACTAGATGTGCTGTTCTTAGGCTGGCTATATAAGCAAAGTAAGAAACTATACTCATTTAGAGTTGTTTATCTGTGATGGCACAACTGAACAGTGACGCTTCAGTTTACATTTAGGCGACCTCACTTCCGTCACATTACTTCCGTCTCATTACTTTCGTTCCATAACTTCCGTCTTGCATTCGCGTGGTTACTCCTGCCGGTGAGAACTTCAAAAATATGTTCAATAATAACTGATTAAACAACATAATACTTGTTTATGTACTGGCAGTTTTATTCTGTGCAAACTTTTCTTAAGTTTTTGTTTCAATTATTTTAGGTAACATGTTGCTACTCTGCGCAAAGTAGTGATATAAAAACAAAACTACTAATTCAATTACGACAATTATTATTCGTGTAAGTATCTGCAAATTTCTTAATAAACAAGCGCATATACGTTAATTGCACATTCTTCACATTGAAAAACAAAATAAAAACATCCTTTTTATTACAGACACAACATACTGCCTTTATTACAAGTTTTCTGCATTTTGCATTTTATTAAAAGAAGAATTACCACGTTATTAGATCATATGCTAGTTCTAAATTAAAATTTCATGCAGAAAATTAAATTTCTTTTATTAAAAAAGCACATTCTTTTAACGCTTAGTTTCAACACCATATTAACTATTTTTAAAATACTTCTTATTGCCAAATTTATTCTTCTTAAATAAAGCAATCATGATTTAAACGGAAGCAAGTAACCCACGCATTCAAAAAGCTTCAAATTAAAGGCCTTAATATTAGAAGCGTTATCGTTAAAGTTTCAATTTAAACCGGAATTGGTTTAAACATAAAGTTCGTTACATGAAAATTTGTCTGTAAGGCATCATCTCCGTTTACAATACACCACCTCTGGGTGTAGGTGAACAAAGGTTATTACAGTTTCCAAAAAAAACAGCTTTGATCTATTGTTAGAAAATTTACATAGTGTAACAGTATGCAATGATTCGAATAAATTGTAATACCGTTTTCTGTTAAGATTCGTGGAAAATTCTAATGCTGTTAAGGAAAATATAAGCACCCGCGTTTCAATAAAAGGCATTTCCTAAAAATGACTGGCAGAGAATAAAAGAAGAGGAAATTGCCTTTCAATCTCAATTCTACACGAAAAAAAGAATTATGTTAGGAAAAATACGATTTGCACATACATATATGGTTGTAAGGAAAATTTGAAGCTTTATCACCTAAAATACGCTGAAAAAAAATGTTACCTTATATTAGAAATTGAAATGTACTGTCTTACAGAGTTGCAATAGTGTTGTTTCAGACATATCAAGACCTCACACATTCGTTTGAAGCTACACGGTATTTTATATTGTTACAGAATATTTCCTTCCGTTTAGTTCTGATTAATCTACATGAAAATGTATTTAGCAGAAATCTATACAGCTTCATACAAAAATATCTGTTTAAATAAATAGTTTTCTTATTTACATAATAATATATACGAAAATCTTTTGAGTAATTTTATAGTTTAACACTAGTTTGGGAGGGCACATGCTGTTGGTAGATTTATTTCACATTAAAAGTTTGTTAATAACATACAATTTTCTTGCAAAAATTGATAGCCAGATATTTAATTAAGTGCATTATCGATTAGTAAGCTGAATCTCCGAGGTGAAATAATTAGGTTTTTAAAAAGTCCAACACCTTTGTTGCATTTGCTTAATGTCTTATTTAAATTCTTGTTTAAAATATTATTTTATAATGTTTTTAAGGCAGTTTTGATTGCTTTGAGAATTGCGTGTGTTATTGTATGATGTATTACCTATTATCCTAAGATATGCAAATCTTGGCAACAGTTCTTTTATTTTAATTTTTCTTATCACATCAGCTTGCTTCAAGAGTCTCTTCTCCATTGCCATCGTTAAAAAGAGAAGTGACAATATCATCTTATATTTTTAGAGTTTTTTTTCAAGTGTGCCAATTACACGTACTGTGATAGTATGTGTTTTACCGACCAAATAATTGTTGCACGTGTTGGTTTTTCTTCTTGCGCTTGCGTATCTCTTTCGAGGTATAGCAAATTTTCTCACCTTCTGTGGTGGTTCAAATGGCACAGGAGAAATGGCGTAACAAACACCCCCCTCCCCGCACTGCGAAGGGAAGGGCCTCTAAGCTTTTTAAGAGCCCAGAGAGATTACGGGCTGTCAAAATCAAACCACTAAATGGCACTCAGAAGAAAAACATAAGTTAGAAAAAGAACAAAAAACTTAAGTTGAAAATACTAAAAGGTTAAGCATCGACAAAATCATAAATAAATACGCCGATGCAAATCGTTTTCTATAAACTAAGGTTGTCAATAAATAATAATGTGTTTTTATCGCACAAAATTATCACCAACGAAAGTAAGTTATACCTGCTGGAGTGTTATATTTGTAGTAAAGTTTAAAACTTAAATTTTCAATAATAATGCTGGTATATGACTAGTAACCGTAGATATATCTCATTTTTAATTTGAGAGTTAGGGGACTGTTATAAAAGTCTGCAAACAGAGCCCTTACGGTTTTCGTTACGCCATTGTACATGAGAGTAGGGACCTACGGCTTCGAACATGGAACTAATAAACTTGAGACGAAGAAATGTAGTGAGGTGGATTAGCGCCATTTAACGGACGGCCGATCGTCATTGCTGCCGTTTAACATTTTTCACTCATCCTGCATTTTAGGAGTCGCTTAAAGTTTTCAAAATTAGAAATGTGTAAACAAAATTGATTCTTCGAATAATACAAGAATTTTATATGACTTATATCGCAGCAGAATTTAATGCAATTTTAACGAACCTCAAAATACATAAAAGGATGTTTTAGTTTTAATTTGCTAAATATTAATTAGAACTCAGTATTAATGCTCTCTTTAAAATGTAAATTAGTAGCTGCGTTAATCAAAACTTGTAGACCTCCAATATTGTGAAATTATTAGTTTGCAAGCAGTAACTGAGATAACGTTATAATAAATGCAGTAAATCAAGATCGCATTGAAAGGGACAAACGAAAGCCATAATGTCGGCAAACTAAAAAAAACATTGTACGCCTTTGATCAGATAGTAAAACAGAAAATTCATTTTAGATGCACAAAAGGTTGAAAAGATTATAAAAATAATTTCAAGACTTTATAGAACGATGATACCTCAACGCTGCTGTTGATTTACCAGACCATAATGCCCAACTTTTAACTATACCTACGTATTGCACTAAACGTGAAAGTGAAATTTTTTTAAATATAATTCAAAGAAGAGAACTAAATTTTAAAAACTATAAAATACCCTGTTATACAATGCTAATGATACATTTCAAAGATGCAGATCTTTTATAAGACTATATCCATGGCGCGTTCTATAAAGCTTATCCATTATCTAGTAGAACTATAGAAAAATGTAAAAGTTGGATTCCCGTGGTTTGAATTTCATTCAAAACAAAAAAAAAACTGTAAATGATTTTGAAATGTTGTGATATATTACGTACGTATTATTTAAAATAGTCTAATTTAAAAAAATGCTTGTAAATCAGCAAAGAAAATGCATAAACATGTCTATAATACCACGGTAAAAAATATTCCTAAAATGACATGGCAAGTAACTAATAAAGATATTACTTAATCCACTCATGTTTATAACATAACTTTAAAATATGTAAACGGAACTGTTATAAAATCTCCAGCTGTAATCTCGAAGGTATTCAACGATTATTTTGCAAATGTGGCTTCTAATTTGACAAAATCTATACCAGACAGTGATTCGGCTATGGATAAGCTACGTTTACTTAGAATTAATAACGGTGATTCTTTTTATCTTACTTCTACTACACCTCAAGAAATTCAGAAATATATTACTTAAATAATACTAATGCAACGGGTTTCAAAGATGTTCTGACGCAAGTAATTAAACTGTTTGCGGAAAATATTTCTGAAATATTATCGCACCTCATTAACTGTTGTATTACCAATGCCACTATTTTTCACAAGAATTTAAACCATCTAAATCATAACTTTATATACAATAAGGATGAAGATTTGGTTCAAAATTACAGACCAATTTCTATACTGCCGGCAATATCAAAAATCTTCGAAAGCGCCATCAAAAAAAAAATAGAATTCTTTTTTAAAACATCTCGTTCTTTGTAATAGTCAGCATGGTTTTGTATCTAAAACATTTACATCTACTGCGTTATATAGTATATTCAGTGGTATACTTCATGGTTTTAATAAAAACAAATTAACAATTAGCTTAAACTGTGATCTATCTAAGGCATTTAATCTTGTAGATCACTATAATAAACGTTAGAACATTACGGAATTCGTGAGACCATCTTATGACTTTTAAAATCATATGTTTTCGAACGGCAGCAAATGGTTTAAACTATTTTTTTATTTGTTTAAACGAAAACAACGAAATAAGACAATACCATTTGTTTCTAGCTAATGTTCATTTTGGAGTACCCCAACGGTCAATCTATGGACCATTTCTTTTTGTTGTATATGTAAATGACCTCCCAAGCAGCACTCATGCTGATATCACAATGCATGCTGATAGCACAAGCATAAATGTTCATGGTGGTACTGTCTCAGATCTTGAAAATAATGCAATACGGGTACTCCATGATGCACAACCTTTGTTACCGCAAGCCATCTCTTAACCAACATTGAAAAAACCTCTTTACTGTCATATTTAAATAATAAAGAGACGACGATGACTTCTTGTTTATAATACGTTATATTAACATAAATTAAAAGACACATTCGGCCACATTTGTGGGAATAATTGTTATTGATTGTTTTCAATGGAAGGGACGTGTTAGTCAACTCACCGAAAAACTTTATAAAGCTATATGTTGCCTGCGAAGACTAAAACGTATATGTGAACGTCAACACTTCCTACTGTACGTAGATTGGTGTAGGTAGGTAGGTGGGTAGGTGTAGGTAGGTAGGTGAAGGTAAGTAGGTGTAGGTGGATGGGTGTAAGTAAGTATAGGCAGGTAGGTAGGTGTAAGTGGGTAAGTGTAGGTAGGTAGGTGTAGGTTCGTACCGTATAGTTTGCCCAATTTGAGTCTATTCTTAGGTGTGGCATATTTTTGTGGGAAAATTTGACGCATCTATGAAATATATTAAAATTACAAAAGAAAACGATAAAAGTAGTCTTTGGTATGGGCAATCGAATATTCATACAACAAGAAATAATGTTTTTAGTTTGTTCATTTATAAAAGTTGCTTCTTCATATATAATAATAAAAAACATTTTCAACCAAACTCAGGTTTACATAGTTACAACACGCAAAACAATAAACTATTTAATAATATACCAACCACTATTCAAAATATAGAAAAATAATATATATAATAATAATATAAATAAACAATTTAAAGCAGCTTTAAAATTGTATCTTACAGATCATAATTTCTATATACTTGATGAATTTTAAGTGAAAGCGAGATTATTGGTATTCATATCTGCCAGTACACTGTTTTATGGATTATTATTACTTGCATATCTGTTTTTTTTGTGTTTCATATAATATAATTTTTAAATATTGTACGTAATTTGTGTAAATAAAGAAATAAACTATTTATCTATCTATCTATCATTGACTGCAGTCGTGTTAGTAGCAGCCAATTAACTCTGCCATGTAGACAACAAATATAAACACAATGAAAGCAATAAAATGTATATATCTTCAGTATTTCTCATTAATTGGACATTATTCTAGAATTACTGCGGCAGTTAAATTAAATGGGAGACTACGCAATAATTTTCTTTTATCGCCGATTTAAATATGCAAATTAACTGAACAGAAGTCTAGATTAAGTAATTACCAATTGGAGTGCAATCGATTATGTAAAATTCATTTTTCTTACTCACCTTCTTTGGGCGGATTAAAACCATGGACTTCGCAATATGTAGTGGGCGCCAAAGTATGGCCCGGACTTGAGGTATCTGGACAGGGTACGGTTGTAGGGGTATCTATAGTAAAAAAAGTTGCAGCGGAAGCCTGTTCCTCTGCTTGGGCCATTTCTTGGCGCCTACATTTGGCACAACGTTTCATTTCTGAGCGCACACGTAACAGCCACACCATCCCGAAGAGAGCCATGCCAAAGGGCGTCATGGTCAACATATGCACATGGCCAATCTCGCGTGTAAGGCGCAGGTTCGACACACACATACCCTTATAATATTTTAACAAAATAATTATACCATGCAAATTTTACACTAGACACTTTTTTAGAAACCAACACATAACACACTATTTTAAATAACACTACTTTATTGGCACAATAAACTTAATTTGCTTGTCAATGATAAATTGTTGTTTGGTTACTACAGTCGCAATTTGTAGAATTGCACCGGCGGGCCTTTGTAGTACAGCTCATTGAACACCTGAAATACGCATTGTCAAATATACACATTGAAAGAATATATTGATATGCCTTCCTTTATATTACTTCGTTTTTGTACCTACTTTGTAATTTTACACGATATTATGCAATCAATTGCACTTGCACTTTGTTTAATGAAAATTATTTTTCTCGCTTTCGTAAATTTTCGCAGTTGTGTATTTAAGCATAATACTCATATATTTAAAAACTGTATAAAACAGTGACTAAAAAAATGCCGGTGTAGATTTATAAACGAAGCGCATGTGAAAAACAGATATTTTCAAGAAAAATCGAAAACAGTAGAATAATTGCAAGACTACGTGTAAGGAAAAAGACCACCCACCAACCCAAAGTTAGTTCAGTGTACCAAAAACGCCCTGTAATTAGTGCGTGATATTTTTCTTGGCTGTTCCTTATAACTTATAAACTAGCTGTAAAATTTAAGACTGCTATAAAAAGGAAACACAATAAAACTACATCTGCAAATGAAACAAATTACACAAAATAAGTTTTTTTATTTCATCAATGTAGACCGTTAGTACTACCTAAACTAAGTGAATGCGAAAGACCCTCGCGTTCAATAAACCCGGACGTCTCTCATCTCTCTGCGTTCTAAGACTAATATCCCCCAGCTAATAGCACGTTTCGCAATCAGAGGATGTTGTTTTTATCTCCCTTCAGGATAGGAAATTAAAGAAGAATTAAGGACCAAAACGAATTAATTCCTTGTAGTGAATATTTACAGGAGAATGTTTTACTTGCGATAATTCTGAATTAACCTAGAAACATTTTGACTATTTGTAGAGAAGAAATACACCTTCTGCTTTAATTACAGTTTCGTTTTGTTTGGATACTTGTTTAAATTACAAGGATATTTTTTAAACTAGTATAAGGTTGTGGAATATTTTATGCTATTGGAGCGACTTAATCGCTCATTTGTCACGATGTTTCAGTTCATTAATCTAACGTTGTAATGTTTACTTGCTAACCAATCAATTGATATCACACTTATTTTATTAAGCCAATCAGAACGCAGGAATTACGTGTGAAGAACCAATCAAATTCATTTGTCTAGTGGATTTCAATAACTATCGTTTTAACTAGCTAGTTTATTGAAAAAAACGTAATCACTAGTTGTATTACTTGTGATAAAAAGGCTACTAGGTTTTTAACAAGAGCGATAAATGACTAGTAGTTTTTCATTGATAATGAGCAACAATTTTAGACCGACGATATATTTTTTTCTATTCATGAATTATTGTATTAAAATATAACTCGACCTTAATTTGCTTGTTAGGTACATTTTGATTTTTACATTTTTCACATTAATATAGGTTTCAATTTTACTGAAACAAGATTGCTCAACTAAATTTAATTATGAACAATAACTATTCAAATCAGAAACGAGCTTTAATTGTAAATACATTTTACAGTGGTAAAAGCAATATTTATTCAACGGAATCAAAACCTGAATTAATATAACATCGTCGAGTAATTTAAATAAAAATGAAAAGCAAAGGTATACTCATAATGAAATTGAGTAATATCCCATGTTAGCTCTTTAAGGTTTACATACTATGCTATTAATCAGTACAGTCGATTTCCGAGTCAACAACCAATTAAATCAATTTGCTCGTGAAAAAATATGACTAGCGGTGTTTAATAAGTGACAAAACCATGGAAAAACCACTACTTACAACAGCGGCAAATGAATAACGTGACTGTGCAACAACATGCAAAAAACGACGATCATTTCCGGTAACATTCGCAGTAATTGAAAACAATCGAAATACATCGGAATTAATTTAATGATATAATTACTACAAACATATGGGGTGGCTTCTGAGGTAACTCGTGGTAGTTAATTTAAGACACATCGCCATCGCGCCAGCATAATTATTATCTAAAATAGCAGTCGTTAACAATCAAGTTTATTAAAAAATCAGGGTTTTTAGTTGTATTACTTTAATAACAATATAATTTAAAAAAATGTGCAAAATGTAGATATACTTCCGTACGCTGCAAGCGTTAAACAATACATACAATTTTTTAACTTGTAAAATGTTTAAACTTAAAGTTGTAATCCATTAGACAAAAATAGATAATATACAAATAACTTTCTGGGACAAGGCGATTCGCATTTAGAAGATTTATCAAAAAACAAACACCAACAGCTACTTTAACATCAAAATATTACCAATACTGCAAATTATATATCTCTTTGTTAATTCTGACAGTTTTATATTGAAATCCCATTGCTTATATGATATAAAAACAAAACGTAACTTTTCTTAATTTTGCGAGAAGAGATAATTTTGGATATAAGAACGCTAGAGGTCAAAATATAAAATCTGTCAGCGAAAACATAACAATAATAAAGATCACTATATAAATAAAACATCATTAAATTTATAAGTAAAAAAATTCACAGACAGCGTCGTAGAGAAACTAAATCATTAGAAATCATCAATTTGTATATTTTGTTATTAAGCAAAGAGATATTAACATTTACAAATAGAAACAACTTAAGACGGGTTTCTTTATTTTTAGGACTCTTTAATCCTCCGCTTGGATTAGCCAGGTCCCACCATTTTTGCGTGGATTGTAGCTTTGCTACTTCATACCTCGCCGTACATTATATAGACGTCTCTAGAGACATCTATTACCGTTATTGTATATCTTATACTTCCTTTCGTATTTACAAAACGCTAAATAAAATCAAAATTTAAAAACAATATTTTCTTTGCAACTCAATATCATTATGAAAATATGTTCTGCACATAGAAAAAGTGGACAGCAAATTTATTGCTAATGTAAAAATTTTAAGCTAAACTTACTGTTGTACATGGCAGTAAGTAAACAGAAAATTGTAGAATAGCAGGTTAAAAAAATAAACAAAGCGCTTCGCCTATACTTTCTTCAACTGACACATTGTTGTTTATCATATTTTCAAAAGCATGTTTGTAGCTACGTTTTATGAGTCATCGTTAACTATGATAACGCGTTTTTTGCTCGCCACAGGTGAAGTTGTAGGGCTGAGCGAGATTTAAACATCCGCTTTTTACTTTTTACTATGACATAGCAAGAACTACAATGAAAGCGGTCATGCATTACTGTATTAAGATCTAAAAAATTGTAGTGAGAAAAAATCGCTTTCTTGGAAAAAGATTCTTTCAGATTAAAGAAAACCAGAGACAAAAAAAATTTGTCGGATAGGACGTCACAGATAAATTAGCGGACTGGAGCACCAACCAAATTGGAGCTCATTCCTAGCTCTATAAGCTAAAAGATTCTGCAGCCAGTTTTATAGTTTTTTGAGAATGATCAAAACTGACAAAATTATTTCACTTCACGGTTTAACTTATCGTACATAGTGGCATTGTGTCGCTCTAGGGCTGTTACGATACCGAATTTGATCCCGATCTGTAAAACCGTTTTGAGTAATAAGCCGTTAAGTCAAAATAATCAAAATAACGAAGCAGCCGCCATTTTTAAGCTGAAAAGATCGGCAAAAAGCGTTGCATTTGACCTAAGGTCAAAAAACTATTTTCTAAAAAAAAATACAAAAAACATGTCTAACTTTCGCTTCCAGTTTCGGATTGTTTTAAAACTTTAACTTGTCGATGATGTTTTGAGATACCCTTAGCTCATCGAAATATATCGATTCATGTGACGCGCACGCACCCACACACTCAAACCACACCTTCCCACTGACAAATATTTTTTTAAATAATGTTTTGTATTTTCTGAATTTTCAAAACAAGCATATTCGTCAAAATATCAAACACGAACATTTTCATGAAATCAATACTTTCGTATACTAATAGCATGGGAAAGTAAAAACGCAATTTTGGTAGCTAATTTTATTTTGGAATTAAAACCACCATGGCGATTGCCATCTTCATGTTGCTTCTTTTTTTTTAGATAGCCAAGAAGCTCCATCAATCATCTTATCATCAAAAAGTAATTTTGAAGCATTTGACACTACAGTTTCACTACCCTTCAATCTAATCTGAACCAACATCTCTAGTAATTTCGCAAGATATCCTGTTAAAAAAGCATCTCGAAAGCCTATTTACCAACCTCCTTCGCAACTTCGTGAAATCTTCATGACGAGACACTTTACAAACTTATACGATCAAACGTGAAGGGTTTTTCTGAGGGCGGTAAAGCACATCACAAGGGAATAAACCCTAAGGGAAGACGAAAGATCCGTTTAATAAACAACCTGCGGAGTGCAACATGTTACTACCAACAAAAATAATCATAGACACGTATGTATCTGTTGGGAAGCCTGTTGTTTCATTCTCTCTCACAAGGTAACATAAATAGTATAAAGTGTACGTGTATGTTTTCACACAGAAACAAATTCTAGTTCAAAAAGTACAATCACGTGCGAAAACTTTATGACGACGTATATTTCCCTACCTCATGCTGTTTTAATAGAAACAGAAAATGGTACTTCTAAAACTCCCTCTTGCAGTATAAAGTGTTATTTAAATTACACTATGCCGGTTTTCTTATACACAAAGTTTAAATAGTGTTATTTTGAGTTTTATGGCTACACCTTTGTATGCATATTGTATGCGAATAGCATTATTAACAATTCGTTAAAAATTAACTACTGTCGTTGATGTTATAACGAGTATTAAATTGATTAGGAGAATGGAAAAATAAATGACATTGCTGAGGGGAAAATTGGTCATACGTTGTGCAAAATAAAATATATAAAAATCTAGGAAATTATGGACCATTAACTACTGCTCTTTTTAAAACCTAAACCGGGTGCTAATTAAGATATATATTCGCAAAATTTCTCATGCCAAACAAACCATGGAAAGAATAAAAAAGAATAACGTATAATCTAATATCATATATCATCTAATAACAATTTTCTAGTGAGGTGAGGAAAAAGAAGTTCATATTAGTATGCGTTTTCCTTAAATTATCTTGTTGTTTATATCTGTCCTGGAGCAAATTAAATATACACACCATATGTGCAATTCCCGAGTGTTAATTTTATTAACAGGAAATAGAAGTGAGCCTCAAGCAAAAAACAACAAATAATTACATGTGTTGAAACGTGACGTTTTTCTGTTTTATAAGACTTAACAGGACAAAACAGCTCCCTCATTTCTCAGTTTAAGAACGAAGTTATGCAATTAACTGAGTAGTTGTTTTAACACTACCAGCAGCGGTCAGGACTGTACCACTATCGGAAAATTTTCCTAAACACTTTTCCGGGAAAAAAATCGGCTCACGTTTAGTAGCAATTTACTGATTTTGTTTACTGGCGGTAGTGTGAAATTACAGTTAAAAATTAGGTAAAAAATTGCATTAATGAGTGAGCGCAAAATAAAAAAGTAAAATAGAATTATAAAGGTACTATTAAACTTGTGATATTTTGAAAATCTTAGATGTACACACAGAGCGTTATTTTTTACATAATATTATAAGTAATTAAAAATTGATTATGTTTGTTAATTCAATAATAAACATAACAACATAAGTTTCCATCTAAAAAAAAATTTCAAAAGCATTTTTTAAACATCTTATTATTTTGAAATAAAAATTGGCGAAGCACTTCACCTGGACTTTTTTCCAAAAAATGTTTTACATCATCTTAGTGTAGGTATTTCGAGAGTATTTCGGGCATGCGGCATGCAGCTCGCTCTAGTAGTGAGTAAAGATTACTAGATACACTTAAGAAGTATTGAAAACCAAAAATTTTACTACTATTAAACTCTTAAGTTTAGAATCTCATTTTCCTATCACTAATAAGCAAGCTGCATATTCAATCCGGGCTTCTTTTACCTGTTTCGCGTTTTACTGTAGCTATTAGAAGCTGCATCTATATTATATAGAGCCCATAATCGTATGTATTGTTATGTTGCGGAAATTGGGTCGCAAGGCGCTGAGCCTTCGTTAGCAATCCGAACTCCGCGGCGAACACATTTGAGCCGGTCAGTAAAATTGAATTGACTAAACATTCGAAAAAACGTGCACTTGAAATAGGCACTTATGAAAATGCGTTACAAAATGTCATTCAATATTACTGAAATATAAGGCATTGCTTAAGATTTGTAGAAATAAAAACAATAATGAGACAAATATGTAATGAACAACTACATTACAAACTCAAGAAATTAAAGAATTATTAATTAAAAAGACATAACTCTACTTTCTACATAATTAGTCGGAAACCAAACTTGACCCAAATACTGAGAGTTCGCCTTTTGATTTTGATAATGTTAGAAAATTTTGCAATAATCTAAAGTGACGAAAATTTTCGTAAATTTTGAAAATTAAAAAAAAATTGTGGATATGTTTTTTGTTTTTAGTATTTGTTTATCGTAAACCATATTAATTCGTTAAAATCTGAAATAGATTTCACTTTTTGGTTATAGTCTTTATTTTGACGATTATCCAATTAAACTGTTCAGGTAAACGACCAAAAGCAAACCTCCCAGAAATGCTTTCTCAATAGAATATTGTTCCTATTATCATTTAACATTTTCATACCGATTTTTAAGGCACAACTCGTATATTTGTTTAATACCGAAGAATTGTTGGGGGTCGCTGACGAAGGCCCCATACGTTTTAAAGCAGTTGAGTGGTTTCATGATATTTTGTGTTTTCTATTTGCAACTAATAACTATCCCTTGATACCTCAAAATTAATTTCATAAGTTGGTTATAGCCGTTTTTGGTGGTATTCAATTAATCTATTGAGGTAACTGACCAAAAGAAAACCTCCCAGTGGCGTTTTCCCGTTGTTCCTATTGTTATTTAACATGCTCATACCGTTTTTAAAACCAAAATTCTTAAATTTCTGAAAATATGTAAACCAGTTGTGGGGGCAGTGGGCGGTAATACGGGAATCGCGTTTGCGCAGATTAGCCATTACACATTTGTGTAGAATACTGATCTAAAACGCGTCTATATTGAAGTAGAGCACCCTTCCCCCCTCCATGTTTTAATGCAGTCGCCCGCTCTTATGATATTTTATGTTTTCTAGCTGTAATTAATGTTTATCCTTTAAAATGGATTTTTGACGTCCTAGAGATCTTTGGCTGATAGCCGTATTTTTCATTCAATTAAACTGTTTACGTAAACGACTAAAGGGAAACCTCTCAGTGACGTTTGCTCAATGAAAAGTTGTTCTTATTGTCATTTAAGATGCTCATACCAATTTTAAAGCTGTAATTCGTAACTTTAAAAGAAATCGATGGTGGGGGGCAATAGGAAACAGATCGCGTTTGCACAAATCGGCTATTCGACATGCGTAGAATACGAATTTAAGGTTCTTTTTTCTTGGGTGTCATTCTATTGCAATTGGCAATCTTTGAGGGAAAGTTGGTCTTTCTGCGTTAAGGTGTCTGGGCTGTAAAGTGTATACAGACATACAGACACCGCTGCAGTGTCCGCTTTATCGGTCTCCTAAGGCACTAAATCCTGCTTATTAGTCACAGTATTTAGGGTAAAAATGTTTGGCATAAAAGTATCTTTCTTTGAAGCATAACTCATATATCTGCCAGTGAACCCAAAGCGAAAAAAAAAATCGCCGAATAAAGGCATTTGCTCCAAATCCAACCTGACGATCACAATACGTTCCTCTATAGCTAAACGTCGTATAGCGAGGAGGGTACAAAGCTACAAAATAAAGTTACACTGCTATGGAAATAACTCATTTGTAGCTTAAGAAAAGTAATACTTGGAACAAATCGAATTTAAAGGCTAAGACGTACTTCTAACAGCTATTATCGTCAATTATCTCGATATAAAAGAAAAAAGAATCGATTTGTGAACGTCTTTTCAGGAAAATACGTCTTCTGGGTAATCTGACAAGAAGTATGGCCAATTGCCGCAGGACGTGACTCCGTGAGACTCCGGGCGAGCCATGGCTTAATATAATAGTCAGAACTCAAATGGGAAATAATGACCCTTTTTTGTCGATTCTTGTGACAAAACAAATGTTGCTATAAAATTTGAGCTTTCATCCTTAATTTGTATCACGCAGAAAATCATAAAGGTAAAGCTGTAACTTTTATATGCAAATCTGGAGCATGATTACAGTGAACTGGTAGTATACGTAATAAACGAAAGGGTGGATAATTGCAAACAAATGAAATGAGAAGTTTTAAAAATAACATATCCCACGAGAGCTTGTGTACATTAACTTCGCAAATTACTGTTGAATGCTGTGAATATTATGTAAAAAGCGCTTTTTATTATCTTTTGCTTTCAATAAAAATGACAATAAAAAACTTTATGCATACGCAATTAATTATATGTTTCTAAAATTTACTTGATGAACGTGTAAGTGAAACAGGCTACATTAAGCTTTTCTATTTCTCAAATAGGTGTTAAATTTCCAGCACATTAATCGATATTTAATACATTCTATGGATTTATAAGTACAGATACTTGTAGTAAACTTATAACGTTTTTTGTCATTCACGCTAATGAAGACAAAGCCGCTGAACGTGACAAGATCATATTTGTGAAAGGTGCTTGTCACCATGGTTATTTTCAGAATCGATTACAAACGTTAAAGTGTAGAACGAACAAATTAAAAACTCGTACCACCTGCGCTTATCGCATGCAATGAAACGTGTCGGCGGGCTACATTATAGCCTTCAAATGTAAATATTAAAATGTCAATTCAAAATGATTAGCATATTTCTTTGCCTATAGGTGCCCAAACAGCACTACTTGACCGTACATGATGTTTCTACAAGTAGTACACTTAAGCAGTGGCGGTCCGCCCTATTAGGCAGGGTAGGAGGTAGTGCCTACCCATAATTTTTCAAATAAAAAAACTAATTATAAATTTCAATCAAAAAAAAGGTACTTTTACATACAGTGTTTACTTTTTGACGCCACCCTGTAGCATTAAAAATTAGGCGCAAAGTAAACACAACGCTGCCTTTAAAAACTGCTTTGCATACGCGAACTCGAGCCTTAGCGCTCTCAGCTACGGAACAATCAACCGATCTATTACTCTTAACACCTCTGCATGCACATTGTAAAATGTACAATGATCAGATGCAAACAAATAGTGGGGATATTGAGGCGCAGTAACCACTGAATAGGCGCGCCTGTTCCCGACTTGCCGTAGGTTTTATATGTATCAGATCAGTCAGAGTCAGCGGCAATAATATGCAGCGTAAAGGGTATGTTATACTATCGCACACTAAGTAAGTTTGTATTTGTTATAGATTTGATAAGTATGACGGGCTTACTTTTTAAAATATAGACTTTTTACTTTTTAATCTAATTTTTAAATATTGTTTTTATTTGCCGTTGCCTAGCCAAATTTGAAACCCACGGAACGCCACTGCACTTAAGCAAATTGAAGGGTTAAACCAAATATTTACATTAAGATATGATCAGGCCCGGTCCTAGGCGGGTGCGAGAGGTGTATTGCACAGCCACGGCCCCGCACTTTGACAGGCCTCGCAAAATATAACTTGTGATCTATTACGTGATTTCCACTTGCAATGCAATTTATGGTAGGCTGGTGTTAGTTGGCTGCTGCCAGTTGGCAACATTTTGCCGATATAATGTTACGGAATAACGTGATATGCCTACTTTACTAGCAACATAATTTTTTTCCTATTTACTTCTAAGTACTTTTTTTTGTGTTATTAGCAGTGAGTGAGCCAACAGTGTAAACTTTACTTCTCTTGTGGCGCTGCGATAATTTCTAAGAACATCCTAGGGAACATAAACAGTAGCGTTGTACCATGTACACAACAAAAAAAAATAAATAATAAAGATAATCCATGTACAGTAATTGTACATCATTTTTAAATAGTAGTAGAACTAAAATGAAAAATGTAACGTGCACCGCATTATAACACACGATCAACCTAATCGTCACAACGTTGCACCACATTCTACCACTGAGCCACGGCGTCTGTTGACAGCAGATGATAAAATATAGAACACATACAATAAACAACACGTTGGTCAAATTTATATTGCCGGTAAATTACGCAGCACGTTATCTGATGACGCTGTATTGCCATGATTTTGCAAGGCGGCAACGGCAAGGTAGTCAATGTGTTTATGGTATTCTTTTTCTGTTCTTAAAATAGTCGTAACCTTGAAATTGAGCAGTAGAGGTCATCTCAAAGTTTCATCAATAATGCCATTTTCGTGATCTCAAAATTGTCTTATGACCTTAAAAACGCAAATTGTCTCACTACTGCTGCAACTGCAAACTAGTATAATGTTTCATCTGAAGTTATTTTGACGATTCTGTTTTAAAAGAAACGAGTAAAACTAAAAACTTGATTTTAAAGATAAGCTGAAGTGAAGTAGGTAGGTGGCAGAAATATTTCATTTAAGCAAATCTACTATTTAGGGGTCGTAGAACAACATTCCGTTGGTTTTTATCCTCTAATCTGATATTTACCTCCCTTTTGTTTTGTGGAATACACTAGAATGCGCCTACAGACAAACAAACAAACTCTATAAAATTCGACCTTTTATGATTGACAAGACCACACGGCATAAAACGTATAACCTGCTGACGATCTTAGGGTGTAATATTATCCTAAATAGCAACCCCATCGCCCACAAACATTGCGGACATTATAATCGATATATGATAACCAGTCCCAAACAGCATCATCATACTTCCTGTGTATGTTATATGTATGCGGAGAAGTTAAACTTTTGAAAGGTTTCACAACTCTGGAATTAATAAGGACAAACAGTTCGAGCAAAGCTAATAATCAATAAAAGCCTTAAATTTATAGTAATAAATACGTAATGTATGGAATGTAATAAACCAACCTTATTATATTTGTGGAATTTGGAAAAACAAGTTGATTATCGCCTCTCTAACGCAAACAGAGATTTCATCAATCTTTTACCTTCATACTTTAGAGAATTTCATCTCATGAACGAATATACGTATAATGTTATTTTAGAAAAATAAATATATTGACGTAAGGAGTCATGTTTGAACAGTCATGCACGAAACTGAATAGCAGTTAAATTAGCTTTCGTCGCCCAAATTTTATTTAAGATATAAAGCAGGAAAATTATTACTGTTAGCTATAAATCTGAAGGCATCTAAGCTCGTATTGCAACATTACCGTTTAATGCAACATCCAGCTGACGGATACATTAAGTGAAAAACGATGCAGTAATAAACTTGGAATCTGACAAGTACAAAATACCGCTATATATTGCATCTTAACAGCACGCTTCTAAGTATACTGCACCATTAAACCAATGCATACAATCAAGATCACGATTTATAATTTGCGCTAAGCTAGATACATTATCTCTTGTAATACGACTAGGATGCAAGCCGAGTGGAATACGAAACGCTAAGGTACGGACGTGACTGTCATAAAGGATTCCTATTATTATTCATAATGCTAGATAGCGCACTTGAATTTAATTACGGCTCCTTAATACTGCTACACACAACGTCCGGAGCAACTGTGCAGAAAAGGAAGGAAACAAGGAATCTGAATCTGCGGTGTTTTGGTTTTGAGAATTCGAACGTGTAGTAGAAGATTTTGCTCCACACATTATTACATTTTCATTTCTATTATTGTTTGATATAATTTGGTTTGGTTTACTTAAGGCTTATGTAGCAGCAGAATATTCAATTACCTTGTTAAATATTGAAAGAGAATTTCAAGATAATGTTTTGAAACCTCACTAATGAAAGATGATTGAATGTATTTAGCAAGTAAGAGGGAAAGCGTTGAAGTGTGCTTGAATAAATAATGTTCGATGAAGAGCAACTGGTGAGAAATTATTTTTGTCTTTCTTTGTTGATCTAGAAAGAGTACGAAGATAATTTGATGCAATTTCTCAGAATAATAAGATCAAATAAAAAATTATTTGGTATTTTATTCGAAAGGTAATGTACATCATGTTTCAAAATTATGTAACTACTGCGGTCAGTGTTGGTTCAAAATTTAGAATTTATGTAGACGATTTATGTAAAAAAAATTGTTTACACAATAATCTTGTATGTGGATTCATCGCTATTTTTAGTGATTGTGTATTTTATAATTCCCTTAAGGAATTCGGATTTTGTATTAGGATTCGAATGTTACATCCGGATTTCGGATTATTCAAAGTATGTTTTGTTTCAGGGTTTTAACGCATATAAAATCTAAAACTCGTATATCCGCATTTTCGAACGTAAATTTTTGTAAAATAAAATTTTATTATTAG
Source organism: Ctenicera cuprea (assembly GCA_958336395.1). Lineage (NCBI taxonomy): Eukaryota > Metazoa > Arthropoda > Insecta > Coleoptera > Elateridae > Ctenicera > Ctenicera cuprea. Next base: position 26,467,242 of record OY284490.1, read on the forward strand.
GTAAACTAGATTTACAGAATGTTGTTAATGACATAAATTTCATTTTTGTAAAAACGTTAATAGCATATTTCAAACTTTTAGTTTTATTTAAATATTTAAAGTATATATTTTTAAATCAAATAGGCCTTTTTAATAACTAAGATATTATGTAGGCCTTTGTAAAAGACAGTGGTTCGAGTGACATTTCAGGTGCGATGGGCTTATTCCCCGGCGTCGGTGTATTTAGTCACATCAGCAGAAATACACCAACGTAAATAGAATTAATAAACAATGGTTATTTCGTAGTTAATTATAGGAAAGTAAAAGTCTATAAATTTATCTGATGAATTGATTAAGATAACATTTACCTGAGATAAATACAGATACCGGATTATATATAATTAATTCGAATAAATTCGAAACAGATGTTTCGGATAACTGATTCGATTTGACCTATTTTAATTACGAGTAGAAAATCAACCAATACCGAATAAAACGGAAAGCACACCATTAAAATCCCGAATATGTATTCAAACCATGACACTACTACTAAACTGTTAAAAATTATCCTGACTTGTTTGTAACTTCTGAATGCATGGAAAATATTTGTATTGTTTCATAACATAATAAAGACAAAATGTTCACATAAATGAAGCGTTTGCAATTTTAAAGCTAGTAAGTTCGGAAAACAGCGTTGGATTTGGTATAAGATCTATCATTACCAAGCATGCATGTGTAACTTCCAAATTTTTTTAAAACTTATTCTGTCAGTAAATTTCTGAAAGTTCAAAACATGTTTTTCCGTTTCGCAATCAAAAATTTTCTTGATACCAATACAACCTTGTAACTTTACAACTATCAAACACTGAGGTTCACCGTAAAATAAGTTTCGTTAGCATTACTTCATACAAAAATGTAATCGAAATCATTCAATTGCACTCATGCAGTTTTGTGTGTTAACAGAGGGTAATCTTTATTTGCTCACTATACAAAAATCTAATAGAAATCATTCAATTGCACGTATGCATTTTAGTGTGGAAGGCGTAAATTTTCATAACATCGATTTTAAATGAAACACTTAATGTTAGTAGGCATTTATTAAACGTTTGATCTCAGTTTACAAAACTAGCTACTTTGAATAAATAAACTTCAGATTTTACCATATTTTGTTATTTGTTGCCAAAAAATATATAGAAAAAATAGCAGCAAACGACGAAAGTAAATAGAAATGTATACAAAAATTGACTAGTGTGTATATAAAAAAGGTTTCGACGAGAATAACCCACAAACAGGCATGTAATGTATCCCATTAGGTAGGTGTTTTAAAATTTATGTGTTTATACAAGGTAATAAAGCATTATAAGAGAGTTAGTCAAAGCAATCTGGTTGTGGGTAATGAGATACCTATCTACCCCTGGCGTAGAAATTCAGCAGAATTAACGTCATACGATATTTTTAAAAATAGATATCACTGTGAAGTAGCAGACGTGAAATTTATGTTAGCACTTTAAAACAAACCCTTTTTGTGCGACAATGTCTTGCCTCGCAATTTTAGTTGGCAATAAAACCGCCATTTCGTTTATCTGATCACAACCACTCTCAAGTTTCAATAGGGTTCTTCATCGTTAGTATAAAAGACCACAGTAAATCAAGATTATTTTTGTAACAAATTGCTGTAGATATTCGATTGTTTTTGTTGGATTGTTGGGAGAACACATATAAATCGGTGCAAAAACTCCGACGTTAAATGTATCCAATAAATGCGCTTAAAGAACGTCATAAAAATTAGTAAGTTACCAAATTCTAAGCATTTGAAACGGTACAAATAATTCAAGAAGATGAATTGAACATAGTATCATGTTATCATGAACATGATTCATGATGTTTGTGTAGACAGTTACTAGGTAGGTTTGTATTTCGTTGAGCTTACAGTGTTCAATGCAGTGTTTTGTTGTATGGTTGGTGTTAATTTAGCGGCAAGGAAATGTGCTGCATAAAAACGGGCTGCCCAAAAATTGATGTGTTTCAATTTACCAATTATTTAATGTTGCATGATTGGTTAGGCAAATTGAAATTGAATTTCATCAAGCAGCACAAACACAGGCTATAAATAACTGCATCGAACAGTTATTAGCTGTTGTAGTATTCAAAATTGTATATTAAAAACTGCTTTTAATGCCTAATGTTTCGCAAACGATTAAGTTTTAGAGTAGGTATGAAATTAAACTTGTACTTCGTTGTTAAATAAATCACACACGGTTAGGGCATTTGACGTAGGTATTCGAAATTTTAACTCTGTTCTGTTGTGAATTTAAAGCAGACTGTAGACATCATTTATAATGCTTACTGACAATGCAGAATAGTTATCTTTTTTCAAAACATGTAGTACACTTCTTGTATTTGTACCTGCACTCGAACCAAAAACCGGCAAGTTTTTTTTTTCAAAAACACAGTTTTAGAAAAATGAGTTCAAATTTCCATAGAAGGTACTTAGACGAATCAAATGGGGTTTATTCAGCTCCATAGCTTTAAAATAGCGGCCGCTACAATTTATGGAATATCTTTGCTTCAAGGTATGTCTACTAAAAATTGGTTGCCATATCGGCAAAAGCGTTTGGTTTTATAATAACTACATGGAAACATAATCTGACTGTATACAGCAAATTAAAACAGTACGGTATTGTATATAGGACCACTAAAATGGTAAACAATAAGAATTTTAAAAATTATAAAAGTATAAAAAAAAATCTCAAAAACTGGCCACATGACTTTCACATATTCTGAGAACTCATCGAGTTAGAGATGTGGATTTGGTTTTTCTCCCAATCGGCCAATTTCTTTGTGACGACCTTTATGCATTACTTGTTCTTCCATCTCTATTTTTTAAATTGAAAAAAAAATTAAAGTATTGGCTTGCCATTTAATAAACAAAAGTGATAGTAATATAAGATTCTAAACTTAAATTTGAGATACAGTAATATCTATTTAGAGAGCTAATTTAACCTTTTTCCACCTTTTTGACTAATAAATTCTTTCCGACTTCTGCACGGAAGGAGCCCGTATAGAAAAACTTGAAAAAAAAATAGTTTTTCCCAAATTTCGTGAGGAACAACTTTAAAAATATTGTATTCTTACAAGCAGTGCCGACCGACGACGAGCATGCAGAGGTATAATTATAATCTTACCTAATAACTGCTGAGATTAGAATTTAATATTAACTGTATCTAAAACTATAAATTTTATGTATTTTAAGTTTGGGAAAGTTCAGGCAAAGTGCTAAGTTCATTTTTCTGTTTGCCTAAAAAATAGCATTTTTGGTGTAACTTAAGTAACTTCAGTGGATTTCTAACACAACGCCCCACTGGTCACAACACTCGTCCATATCGCCAACCGGAAACACAACGTTCACTGTGAATATTGGCCACAATGGCCATCATGTCCATAAGAGTCACCATTTAAAGTGTTCATAACGCCCACTAATGTCTAGAGGTCTGAACGTCTACCATCTTGAATACCCGTAGCTGTAGATGTTCGATGGAAAGAAACACACCGACCACCGTGCGTGGTAACAGTTCCGACAACCAGGCAGATGGGCGTTTTAAACTCGGTTGGAATTGCGACTACCAACATGAGTGGGCGTTGTGTCCACGAAGGACGTTGTGATTACTTTAAGTAGTGACCGTTGCAACTAAAATGCAAAATGAGCCCCTGGTGGGCAATCGCACCGCAATTAGTCTTTACCACTTTTCTCTGTCACATACTCCCATTCCCTGTGCGCTAAGATGGAGTACGATGGACCTACAGTTGAACGCCGAATTCGAACGACTAATACCAGAAAAGGTTTTAGGCAGTTTTACGTCACGGGTGCTTATACCGGATTGAGAAATTTGAATGGCATAGATTTTTATCTTATATTTTGGCTGCGGCTGGGAGTCGAATCCCAGACCTTTAGCATTAAAGGTAAGCCGTCAACCTCTAAGCTACCGCCCCGGTAAGCGATATGCCCCCACAAATACTTAGCGGGCGTTGGAAGCAGTAGGCGTTGTGATCAACATAAATATTTTTAGTGATTGCTACAGCTATCATACGATATTTCATAATAATTACAACCTACTATATTCGGTTGTATGTACAGAGTGGCTAGAAAAACCCCGGCCTCTTTTCTTGCGGCGGTCAAGAGATGGCGCTTTAGTAAAGAAAAATTAAATTAAAATACTGGCAGAACAACGCAGAATCCAAGACGTTTTAATTATTAAATACGCCCCATAAAAACAAAACAACTAATACGTCTTGGATTCTGCGTTGTTGCCAGTATTTTAATTTAATTTTTCTTTGCTAAAACGCCATCTCTTGACCGCCGCAAGAAAAGTGGCCGGTATTTCCCTAGCCACTCTGTACTACTATTAGTACATCAAATTAAATAAAAGAGAAGGGGAAACATTAACCGCCAAAATTAGGCTGCATCTAAATATTAAGTTCTGAATGTTATTCTACTTTACTCGTAAGTACTTTAGTTTAAACAAAAATTGTCGTTCTTTGTTATTAAAGAGAGGAAGATAAATTTTTAAAAATGCATAGAAGGTGTCACAGTGAAATTAATAGATTAAAACACAAAGTCACAAACCCTCATTCCTAGCTCTAAAAGCTTACAAAGTCTAAAAGAAGCGTGTGGCCAGATTCGTTTCATTTCAGAGCTGCCCGTAAAGTGAGGTAGCGTATTTGTTTTACAAATGTTTGAACCATAACTGTTTGTTTGCCACTTAATTGTTTGTACATGTTCTGCGAATACTATGTTTCAGTGGCATTGTACGATACTTGGTAACAATTTTATAAGTGCCTATCCGTGCTCTCTCCGCAAATCGCGTCCTGGTTTGAACTTACAAAAATATGTTTGCCGTTTTCCGGCCTCGTGTTTTTTCGCCGGCGTGTGCGTCGTAAATGGATGCGAGCTAGGAGCAAACAGGATTGCAATCACCAATACATCTACTGTGAATTTGAGAGCCTAAATGTATAGAACATTCTATCGGTCCACTGCAACTAAGTGCCCTATGTGATATGCGCGTAAATATGTGGGCTTTGGAAAGCGGGTGCCTCCCACCACTACAAGCTGAAACAAGCGCAAGGGATCCGGTTTAATACATAGAAAATTATATAAAAAATCATTAAAAAAACTGGTTGCTTAGTGTTTGCTATGACTTTTGAAGTAAAAATCCATAAGCTGCCAATAAACATAGTTTGGTAGCTAACTTGAAACAACAATAATAGAATGTTTAAAATTATCGTAATCCAAATGAATAATGATTAGTTCTTTCAAATCATCTGCAGCTCAAGCCCTAAAGAGCTAAACATGTGTTGCCACAAAGGTTATGTGTACGTAGACAATGTTTTGACCAAAAGTGCTCAGTGACAATACTTGTAAAATTGGCCAAACTATTAATACTGGTTGGTTATAATCAAACTCTCAATTTACAACGATGTAGATAGCAGCAAACTACAGAAGTCGGTCACGTCGACTAGAGAAACATGGATATAACACAATATTAAACTTGTAACTTATGGCCTGGTATCGGTACTACGATTCGTATTCAATCACTTTATCCCTGTTTAGTACACATTTTTAAATTGTTTTGGAATGAAGCCGAAATACACATAAACATATTATTTATTTATATGTATTTGTCTCGGCTATAACTGAATGTACAAGCGCATTATTATCTTTTCAAGAGTATATTTACTAAGAAATACTTCTTAGTTCTGTCATTAAACACAATCTCTTCGTGATTTCCTTGTAACCGTAACTCACATGGGAAATTCTAAAACTGGAATAACATCACCAGTGACATTTAAAGAGCTTACTTGGGGCTTGCTTTCAGAATCGATTTGTGGAAGATTCTAATTTAAAAAGTCGAAACTTTGCTTTCTAAGCATTTTAAATTTTAATCCGTAACAAAGCGCTTTCTAAAACATTTACATATACCTTTTGTACTTCTTTTAATTACTGATATGCATTTTATTAATATGACAAATAAATTTTCCAACACTATTATTTTTGGTTTCGTGTAGAATGTATTTTTTGGGAGACGTGAACTGCTTTGTGATATTGTAGTCTTTATATTTAATTACATTAAGTGTTGTAGTTTTATTGAATATGCCTAAGAACACGTAACAAGTGACTGAAATGAATAAACACCCTTTTAGGAGAAAGAGGTCAGATGCTGGTTGCAAAACTATGACGGGGTCGCGGTCAGTAATTAAAAAGGAATTGTAGAGAACCAGTAAATATGCAAAGTTCAAAAGTGTTGCCAGTATGCAAATAAAAATGTTGTGTTTGTTGTATTCAATTATTTATTGATATCTTTGTAAAGATGATGGTAAATATAAAGTACTGGTGCTGCGACTACTGTTGGTAATATATTTTATTTATGCAACTGTTGTGTTGATATTTGTTATTGTTATTTCTCCTGGTTGTTGATGAACGTTGATTATACCCAGTGATATACAGCTAGCCGGTATCTTGGAAACAAGTAATTAGGAGTAGAGTTGATGAGGTTCCTCAACGTGGTGCGTTGAAAGAGTATTAAGCAGTACCCGCGGAACGTAAATACCGAAGCTGCACGCAATACCCCCGTTTACATTACATTTCTTATGACTTATACCTTCGACGAGGCGGACCTCCAACTAGTCAGCACATTGGAATGAATTATTGGCCAGTGATCGGGTTGAGAATGGGTTACAAGGTATCTGGCGTGATAAGCATCCTATTCTTCTCTTATAAGTTTTTAGGAACGTCACTGCGTGCACTGCAGAAAATGTTGTAACACACTCAAAGCGTTAACTACTAGATGCTACGTGCGATTTCCACAAGAAGAAATACCTTCCTTGCAAGTAACAATTTTTTGTAATGTGTAACTGCTAGTTTTTCTAGTAAATCGTGGTAAAAATTTGATTGCTGACTCTTTAATGTGTCTAAAAGCAACAATATTTACAAAAAGTGTGTAACATAAGTCCACATGCACGGAGATTTACGCGAATGCGACCCGGTTCCATAAGCCAATCTATTCAAAACCTTACGTTATCTGTCGGTTATATATTAAAATTGCATCTGCTCTGTTAAAGTAACTCGGTTTGCACCATTTTACATTCTTGAATTGCTAATGTCACTCTACTTAATGAGACTAACTTTATATTTAAATAAATGTTGACTACTCTCTATTCACATTGTATGGTAAAGATAAAAAGCTCTTTTCTATTCCTGAATCAGCGGTAAAGAAAATGAGGATACTTCAAGTTTCCAAAAGGGAAAGGTTTCATTTGTTATTAGGACTTCCTGTTTGTAAACGATGCGATGTGAATTCGATGACGAGTCATATTCAAAGATATACCAATAACAGGCATCTTTTTGTTATAAAAATGAAATCTTTTTAAAAGCTGAATAATATATTACCCTCATTTCAATACAAACCGCCTAATCCACTTCTGACGTTTGAAAACCAAGAATTACTGATTTCATAATGCAGAATTTCCGGTTGATTTAATACAGAATTTAAATCAACGAAAAGCATTCAGAAAGAATAATGTTTGACATATATTACGTTCATACTGTATGCGGGCCTGGAAACAAACACACGGGGTTTACCACAATACCAACCACATCCATGTTTCACGCAAATCTGCATCCATTTACCATTTACATAACTTATTGGAGATTTTAGTAGTTTATCATTGAAAGGTAATATGGAAAAATATTAAATTCCCATGAGATACAATATACATCCTTTTTAATTTCCTTTTTTTGTATGTATGTCGTTTTAATTTCCCTTTATGTATAAGCTACAAACATTTTCACTTTGTAATAATCGATTGATCTGTCATTTAAAAGTCTTATCTTTTAACGATGTTATTGCAGAACAACATTCGATGTTTATGCTTTATTGCGGCATAAAATGAATTATCAAAAGATAATGTATGCTTCATAATAAGTTTTCCTGTAAGAATGCATTGTGAAATTTTCAACATTTTTCTGCTTCATTACTGATATCAAGTTACACAAGATGTAGTTTTGTCGGTTGGAGAACCAAAGCCAATAAATTCAGTTTTCCACCGCTTCATCAAGTTTTCATTCTACAGATCGCTTTTCTGCTGAGTATAAGGATTGGTGTTGCATCTCTGCATAATTTATTGCCCAGGTTTGACCCTCATTATAATGAAATGCGGTTGTTCATGAATTATTCGAAAAACAGTAAATCATTCAGCTTAACACTTTCTAGATCTATGGAAAATGAAGATGATAGGTTTCTTTCAATATTTTCTTTACAGGATTCAAGAACTCTTTTGTGACCAAATATTGCCCTCAATCTTCACACAAAACTTTAAATTAAAATATATAGTTAAATATAAAAAAAAATTAAATTTCTAGAAATAATAACACATACTATTTATTTATTTTTAAACGTAAACGATTTGCAATAAAAATAAATGTGAAAGTAGATACCTAATCTTTATTTCGCCAAGAAGTACTGCCGTGGCATTACGAACTGCATAAAATATGAACAGCTTTACATTTGCTTTTTTCGTTGCTCAATTGCTCTTGCATTATATTTTTTAAATACCTGCTCTACAGCTAGTAATTCGATTGCAATCACTTCTCTAACAAATTTTTCAATATCGAACTTGGTCAATACATACAAATTCTTACATATATACAATAAACTGATTTTTGGTATAGTATTGCTTTATGCGTCCATCTTTGGTCTTTGGTAATATTTCTTTTGATAACTGATAATACAACACATAGTAAATTCCGGGGATGCGTTTTTGCTCTGTCAAATTCTGGTATAGGTACTCTGACGGTGTCGCCTACTACAGTTGGTGATGTTTCGAGACCTAACTTCATTTGGGTTCCAAATAAAGCCTCGTCAGGAGTTTGTTTTATATCATAATAGTATGCTGTGTTTTTCATTAACTGTACAAATTTTAAGCTGTATGAACAGTTAGTGGATTTATTTGTTATCATTCAGGTAAACAAAATATTTTCGACGTCCTGATTCGATCTCTCACTTTGTGAGTGTCGCCCGTTTTCTTGTACAATCGTTATTCCATCCCAAAACAAATAAGTTTAGAGATAATATTATTAGCAAACTCTTTCCCGTTATCGCATTGCAGAATAGATGGGTCCCTTAATATGGTAAATATATCCAGCAAATTTTCAGCTACCTCGGAGGCTGTTTTAGTTTTCAACGATTTAAAACTAGAAATTTAGTGAGTGTAATACACTAAGTAGCAGAGGTTTTACCACCAAACCTTTTTCTTGGCAAACTTCGCACAAGCTCAAATAGAGCTTAATTATCTCAGCGGTAATATTTTTGTATCTGTCATTTAATTTTTTGACAATTTGATTACGTCCCCCATGTCCAATACTTAAATGGGTCTTATGAATGGTTTCAAATATTTCCTCTGCAGCAACAGAATACTTTATATTATTATTTTCACTTACAAGAGCTTTATCTTTTTGATTTGAAAGATTTAAAAGATCATAGCACTGTTACCGAAGATACTCTAGTGTGGTCTTTTGGCTCATCTTTTTTTTAGCTTCAGCCACTTCACTTAATATTTTTTCATACTACTGTCAATTTACGTAAACATTGTTCTTACTTTTGGAACATATGATTTTCTTGAGCAGTAAATTAAAGTTATTTTCCATTACTTACTAAGTTTTAAGACACCAAACACAAAAAATTTGGTCAAACACAACGAAACTGTAACCTCAAAGTTCAGTTGGTAACCGTGAGCACACTGACTGCACATTTACCGTGATCCATTGGTAAATGTGTACGTTTGCCTATTTTGCTGGCAAATGCGCCGAATACACCAAAGAAATAAATTGCTATATCCTGTTTTTTACATTAGGGTGGATAATGTGAACATTTACCAAAAAATGTGTACATCTTCCAGGTTATATACATTCACCATAACACATACTATAGGAACATGCACAAACAACGTGCGAGCACAAGTGCGCACGCACGCACGCACGCATGCACACGCAAACAAACATACGCACGTACGCACGAACAAACGCACACACGCACGCACATTCACTTATACGAACACAAACATTGAAACGCATGTACGCGCGTTCATACGCACACACACACGTACCTCGTGTTTTTTTAGATATACTGTGTAAGTTTGATGAGTTCTATTTGATGTATATTTTAGTTATAAACTAAAAGAAAAAACGAGGAAAGTTCTAAAACAGACGCTGACCAATTTAAACAATTCTTACGTTTTTCTTCTCCTCTCTTTAGTACATTAAGCAGGAAAGAAGAAACAATAAAAATACCGCAATACAGTGGAAAACTGGAAGATGTATTATGCATAAGCATATTCGGCTATAAAAGAAAATAATGAAACGACAATTCAAGATTACACAAGTGTGGTACTTGCATCCAAACAAGTTCAAAGCGCTTTGTACAAAGCAGCAAGCAAATTTAATAAAGAATATTGCAACAAAGTTATTTGTGTTTTAAGATTTTTTATGTAATCTCCCTTGTTGTTGTTATAAAAAGTAAAATTTCTCTTTGTATACTTTATAATCTTTAAAATTTTAATAATTTAGCAAATCTAGAACACAATAGTAACCACATCTTCAGTTTACAACGTTTCAAATTTGTACAATAATGTTTTCTACAAATTGACTACGTATAATATATTAATTTCAAATTACTTTTGTCTTCCATTTGAACAAAACGTGGGTATGTTAAAGCTCTGCCTTTCAGGCGTGAACCTAAAAAGCACAAGACAGGTTAAAGCCAACCAAGTTGAAATTGCTGTAATCACGTTATTCTGGCGACGCATATTGCCACAGAGCAGAGGGTTAGATTATAAAGTAGCTTATCTATAAAAGCCATCGCTTTGATGTTATAACAGAAACAGCGCTCCATGTGTCGAGCGCACATTAGGCTACTGGTGCCATGTATTTGATTATCTATTAGAGTTTATCGAAATAGAGATTTGGGAAAATTAGGAGAATACAAATGTACGATAGTTTTCAATTTATTATTACAATAATATAAAAACACCATTAAAATCAAAAGACTAAGAGACCACTACAATAACACAATGCCGTTGTTATCACATTATTTCGAATAGTAAGGAACATGGTGATAATGCAATCTCGAAATACTAGTCCTCTCCTGTCACATTCACAAACAGCAGTTGTAAATGAAGGAACTTCATTTGCATTCAACAGAGCTCCCTATGTCAAAGTGTAGGCGACACCGATTCGAATTATATAAAATGTATTATACTTGCAAAGTGAAATCAAAATAGACTCAAGCAGGAAATATTAGTTTACATATGAAATACGCACGAGAAATGCAACTTAATTTTCTGCCAATATAGGATTAACAATGTTATGAATTATATAACAAATTACTTCAAATCTTCTGGGAGATTTTAGATTGTCCAAGGTATAGGCTTAGTAAAATTTAATAATAGCAGTAGTAATTTAAGGCTCTGTCAGATAACGTTCTTGAATAATACGAAAGCCTCACTTTAAATCGGTAACTTACTGCTTCCTATCAATTTTAATAAGAACATAACCGCACTGTGCTATTTTAGATTTGTAAGATACGAGTAGGTATTTATTATTAATTTAAGTGCATAATAAAAATTACAAAAGCCTAAAACTCGGTTACTAAACTTTAAAGACTTGTTGCAAAAGTACCAACATTTTGAAATTGTTTCTGTAAGAAAACTTCAAAAAAGTGAATTTCTTGCTTGTATATTTACTTTGACGCTTTCGAAAGAAAAGTCTTACAATAAGAATTGAAATTGCGTAGCGAACTATACACTTTGGTTGCTCCTATAAAAATATTTTGAAAGGACACAGAAAAGTGTTTCAATTTCAAGAAGATTTTTTTGTGTATTGGATGAAATTGGCACTGACTGCCACAGAATATTTAAGTTCTTTTAACGTATCCGTTCGTTTAATAAAATGTAAAACTCGATGATCTGATACGATAGGTTAACTGTAATAAATAATAATAATAAAGTTAATTACACGTTAAAATTATATATCTGCAAAAAACTGTATCAAAGCGAGCCTAGGCCACAGGGCGTCACGTTTTAGTTGCATTCAGAATACAATTACAGATGTCAAAGTCAATCTTAGTTGCAGCTTTCTAAATATAACCAAGACTTCAACCACGCCTGGCAAGAGCTGATCTAATGTATTTTTTTATGATCGTTCGGTATATTAATTTACGGTAATTAAAAAAGAGTTAAGTTTAAATTTTATTTATTTAAAAAAATAAACTTTAATAATTATGGTTTTGTAGGCTCGAAATATTAATCGAAAAAAAAAGAGGCGAATCTAGAACTGTTTAATGTAGGTGGTTAGGTGATAATTAAAGTATTTCTGTACTTCTGTACTCTGCCCCCCCCCCTAAATAAAAAGTGTTTTAATATTAACGTATCACGCCCCAACATTGACTGCAATAACATCCCACCATTCTTACTACTGAACCGAGAGCATAGCTACATAATAGTCATATTATAATAGCGCACGTCAGTCATAAAAAAAATAGTATAAGCTTTCTAAAAATCTGGTATTTTCGTTGAAATTAAGAAAAACTAAAAATGAAGACAAATTCGACTGCCAAAAATTAGATGGGAGAAGACAATTAATCCCCTTATTTTGCGACACCTAACAATTAACTTAACTTGTAAACCTTATGCTACTATAACTCATGGGCAATTTATTTTAAACAAGATTTTTACATCGTCCCTCGTTTATTAAATAAAGAGACATAAATATTTAAAAGAATTCATAGAAGGCAATACTTGTTCATAAGTTTTCACGCCACAATTTTTCATTTATAATAAAATTCTGTTAGATAATAGCATTGCGCTTCCCTAGGGTTATAATACTACCAAATTGCATCTCTATCTGTCAACTCGTTTTTGAGTAATATAACGGCGGTGAACTCATAATATTTCAAATATTCAAAACTTGCGGCTGTCAAGTTAATGCTAGTAGGTTAAAAAAATCCATTTTCCCAAAGGTTTTTGATCAGGTTCTTCTATTTAATTTTGCAAATTCAGTTTCTGAAAAATGCTAATAAAAGCTGATATTAAAAACCATGTTTAAGGTCCGCTACCGGTTTCAGTTCTTTAAAAGCTTATTTTGTCCGTAATTGTTTAAAACCCCTCCATATTGCGAAGCTCATCGAAATCTGACTAACCATTCAAAAAGTTATAACGCGTTACAAACAAACACACAAACACACACATCACACACATACCCACGCACAGAAAGACGTTTTTCAAAACAACTTATTTGGGTTGCTGGAAGTCCGAAACATGTATTTCCGTCAAAATCTCGAATTAGTAATTTAGCATGAAATCTATAATAAAAGTATGGGAAAATATAAACGCGAAGGGCGTAGGGTTCAGTTAATTTTGCGAGCTGCTAGACGCAGCATCTTTAGTTCATTATTGTATTTTTTTGCGTAAATCGTCAATCCGATAATAAAAATCACCCCGATTCATTTCATCTCCTAAACCTGAGACAGTATTCATTTATGATCGCTCGTAATGTATGTTTGCCATGCATTACTGCTAGAGATGCTTTTATATGTTACCTCTAGTAAACAAACAAAAATGTACCAATTTAAACATGCAAAATTTTTAAAATTTTATCAAAATAAATGGAGAATATATTACCGTTTATTTGTTCAGACTTGGACCTTCATTGACATTTGAAATGTCAAGTGTAAACAAGTACAAATCATTTCTGTCTTGGCTGAATGCAAATTTTATTACTACTTAATAGTTTATAATTAAAAAACCATAAATAACCAAATTATAGCAAAACAGGTGGTTTGCCATGCAGTTGCATTACCGTCAGAGAAACTTTTGTTTCTTACCTTTAAGAAACAAACACGAAATGTTCCATTTAAACATTCTGATTTTTGTAAATTTTATTAGAATAAATTGATATGTTACTGTTTATTTTTGCAGACACAGCAGATTTAAAGTAACCCATAAATAACAAATTATAGCAATAGTAGTGGCGGAAATATAAGCAATTGCCGTAAACAATCAATAAACTTGAGTGAAGTTGCAAGGAGCCTCCGTCGTGTTGTAGCGATAAATTTAGCGATATGCAATAGACCGTTGTGTTGTGTTGTTATGGTGAGACAGAAAGTTTTTTAATTTTGCTCAAACATGTTAAAATACTTCTATATTCCACAACAACACACAACTTTAAAATATTAAGATAAAAAATGTACCCTAAAAATTTACTACAATTTGAATGTAAATGTTTTTTTATTATTAAGCAATTATTATGTGCCCCCCCCCCCTAAATCTACTCCTGAAGAAAAGAATATTTGTTTTAGTGCCGCTTTACTTCGGTTAAGGGTTGGATACCTACTAGAAGTTGTACCACGCAAACATAAACGTGTATGTGTTCTAATTACGAGCACAATGCTGCTTAAACTGATGTGGCCGCATTTGGAGTAAATTACTTCAAGAAATAGCTGTTCTGACTCATCTATCAAGTTTCCAGCACTGTTAAGAAAATTTAAATTTAAATTAGTCGTATGAAAAATCATACCAGAATCCGGTCCTCCTGAATACAATCACCTCATATATAACTGTTTTGATATGCTATATGTTAGTCAACTAAAATCAATTATAATAGGAACTTTTTTTGTGTTTATAAGTTAATTTTAAAATGTTATTTAACTCTGTACTGATCAATTTAGACATACTTCTTTCGGTTTATAACGTCACACCAACCCAGCGTTAGCTGATGTATTATGTATAAGTCGAAACTGAATCTGAAGATAGTCGCTTTTGAAAATTTGCGTAATTACGAAAGCCCCGGAAACTATAAGATACTTAAGGTTATGTAATCTACCGGTTCCAAATTTTATGTAAATGTGCGTAATGGGTTGACGACGTTGAGTTAAAACACGTAAAATTACATTTCTCAACTTCCAAACTATAACCGTATTTCTAAAGTGTAAGCTCGACAAGCTTGATTTCCAGAGATTTTATTACTCTAAGCGCGCATACCCTTGATGAAATTAAACATCGGCTATTCAGTTACTGTCCTAATAAGAAGAACATTAAATTAAGAACTCATACTAGAGTGAAATAGTGCCTATAACACCGGTATAAACCCAGTATAATAATACCTCATAGATATTGCTTCAAATGTCAGTTTCAATATTATTGAAAAACATCGATAGATTCTAAATTTTAGTTTGGAATTGAAACTAAATAAAACAAAAATGCTATGAATTACTCTAATGAGATTTTATAATTTATGTGGTGTGTGTATTACTTATGATTTTACAATACAAATGCTTTTCTATGATCAACATAATTTACCTGATAGCAATGGTAAGAATAAATTGTTGGTACGCTGCTGAGTAAATAGTAATTAAATGTTACAAACTATTTTATTTTACTATAACAACGTACCATGTTTTCCTATTATAAGCCCATCTCTTTTTATACTGAGGATCCCCGAGTTTTTGTATCCTGTAAAATCTCAAGCTTCGCTAATGGTAAAATTGTAAAAAAGGGAGGAATCATAAATGGCAAAACGCAGAAAAGGGAATATAAATGAAGGGCAATAAAACGCTTTTCTTGAAACTCGCTTCTTCTAGCAGTTAAGCAAGCGCTTTTAAGCAGAAAAATATATTAAGATCAAAAGCAACCCGCTTATTTGTAAATTTTGCAAATTCACGCGTATTTACCATAGGAACAGTGATTTTAGAAGTTTCGTTGTTTCCAAATCTAATAATGTTTTACTTACAGTTTCATTTCTGACCCTAGCGCTCCAAAACTAGGTTATAAGAAAATTTATTCATTATACTCTCTCAAACACAATAGCACACCTTTTGATGTGAAAGTTTCCCTTCCGGGAACTATTAAAAGGTTCTTCTGAATCAACAATTAGGTTGATCGGAAAAGCGCGAAACATGTAACGCTAGCTAATTAGTTCAGGAAAGAGTCAGTCAAAATATACCCAGTATTTTCTGCTATCGATTACTTTGGCTAAAGCTGTTAACATCCCAGTGCTGTTCTGTAGGAACAGAAAGCACAAAGCAGCACAAAGCTCCATCCCTAGTTAACAAGATCAACGGCTCATTTGTTGCCGAGGCTACAGGATTACAGTAATAATCGTAACATAATTGTTACGTTATCGAATATCCGTAGGATTTGTTTTACAATATTGTTTTACAGATCGCAATAATTCAATAAAGAACTTTTATTGCCGCAAAATAGCATAGCTAGCAAACAAAAAGCGGACGAATGCGGGCGAACTGCACGACTCCCTCAGAATGTCTTTGGAACTGTCGTGGGGAATCAGTAATTCGGTAATAAATCACAATTTGTCTTAACTGCGGTACAGCAATATTTTAGTCACCGACAATTTAATAACTTTTCCTAAGACAGATTACTCAAAGCACAACAAAAGCTTCTCCGTGAGCTTATTTTTTAATTAAAGGAAACATTGAAACCGATTGTACTTGCAGCAGAAAATGGTAAGTACTAGCGCAGTTGGCGAATAGGATGTGCACCGTGTCGTGATTGTTTTAAATGTAATTAATTGTAACAAAAACAATCACGACACGATGCACATCCTATTTGCCAAGAACACCAACACACGCATTAATAGTTTTCCACGGGGTGTAATAAAGGTTTGGTGCGAATGCGATGTTCAGTTGTCCAAGCAATTCATCCGATAATAGAAAGTAAATTTTCATCAATTGAGCCGCCATTTTGTAACGGTGAGAGACATCTAAAAACTTCATAATAACATAGATAGATTCACAAAATTATTATTATGTTAAATATAGAATTTCTGTTTTTACCAATATAAACAATTTTTCACAAAATGGCTGTAAATGTAGAGTTGCGAAATAAGTGAATTTTAAAAATCCTAAGCTTTGATTATTTTTCTACCTACAGAGAGATCAAAATTGATTGAAGGCGACATCATTAAATAACATAAATAGAATTTACAAGAAAACAATGTTACAAAAACTGTTGAAATTGTTTCCCATTATTTTCAGGGCACGGCCGAACGGTTGCCTTCATCTTTTCAAAACAGATTAAGCAGACAGCTGTATCTATTAGCTTTTTTCATACGTTTTTTTTTCGTAATCTACGCAGATTCGGTTACTTTTTTAACGCTCGTTACATCCGCATCGTACCAATAATTTCTTTTGATAAAATGTATTACGGTTTCGCTTTAGAAATTATTTCTACGCTTATTTTTTTATCAAAGTAAATAAGTGTAACGCAAACAGAACTTAATTCAATTTTTATACGGTCGAATCACTTGCCCTCAAAGTTGAAATTCTTTTGCAATTCTCTGATAACGACTTCTAATACGTCATCGGATTACTTTTCTTAGCTAACATCAAACAAATATTTTTTTCAACTATGTCATTTTTCATAAACAAGAATAATTAAAAAAAGCGGTTAGTATTAGAAACATTTAAGAAATATTACATCAATAAACACAAACTTTTTGTCGATTTCAATATCCTTCTAAACAAAAAATATTTAATATACCATTTTAAAAGTTCTGAATCGTCAATCGGCCGGCATGCCAAAGTTTAAATTAGAATAACAAGTGGCATTTAACAAGTATTGTAAACAGAAAGTTACATCTTGGATAACAATAATGCTTAAGATTTATTTGCCATTTTCCTTATTTTGTTTTGCATTGGTTCGCAATTTTTCATGTCAATTTTTCCATTACATATATTAAGTAAAATAAAATATGGCAAAAGGGAAACCCACACAGATTTAAAATATTCTTTTAGAGAAGAACGAGGAGAAGAATTAGAGATAATTCATGATACCTGATACCAAAATACGAGATACATTTATGTCAGCTTTCGTTAAAAGAAAAAAAATGAAAGCATTAAGTATGTAGTGAAAGTGCAGATACAGGTGAAGTGTGGTAAAATCTCTCTTAACGCACAATTTTATTAAGCGCTAATTTTAGCAGTAACAGAAGAAAGCTAATTATTACTATTATTAAATAAAACAGAACCAATAATCTTTCTTTAGCGAACGCAACTCAGTGCTGACAGAATTTCCTTTTTATACAAAATTCTGAATCAGTAATTAAGCCAATGGCATATGGTTTTAGACAATTCAATTTACGTATGCGTTTCAGAAGTGTACTTGCGTAACTGTAGGAGCATGTATTCTTCTCTAATAAAAAACCTAGAGGGGATTTAAAAGATAACAGAGCAGGTCAACTCGTCAAAATGGTCAGGTTCTTATAATACCCTCATTAACATGCAAGCGCAGGTCAGCTGTACAAAACGACTTCTTATAATCTTCTTAATCCTTTTCAGCATAAAAGAATGTTAAATAAATATTTTAATATTAGCTAGCTCTTAAATTACTTCCCAGGCTGCTGTTTTCCCGGCTAAACTCAGTTGGAGCTAGAGTGAAGTGCAATAAGTGGAATAAAAACTGAAAATGCTTACAACAGACAGTGTTGAAACCTGGCGTTGCATAATTAGAACCTGTAAAGCGAATAATTATGAAAAACCAAGAACGAAGCTTCGTTATTTGAACGAAGACGGTGGTCACAATTACAAGTAATATTAGAATATTGCTCAAAACGAAAGAAAATAATTCTTAAAGGAACAGTCTGCCGCAGACTTTTCTTGTATTGCGAATTCAAAGATGCTAAGTAATTCTAGTGTAGTATTTGTTGACGGAACATTTTCCTGTTGTAGAAAATCAAGTTTTTTTTTGTATTCCATCCGTATTTTGTTTTCTTCCCAAATAATTTTCGTATTCGAACGCAGTGAGGTTAATACAGTTACGACGCAGTGAAATGGCTTTGTTTGTAAATCTGTCCATAATTATAGTGGATTTGCAAGTTTGTATTCGCAATGCCGTTGAACTACGACCTTAAGTTATAATAAACGGATTTCACTTTCACTTAGGACAGTAGTTAAGGTACCAAAAATTAAATCTTTAGATTTCTGCGGGGAACACCTATTTGGATCAGCGTCGATTGCACTCACTTCAGCAAGAACCCCTGGGGCGAATCCTTCAATTGCACTCGGCTTTCTTAATCTTGTCCTAACTTTACTCATCAACTCCACTTAAGAGAACTACAATGGAAAAATAGAAAGTAAATAGAGATTAAAGAGTAACGTTGTTTTGCGGATTAATTAACGTGTCCAATTTCGAAAGTATCACAGTTTCCATGGCGTTTATGAGCAAAGCCGTCATCTAGTACGACTCGTACCACATTTTTATCAAAATAATAATAATAATAATAATAATAATTTTATTAGGCTTTTTTGGCACTTTGTTAAGTGTCATAGCTACGTCATATAAAACATAGTTGATACATTAGATATTTAAGTGTAGAATGTACATGCACAAACAGATTAAAAATATATAAAAATATATGAGGATAAATGAAATCTGGATAAGAAATATTACATTTACGTTTTAAGTTTAACAGGCGCTCAGGTTCTAGCTGTTCTCTCATAGGCGGACCTCGTAGGGGCATAACTCGATTAGGTGTTTCTTGAGATTCATACGGAAGATATTTTGTGGTTTTATGTTCTTTAGATCTGTGGGAAGCTGGTTGAAAGCCCTAATGCCAAATTGTAGTGGACCATTTAGGTGTAGTTGTAGGTTGGATGATGCATTGTGGAAGTCGTGACGTACTCTTGTATTGTACTGATGTAGGTCTTTATTACGGATCAGATGGGTTTTGTTTTTGAATACATACATGGAGACATTTTACATTTACATTATCCATTTTTTACTTTCCCATACCTTCGACATAGAGATTGATGTTATAAAAATTTGCGAAATCTAGATTTTCCGGAAATACACGTTTTGAGGCTCAAGGAACGCAAAAACAAAATTTAAAAAAAAATGTCGGTCTATGGGTGTGTGTGGGGGAAGAGGGTGACGCCTCTAAAGGCGAAAGCACTGGACAAGATTTTACATTGCAAATCTAGTTAAGCTTTTCAAACAATCGAAACAGACATATTTTTTTAGTAGCCTTTTTTCCAAATTTAAATTTTGGAAATTTGAATTCGACTTTAACGCTCATTTACTCAAAAAGTAGTTTGATCGGGATCAGCTACAACTTGTTTGAGAGCTTTTTGTAGGTAATATACAATGAAGTAAAATTAATTCCGAAAATCCAAAGCCGATCGCAATGGCGCTGCTTTAAAATTTTGAAAATTTTCAAAAAAATATTATTCAAAAACGGGTTGCACGTTTTTTTTTAAATTTTTTGAGCCGATAGAAATTGCAATGAACTACAAATTTGCTTATTACTAAACTTCCAAATATTACTCTAACGCCTTCTAGAAATTCTTGAAAAACTTAAAATTGATTAATTATTTATTCAAAAACGTAAACGCCGGTTGTTGTAAGTTTTTATTAATTTGATAGACTATTTGAAGTATATTCTTTGAGGCTTTCGCGGTTTCTCGAACTGTCAATATTACAATTTAATTTCGGCTTAGACCGCGTCGTCATTTGGGAACTACACCCAGCATAATCAGGTAAGGACCGACCTGTAGCTTGTCTGCCTTTACAAGCATTTGCTCTAGAAGTCTGAGCAATATTTGTTCGTAGGCCCTGCCTGCCTATACAGGGCCGTGTGCTTAGTTTATTTAAACCTTGGGGCGGACAAGGATTTGATGTTAATGTATTTTGTTTGCCAAGACAATAATACTTAATCGGCTTATGCCTGTTAGCTGTTTGTGAACCCATACAAACTAACGTTTCGCAAGACATTGCAGCTTGCATCTTCAGAGTGAAAAGAACACTGGAAGACAAGCTACAGGTCGGTCCTTACCTGATTATGCTGGGTGTAGTTCCCAAATGACGACGCGGTCTAAGCCGAAATTAAATTGTAATATTGACACTATTTGAAGTACTTTATTAAGATCAGCAAACATTTTCAACTAGTTTAAAACTTAAGAAAATGAAACCAGTTACGTGATTTTAACGACGCGCTTAGATTTGCTGTAGATGAAAAATATATTTTTATCTTTGTATATTTTTGATAATTCTTTAAATAAACCATTTATATCGATTTTAGTACGCTGTAAGACAGGCAGTTCCGTTCTTACTATTCTTACACGGTATGTGACATTGTAGGGTTGACTTTATAAACTGTTCTCTTAGAAATTTAACATACGGTGAAATAAAAGAGGAGCTTAAGGCAAATCGAAAACTTTTTTACCAAATTCCCTAGCTTCAAAATGGCGGCCGTTACAAGTTTTTGAAAATCTCAATTTTAACGCTCATTTACTCGAAATGTACTTGTCTCATCGGGATCAACTACTTGAAAGCCCTTTGTAGGTAGTATACAATGAAATAAAATTAATTTCGAAAATCTAAAAACGATCGCACTGGCGTTTCTTCAAAATTTAAAAAATTTTCAAAAAAATATTATTTAAAAACTGCCCACATAATTTTTTTAAACATTGTATGCTGTTAGAACAGAAGACTGGCTACAATTTGATTTTTGTCTGAAAGCTATAATTGCACTGTAGCGCTTTCTATGAATTTGGATGAATGGAACGGAGGGTTGTCTATGTAGTTTGCTTTTTTAGAAATCTAACAGTCGGTGAAATGTACAACGTTATAATTATAAAATTTACACGTTTGCAAATCCGGTAAGTATTGATATTTAGTATGGGAAAGTCCACTAGAAGTCAACACTTCAGCTTTGTTGTATTTGTTTTGAAAATATTTAAAAAAAGTAAAAACAGCAGGACACGTGTTTTAAACTATAGGTATAAATTTAAAAATAATCCGAGTACATTATGTGCGATCTATGTCACATTATTACTCCTAGGCTTATTGCGCATTCGCAATCATGTTACTGGTACGTTAGTGTTAAGATTTTAATGTTAGTGTTACGATTGAGTTAGAACCTGAAAATAAAGATTGCATGTAGCTACGCTAAACTGTTCACAATTGTATCAATCTGAAACGTAACGTTATTGTTAGTTCCCAAAATTTCGGGGTTCTAACATCAATCGTTTTAACTTAAACCAATCATAAAGCTCCTTAGTCACACGTGATGCACGTTCTCTATTAGGTATGCCATTTTCTACTTAATACGTAATTATATAACTTTTTTATCACATTTACAACAAATAAAGTGAATTTTGGCTTACGGCTATGATTTCGTAGTGACTATTTTGATTTTCGGCATAACGTACCATTAAATTTAACAATGCCATAACAGTAACACTAACATTATTGTGGCAGAGACTACGTTAATAAACAAGTATAACAAATTGTTGCCGTTTTACTGGAAGCATAGGCAACTAACGAGTGTCACAAGTAAGGGATACGCAACTATCGAGTTAGACAACGAAGGACATAATATGCGAGCCAAGTGGGGATTCACGTATTCATAGATACTTTAAGAGAATGTGAAAGTCTCTATGTATACGTGATGTTATTAAATTAAAGTTAAAAGTATCCATAGATAAGTGAATCCCCACTTGCGCTTGCTATTTCCCTTCCTTGTTGCACTTATTAATAGCTTATTCCTTCTTTGTGGCACTCATTAGTTGCCTATTTTTCCAGTAAAATAGTAACAATAATATATTTATTGCATTTATACCATGCTTTATTTATTACTGAATTTTGTTTTCATTTATCAGACATTGTAAAAGTTTATTAACTAGCCTAGGTATCTAGTTTGCATTTCCACCTCACTATCAAAAAGTGCAATTGATGGGTAGGATTAGTATTACCGGCCAACAGTTGAGGATTAAATGACAACCGTGTGCGTAATTAATGTAAGCTCATATTTGGTCTGCACTGTTATAACCAACTGAGGTCGTTTTGTGGAAGATTTTATGTATACGGAACTAACAAATAATGAAAGTTTTGCAATAATTCACAAATTATTTGTTTAAAACGTATTACAATTTGATATCTAAAGACATCGGAGCAGAGGCGTGGGCTTCGCTATCATTAAATGATTAAACCACAATTGTTGTAAGAGTTGTCTTGCAACGTTTAATGCAGTTTTTTATAAGGATCAATCATAATTGTATTTGAGTTTATTGATGTGCTGACAAATTTTAAAATTGATATGCAAAGTAGTAATACATATTTGCTTCCTATTGCGTAAATATATTTAATAGTAAATGAGAAGGCTTATTCGTTATTTTATACACAATCATTGTTAAACTATTTATACATGAAATTTATTTATGTTCAAAGAGTAATTAATTTTCTCTTGGGTTTCCAGTAAAAAGTAAACTAAAATGTAAGATTATACTATTTTATCTCTATTATTTAATATTTTAGCAGACACAATAAAATGATTATAGATTATTTGCCTAGTTGACCTTATGATAAATACAGTCACATTTTTCTCCTTTTCGAGCTAATAGTCTGACCATTTTCCGACTTGATCTGCAGCAGTAGAAATGATTAAGACAATAATTGTATATCATACAGAACAGTGTATGTTTTTTCTGTTTTCTGTGAGTATGTATTCTTTAAATAATTGTTATTTTTTTATATGTAATCTTATTTTTTTTTACTCGGAGAAGTCTGTTGAACGAACAAAAAAATTGGACTCGTGTTTCCGTTGATCTTTACCAACTTTTGTAGTAACCAAACCAAACTTGCACGAGCAACATAAAACAGCAAGAAGGAAACTCTATATACGAGTTTCACCGCCTTATTGGTGCTGCATCAAGATAATGAGGTTGAAGAATTTGTTCATTATAAAGATTTATTGGCATTCTTACGTAGCTCAAAGGAATTTGGTAGTATTCAGAAAATGCACCGTGAATTGTCTGTTCTGCATATTCCTAAGATTAAAATTTTAAAACTATAGAATATTCAAAAATAATATTAAAACAAAAGATGAAATTAGATATCGTAAAAGAGATCGATGTCATTTTATGGAACCACTTTGACTACTTCCTTTTTGAGATTAAGCCGAAGCTTTCAAGTAATCGGGGTCGTTTATGTAGTATTAAGGTTGAATTTTAATAACTTCAAGCCTTATAAGAAGTTAAACCGATTACACACCGGAAGAAAGCAAATCGCGCATTAGCGATGTGTAATGATGGAAAAAGTTTCGCAGCATGGCCCTTCATATTCCCTAAGGAACTCTTGCAAAGGCCTTAGTTGTTTATATTTCCATAACGTACATAACACAATATTACCTTAGTGTTTTATGTTCCAACTTGTTGAAACAGGAGGAAGAGAAAATATTATGTTTTTGTATTATAAAAGCACAAATTTGTTAGATTTGGCAACTTAAATTGAAATTGGTGTTGGTTTTAAAATATACATAATCCACTAAATTTCAGAAATCACATTTAAGTCGCAGCTTGGGTGTTATCAAAACACATCAGTTTAAGGATTTTGTTTGGATGGCATGAATGTTTAATTTTTTTTTCTGTCACATCCAACCTCCACGTATCGTATATAATTCTCATTTATCAGTTTCAATTTAGTTAACGCCGTTTCCAGAGAGGCGTACAATTGGAAACGGTTGTTCGCATTTAGACTGGCAGTTCCGGGATGTAGAACAAAGGGAATTTCAAATTTAACAAACTGAATTTGTATCAAATTACAGAACTTAACCAGTACGAATATAAAATGTAATGTCAGGTTGCTTTAGTTCTACATGACATTTCATTCTGCTGTAATAAGAGGGAAGTTAAAGGTTTTTTTTATAACAAAACAATTACACAGGCTTTTGATCTTATATAATATTGTAATTCGGAATTACAGACTTATGCAACTCGTGCTAAAAGCGCAATTGCAGTTTAACGTAATTTCAGATAATTAAACAGTGACTAACCACATCGTAGCAAGGGGTTAAACATAGCGTATTACCCTATAATGGTCAATGCTGTTACAATAAACAGAGTTATGTATTGTACAGCAATCGATTACATTCTATATTTGGGGTTGAAGTTCATGCTCCTGTTGGCTTATACAAATGGAAATGTGAACTGATAATTTAGAAGGTTAAATTAAAGTTATGTCTTTCTAAAGCTCTCAACATAATTTACTTACGCAATTGTTCTTTAAGCCATAAAGTAAAACAGAAGCTACTAAATAATAATAAAAATGACTATCACTTCGGGATGAGACTTAATATAATGTGTTACAGTACTTTACGCAATTTTCCGATACAAATTGCCTGGGTGGTGAGGCGTCTGTAATTTATGTAATAAATCAAATACACCCTTTTCGTCTAATCTGTATCGTTTTTCATTCAATTTGTAAATATTAAATCAATTTTAAAGTCTGTCCTAGTTACTTTAAGTCGCATTATCATTCAGCAATTTATTAATCAAAATTGAAGCAATTAGAATACAAATTAGTTCAACCCGTGGACTATGCTTCCCGCTCTTTTTTGTTTAATTTCTTTTAATAAAAATAAATAAATAAAGTAGTTTGCGTAGTCGGCCACAGATCGAAGTCCTAGTCTATATTCTATATATTAAATCCGGATTTCTACCCCCGTCATACCTTTTAGTAATTGTGCATTCAGGAACAAGTCCTACATCGCGACACAGGTTATTTATCTATCTATTAAATTAGGACCCCTACCCCCTTTCTTAACTTGTAGTGACCGCGCATTGAGTAACATGCCTTACATCTCAACACAGGTTATATATTGTGTTTGCGGTTTCCCATGTTATTAATTATATCATTATATCTCTTTCAGTCTGAGTGGAAACGCCAACGTGAGTGGATGTGTAAGTTAGCCGAACGAGTTATCATATCGCTAGCAGGACATGATTTTTTACAATAGCGACAGTTTTCTCTTTCTGTGCACATGTCTGACTCTTTCTTACATGAGGGTATAAAAAAGTTATCAATTTAAATAGATTGCAAAACAGCTGATCTTCAGATCATGCAAGTAAATTGCATTTTGTTCCGTAAATTAACGTCCGAGAGCCCTGCTCTCGGATCGAGTACAAGCTTCCAGTACGTAGCAACGTATAATTGCGCACCTTGCTCCTTCTAGAGCCCTGCAATAACTCACTGTTTCTACAGCCCTTCAGCGTGTATTTTGTAGGTATAATTAAATCTAGTTGAAATTATTTGTTCTTTATTATTCTTTGCTCTTTGCAATATACTTTGTGCGTATATTTTCGATTCATGTTTATTGTTGCTGTTAAAATAGACTTTTATAAAATAGCTATAATAAATAAATACATGAAAGCAGTGGTGCGAATGTTTATACAAAAATTAGGTTTAAGGTTGTTTAGAGTCTGTTCAACGGTTTCAGTAATTTATTTTTAGAAATTCAAATCTCGCATCATCCGATATTTTTATTAATTCGACAGCAGCAAATAGTGCATATTAGTTGATCTTCTCTTACTCGCTTCACTGTCGATTCGTTTAGATTAGGATGCTATTTGGTTAGAGGCTACTGAAATACATTAGAAACCCTCCTGGAAACACATTAACCCCTAGACCACAGCCGGAGGAACCCGGTTAATAAGACAGCTGTGAATTTAGTAACGAAACGTATGGTACATCCTTATTAATTGCATTTCATTTGTATGTAAGTAAACAACAATTTTAATTATCATTTCTTGGATGCGTTTCTATAAGATGTAAAACTATAACAGTTATTTAATCATTTGGTCTTAATTGCTAAGAAACGTAGTTAATAGAATCTCAACATTCGAATGCTGATGCTAAGTAGAATTAGAAGAGTAATAAGAGCTTACAGAGTTTAATTAACTTTACAATAACTAAATAATACAGAAAACAGAATTCTCATTTAGAAAACAAAACGGTCTGGAAAGTTCTTTAGCTCGACTAATTTCATTGTGGGCTTGAAGTGACGATTGGGGCTGAATTGCTTGAATCTCAACTAAATTCATTTTGCAGGAAGTTATGGTATTACTTATACGTGTGTGGTCCATATTTACTTGCATTTTACTAAATATTAGGCGTTCTCAAAGAGTTAAAGCCTGGAATTCAACGAATTCAAACTAACTTGGTACAAACAACAACGTATTCTTGCAAATAACATGCGACGTTATCGTGATATGAAAAATTAAATATTTTATTATTTTAAATGTTTTAATTAACGTGATTTCCAAGTGCTGTGATTGTTATATTTAAAAGCACGTCCCATTTTTTACTGCTTGCTTTTAATTAGTGTATTCAAAGATAAAATACTAATAAAGACAAAAAATTAAATTAATTTACAGGCAGACTTCCAATTACATGATTTACAGTCATTTAGAAAATGAAAAAAAATTAGATAAAAACTGTAAAATTAAATGTAAACATGAACAACAAAGAGTTTTATTTCATTGCATGTTTAAATATGACATTTTAATTAATATTAGGTGCGTGCGTTTTTGACTTCTATGATTTCTAGCAAGATGAAACAACAGTAAAGTGACAGTTGTAATAAATTATAAAATAAACGGTTAAAAACTAAATAAATAAATAAGTAATAAGTAATAACGTTCAACCAATTACACGTATTAATATACACAGTGTTTCACGATTGCCGGTCACTATTATATTTGTACAGATATAAAGAAAAACGTGTTAATATAATTTGTGTGATCGAGAAGGGTACTTTAGTAGCATTTCCGGTTTAACCGGAAATTTCTACATTTTTATTTATTTAAATGGCACCGAATCATTTTGATGTTAGAAATCAGTTGCATTTTTGCTCTCTTTTCCAATTATGCAAAATTTTAATGTTTACATTAGAAAAAAACAGTTTCCATAAAACAACACATCAAGACAGTTTAGATTATCTTGCACGTATATCAAAAAAGCTGTCGGGCAACCGCCACGGGACCTTCATCGCATCTCATAAATTATTTCAAACTTTTGACGATTTTATGGAAATTTAAAAAACGACGAAATTTCAAAATTTTTAAATTATAATTTTTAATAATAATAAAAACTGTTAATTAAAAGGCAAGAATTTTGTGTTATAAATTTATGTCGCCCTCCCGTAGTAAACGTTCACAAGTCGCAATTGTACACGATACAAAACCATCTTGTCAGTGAAAACTAGTTATATCACGGCAATGGAATAAAAACAACATCTTTTCCAAGATTTCTTAGGTTTGGCTTCAATAACTAGCATTGTTTAAATGTATGAAACAGCCTTCTATTTTTGTTCCATAAACCTTAAAGCCTGGTATGTCCAGCGGAAATTGGAACAGATTGGTTTGAACTTCCGGCATCGCCCGAGATTTTAACGTAAAAGCAACGAAAGTGTTATGTCTACGTGGGGATGTGAGCTACGTGATTTTCCAATCGGAAGATTGTTCAAAGTGAAAAATTCCTCCAGAATATTATAAATCTGGGTTTTTAACGCTCGATTCTACGTTCGTAAACGTTATTTTTAACCACTCTAAAGTCATCATTTTCTGCTAGCGATAAAATTAAATATACAGATCTTACTCCAGATTTT
The DNA here is from genome assembly GCA_958336395.1 of Ctenicera cuprea. Classification (NCBI taxonomy): domain Eukaryota; kingdom Metazoa; phylum Arthropoda; class Insecta; order Coleoptera; family Elateridae; genus Ctenicera; species Ctenicera cuprea. The sequence goes on from OY284490.1 coordinate 26,495,725, forward strand.
TACTGAAAACATGACAGTTATAAGTAGAAGCAGTAGAAACAAATTGAATTTTTTAGAAATTTTTAAGCACTAAAAAATATTGAATACACCAAAACTTTTATTAAAAAGCAAACAAGCATCTATTAATTAGTGTATGAAATTGAATTTCGTCCTTTCAACAATCTAAAAAGTCAGAAGTACCTATTTCACAAGAGATTATACATATTAACAATGCTCGTAATAATACAACATACGGTTTAAATTAATTTACAACTCCGAACTGCAAGACATGTTGCGACGAAATACATTTAGAAATTTAACGTATGTACATTCTATGTATAAGACATTTAGATTTAGATGCAAACACATTACATAAAATTAACGAAAGATAAGCAAAACACTACCATATTAATGACACGATCCATAAATTTCTCCTTTGACCGTCTTTAAATCACTTTCAACCATAACCAAATAAAAATTAGTTAACACTTAAACTGACAGCAAATTTGCAGAACTGGCTGTCTTGTACATCACCAAGCAATAGACTTCCATTTCCTGCTACAGCCGCTTTGTCTATTAATGTTTGTTCACTAAGCAACAATAATTTCCCCGCTTTGAAATATATTAAGAACGTTTGTTTTAATTAACATGCAAAACTAAAAATGCGAGTTCCGTTATCTTTTGCGGTCACCACGCTTGCAAATGTTTGTTATTCTGCTAAGCGACGACGGTCAAAAATTCTGCATTTTCAACGCAGAGTTCGTTTCCAGGATGAAAATAGCCTAACCTCCAAATACAGTCCAAAAATGATACTCCTACAGCCCTCTGTTGCCGGATCGCTCAACCGGCTCTACATAGATTCAGACACGCAAAGTCACAGCTGCTTTCAGAGCTGCTTTCAGAGCTGCGAAATAACTAACCGCAGTCTTTATCTAAACCGTGCTGCGTACCCCCAGCTTTTACAAGAACACCGTAACCCATAACATCACTGTTTCTCCGAAACTCGCAGCACCGCCAGATGTTACCAGAGCACCGCAGTCCCAGATAGAAGTCGAAAGACCTGCACTTTTCCTGTTCGTCGCTTCCTAGACATACAACTTAAAAAGCAGATACATAGTGTACGTGCGTTGATACCTTAGGACGTGTAGTGCACTGTATGATTTACTAACTGTATTTAGTAATTTTCCATGTTTGTGATACGTTAGTTCAGAGAACTGTATAGTTAATGTTCCATTTAATTAGATATCTGTTAGATATTGATCTACTTGTTCATGTCTTGTTATAAAACTTTTACGACTGTTAAATAAAAATACATCCATTATATTAAAAGCGTTATTAAAGATAGTTATAGTCTTAAATGTGAAATTTTGATTCATTACAACGATATATTTTTTTCAATTTTTTTGAGTTAAAGCCCTCAGTTGTTTTGAATTATTTACTTTACAGTTCGTTTTAGGAATATATTTCTCTGTTTAATTACAGTTTCTGTTAAATCACGCTCATTTTAAAATTCAGCGGCAACCACTTCACGAAAACAAATTTATATGAAAGAATTTTGCTTGCTCTAGAGAAGCTCCTGCTTTTATTATGTTTTTATTTCAATTCAGTTATGATGTGGGGTTTCTACTGCGCGTTCGAATGTCCTCAGTATGAGTTTGCGATTCTCTGATTATCTCATTCTCCAATATACCTTTTGCAATATTAACCGTTGCACTATCATGAATTTCAACCATAAAGTATTTTATATGGATGTGCTTCGCTAGGTATAAACATATGTCAAAGATATTTCAGCAAAAATCCTTTCTTTAATGAACATCGTCAATCTTGTGATATGACGTTCATCAAGCTAGGTAGCGAAGGCGCGGAAAACTCAGCTGTGCCAGTTTGATGGCTTGATTTATTGACAGATGAAACCCTCATTGTTTGAAATAAGGAATCTCAAAAACCAGCAGTAAATTGGGAATGGATCTTTAACGGAAATGCGAGAACAACGAAATGAAAGCCAGAAACGAGAAATTTTAATTGAGGAGAGCTCAAGTGCATATAACGACGTTGATTATCTTTGGCACGCCTGAGCTTCGAAATTAATTTAAGCTTTTGCAAGTTTTCAGCTTACGTCGCTTCCGAATCAATTACTGCTAAATTATTGAATCTGCTGTAGATACACTGCAATTTTATCCTGATGTTGTTTCTGATTGGATGTTTATTTGATTTTACAATCAGGAAATGACAGAAATTTATAACTGATTGAATTTCATGACGCATTTAATTTAATCCTAATTATCATGTAAGCGGGGATTTTGAGATATTTTTGTTTAGTAACTTTTGAACATCAATAAATCTATGTGTTGATACAAAGTTTTTCACATTACCCAACCAACACGAGTTGTTTCATTAACTAATCAAATTGTTTAGAAACTTTTCAGTATTCAAGACATCTGTAATTTTAGCACTCGCATTTGATATATTATTACATAACGAGCTGCACTAAAAGCTAAATTTCTCTTATAACTCTACGCACGTTGTTGCTGCTGTGTTGTAAAATGTGTATCGCTCAACACTAACAACTGTTTTAAAAATTGTACATATTGTCAAATGTTAAAAACACGCGCACACTACCTACACACTGCGAATCATATCAATTATTAAAAGCCTACACAGATTTTTATGAAAGAGGGTAGATCTAAAATGCTCCCGAACGAGAAAACTCGACGCTCTTAAATATAGAACCCTATTTTTTTATACCGTATTCTGCAGACCCCCGAGATTTCCTATATGAAGGTATAAAATCAGCTCTACATCAATGGAGCCATAAAATATCTGATTGTTTTACGTGTGCTATTTCTCCTAACCCAATATGTGCCAAGAAACTGTTCTTGTTTTCTTTATGACAAATCATTGGGCAGCACTAACAATAGCTTCCAAATAATAAGCTCAAACGTAAAACATTTTAGTCCATATGGGAATATTTATTAGGTGTATCAAAATATTGATACTTTGAAGAAACTCGTATAATATTTTAAACAATTGTTTCGGGTTAGGTGTTTATTTAGATTTAACTCATATATGCCGTACAACATGCAAAATAAAAAGCATATCATCCATAAGAAATTTATGCTTGCCTTTTAAAAATAAAGACAATTTCTATTTGCCACGAACAAAATTTTTTTTGTATACACTTTTTATTTTAATTTTGCACCCAAAAACATTCTTTTAGTTAGCTAAGCGCAGCACACGTCTTTCGTGTATTATCGCATATAGATATGTGTTTCCAAATTTAAGAATGTCGTCGGCGCTTCTTCGTTTAACTAAAATCGTTGATTGACTTATTTACAATAAGTCAATCAATTGATTCTTTCATATCTAAGACAGTCGACCGGACAAGATGGTTCTTTTGCGTGTAGAAAAAGGTATTTAAAAAGCAAATTTCAATGATGATATTCATTAGTTGCCGAAGAACTGAAAGATTGATTTTTAATTTATTATAATTAGTTTATTTTATTATAATTGGTAGAATTTGTTATTTTATTTTCATTTTATGTTTAGATAAAGTTATTGTATTAACGCTAGATGATTATTTCACTCTCGGCAAACTCTAATACTCGCAAATACCTTGCATTACCCCCGGACGCCACGCCGCCGCCACATGCCCTTGTTATGCTTCTGTGATTTTTACTTTTGATTCTGAACTGATTGGATAAAAAAAATTGTACCGAGCACGAAAGTTCTAAGTGAAACTTCCTAACGTGTTCTCACTGAAAGTGTTTTTGGAATTATATGATTTAACAGGTTTCAGTTACAAATCCGGTATTCAAGTCATTTTCCGAATATTAATTTAGAAAGTGCAAACGAACATTGATAGATATTTGCATAAAAGAGGGACTAAAATGCTGCAATAAATGCAATTGTAAAGATTGTAACAGTAGTTTAGTGGGGTTAGTCAAAGATTCTGATTCAGAAACAAGAGAAACTTCTTAAGAAAATTTTAGTCGATTAATTACACAGCATTATTTTTGTATTACGTCACATATATGTATTTTTTTTTCGTGTTTTATTAATAATTAAAGTTAATATACAGTTAGAAGTTATTTTTATATGTATACAGCTTTAAGCACTATCAAGCACAGTTGCGGTACAGAAAGTGCCGCATCGTATGTATTGTTTCTTTATTTTTAATTTTGTTCTCTGCATGTATATGTTAAAATCTACAAATAAAAATATTGTGGCAAGTACTTCTGGAGATAATACGTTGTATGAGTTAAAAACGCTTAATTTCCTAATTGGCGATTTGGTCATTCTTTTATTAATAAAAAAGTTCGGTACTTGTGAAAAACTTGTAAGTGGCCACTTTGCATAACAAACAACGTACTTACGAAGAAAACATTCTTATGAATGATGCGACTTTTACCGTTTGACCAATTTACATGGAAATTTCATTTATTTCTAATTTATTTTTATATACAAATGTTATTCTTATTAATATTTTAAATGTCAGTACTTAAATTGAAAATAATTAATTTTTTTGTTTTTGTATTAAGGAAATATTATTTGAAAGTAATTAAATCTGCAATCAAATATATTATAAATCATATCTCTCACTAGATGTGCTGTTTGTAGGCTGGATATAACCAACACAATACACTCGTTTATAATTGTATATTTGTGGTGGAACAACTACACATTGATCGCTTCAGTTTGTTTCTAGGCTATCTCACTTGCGTCTCATTACTTCCGTTTCATCGTTTACATTTTGCGTTCGCGAAATTACTTTTGCCGCCAAAGAAGTTTCACTTCAAAGAGTGGCGAAGAAAATGCTTTTTGGAAGAATATCGACTGCAGCCACTTCACAGCCTGCTGCAATGTTTTCCAACAAATTCCGATTACTGCAAAGACGCTACTAACCGTTGCACCAAAATTGTCATATCTATGGTTAATGGCTAGTGATTAGTTAGCGTAAATGCGAAATTGCATTGCATTTTACTTCTAACCCTAGTTGTTGTGAGAAAAGATATAATTTTCTACATAAGCCGATGAGTACGGTTACCTGAATTATATAATAAAATCTTTAATGTGTTGCTTTCACCGTAAACCTCTAGATCCTCTAGAAACCTGTAGATGACGCCACATTTCGTGTAAAATATATGACACTTTTGTATGGTCAGAACATTTCATGATGCGACAGGCCGTATAGAGACGTCAGTCGAACTTAATTAATCCCAAAGGTCGTTATGTCAGTTTGTAGCCTAAGTTGCCTTCTTTGTCAGTTCTGCTATTTAGAACTATAATGTATTATTATTTGTAAGTAATTTTTCTAATTTAATAAAAGATTTCAATATTTTCATATCTTCTAGTGCAGTTATTTTACTACCCTGTTGAGAAATTACCGCAAATAAATCACAACTAGCAGAACCTGGGGTGCGCCCCATGGATTTTTTTGAAACTTTCTTTTAAAAATGTAACAAATAAGCTGTACTAACGTGTTCATGTAGTACATCCCTACTAGCGCAGCATGATTAACATGAAATTATTTTTAAAACAAATGTACCTACTTTTTCTTCATTAGTGTTTTAAAATTCATTTTTCACTTTTGAAACCCTTCTAACAGCAAATGTGATTGTGTATTGCAGGTTCAGTTAGGTAAGGTTATTTTTATCTGAAATTTGGTTTTTTAAACTGTAACTGGTAATCCAGTACCCGAGGGTGTAAACATAATTGTAGGTAGAACATTTCCATATACCTACTCTCTTGAAATCTCAGCTGCAATGCAATTTCTAAACCTAATTTGAGTTAAATTTGATTATTTTTGCGCCCGGCTCTGTTTGCATGATCTGGCCCTCTGCAGAGCTGTTTTTGGTAAAGATATGTCCCGTATCCCGCCGTTAATAAAAGCATAGCCCGATGGAAAGAATCCGTAAACCAAGCATGTGCTCTTCGCGGAATGCCAGCTAGCGGCAGATTATGTTGGTATCATAAACACAAACTGCAGACATCCAATTTTATTTAACGTTATCGAAAACTGTAGTGACCCGCTGTTCAAATGAATATATTTCTCATATAAGAGACGCATAAATCTGTGGCTTCTAGTAGCGGGGTCTCTTTACCATTAAATATGAGGTGGGAAGGATCCGGAGTTAATATATAGATGAATAAGCAGTGCAACCAGTGATAAATAAGCAAATGAAGGTACGGTAGCGGGCTGTAAATCAAAGTTTAAGTCTATTCTAGTCTATTTAAGCGTATGTATTAAAGCGGTATACTTTCCCCCTATGTGAAGTTTTAGTGACGACGCATTCAGTAACATATCTTACATCTTGATACACCTTATTTATTACGTTTGTAAAATTCAATGTTTAGGTAAGTCACCTAGAGTAATCGGCGCTACGAAGCTCAATACCGACATAATGTTATTAATTGATTGAAAATAAAAGCATAAACCGTAGACGATGGGTTTTGTTTGTTTTCTAAATTAAATTTGCTAGGTTTTTCAAAATGCGAGACCTTGTTCTTGCTTACAATATTTGGGTCAGTGAAATTGTTTCTGATTTATTTAATTGTAAACATGGCCCTAACATCGCCATAACACGATTAAAAAAAGGTAATCATGTCATAACCGCAAGTAAACCTGAGTTCGCTAAATTTCTTTTAGAAATTTACTAGCAAATATCGTTCCAATAACCGCATTTACCTGTTTATATCTTAAGGATTGTCCTACTTTAGTGATATTGTATGACGTTTTCTAGCACATTTTTATAAGTGCGTATCTCCTCGGTTACGGAGCAGTGAAGCTTATACACCGAAATTTGCTTATCCCTACTAAATACCGTATTGGTCTACTGTACAAACATATCTGAGCCGTATGTAATGGACGCGTAAATATGTGGGTTGTATTAGTAAAAGCTACTCGCCACTAAAACTTGAGACAGATGAACAGGATCCCCGTTTAATACGTACAATAGAAATAGATAGAATAGAAATAGATAGAATAAAAATAGACAATCAATAGATGTGTGCTTTGGGTCACATACTTTCGACCTTTTAGGTTAGTATTCATATGCTATACGTTGTCTTACGTTTGTTTCAAATTTTTGTTTTTGTAAATAAAAAGTTTTACAGCTGAACATAAAATGTGCTTAAAAGTATGCACAAGCACAATCCAAAAATTAATATATTATTTGGTCTCTTTTGCCTTTTGATTATTTTTGCGTTTTTAAACGAGTTTTCCAATTTTTGTCATTTTGGTGCCTTTTCCGCAATTTTTATATTAGTTTACTGAATGTGCTCGGTTTTATTCCCTTTAGATTTAATATTTTTTAATCTGCATTTATCAGTGCATGTCGTTTTTAATATACGTGTTAGACGGGGGCGATATAACCAAAGCAGCAGAGCTGTTCGTTGTGCATAACTGAATTAAAATTACGCTCTTAAAAATTGCCATAAATTGGTATTAAAGAATTAAATATAATAACTAAATTCCCAGTAGAAATTTTGTACAACTAAAACCTAATAGTTTCATTATACGCTCTTATTCTGATAGTGTGACAGAATAGTATGTGTTTGTTTGAACTGGCGAGAAGTGATTTGCTTTAATTGTGAATTTTAAGAATAGCTACCGACAAGCAGTAAAAATGCGAACTATGGCCTGTTCTTTCAATTTTTTTTTATTAATTATCTTTAAGTTCTCTTTTAATCTGTTTTGTTTTTTACGTTGATTTTGCCAATTTTAGTGCTTTTTCTTCCATTTTGTGCCCTTTTACCTTTTTTTGTTTTTAGAGATTTTATTTTGTCTAACAGTTCTGTCTATAAACATTCTACTTGCAAAAGTTGTTCAAAACAAACAAATATGCGTCAACACGTGACCGCTGTTGCCACGCGTTGCCACTGGTGGTCGAAGCATAACAACTAGAGATACTCAATGAGCATTCACAAGACATCAGTACTACGGAGTTTAAAAGATTTCCGAAATAAACTGTATTTTTTAATTAAACGCATGGCTACAATTATCTAATTTTGTGCTTGTTTAATGAATCTACGTACAAGCAAATAAATTATTTTGAAATATATCAAGCACCTATCCCTTGCGTTCCGCTTAACGTAAACTGGCTGCACTACTGTAAACGCAGCGTGGAATTGTGCACGTGATTTTGTTTTGGTTCACTCCGTAACTAACATAAATATAATCTCAGTTGTGTTCTAGATTGCAAAGTGACCACAGCCCTTAAGATGTCCCGTGCAACCGAGGACGAAACGTCGGCCGTTTATTCACCGGCTTCAACCCGGAAGGCCAAATGCCGTTAAAATAGCTCAATTCATTATGATTGAAAAGTTATTGTGAAACATTCTTAAACTTTTGCACTTTAAAATGGCTGATTATATTGTGAAGCCATAATGAATAGTTAAGAAAATCGTGTCTTGCTTAAAGAAAAAGTTTGTCAGCTAATAAGCGCATGGCGTATCATTTCCTTTAGGCTAAAGAAATTTGTGAGCATCTGACTTTAAATTATCTTATTCCAGTAATCAGCAAATCGATAGCTGATTTTCTTTACCAATTATCTCCCCCCTTACGCATTTCATTGATTAGCCAATTCTTCAGCGTCTACATTCTTTTACTTTGTGTCCCGATTTATATAAACGCTGGAACTTTTGTACTTATATTATAAGCATAGACGTTACAGTATGTAATAAAATACAAACTTTTAATGGCGAAAATTCTACGAGCCTAACATGAAAGACGAACATAAATTCTTCAAATATTTAGAAGTTTTAAAGCTTTAACACTGTTACCGATAGAAACGCCGTTTATATGAGAGTTTGTGGCATTCAACATCGATCTTTGCCGCCTAAAGTTAGTTCCCGTATCTTGAACTAACACTAGTGTTAGTGACAGCTGACAATCGCTACATTACTGTCAATACCATCACGTCAAAATGCAATAAAGGAGTGGGTTTGATGCAGATGCTTAAAGAAACATTTTAAAAACTCTTTAAATTTGATAGAAGTTTCATTATTCTTTTAAGTATAGTAGAATTGTTTTGGTTTTCCTGGTTTCTACGTACTCGTATACAGAATAAATGCGTTAGTGTCGTTAATTGAAGTGTATCACGAAAATCCTCGAATTGGTATGACAATTTAAATTAAAAGGCACATTTTGACGCTTTTCGGAATTTTCTTGGAGTTAATCGACGCCATCGATTTTATTTAAATGGAACATGGGTAATTTTCACCAGCAGTTGGTAGAATTTCTTTGTCTATTTAAGTATGTACTTAAATCATATTAAGGCATAAGGAAATTTTCCAAAAAACTGAAGTTCCATAAATGGCAATTTGAAAATTAAGTAAATCAAAAGTACTAATTTAACTAAAACGCAATTGTAAATGTTCTCTATTTACCGCCCTAAACGATGAAAGTATTTTTCTAATACATCCAAATTAGTAGGTCTGGTTCGGCAAACTTTGATTTTAAGGTACCCCCCCCAAAGAAAAAGTGTGCCAGAGTTAGATCCGGAGATTGAGTTGATCACTGCATAGAACCTCGACTTTCCGTACATCCAACTGGAAAAGTTTACTCTAGATAGAGGCGTACATTAGTCGTATAACGAAAATGAGCTCCGTTGTGTTGATACCAGGCGGTGTTATTATTTGGCAAATGCGGATCCTGTTCATTGGGGAATAATACCACTAAAGCGGGAAAACGATCGTCGTTAAGCAATTCCAAATATCGTTTCCCCATTAATATACCGTTAAAAAAATAAAAACCCAGAATTCAATTGCTTACGATACAATTTTTGCACCCAGTGGTGATTTTTCGCTGCCCGGTGGTGATGATTAGCAAAGGGTCGGAGCACAAGCGCCCCCCCCCCCCCGCTGTCAGGCTACTAGTGCCCATTGTGCCCCTTTAAATGATCTAGGTTTTATTGAACAGATTGGTCGCTTCAGCAAAGAATCAAATGATATATCCTGTACTTCACTTTGCTCTAAAGAGGGGGAGCCAAGGTGTTTGTACATGAAAGCCGCAAAAAAGGCGCACTCACAGAGTACCTGTTTGGAGGTTTCCTCCCGGGCTTGAGATCTTCTACACTGCGGACTATTGACAACCGTGATAGTGTGCAGATGTTTCTGCAGGCTACCGTGGCGTGTCAGTAGACCTGTCACAATTCTGATTTGTCTTCAGTTTAGGCCCGGAAACATTTTTGTCATTGTAAGCGTAGGACCCTTAATAAAGAATCTGGCATATCTCGGGGTTTGACAAGAGGCCTAAGATGATTGGAGCTGTAACAACGTCCAGCTACATATGTCGTATTTCACGCAGTTGGGGGAAATTCTGAAGACCGGTTCTGGACCCATTAGAAACTCCTTAGCCCCAGCAACAACCAGGGCATTAACCTTTACATTTCCCCTAATTTTAATATGGCTGGGAACCCATATAATTTACACGTAGTTCTTAGCAGAGAGTTTGCTGACATTCTTGAATCAGTCGTGACTCGATCTTAGAGGAGATCAAGGTTTTAATGGCCGCTTGACTGTCGGTACAGATGTAGATATGTCTACTTTTATACCCTCTCTTAAGGTTTTTGTTAGCACAGGCCAATATAGCAAAGATCTCAGCCTAGAAGACAGTTGAATATTTTCCCCGAGCAAGTTTAAGTTTGACTCTAGTGTTTTCTTCATAGACACCTACTCCTGATACTTTCCTAGTTCTTGACTCATTCGTAAACCATACAAGGCCACAGGGCTGAAGTAAAAATCAATCTCCCGGTAAATATTCATCCTGGTTTGGGATGAGGGTATCGCATGATTTTCTAAAGGAGAAGTACAAAACCACACCATCACTTCCGAAAGATAGGATTGGTCGACCTCAATTGTGAGAAAACCCTTATATGATACATTCTCCTGTGTAGGTTTCTATTGTCCCATATAGCTTAGCCTGTGGGCCGCTGCCCGGTACCGACAATTTCGATTTGTTTGCAGTTCCGTTTAGAAACAAAGTGATTTCATCTATGATTACTCCCTCAAAAGTTTTGATTATTCTTACAGATTTCCATCATCTCCTTGCAAAATCATAGTATGGAATCAGCATGGTCTTGTGTTAACTCATGAATTAGAAGCAACTTGTAAGGATGAACATCTTCCTTTTCCAAATCCTGTGTGCTGTTGTATGATGTTATGGTCCAACCAAAATTAGCAACTAACGTGCGGATTTTCATAGACTGTCAACATCACATCAAGCTGTGTATTTTCTGTGGCCACTTTAAGGAGTCCTGTTTTAGGTAGATCCCTTACATGTCCCGTTTCTCTAAACTTTTTTTTCGATTTTGCTCAATTATTATTATCCCTATAGCAAATAATGAATAGGGTTTCAATTTCTTTTGTTTTTGTTGACCGCATAGTTAATTGATCATTAATTGAAACAAATTCGTTAAAATTTGCAAACCTAACGTTCAGTTAGAAAAAGCTCTTATGGTCTGCTTGAGTGATTGAGTTATCACTAACAGCACGTAAAACATTACAAAATGCGTTAAAAGAATTGTTTCATATTTGCGATAAATGGTTTACACTTTAACTAGATATCTTAACTTAATCCAAACTAACAGGTCATTTCATAGATTACTTTTAGTTTTTTAATAATTTGCTACTTTTTGTAATCAAACGTATTATTAACATTAACTTCGATATTCTAGAAAATATCGTTATATTGTATAATTCAATTACAGAATCAAATAAAGAAAAAATGTTGTCAACTGGATGGTGAAAATTAGCCGTCATACCATTTAATAAAATCGATGACGTCATTATCTGAAAAACAAACGTTAAAAAAATTCTAAAAAACTTCAATATGTGCCTTTTAATTTAAATCACAGAGTATAATGTATTTAAATCGTCATCCCCATTTGATAGCTTTTGCGATAAACTTCAATAAACGACACTAGCAAATATATTTCCTGATTTTGTTACCCACTGTATAAGTACAAACATATTTTAAATTTACGGTTAAAAAAATATGTACAACAATTTTTTAATTTAATTATTTTTATGCAAGCATAATAGACTTCCAGGCCGATGACTAAGCTATTATTAATTTTACTCTTTTTATGTAATTAAAGTTTAGTATGATGATGTGAATAAATACAACAGATTGGTTTGTCTGTTGCTGTGTGATACCAAATTGCCTTTATAACCATAACAAGTATAACACCAGTATGGAATAGAAATGATATTGACTTGCTGATAGTCTGCGGTATAACAGTGATCACTATTTCCAGGAGTAACGTGGTTTCATTTCCTGCAACCCAATCACGGCAGGATCTGTTTGAGCGTTTTGGCACCTGCATTTGCATTCTACATGCACAGAATATTTTATAATATCTCGTATATTGTACTATCTTATCGCTATTATCTGTTTGGGAGTGACATGAATTTGTAAAAAGGTGGTGACCAAATCATAACTTATTTTCCGATAATCCATTTCCTGTTAAATCCATAAATTTCATATACTACAATCTGCTATGCCACAGTCTCATTTCAACACCAAAATCGTAAAATAGGTGACGATTATAATTTTATTTTCAAAAGATAACCACCAATTCCTGCTCATCGGGGTCAGATCCGAGGATCTAATGGTACTTATGCAACTTTACCTACAGAGAATGGGATTTGCTATTCAAACTCTGGTCGAGGCTAGCGAAATGCATAAGTAGGTGCATTTTCCATTACGCCAACTTTGTGGGGATGCAAAACTGTTGAGTTCCGTGTGATAGATATTTATTCGTTAAAAATCCCTATTATGTAAGAGACAAAGGTTCAGCTAAATATACAGATGTAATGTATGCTTTGTAGCGTCAGTGATAAGCTTTTGCAGCAGAAGTTGGTCGATGATAATTTATAAATATAATAAAGTAAACATTGGTCATATTGTATTAACTGTGTTTCGACAGCAGCAAACTGTTTCTTCATAATCTACCAAGGCTGGTTATGATATCTTATCCAAATTCAGCAAAAAAAAATTGAAGACTTGTTGATGTTTGTACAAAACACAAATCAGTTACTAATTTTTAAACAAGCCTTGAATCGTAGATGCTATTTACAAACAGGATTAGGTGTGTAAATATGCGACTTATCTAAATATTTCCAGCACAACTAGCCCCTAACTAAAACTGATGTAAGTCGACCCGACTCAAGTTGACTTGTAACTTACAAACAATATGATATTTCTTTGTTAAGAGCGTCTTAAATTTTACAACAAAATAGCTGAACCCCTAGAGTACGCCACACAATTTTCTTTACAAGCAATTGCTACCTGCGGCTAATTTTATTGCTAATATTATATTTCTTTGTTAAGCGCGTCCCCACCTTTCCAATAAAATAGCAGAACCCGTTAGCTACGCCACGCGCTTTTCTTTACGAATAATGCATAGCAAATTTATTAGAAGAGATGTAGTGATGTATTCCGGCGCAACGTATGGAACGTTCCGCCAGCATACTAGGTTCATAGAACCTAATAAACTATTTGACTATTACATAAGCATTGAAACCCGAAACATAATAAATAAGGTGCGTCGAGAACTAAACGTTGACACAAAGGGAAGAGATCCAGATTTACTATAAGCCCGCTATGTTACTTACTTTATTCGCTTATTTATTGGTAACAAATGAGGCCCATGGGTTTTTATGTTAATCGGGATTCCTTCCACCCGACTCAACGTTTAGTGGCAAAAGGACCTCACTACTAAAAGCCACATATTTACTTGTCTATTATTAGAGGCGCATATTTGTTGGTACGACGAAGTGCTACAGTTTTTGATGAAAGTAAGCAAAATTTAATGTTTACGATTTGTGTGTTTGATTGGGACATAATCTGTTGTTTATTCTTAAGATTATTTAATGGCGATCACACTGGATACTGATAAATACATAATAATAATGAACATTCGCATGATTACTTAGTAGTTACGTGTGGTCAGTTCGACTTTCCGTCGAAATATTTGAGAATATACAGTCTTGAGAGACACATTCGATACATGTCGTGCAACTCGACACGGCTTATTTATTACATAAAAAAAAGTTACCAAAAAGCGTGGGTCGTAGACCGCGGGTTCCGCTAGTAGTACGTAATGGCATACGCACTAAATGACGCTATTTTGACAAACCTGACTTAAATACATACGGCACATTACTAACTGAAAGTTGAAATAAGTATTGACGTGACTATATAACGAAGTTATATATGAAATAAATCGCCTGGCCTGTATTATTGAACGATAAAAATAGTTTCAATACTTAATATGATTTTACCAAAAATCCTATTCCTTAGAAATGCATTTACGTTTTTCTATACTTCCAGTACATTAAAGTATTGCTTTATTGAAAAACTGCGCAGTCAAAGATACACAAATAAAATTGGATAATAATTTAAAAACAAAATCTTTATGTAGGTGAGCTCGTTTCCGAATATCTCCGAGACGGTTAACTCAATTTTGATCAAGTCTGAACTGTGGTATGAAAAAAAGCTCTCTTTATAAAAAATGCTAAACCAGAAGTAGAATTAAGATACCGCTTGGTGTTATTGTTTTGCCAAAATACAATTTTTAAACTACTAAAACAGCGTTATTATATATTTTTCGAAGCGACCATAAAAAACCGCGTTTAAGCAAAATTGCTTATCAGTGACAGTAGATTAAGATTTTAAACTGTTTTCTAAAATGGTGTAATATCCTGAGGGGTTGCTCCTTCTCCTCATACCCTTTTAACCGATGAACTTTATTTTCTTGTCTTTGCCAATTCTTAATCCCAACTTCTGTATAAACGCTGTATATTATTTGATGTTTTTCTTAACGCATGGTTCTCATATGATGTACAATTTACGTAAGTTTGAGACACATCAAATAGTCTACTTTAACATTTTAATAAAAGTAAACAGCCCACAAATAACTTTTTATGGAACTTGTAACATATGCAATATTATGAATAGCCTAAGCTATTTTGTATAGAAGATCTTTTTGGGACACCGTTATGTTCGGAATTGGCCATTGCGCCTGAAATCTCCTTCGGTATTATGACGCCAGTTTCGCTATAACACTACAAGTGTTTGATATAAACTGATACTTCTCTTTATGATATTTACGTTGTAGAACTATAGTTTTGTAGTTAAATCAATAAATACAACTGCTTTTGCAACAACAGACGAGAAAATTTAATTTGCAAAAAGTACGAGTAGATACTTGAAACGACAATCTACTTTTACAAGAAAAATCGCATCTAATAATCCTAATATGTAGAGATGTATTTATCTGAAAAATAAATGTAACAACTACAAAGGTGTGACAGATATTGCAAGTATTCCAGCCCAGAGCAGTCAATTTTAAAAGCAAGATACGCCGCCGGTTAATACAGACAGCTCTATAGGGGCTCGGTCCCAGCACATACATATGGATGTATATTGTGCCATTCAGCGGCGAATATAGCTTCAGCTTAACATGTATAATATAAGGTCTGAAGCGGAATCAAATCTGGTTAAATATAAAGGAAAAATGGGAAGTCTATAGGGCAGAGCTTTTAAAAGGAATTCGAAAAATAAAACGAAATACATGTATTTATGAATAGCCTTATACTTATTTAAGCTTGCAAAAAAACATGACAGTATTTTTCTACGTACGTGGTTTTTATGCCTTAATACAAAAGTGTTAAGTTTATTATGTTGGCAAAAATATTGTACAAAATGCGAAAATAAATTATTTTTTAAATTTAATTTACACACTAATTAGTAGAGCGCGGATTTCAAACATTTTGCTTATTCACTATTATGTAGGCAAAACAAAATCTTTTTCTATCTCCACGATCCGTGAAAAATGTAATCATCTGACACCACTTTTATTTTGCTTCGTAATAAGCCTCTACGTCCCACTGCTGGGCTCCGGCACTCTTCTCTGCCACGCACGTACTCTCTTTAGTGCTAAAGTGGGGTACGGGAGACCTACAGTTTAACGTCGACTCTAAACTAAATACCAGAGAAGGTTTTAGGCATTAAAATCCCACAGGCCTACACCGGATTGGAAAATGTGAGTGGCGGGTTGCAGCATAGTTTATTACTGCATGGCTTCGGCGGGGAATCGAACCCTAGATCTTTAGCGTTAGAGGCTAAGCGCCCAACGTCTGAGCTACCGCCACTCTCTTATTTTGCTTATTTTCCCATTTTGCTCCCTAAACTTCTTATAAGTGGTTATTTTAGCTTTTATAAGGCTAGTTGGTGCTTTTTCAAAAATAATTTAATATTAGCAATTTTTAAATTGCAAAATTTAATGTTAAAACAATAATTATTTTACTATTTTCCGGTTTCGACAACTCAGCAAACAATTATCGATTGTTTACACTGCAATCTGGCAATCCGTTCCTATACTAAATATAAACATTCGTCAGAGAAACAAATAGTGCTCCGGGGAATCACCGAGTTCTGTGTATTGTCGAAAGCACCACACAATAGTCTATCGCGTTTATTTGTTAAACATTGTTTTGCCCTTCGTTAAATTGTTACCGTCAGTAGGTAGTCTACAGCATTTTATTTCGTTGTGATGTTCATAAATAAAAGGGTGGGTTAGTGATGATTTCTGAATATTGATTAAAAGTATAAAACGCCTAAAGTAACGGATGAATCCCTACCGGCAACTTGGATTACATTTTTTCCTGAATTGGTTATTGAAAATAAAATATTTTGCAAACGCTGCATGAAAACCGTATGTTACGCCTTCGTAATATTTCTTATATTTTTAACATTTATTTAAAATATTCTTTTAATTTCCCATAATATGCTTAAGTTAATTTTTTAATAAAAACATAGTTTGAACGGCAAGGAAATTTAATCAAAGTATATTATTATTTGTTGTTAATTACATTTTTTAGTTTTTATTTTATATTGAAACATTTGTAACAACACCTTATTCACATGCGCAACTAATAAAAATTTTGGCGTTTTTTATTTTGCTTATTTTGTGATTTTTCATGCTATTTCATAATTGATCAAGCTTATTTAAAAAAATAAATGCCTATAAATCCGCGCTCTGCTAATTACTTTTTAAAACGCTTCAAAAAGGAGCACAAATAGCAACACTATTTGCACGTGTTCCCTAATTTATCATTTTTAGTTATAATCTCAATCATAAACACTTTAAAGGCAATGCTGTCTTTATTTGGAACACATTAATTATGCAAATTTCAGTCTATATAATATCTACTACAAATTTAAATGCAAAGCTCTCCTTTCAATCCCGGTAGCAAGTATGTTTTAGCAACTTCTCGCTCCCCTACCTTTGATAAAAGGGAACTAACTGCCTATATAATAACACGTTCTGCCTTTGATAATTCATTTAACTAATTCATACTTTGTTACGTTAATATACAACTTTATCCTAATTTATGATAACATTTTTGTCGACCCGACACTAGAAGGACGTAATTTCCAGACTATTTATCAAAGCGTATAAAGTTTGCGTTTATGATTTTTAGTTTTCTAATAAATTTTTCTAACACTAGCACAACTCAATAAAGAATTTACTGCTCTGTAGATGGATAGTAAACTTTTTCAAATATATTGAAAGAATTACTGCCCTGTACAAGTTAAATTTATCTGTGAAAATGAAAAACAAGTATTAATGCGCAAGTGTACGGAGTAAACATAAAAATAACATATCACGACAAAAGAAAAAGCTGCTACAGTTGACTGCTATTCGTGCAGACAACCATGTAAAGTGCTAGACTATCCCAGCTTATACCACGTTTGCTAAATTTTATCTTTTAAAAAAATTAGTACATAAAGAGCTTTATCTTAAATATTAGTCCGGAAAAGCTTTTATCATTTGTCGCATATCTTCTACACCTTATTTCATCCTAAAATTTTGTTATACAATGACTGTTATTTATAAATAATAGTACAACGTAGTAGTTTTTAGTTCACAGTTTTAAATAAATTCTAAGTTAACAAAAACGTAATTTTATCGGTACCGAATCGTGTTACAGCTAAAAATGGTACATCAAACAAACTAGAACAATAAAGAACTGAGTGCGAGTGTGTGATAAGACGAACACGAGATTTATGATGCAGTCTAAATGCGAAGCTACGAGTGACTAGTTTCCCAAAGAAGAGTTTTAGAACAGCCTTAGGTTCGTCACACCCAACAAAATCTCGGGGACAATAAATTAACAGGCAGAAGTCCGAAGTAAATAAGGCTTCACGGGGATTCAGAACTCAGTCTGCAGGCAATTAACATAATGTCTTTTGTTCTAGGGGCAACGATCTGCATGCGAAGGAAATATGTTTTGGCGCCTCCTTCCTAATGTTTAATGCAACGCATTTAGAAATGGCATCGACGAGGGAATCCGCAGTACTGAAACAACATCCCGGTAAGTTCTAACCTTTCCACATAAAGAGAACTTATCGGTTTTTTTACGATTGAAAACAAACCCATAAGTCACAGACGGAAATGTCGCGAAACTCATAGTCCCTCTGAAAGAAATTTAAAATGGAATAAGAAAATCTATTACAAGTTTACTATCAACAAAACTAATAAAGAAACAACTTAAGAAACCAGTGGAGAGAGAATATTGAAAATCGATACATTAATTTTCACTTTTCCGCCCACTCGACAGGTCCTTATTTACAATCCATTGATTTGGTTTCTAGTAGGAGGAAGGGAAGTTATATGAAGCAATCAGAGTAGCAGCACTGCGGAAATGATTATTTACATAACGCCCCAGGAAAATGGATAATGTTGATAGGACTAGCCTAACCAGTTACAATTTTTAAATCACGTCTCTTGAGAATATCTATGTTTGCGTATTCATTGTAAGCGGAAAAATAATTGCACGAATCTGCGCTTTTCCTCGTTTTATCAAGCGAATTATCGTAATTTTCATTCATGAAAATACAACTCGCAGTGCTCCTGCTTTGATCAATTTGAGAAAAAAGTTATGATAATGATTAAATCGTTGATAATTTGTGTTGCGCGTTGATTGTTACATTCAGCGCCTCGAACCTGTTAGATATATGTACCTGCATAATATAATTGTTAAGTAACATGCACGCGTATGCTAATTGCGCCAACTCCCAACTTTGATGGTACTTTGATGTCTCTGTTTAACATTTGAGTTAGTTAATACTATAATGCATGTATTCAAAACGACGCAAAACGTTTTTGTTGAAGATTTACAATCAAATTCAAATCTTCTTAAACAATTCTATGATGGCCTCAAAATGTAACAATCGTAAAATAAGAAACAACGTTGCAATACATATTCTCTAGGGAAAAATACATACCTCGTTATTTTCCATCACATTTCACAACATAAATTAAAGAAACTATAATATCGATAAAGGTCATAGTTACATTGTTATTACAAAACTACGAAGTACGATCAAAAAATGGGTAGTGTTGCACACAAATTAACCTAAACTTTATGCGCATGTTCTGCTGCAAGTGGATGTTATATTATCAGCAGCAGAATTCTGGAAACATAGACATCTATTGAGTGCGCAAAGCAACAAATAGGCAAGTACCATAATGTGTGCGACAGGAAAGAAGAACAATGAGTAACGGACCAAGTAGGGATTCAAGTGTTCATGGGTACTATTAATTTTAATTTCAAAAATTCATAATCCATTTTGCTGTTGCCTATCCCCTCTTTGTTGCAGAAATTAGTTGCCCATGTTTACAATAAAACATTGACTACATCAGCATAGTTTTCATTATTTTTAATTTGCACGCACCTACGCATAATCACACTAATGTTGAATACAATATTTTCCTCTTATGGTCACTACATACAGCAGCGAGGAAGGTAAAGCGCTAAAACGACAAAATTAGTAGTAGAAGCGTCGGTTAAATGCAAACATTGACAGAAATCATTATAAGCCGCAAATCAAGTCTCAGAAAATAAAATCCATTAATTTCTGAACGTTAAAGCGCATTTTCCGTATAAAAATAATTTGAGGCCGTGGTATATAAAAGGCGATGCGATGCAATTAAGTAAGCACATTAACTTTAGTTACCGCCGCTGGGTGCTAACGTCAACACATATTCCCAAATTACAGCAAATTTGTTCATGGTTCTTCGAGCCGAATTCCCAAATACAAGGATTTTGTTCGTGGTCCTTTGAGCCGGATATTGAATGATATAATTTGCTGGGGCTAATGGTGCTATAGGGGTTCAGAGTAAAAGTGTCACGATTGGACCTATAATAACGGCTTTTCTACGGAGCGGCAGACTGTTTATTCTTAAAACAACATTAGTTTTTCCTTGGTCATATTTGTTCATGGTACTTTGAGCCAGTTTCCCAAACATGGGGATTTGGTTTCCGTATGTATGACTCACATTTACTGTTTCTTAAGTTTATCGTATCTATGCTCTAAATGTGTGTTTGAAAAAATTAATTCGAGCAAGTCGTATTTGTACATATCATCTAGTAACGTAGTTAACAATAAAGTCGGCAGGTGTTTTTAAGTTAGTAGTAAACATTTTTAAGAATTCCTGTGAAAATTAATTTGGGAAAAAATGACATATTTATCCGACGAGTGTCAAAACTATTTCGATTTTACCATTGGTGAGCATAAAGAAAACATGCCCTCTGTCGGTCATAGCCAACTCTATTTCAATAATTTTATTGCACGTCATCATAAATAATAATAAGTATGTACTATCTCTTCTAAATCTTTTTTCACATAATACGAGTACGCGGATTTTACGAAGGAACCAATGACCAATATTTTATTACCTGATTATATTTTATGTTTCCAAGACATGGGGTGGTTAAATCTTATCTTCTACATGCAAAGACGTTATCATTTCATGCCATAAATATTATTTGTATCATTCTTTATATAAGAAAAAAGTTTTCTTTAAGTAATAAACACGGCTTCCGCACACAATAATTTATCATGATTTCAGAACCAATTGCTGTTGAAACATTATCCCGACAAGGTGAAGGAAAAGGCGATAATTGAGTATTCTCCAGAAATTCTGCATTGCAGACACTGCAATAAAATGTTCTTACTATCAATACTAAAAATAAATACAAAGTAAAATAATTCGTTACGACGTGGAAAAACAGTAATGCATTTTACTAATGCTTGTGGCATAATGGGATCTTAAACGGTATTGATTAAACTTAAATTTCCGATTATAAACGTAGGTTTCTTCTTTGGTAAAGAAAATTCCATTTTCATTAACAGAATGAGAAAACCGAAATTCACCTTCTTATGTGCAATGCAATTAGCTCAAAGTGCACTGTAGAAAAACAGGCGATTGTCACCATGTGGCACTGGTCGTATTAGTCGTAACGACATCGCAAATGTTGCCGCTGTTACTCGAAGCAGATACTTAATGCTACCATTCAATGTTATTTTGTGTTTCGGAGGTTGTGAAAATTAC
Source organism: Ctenicera cuprea (assembly GCA_958336395.1). Classification (NCBI taxonomy): domain Eukaryota; kingdom Metazoa; phylum Arthropoda; class Insecta; order Coleoptera; family Elateridae; genus Ctenicera; species Ctenicera cuprea. The sequence goes on from OY284490.1 coordinate 26,517,111, forward strand.
AATAAGCGTCTGTTGATTTAATTGGCATTAGAATCAAAAACAACTTGTATTTGTTATTTAGAAGCAGATTAATTTTTTGATTTTCACAACGAAAAATAGAATTATAAAATTTGTGTAAGTAGTAATTGTTTACCTATGTGGATTTGTTCATATACAGAGTGGGCCAAAAGTCAGTTTATCGATTTGGTTTAAATAACAAACAAGCAGGTATATGGAAAATAGTTTGTCACAGAAGTAAAAAAAAATGGAAATAAATCAAAAAATCGGTAAACTGACTTTTGGCCCACCCTGTATTACGTTTAACTATTTGATTTTAAAATAGCCCTACAAAATAGCCGGATAGATCATAGATACACAAATCTAATTCGAAATATCTGTCAAAATGCAACACTAATAGTTAAGACGCACGCTGAAACGAATAAAGTAAAAATGAAAAAAGGAGTAAGACAAGGAGACACTCTCTCGCCTAAACTGTTCACGCTGTGTCTAGAAGATGTATTTAACAGTTTTAACTGGGAAAATAAGGGAGTGAATGTAGATGGCAACATGTTGAACCACCTAAGATTTGCAGACTTTGTCCTATTAATAGCAGATAACATCACAGATTTACAAGAAATGATGACAGATTTGCATCAGAGGTCAGGAGAAGTAGGATTGAAAATCAACATTGAAAAAACAAAAATTATGAGCAGTGAAAATATTGACATTAACAATAAGATTAAATTAAACAACAAGGTAATAGAAGAAGTTGACAGTTACATATACTTAGGTCAGAAAATTAGCCTAACGAAATCAAATCAAGAAGAAGAAATAAACCGAAGGATCAAATTAAGTTGGGCTGCGTTTAGTAACTGGAAAGAAGTGTTTAGAAGCAAAATGGACCAAAACTTGAAAACTAAATTATTTAATCAAAATATCCTGCCTGTCTTGACCTACGGCGCAGAGACCTGGACATTGACAAAGAAAAATAAAGAAAAATTAAGTAAAGCACAAAGAGCTATGGAAAGGTCAATGATAGGAATATCGTTGAGAGACCGTAAAACAAATGAGTGGATAAGATCAATAACAAAAGTAGAGGACGTAGTCGAAAAAATATTAAAACAGAAATGGCGATGGGCGGGTCACGTGGCGAGGTTAGAGGACAATAGATGGACGAAGATGGTGCAGTGGAGGCCTAGGCAAGGAAAAAGGACTAGAGGAAGACCCCCCATGAGGTGAACCGACGACATTAAGACTGGCCAATTACAACTGGATACAAAAAGCACAAAACAGACAAGAATGGCATTTACTAGGAGAGGCCTACATCCAAAATGGATTGATATAGGCGATAATGATTTGATTTTAAATTCGTAAATCGCAAAAGTTGTTTGTTTTAACTTCATATTGTATAAAAAAAAAGTTAATTATTTTTGACACCACGAGACCGATTTATTAACCCATTTCCAAGATTTATTTAGGCCCTAACGTTAAAAGAATGCACAGAGAAATTATTTAAAGATCGTTGAAATAGAAAATGTATTACAGCAACAACAATACTATAGATGAGAAGTGCATGTTCTCATTTTCAATTTCTCGATATTGTTCTCTGACAGAAATTTTTTACCTTGTGAGTTAAAATGTCCTACTTTGAAAGATTGATAAGAAGCATTCTGGTATACTTCCATCGCAATAATTTCAAACATTTCGTGATGTATGGCTTGAATTCACCCTATTAGGTAAATTGAAGAATTTTGTATCGTGCTGAAACAGCGTTCACTTTTATTGTTAGAATTTCATTATACAAATAACCAGTTAACACTAAAATAGTAACCGCAAAAAAGAAGACTGGTTTTATTCAATTTAACTGATATAAATAGTAAGTTTTTGTAGTAATATGTGATACTTTGCTATGGTTTAAGTTAAATTAACGCTGTAAAGATTTTTTAGTATATATTTAGGATGGGATAGAAAGGTATTACGGATTTGGTGTTTGGTAAATCCAGCAAAGGATAATTTGGGGCAATAAATGAATAGAATATTCATGCAGCCTCGGCTTAGTTGGTGCTAATCTTTGCGACCAAATAGTATGCGTTGTGAACCGCAACGTCGCACAGTGGGGTATTTGACCCAAAAAGTTGGTCATAAGTCCATTTTTTCAAAACAATTAATTCTACAAAATGACTACTGCTTGCGATAGTATAATAGTTGGGGAACAATGGGCAGCGATTTTATTTTGTTTTATCGCATTTGAGCGAGCCGCGACATGTCGCAATCTGAGAAGGCTTGCTAGCAGTGTACGTGTTTTAACTTATTTGCTTTTAACGCTAATTCAAAAACATTTTAGGAACTGTTTTTACGTAAAGTGTGGTGATATTCATTATGGATTGTGATGAGCCACGTATGTACTACTATGTTTGATATTTGTTTTTCATTGTTTTACAGTTTTATAGTTGCATAGCATATTTTGAAAATAAACCTCATCAATGATTTTTTCTTTCGTTTTTTACACAAACTTGGAGATTTTTTTATACTTCAGTGTGCTTCCCTGTCTTAATTTTAATGTACTATGAAAGAGTAATTATTCTATTTAGTATATAAGAAAAAAGTAGCCGCAGAATACCGCAGATGTATTTTTTGTGATGCTTGTTCTTCTATAAGTCATTAGTTGGATAATTGTAGAGTGTAGATATTTTTACAAAGAAGTCCACAATTTCATTTGCTGGTACAATGCGCATTTAATTACATTTACAGATATATAAAAAATGGACGAACACGTCGCTGGTACTTTCCATACTTTTTACGTTTTAAATATTCTCGCGTCAACAAGTGATTGAAATTATCTCTAGCCGGTACTGTAGCAGCCTGGTTTTAGCAATCGTATTTTGGTAACTTAGCGACTTGGTTGCTATTTACATAATATAAAAAACAATTCATAAAAATTATTTGTAAACGTGAAAACTTCATTAAAACTTTCTCCTCCAAAATAGCGTTTTATTTACGAACTATGAAACAAACATTACAGTACAAGCCTGCTCCGACAAGCGCTAGATATGTAAAAATGAGCTCACAGCCTCGGGTCAAAAATGGTTATAACAACTTTATACAGTTATCAAAAATATGCAAAGAATAAAATATATTTTTTTTATTAGAGCTAATTGATAGACGCACTTAAAATTACGTAACTACCGAAAAGCGCGTTGTTGGTAAGTATCGTTTTTTTCTTAACTTTTTAAATAGTTGAAAATTCTTGCTGATCCTAATAAAGTACTTAAAATAGTCTATAAAAGTATATAACAATCAGCGTTTGCGTTTTTGACAAACAATTAATCATTTCAAATATTTCAAAAATTCCTGGAGGGCTCAGTGTGAAATTTTGGAGATAAGTAAAAAACAAATTTGTAGTTCAATGCAAGTTCTATCGGCTCAAAAAGTTAAAAAAAATCATGAAAATACCAAAAAATAATTTTGGCCAACTTTTTGGGTCAAATACCCCACTGTGCGTCGGTCGGTTAAACAACGTATACTGAAAACCATGAATACTTCACATTTTGATTCACAGTTACACAACAAATTATAGTTATAATATGTCCGGGGTGTTGCCTATAATAACTAGTAAATTACGTCGTTATATTAGACGAACTATTAAAATTCTTCAATACATATGCAATTCAATATACGGTGTTTCCACATTAACCGAAATCTCTAACTCTAAATAGATTTCTAAAAAAGAGATGATTTTGATATTTCTTAAAGTAGAATTTTCGGTTTTGGTTTTCTAATAGAAAAACGAAGATTTAACAACTTAAGTATATATACAGGGTGTTCCAAGGTTGCGAAATTCTATGATAACGCTTTTGTCAACTAGGTTATCAAAAAGATATTGTACACGTTAGCTACTTGATGCTTTCTGCGCATTCTGAAATTATTATCGTTTAAACAGGGTGTTCCACATTAGAGGGGCATACCAAATTTATATTTTTTTTAACAGAATATCCTGTATATTTTGCATATTTTTATTAGCCGTCAATGTCAATTAAAAAAAAGCGGATTAACATGGCGACATCCCAACGAAACTTTAAAAACAAAAAATATTCATATAGGCAATTAAACGGCCAATAAGAATATGCAATAATATACAGAATATTTTATTTAAAAAACAAGTTTGATATGGCCCTCTAATGTGGAACACCCTGTATCAACGAAAATAATTTTATAATGTGCAGAAATCGCCAAATAGCTTACGTGTACAATATCTTTCTGATAACTTAATTAACAAAGGCGTTATCAAAGAATTTCACATCGATGGTACACCCGGTATGTTGTATTCTAGATATAATAGATCAAATGCATTTTCGAAGTAAATCCATTTACAATATAGTACTATACGATTATAATAGATTTACTCTAAAATTGAATATTCTATATTAGAAGTATATGCCTTCATATTTCTAAAACGCATTAACAAAAGAGAAAATGAACTTAGTATTTAGAACCTTGAAAAAATTTAATACTAAAAATATCATTTTAAGATAAACTAACTTTAAATTTTAATATCTGTTTGAAAAAATTATTCGTTTGTGTTATAGTATAAAAATAAATCAACGTGCAAAAATAATATTAGCTTATTTCCTGTGGTGTAATAGTTTTTATGTTACCAGTAGGATGATAAAGGCGCTATTATAACACGAGTTTGAAAGTTCGAGGTCGTAGACCGAGTCGTGTAATCAAACAAGCGCCATAATAATGCATTATCCCACGTGTAACATACAAAATTTTATCTACGACTGCTCAAAATTTGTTTAAAATTGAATATTTTTGCTTGTAATGGTATTTGACATTGCGCATTATTTATTTAAAAATGTCAGGTCACTTTTAAAATACATTTATCTACGACTGCTTGGATAAGGACTTATTGAGTTCTTTTGAGTTAGGGAATGAAGTTCATTATCTTACTAGTGAGATAATGATTCATTATCTAACTCATTTTATTTACATAAACAAAATTGAAGCTCTATTTATAAAAAAGTGACTGGTTGCAATAGTATTAAACAAATCGAATGTATCTCGTTCGTTTAACTTTAAAACAAAAGGATTATAAAAGTGACTTGACATGTGCAAATAAATTAATGCGAAATGACAAATATAATTTCAAGCATCAAAATTCGATTTTTAACAAATTTTGAGCAGGTTTAGATAAAATTTTGTATGTCACACGTGGGATAAGGCATTATTAAGGCACTCGTTTGATTACACTACTCGGTCTACGACCTTGTCGTGCAACTTTCAAACTCGTGTTATAATAAAGCCTGTTTCCCACTAGGAACATAAATAACTATTGTTTTAAATTTAAAGGAACGAGATCTATTCGATTTGTTCAATACTATGGCAACCAGCCAGTTTTCTTATAAACAAAGCTTCAGTTTTGTTTGTGTAAATAAAATGAGTTAGGTAATGAAACCATTATCTCACTAGTGAGATAACCAGCTTCATTACCTAACGCAAATAAATGACATAATAAATATTTAGATAAATATTTTTATCGCAATAAAAACTTTAATAGCACGCCACTTTTTGAGCAATTATGCTGTGCCCTCCGGAATTATAGCATTATTTTTAATTAATTTATAAATTCTAAGCTTCAATTACTACGTCAGGTACCTTCTTTTTGCTATTGAAATTTTGTGGTGACGCGTTTCAACTGTGTATAATCATCTTTAGTTCAAGATCCTCAGTTTTATAGGCTATAATATTCCAACAACGAAGCTTCAGATATGTTGTCCTAATTTGTGTTAGTTGCATACAAATGAATTCTTACTTTTTAATGTAAGGGTACATACAGCCTACAAAGCAAACCTGCTAATTAACATTCAGATTGACAAGTTCAGGAAGCAAGTTACAATTTTAAAGCCGGTCTGAATTATTTCGTTCAAGAAATTGACCTACTTTTAAATTAGAATTTTATAACAGGTACTGCTGCTTAATGCGATAATTTTGGGTTTTAGGTAGCTATAGCGGATACGATAGAACGGCTAATAATGGACGGCAGCTCATTCTTTCTCTCTGCAATTAGTGCAAATATACAGGATCTTTTAATTAATCAATATTTTGAGGGCGGTTTATAAAAACTGTGTTTTTGAGGTATCTCCACAATATCTTGTAATGGAGACATTAGTCTTTCTTTTGAGGATAAAAATGGTACCACAGTAACTGTGAAAACGACTCTTTCTCAGGAATTGTTGAATAATTTTGTCATTCTACAGCTACGACCGTGTTGTGTGAAATGTTCCTGAGTCGTTTAATTACTATAAATTGTGGTATGTTTTGACCAGCCAAATCGCCTGATTTAACGATGTGAAGTTTTATTGTAGAGATGCCTAAAAAGTAAAGCTTTTATAAACCACCCCTGAAATTGTGATCAATTAAAAGATCAAAGTCGAGAAGAAATTGTAAACATTTCGGAGGATGTGATGCAGGTTTCAAGGCTAAAATTTGAAGGATATATTCTTTCATTATTAAATGAGATAATGTGTACTTTAATATTAATATAATAAATATAATAAATAGTTTATCTAATGAGGTATAGCATTTTAAAAAGTGTACAATCATTATAGCAAGCCTGGTATTTCAACACACATTAAAAATTACTTATTCATATGTACGGGGTGGCCCATTTTCAATGCAGCATATAGGTCTAAGCAATTTTGTCTTACTGGCCCACCTTTGACGAATTCGAAGGTAAAAAATATTCACAAAGAAATCTATTAATAAACTCTAAAGCATTTATGTAAGTTTTTGAAAATAAACGAATTGAAGCGCCTAGTAAAAATAATTATAATTTCCCTATTTGACCGTAGCTCAAAAATAAAAAAAGATTTTCAATTTTTGGTTTCACCATTGAATTCGTTCAAAGAAATTAGCCATAAAATGCAAATTGTTTTCTCTTAACTCGAATATTAACAAAGTTACCATAAATTGCATCGAAAATACGCCACTAAGAAGTTCAAAAGAATCAAAACAGTTTTATAGTCATTTGATCGTTTCTTTAAAATATATGGAAATTTGGAAGATTTAAATTTGGGTTTGTAAAACCAAGTACCTTTTTAATAAATAGTCCGAAAGCTAAATATACGTGTACAAAAAATAACGAAAAGTTATAGAAGAATTTGTTTGAGCAATATTTAGTACTGTATAAATTATTTCCTACATACATGTTGTTAACAAAGTTTAGATACAGGCACATATCTCAATTCTCAATTCTTGTAAACGTATTAATCTTAATTCATTCGATCTAGCAACTTCCGCAACAATTGTTCAGATAATAAGCTACTTAAGGTAGTAGTGTAGAGGGCCATGGATCTAAGTTTTAGTATTTTAAATTATTTGGAAATCGCTTTAATGTTTTTTTTTTGTAAAAAATTCCTCAAAAAATAAAGGAAACAAAAATTAAAGAGGGAGGGAAAAATTAAACCCCAAAATATTGCCGCACCGCAAAATTAAAAAAATTACTCGTGAGCACTGTAACTTAAACAGAAATTTTTCATCGTCTTCCGTTTATTAAAGAGAGAAACATGAATTTACAAAATTACAAAAGTATCGTGTGGCCAATTTCTGGGCAATATGTTTTTGACAATGTTGAATATTTTGAAAACAATATTTTCTTCGAATTTTTATTTGTACTAAGAATCTCTTACTTACTAAGGTTGTGTTCCTCTGCGGCTATTGTAATATCAAGTTTAGTTTCGAACTGTCAACTCGTTTCTGAGTTAAAAGGCGTTAAAGCCGAAAATGTGCAGAAATCGTAGCAGTCACCATTTTAAAACTAGAGTGCTCAGAAAAAATTCTGTTATTACATTTCCGTGTGATATTACGTGTGCGAAAAAACACTACCGAAAGAAACACGTTCTGTTTCCGGTTCCGGTTCGTAAAATAAAACTTAATAGCCCGACAATTTTTCGTTGTATCTTGGCATATCAAATTCAATCATTAAAATGGGTCAAGTAGTTTCAGATTTGCGTTACACACACCAACGCACACATACAGACCTACAATTTTTAAAAACCACTCGTTTGTGTTTGCGGAGGTGCAAATCATGTAGTGCTTTCCGTCGAAATCTCAAAATCGAAAAATCACCATACCATGTTGAAAGTATAAGAAAGTAAAAAAGCGTACTGACTTCCTAAAATGCGATGAAGTACTGACGCACTGTACACGTAGCAGTTTTCTATTTGTTGCATGTTACTGGAGCTCGCAATATTTGGGTCCAGTTTTGTTTCTGATACACAAACTATAACCGATTCGATTTAATTCAGAGCTGTCTGTAAATAGGTAGACTGTGGAAAGCGGGGGCATTTGGCCGTTAATAACTGAGACACCCGACTTCCGGTATCTGTATTTTCAAACGTTAAAACTACAGCAGAAAAGAGTATCTAAAACTTACTTTGTTTAGGGCGAAAACAATTATAGTAATACAACTTCCCAAATACAGAGTAATAAGAAACTACAGTTAATAATTCGTCCCGTAATTAAAGTTGTCAGTAGTGGGAAAGCCAATATTTGGAGTGTATTATTCTCTAATACTGCACAAATGAAACCTTAATTTTCACCCATTAATCTAGTTTAGTGTATCGCATATGAAAGTCCATAAAGGAACAAAAGCAATTTATTATGAGTAACTAAATCTACCTTACTTAACTACCCCACTTTTTTGCCAACTTCATTCTTCCTTCGCGAGCGTCTTGTGTCATACGAGAATTATATTGTAGTTAAAGCAATTAATCAATGTCTTGTGGTTGATCACATGGGATATGCCAAAGTTAGCACAGTTTGATTTTCTTGTTGTTACAGGATTACTAAAGGAAAAATACTTTTAAAAAATCGGGTATGGGTACTTTTTAATTAAAACGGAGAATGTTGACGGCAGATTGACGGCATACCGCGCTATTCACCCTCGCCAAGTTAGGAAGCCATTTAATAAATTTCTGGACTAATGGAAATTTTCTTTGTTCACTTTTAAATTCAAAGAGAATAATATATTAGAAGAAACAAATTAAAAATCCGAGCAATGTTGATTATATCAATTAAACATCTACAAAAGGAACTTATTACACCGATATAATGCTGATTCAGCTTGAATTTTGTAAGACAGAGCATTTCCGAGAAGCATATTAAAAAATACTTGTGGTGGTGGCGGGCGAGGAACATAGATTAATACGAGTCTAAAAAGCTTTAAACGTTCCGAGCTCGAAACTACGATTTCTCGAACTTATATTAAAGTGAACGGAAATGGAAAATACCATGTTGTACATTACAATTTAATGCACGATTTAACATTACGTCTATGAATAGTTGAATGAGTGCGCACGATGTAGTCGAAATATTTTACATTAATTTTACTTTGCTTTTATAGACTATTAAGTTCAAACGTCTGAAGTAAATTTATAGTAAAATGTACCCAACCCATACTTTTAGTATAGGAAAGTGTTATTTTAACGTAAATTGGATTAGGTAGGAGCATGGTGGCTTTAATTCTGGAATTGATTCAGACATTTTTATATTATTATTTTCATCAAAAACAAAATTTGTTAAATGTGGAAACAGGCTGTAAGGTAAGTGGTGGAGGCAAATCGAATGTTTTTTTCTGAGCCTCTAATTGAAAATGGCGGCCACTAAAAATTCTAAAATTATGAAGGGCGTTACCGCGTACGTACTGAAAAATAAGTAAGCTGATCGACATAATATTTGATATCGTGATAACACTAGCAGAGCAAAATGACAAAGGTTACGTTATAAATTAATTAACGAAATTGCAAAATTTAGGCAGCTCTTCAAAACAGTGGCGGATTACCTACCGCACAGACGCATGAGGCGCTCGCTTGGACCTTCAAGGCTTGCAGGGGCGCCAAAACAAATACAGCAAAAAGTCTATGTTTCAATTCTTAAAAGTTTACTGGAAATTATATTTCGCGCCTCGTCCTCAAGATCACAATGTAGTTAGTACCTCTTAATTTCCGCCAGATGTCACAAGTCAGGTACTACATTGTGATCCCTTCGGACGAGGCGATTCATATAATTAAGATAGAACTTCACTTAGGGTAAGTTCGTTTGATTTTATAATTATATAAAAAAGAATTGTCTAATCTGCTACTTATTTGTGACAGGTAATCTCGTTCCTTTTTGTGATTTGATTCTTTCGTTGCAATCCCTGACGAGAAAAAAACTTGATTTCATCCATTAGTTTTCGTTCCTTATAAACAAATTATTCAACATACACTCCTCAATTGTATGAACTTTGACCTACCTCGTTCATCTGCTTCAAGTATGAGATTCTCCTAAACAACCTACATATTTGTATTAAAGTGAATGTCACCTTACAAATGTGATTAAATGACATAAGTGTGCAGAATCAGTTTTTGTAAATAAGTAAGACAAATTAATAAAAAATCGATTTTTGTTTGCGCTGGTGAAAATTATATGAGTGTTTTGCAATTTCCTATCCTGTCTTAAAAACATAATTAGTTGCAACCGTTTTGTACTTGACAGCAATTCCAATTCTCGTTCTTAGACTCGGGCTACCATGGCGAGTCTGCTGAATAAAATAACAATTCTGCGAAGAACAAATTGAACTAAAAAGGGTGAACCGAGTCATGCGATGCCGACGAATGAATTGTTCCAAAGGTTATACACTGTAGCGGCACACATCCAAATTTTTAAATTAATGTAGCTGCACGAGGTCGCAAAATCTACGCAACGAGAGAGAACAGTGTGGTTTGTTTAGTACACACAAATTAAAACTCGACCTGGGTCACATGTGTCTATGTCTCGCTACGCTTATAATGCACTTACAGGTTTAGACAGCCACGGGGGGGATGCAGAACATTATTAGTCCATTCGTTTATTTTCCCGCGCTCAAGTTTGTGCACATTAAGTTTGCGGGTTGGGCTTCCACGTGTTAATCCAACAAAATGTTTAAAATTTAAAACAAGTTCCTCAAAAACTGCCCACGACTTTAAATCAGACAGTTCACGCATGAAGTCGTTGCTTTACGCATAACAACTCGAATTGAAAGTGTAATGCAATTATTTGTTTTTTCAGTATCTACGTTAACCAACCGCAACTTAATCTCAGCTGAGATATTTATGATGCGTTATTAGCGCATCTACAGCCCGCATAATTTGCTGAAAAATGCGAGATGCGGCAGTCGACATTAACTCATGTAGTCCTGGTTTATACGCAATCTCACGGACCAAACGCAAGAAAGCTAAACTGTGGTTAACAAATTGGTAATACCACAAGCATGTAACCGTTAGAAAACAAGATTGCTCCAAAGACTAGAGATCTATATCTTCCCTTCAAATTTGACAGAAACAAGTGCAATAATTTCTTTTCATTACGAAACAATGTTCAAAATGATGAGTAAACAATCACCGTAAAGCGGTGTAAAGTAAGCAAAATATTGATTTTGAGATTGCACCGATTAAACAAAGTTTGGCCAAAAATCCAAATTCAAAGTTAATCCAGTGAAAAATAGGGAGCAGGGTGGAATTAATGAACATCATATTTCAATGATAAGTAAAAATGTAATGAAATGAGTCAGAATCGGGGTAAAACAATGTTGATGCCAAAAGAGAACGGAAAGTGAGAAAGGTCTCGAAACGTTAATAACTTCAATTTTTGTAAGGTAATAGGACGAAGAATGGGCTATAATTTAATTTTTGCACAATTCCATTACGTCTCTGTGGCAATCCCTATAAAATTTCCAAGTTTCAAAATTCATACCTTTATATTTAACAAACGTGATATAGTAACACAAGCTTAGAAAAATTTTCTAAATTCAGTAATTTTTAATCTAGTAAACACTGAAAGTAATAACATAATTAAAAATAAATATTGATATTCTTATTTCTTATTATTTAGAACGCAGTGCATCTTGCTGCGCACATGTACTGCTAAAAAATTTAGTTATAAGCTGTTTTTAAATAAATTCTATACAAAAATCATTACTTTACCACTTGCCGCACTTGCAACTACATTAACTGCGGAAAAAGTTTACACTACTTTTCGAAACAGAATTATAGAGTACCTTCCTTGGAAAGTCAAAGAGAGTCTTATCTTAAGTATCTTTTGTGGTTTTATATTAAACAAACTTGTAAGTTTGTCATCGGAAAGCGTATAAACGCTAAACTTTCTAGTTTTATCCGCTTACTTTAAAAGGTTTCCACCACAACTCGAGATAGTTCGAAATCTGTTAAAATAACTAAATTCGAATATGTTTGACTGCAGTAAAGACAATAGTTTTACTAACATTGTTAGACTTGAAGAATTGTGTAACCCTTTTCTTAAGTTATGAACAGCTGTGTTTATAAAATATACTATTTATTGTGCATTTATGTTATTTATCGTTGGCACATAAAATAGCAAACCATAAATTAATACCTATTTTAGAACGGGTATTAGTAAAGCCATCAAAACTAAATTAACAATGGCAATAATATTATTTTCACGCTACAGGCAAGGTAAATGGACGATACATCCATAGCTACAAAAAACGAAAATGGCCAATAACATTCGTTTACTTTTTGCCCTTGGCTACGGTACTTTACATTCCTAGGATAATAATTAAAGCAACAAGGTACAGATTCCAATATTTTATTTCAAACAGAATATTAAAATGTTGATTTTAACTGTTCGTTGATATGGTAACAAGCACAGGCAACTTAGAAAAATGGGGCTTTTAAAAAATAATTCCGATGACAGCTGTCAAACCGAACTTTTAAAAATATGATTAAATTTCTACCTGTAGCGTGAAAAATTTAATAAGTAACACGGAATGTATCGACTATTAACATTCTCGGCAGGCCACAAGCCTCGGCTTCGCCCCGGCTCGTACTTACCTACCTCAAATGTTATTACGTCTTTACATTCCTTGTTACTTAAATAACTATTAGTAATGCCACCATTCAAGTCAAGACAAAAAAGATAGCCATGTTAACATGCCGCATATGATATTCCTACGAAGTAACTAGCAGCATGTAACTAGGAAACAATGTAATGGAATGCACGCGGCTGCAGCTGACTATGCTCTTAAAACCATGGCAGGTGGTAACATAAGAACAAAATACAGATTGGTGTTGTACAGTCACAACAAAGAGACGATGGCTCCTGGTTTATTTTATCGTAACGGAATGTGCCATAAATTTAATCCAACATTGACCAAGGATTGCAATACGTTTAATCAGCGCGCTTGCTCTAGACTAATCAAGAACAAACTACCAGTACGACATCAGGCTGCGAGCCCTGATCTACACCAGTAGAGGAAGACTACCTAAGTCTTTGCTGATCACTACCCGAACTGAAACGCATCTAGCCCGCCGATACGTCCTAAGACACCCTACTATTATCACCAAAAGTCCTTCCCGTAGCCAGACCGTAAGCCGCGGTTTTCCTGCCGCGCTACCCCTTGCAATATTTAGTCGCTGGTATGACTTTTCAGAACAGCCGAAACTGCCTCTCGTAGTTTAGGCTCCTCGCAGCACTTAGTATTGGTCGAGTACGCTCCGCCCAGATAGGTCGGTAGTGTCTGATAATAGGAATCGGTACCTAAGCAGATTCAACACTGAGAGGATCATTGGTCGACACTTTGTTTATAGGCGAGAAAGTGGAACAAAACCTCGCCTCTTGATCCCAGTCTCTGAGGATGGCAGACACGCCACTCCTACCCAAACGCCACCTGCATCTATTAATTATTAACCTCGGGTATTAGTGACCTATTCTTAGGACTAGTAAAGTTCCATTTTATGAAATCATTTATCCAGTCTTCCTTCGTCCCAGTTAAGAAGAGCTTGAAGCTCTTCGGGGAGAGATGAAGGTGGCAAATAGAAAGGGTTAAACAGTAAGTCCCTAAACAATGCTTAAATGTAGATAGCAGAAGGTACTACGAGTACTAGGCTCTATGGTGAAGTTGAACTGTTGCCTAAAACGCCTGTAGAGCTGAAAGATAATAAGATGTGTAAATACGGATAAGTTGACCAGTTCCAAAACTGTCTAAGTCACTCAGGAGTGAAACGGAGATAACCGCAAAAAACTGTCAGTTCTAAGATATTAATCGAATTTAAAATAACTTGGTAGTAACGCTCGTTATGCTACAGTTATTCATTTTATAAAATTTTTGAAAAATATTTGTAGCCACAGCGTAGTTATTTAATTTTTATTTGGATATAGTCAGTTTTGAAATCGAAATCTGTATATAGCAGGTTGGAAACTGTAGTGGATGTATAGTGATGGTATTGAAAAATTTACTCATTTTACCAAAATTTATCCAGTTTTTTTAACCGGGTGCAGATTTTCGAGTATATTCAACGTGGTAATTTTGGTACCGTAAGGTCGAAATTGCACCTAGCTAACTTTGTTGCAATAAATATAATTTTAAGTGCCTCAAACGTACTTTTAGTACATTAAGATGACTTCTTCTGCGCAAAAAGACACGAAAAGTTTCATGTTTTTAAGTCGATTATTTGTTATTTTAGCCATTTTTGGAATTGGACAGCTTGTATACCAGCAATAGGTAAAATGTTACATTAAACGCATAGATATTTCTAGCAGAAAATTTCACTAAACTGAAATGCATTAGACCGGAAGAGGCTGCAGATTATTTCCAAATAAAAAAATGCGTAACCTTTTTATTATTGCTGCTAAACTTCAAACAAACACTTGTGCCTTTTATAGTATTAGAAGCTTACAAAAAGACGAAACGTGCAAATACTGCTAAAAGTTTGGTTTAGGAATAACTAACTCATTCTTATCACAAATCGGCCAACTATTTACGAAGCGAGTAAGCCATTGCGATGTCGCTTCAAAGTTAAATAAGACAAAGTCTGCATACACTCAGACATCCGAGCAGAAGACGAAGAAAATATCACCATGCAAAAACAGTTTAGCTTTAGTAGAAGAGTGTATCAAACTTCCGACGTTTTCTGTGCAGTACAAAAATGAACAAGCCTAAGTAGTGGGGCATAATAGTGTAGAGGAAAACAACGAATTCTCAAATCGATTTGATTATGATCAAAATCCACACACCGGAACTAAGCAAATTTTTCTGCTTCAAGCAAATCCTGAAAACCAGGCTTAAAGATTGGGCGATAAATATATTAGGGGGTGGAGATATGCAGGACCGTTCAGAAAAGCAACCGCGATGATTAAAAGACCGAATATTTTCAGATTTAAGGGTCTTGTTAAATCGTGTCTAAAATTGCGTAAAGGGGGCATTGGACCCCAAGCTACCTGCATAAGATGAGAATAGAAGCATACCTGTCCTGTAGAAATCATTAAGCTACAATAATGGTACTCTACTAGCATAGCGAAAGATAAGGAGAGACTTTATTTACAGTTCTCAGGCAAGAGACACCAAGCGACATCCGGTAGAAGGTAGCGTTTCGCGGTGGAGCGGCGCCAGTATTGTGATCTTATAGTAACTGTTGGGGATAGAATGTTGATACAACAATATAAAAAAATTTACTAGGGAACGAAATAAGTGCAGGTAAAGTTCATTACGCATTTCAAGGATTTAAAAGCATTCTATTACACTCGATTGTTGTCTCGCTCATCCTCGATGCTTTCACCTAAACTCAGTTATAACGTCTGCATTACCATTAATGCCATTTCTCTTGAAGAAAACGTAAAAGCTGTGGCTGCTAACGCTGTTCTTTCCTTTTGTGTATTTTTCTAGAGAGAAACAACTAAATAAATTTATTTGGAGATATGATTATACTTCGGTTTCGTTGATTTCACGTAGCTCAGATTGAAGTTATACAATATAAACAATAGGAAGGAACGTAGTTTAACGACAATAACTTCATTTTGAAGACGTAATGAACCTGTGCAGTATGGAGTTGTGTGTGAGGGTGGTATTGTACGGTTGCTGCATTTAAATGAAGTTCTCCACAAGTAGAGTAGTTAAGTTACGGCAGAAGTTGAAAGGTCTCCAATAAAGACGTAATTGCGTAAGTTTCATACGTAAAGTTAAGTGCTAAAGAAAACCTATCAAGTGGGACAAACGAAAACTAGATGCTCTGACGATTACTTTACAAAAGAATGTTTTTTTCCATTCATTCCGTATCTAATTTAAGACTTTATCATAATTTTACGCTCCGTTAATTCTGCACAATGAACAATTTAAAGAGTGCCGTGGGCATGGATCCTTTGAAAATTCATCTGTTTAAGACACTTTGGCACATTATTAATAAAAAATTGTTTAGAGTTTGCAAACAATAACAAGTATTCAGTTTTAAAAATATAAAGGCGTATTTTTATTATAAAACGCGAGTTACCCAGTTGTAGTTTCAGCAAGGTTTTTCTTAAACGAAAAGTTTAGATCAACAGCAAGAGAAATTAAGTCATTTGCATAACATTTCTTATATTCATTGGAGAATTCCCAGAAAACTTTCTGAAGAACAAGTTATAATTCGTGTTGCAATAATAAAATGAAAATTTTCCGAGTTAAATCTTTAGCATTTCTTGAATGCAACTATAAAACTAGGTTTGAGAAATTGCTATGGTCAGGTCCTTTCATAATTTTCTAAAAATTTTATTAAGGTTATTATCAAGGTTGTATGTAAAAAAGGTAGGTTTTCCATGAAAAATATTTTAATCACCACGCTTAGATTGTTTTTAGTTATACCGATCATTAAAATGTTTGGTCAACTCTTGCCATGAAAAACCAAAGTAGACTCTTTGTTTAGTTCACAAACCTACAATTAATTAATTTGTCATTTTGACAACTATAATTTATGGTATAAGGCGAGATATGCGGTTCATATTCCATAGCAAGAGTTCACTAAAACAAAAATAGATCGTTAACCAATAACTCTAATAGATTAACAATATTGCATACATTTACATTATAACTGTTTACTTACAGAATTCTGTTGAGCAAACAACGCTATGCTCCTATTGCATTATAATGCATAGTTAATATATAAAGCTGTGTACTTAAATGCTAGAGCAAAATGTAAATGCGCACTTTAAATTCATAGAGTTTCTTTTAGTATTTTATTTATATACCTCATCATTATACAAAAGTATTAAAGCGACTACGACAACGATCGCGTTAAAATAAAAAGAAAAAAGACCCAATTTTAATAGACCAAAAATTTGAAAAGCCGTCCTTATTTTTACGCTGGTGTATAATATATAACGTTTTAAATTATGCAATTAACACACTATAAAACCACATCATTACACTTTCCAAACCAGGTGGAATTTCGCCTGGTCATAATTAACAAATTATTAGGTTTTTGACATGTAAGAGAGAACTAAAGTACTTAGATACTCTAAGGTAGCCATTAAGGTGCACTAAACTTCCGTTGAATGTCGTAATACCTACCTAGCAGAATCAAGAAGATAATAACATTAACTGTATATTATGCCTTGCAGAAAGGGGTGGAATTAACACATATATCATGAGCTCCCAGTGCTATTATGGAATTTGCACAACCATTTGAATAGATTAGGAAGAATTTGGGCTTTTCACATTACACCCACCTTGTAAATGTTTAGAACTCCAACGAGTTTGGGTTTTGCTGACTAAACTTAAACTGCTAAATTAGTTATGGCATTAGAGTATTTGGAAAATAGCTTTTTGAGCAGCCTCAGCATTTTAAAAATCCTAAAATCCGAAAGCAAAGTAAAAAAACCCAAGCTATTTATTTAGATTTTTTCCTACATACTACGAACTAGTTAGATATTTCTCAATAAATTTTAAATCTAGTAAAATCTCAGGAATTTAATAATTAGAAATTTAGGGAAAGTCCCATCAAAATGTCAGTGCTGCATAATAACAGATGCCACTTATTATTTAACAACAAAGTTACTCCCCACAAATTCGGTTTAAAATATTCATTCATAATCTCACTTTTGCTTCACTTATTGTGACAGCGATTCGTTATAACTGCTATAAATATTAAATCAGCTTTACGAAAGCTGCGTTTCCCCCATACTAATAAGAATTAAACTTTTAACATCGTTCTTAAAATATTTCAGGTAGGGTGGAACGGAATTCTCGCGAAGTATTGTGTTATAAAAAAATTCGTTTTGCATTATTTTTAATTGGAAAGAAAATGGGAAAAACTGTAAAGGAGCAAGATATATCTACAAGCATATAAATTTCGATTAGATTTAAACTTAGAAGGTGGATACGAATGAAACTAGAAAGTCAGCATTATAGAGAACAGTTTATATCGCATTTTTCTTTTTGTCGGGCCTCTAGAGTTTGAAATGTCACGTTTTCCTAAGCATTTGTTTTCCCTACCCTTCCTGCAGACTGTAAAAGCTGCAGTCGGGTCATACGGTGGAGCTTCTCTTCCGGCACTCCTCGGTTTTATGAGCAGCCGGGGCATATTCTATGTCATCGCTTGTAACCCCTAACCCTGTACGGGGAATTCTATGTACCCCTAACACGTTTTAAAGCACTGTTTTCTGAAATAACTCTGCCAACTTTATTTAAAACATATAACGCTTCCTATACAAGTTGGTTTGCAATTGTTATGTATTTTAAATAGAGAAATTTGATACATTTATTCCAGAAACAAAATACAAATAAATGTGTATTATATTTATTTTTCGTTAGGAGTACTAATATAATTAGTTCCTTTTAAACAAAAAAAAATGAAACGACGCAAGAAAGAATGAATAAATAAATAATGTAAAAAAATTTGACAGAATTTGATAGCAGTTTAATATGATAGATAGATATTTATTGATGTAATTTTACAAGTAAAGTGCATAATACACGTCAAATCAATACAATGTATATAATATGTATATCTGTCACTTATCTAAGACATACACATGAAACGCAACAACAAAAAAGCATTATACGTCTATAAGTGCAACGGTCAGGTATATTCTGCTACTACATTGCCACAATCCAGTATCACAGTTAACGAAATCGTTTGTCATAGAACGCTGTTTTGAGATCACATTTATAACGCTATTTATAAATTTTTAAAGCGGTAACATTCTTATATGTTCTGAAAGGGTATTTTAAAATTTGGGTCTAAAATAATTAAAGCCGCATCTACTAGAAGATAATCGATAACAATTTATCCTTATATTATCTATGCAGCGTGTGTTGTGACTATCAACGCTTCTTGGTTTTTTGTTTTTATGAGTGTATCAGACCGTACATTATTTGCGAACCAAATCAAGCATTGCTGCGTAATTAAAATTACGTTTAGCGGAACCAAATTTGCAAGAAGCCTTATCACATACACCTATTTTGACAAATTATTAATGTGAGAGTTTTAACTTAGTTTCTTTACTAGTAATGGTAGAACGGTGTGAGTATGTACTGTTAACGGCTAATTTGCTTTCTGTTTTTTAAATACGTTTTTTACCAAATTAGTACTATTGTTTTTTTTAAATTTTAATTAATAGAATGTAGATGAATACTCGACATTTGTTGTGCAAAGTATAGCGTAAATAAAACATAGCAACGCTAAGCAATATTTTTGAAACATTCTGTTAAAAAGTTGCAATGAAATGTTGATTTTTTACCGCCCCCGTAAGAAGCTAAAAGATTAAAGAATCCTTTGTCTGGTCAGCTTTAGAAAACTGAATTTTAATTCGTACAGCTAACGCTAGGTCTTTGTCATACTTTTATAATTCGCTAGATTATTTCGAAATTACAATTTTAATTATATATTTTTATGATGTTTGTCGTAGAATCCCTCAGAGTAAAATTTCTTGGAATACCTTTTTTCAGGAAATAATCACTAGGACAATGTCAAGCTTTTGCAAAACAAATTATTTACGAATGATTTGCTGCAAAAAACTTGGGCGGAAAATTTGACTTTTCATTTTGATGAAAAAATAGGTAAAAATGGTACCAAAATAGTTATAAAACGAAACATTAGACGTGAGAACCTAAACTGTAGCCATAAAAGCCTAGAAATAAACAAAATAATTCAAAAATACTTGCAATAGGTACTTAAGACAAATACATATATGGTTCAGATTCAAAAACCTCTTCTAAAACAGACAGTAATAGAAGCTTGTAACCTACACAAACAGGTATTCGCCTAACAAAGCTCCAATGGAACTGCGTTAGCTGCGTTGGCGTAGTTACATTACTGTGCACGCGTTCAGTACATGTCTTACATCTCGTTATAGCTTGTTTATTATTTCTTGTTATTAGTTAAAAAAAAGCTTAGGGCGCTAGTTGCATTTAAGTTAATTAACGTGATTACCGTGTAAAGTATGAAACGTACAAGTTACCAGCGTGGTTGCAGTTAAATCACAACGAAGGATACTGTAAATATTAAATATGAAAAAATTTTATATGAAATTGCCAAGAGTAGTCACTAATCAGAAGCGTATGGTTAAATTCTTTTATTTATTTTAAGGTAACTTTATGCAGTATAAAAAATAACAAAAGCGAAAGCTATATTAATATCATGTTATTAAACGAAACTAATAATAGCAGATACAAAAATATCACATTTCCGAATGAAATTAGAGTACACATTTGCAATTGCTGGTTTTTAATTTTAATCTTTGAATCAGCTAATTGAATTTAAAAAAAAACTAGTTTACATTTCAGCACTTTTACAACTTCAGTTTTAACTTTCCGTTTTAATTTAATTAATGCTTAGTTTCTGTTGTTACATAACATGAAACTTAAATGTTGAATTGAAAACAACTTGCAAAAAACCTAACATTTCTTATTAATCAAAGTTAAACTAAATTCTTTATGTCTTCTATTACTGTATGCATATTAATTTTATTTCCCCTAAATTTTTTTCTAATATGTTTTACATGAAAGTATTATTCAGAATTATACATTTAAGTAATCAAAAGTGAGTGTAATTAAAACAGGTGCAAAGAACACGAATGATAAGTGCCATAAAGCTGTAAAAAGAGATAAAGTTTTTCAGCCAACGTTGGGTGGAAGTCAGTTTCCCTAAATATAACTGCACCTAAAAGTTAGGTTGTGAATCTTATATTACTATCACTGATCAACAATTTAGGTAAAACAGACATGTTTCGTCATCCCCGTTTATTAAATAAGAGGGTATAAATTTTTAATTTACAAAAGTTTCTAGAACACGTCACAGAAAAATGACGGGAGTGTGGCACAACCTATTATAGCTCATATTTGGCTCTATAATCCTTCAAATCGTGTAGGCAGTTTTTGAGCAATATTTCTATTTTAATTTTGCAAGCATTTTTCTTTTCATAGTTATCATTTTTACTTTCCTTTACTTTTAGTACAGGGATTTGATTTCTGAAAACTTTCGAAACAGGGATTTTAACGGAAATGTATGTTTTGAACCTCCAGCAACTCAAAAAAGTTGTTTTTAAAAAATGCCTGCTTGTGGCATAACTCCCATACTTATGGTTAAATTTCGATGAGCTTTGGAATGTAGGAGTATATTCAAACAATCTTTGCGACCGCCAGAAAGTATGGAAAAATGCGTTGGATTTGCGCTAAAGTCTGCTATCAAATTCCACTTGTAAATTTATAAATTCGATTTTTAAAAACATTTACCAAAAACATGTCTAACTTCCGCTTCCGGTTTCGTATTTTAGCTAACACCTTATTTTTCGATAAAGTTTGCATATACCACCGCATTCCTTAGCTCAAAAAAATTAGTTCTTCCGTTCGGAAGACATGAGGCGCACACTCAAAAACAGACAGTTTTTTAACACAAATTTTTGAATTTCTATTGGTCCAAAACATGTATTTCCCTTAAAACCTCTAAATTGTAAGACTGTAAAATTTTATGAAGGAAATTATAATAGAAAACAAATAATCGACGGCAAAAATCACAGTGTAATAATAAAATTATAATTGAATTTTAATACCGAATGCTGTGTCTTGAAAACGAAGGCCGCTACAAATTTTTGAAAATTTAAACTTTAATGTCCTATTACTCAAAAACAAAATATCCGATCAATACAAATTGCCATATTATTAATTAGCCCTTATTAATAATTATAATCAAGTGGTTTAAAAAATACTTTCCGAAATAAAAAATTGTAAAAATTCAAGCTGCTTAAAATACCTACACCATTTTTCTTAAACTATCTGAGTTGATAGAACGTGCAGTAAACTACAAATTTATTTTTTAGTAATCTCCCAAATTTAAGTCTTACGTACTCCAGGAATTTTTGAAAAAATTAATATTTAATAATTGTTTATTCAAAAACGCAAACGCTAACTGTTAGAAATTTTAAACAGTTCAATAACTTATTTCAAGTAGTTTATTAGGATTAACAAGATTTTTCAACTATTTTAAAATTAAGAAAGAAAAACGATACTGTTTAATATCAACAACGCGTTTTCCGCAAGTATATAATTTTCAAAATTTGCATTTTCTTGGTAATTCTTTAAATAATGAATTTATAGCGAGTTTTGGTCCAAAATCCGAAGTTCTATTTCTAATTATAGTTTGCCTCGGCGCGGTTGTCGCCGGTGACTATGTTCACGTTCAATATCTTAGCGTTTGCTGTCGGCGGTCATAGTATTGGGTAGTGGGTAGTGCTGGTACGGCATTAATTGCAAAGGCTCTTGCAAGTTCAAATCCAAGCCGAGGCTTTTTTTTAATGCTTTTTTTTTCTTGGAACAATATTGTTTAGTCATTTACCTACGCCAGAATATTTAAGACGTAAAAAGTATGGGAAAGCACTAGCGACCTGTTTCGCCCATTTCTTATATACAGAACTTTGCGTTTGCTTAGCAAGCTGCAGAAAATAAGAAGTAATAAAGTACGACATATCCTCGTTCACTGCTCACGATATTATTTATTATTAGAAATAAGTAATCATATATAATGTTGATGTAGATAAAGAGGGCCTTTTTTATATAAAAAAGCATAAAACCGTAATCGAAGAAGGAAATAAACAAGAAAATAAATAAGATTTCGTAATTTTGTTTTCGCGAAAATTGTTCCAATATTTTTGTAATTCGCGAAATCGGGCGCTTTCAGTTTGGAGATCTTCTATATCCGTCTTCAGCACTCCATTCAGAAGTGAAACCGTATTCAGCAAACAAATTTGTAGTGGTTCTTGGGGTGAATATGAACGCGCGGACCAATAACAGCCTTATATTTACTTATGAGCCAGAATAAATACCGGATGCAATAGTTTAGTGGGGTCTCCAAGATGGCTCTTCTTGGTATTCAACAAAATGTAAACAGGATAAACGAGCGTATCCTCAGAGACTACGTTAACAGACAAAGAAAAAAAACTGGTTTAATTTTTTTAATATCAAAGATATTTTGGGGTTATTCCACAAAAATAATGAATTTAATATTGCTTAAGTATGCTGGTTAATATCTGGCCTGACCAACATAAAGAGACCGTAACTTCCAGCAAATTTCATGAATATTAACGTTTTAATCAAAATTGGAGACACAAAAATTGTAAATGGAAAATTAATTAATTTTTAGAATTACAAAAGGGCTGTGTATTTGTATATTACAAATGTTTTTAGTCGTTACAGTTAAAGTGGTGATACTGACAAGTCTTAATTTAAATTTTTAGACATGTGTTTTATATCCTGGAATTCAAAACATCTCGGCTTATTAAATTACATTTCCCGCAAAGCTTTCCAGTTCTCGACTACAATAACATTTTGATTACACAAAAATCTTTGCTTTATCAGATGATAAAACAAATTTTGCAGAAACGGAGGTCAATTCTGAAATTAAATAAATAAATGTATATTCGATTAGATGTTTAGGTATGATATTCATGAAGAAAATATTTACTATAATTTCGTCTATTAATAGTACTTTGTAAAAATTAAATTTAATTAACCTCATGAGCACGTTCAGAGATAATAGTTTACTTAAGAAGCGGGTTCATCAGTTACTACATTCTGTTTAACAACTCAAAGAGATGAAATAAATAAATTTAATGTTAGCCAGTATGTAGGTTATACGCATGTAATAGATATATTGCTATCTTGTTAAAAGCAAAGGCGATTACAGGTAATAATTTAATTATAGAATTGTACATATGTACGGGAAATCTTAGCAGTCGAGTAACAAAGTTGGTATACCCAAAACACAAATAATATTTAAATACACAAACTTATAAATTAAGATTTTGTATGTTTATCTAAAATTAAATTTTTTTGTCGAATTTCTCAATTTTCCGCTATTTTTTTCAAACTACATTTTGTAATATTAAAAATCAATTGTTATTTACTGGCTTAATTCTCTTGTGTGTAAATCCAATTACTGTGCAGATCTGCTCGTATTACTGGAAAATTCCATTAATCAAATGAAAACTGGTAATTAACGTATTGTACGAATATATTCGCGACATTACATGATTGGTAATATTGTTAATTACATTTATTTGTCTCGGAACATCAACACGTTCGCTGTTAATTCTAGTTGAATATGTTACACGAACACAGATTCAATGAAATTATAATTAAAATAATAAGTCAACTAGGCTATAAATTTCATCATTTTCACATTTTCAAATCATAATTTTAGTTTCATTTTGTGAAAGTACAATTAAAAAGCGTGGCTCTGAGAATTCTCAATCTCATTTGCGGACTTAATAAATTTTTCAAAAATTAATTTAGCAACTTCTTCTCAACTTGAGATACTCCAACATGCATAATGTTTGCTCTGTAATTCTCTAAATTTTATACCTAACTAAAGCCTTAACATAATTAAGGGTAAATCCGATGCATTGCGTAATCTAAGCAGAACATGAGTTAATGCATCATTATAAAGTACTTGAATACGCATTAAACATGAAAAGGGAGGATGTTCTACTTTACAATGTTAATAATGCTCCTAGCAGGAGCTAGTCTTAAGCCACGTCTCAAAGGGGAGCAAAAAGCTTCCGCAGCATTAAGTGTGCAGAGGTCGCCATGTGCCGTCTTAGGTTAACTCGCACGTTCACCCCTTTCAAGATTAATGAGGGCTAAACCTAGAACTATTTCGGCTAATAGCGAAAATAACTCCTTTTAGAATCACTAAAGCGAAATCCGATAACTCACAGTAAATATAAAGATGAATACATTTACAATCTTTCGTTGTTATAATGTATATGTGCAAATTTCCAACGAATATCCTTTTAACCATGAAATTTTAATTTTCTTCTTCTAATAAAAAAAAATATTAATGTTTATCATAATATAAATAAATAAATGCTTAAGTTTTCGACCACAATGTTAATGTGTGTGCATTAACTTAATTATCTAGTCAAACTTTATTTTATTTTGTATTTGAGAAGTAGAGTGTCCAATTCAAATTGACACAAGGACCAATACCGGAACACATGGCAATAAATCCGGGTGAATTATATCGGTTGGGTAGACTTGGGGATTTTGTCCAAGCTATGTGAAGTATTCCATTATTATCTCCGGTATAACGGGAAAATGGACGACAAACATGCAAAATATATTTAAATAGGGATCCTGCCATCAACACAGATTCGCAAAAACAGTGAATATTTTAGCGATTTCCTTTGTTCTCGACTATTTACTCACTTTGTTTCATTTCACAATTTATATCTCTCAAACCAACTATTCGGCGCAAAATAATTCACTTTATATGTTGCTAATATACTGACAGGTTAATTACATTACGCCTATAATAGCATCTTATATCTACTACATAAAATTACATTTTTTTAACAAGTTGAGTAACTACATTGATAATACACTGCTATATTTTGTCACAAGCAGCAGAACACGTTTGTGGTTGTGTTTAGAATAAAAAATGTCCAAATCCAACAGAGCACATCTGATCGAAATGGAAACACCGATTTACAGCAACCGCTATGTAACCGCTGGAATATATTTTATGATCTCGTTGTGTCCGCATAATATAGTATTATCAAAAAAAACGATAAGGGTTGGCCAGTAAATTTAATAAAAATTCGTGCAATTAATATTAACTAAATTTCACTATTTTATACACGCTACCATTTTTGAGACACATTTGAAGATGCCCAAATAAAAATTATTTAATTTAAGACTAACAACTATTATGCAAGTTAAATGATATTAAACATTACCAAGGAATGGCAGCTTTCGTTTTGAAAGTATTAAAATCGCTAGACAACGGCTACTTCCGGTGGTAATATTAAATCCCGCCTATATCTATAAACGTTTGTTTATATTGCTACTCGACGGTACTTAAAACAACGCAAACGCATTTGCATGGAAAGGTGTGTTTTAAGACAGATCAGTACTATTAATAATTAACTTTTAAAAAAAAAAGAAAACCGACTTCAAATAAAAACACAAAAGTAACATAAGTTAACTAAAAAGCAAAAAATAAATGTTTTTTATACAACAGTTTAATACTTATTTGTTGTTCCGTTTAATGTAATTAAGAAATTAATGTTTATTATATAATTATTAATTGTTTTATAATTTTTAAGTCGGTGCCAAGTATAACATAAAAATTCGAATCTAATGTTATATCTATGTTATACTTGGCACCGACTTAAAAATTATAAAACAATTAATAATTATATAATAAACATTAATTTCTTAATTACATTAAACGGAACAACAAATAAGTATTAAACTGTTGTATAAAAAACATTTATTTTTTGCTTTTTAGTTAACTTATGTTACTTTTGTGTTTTTATTTGAAGTCGGTTTTCTTTTTTTTTTAAAGTTAATTATTTTACAATTTTAAGTGATGGGTAGACCTAGTAAGGGTGTTTCTCGAATGAGGAAACGATTGCTAGTTGAAACGGAAGATGAAATACGGAAACACTAAAAAAGTCCGTTAAAAAAATAGATTTTGAGGAGTATCTTCGAAGTTCAAGCTCCAATACCAATGAAATTATAATGGGACCACCTTAGAACTATACTGAACCTAACACCAAAAAATCATTAAAATCGGTTCATAAACAACAAAGTTATGCCCGAACATACATAAAAAAAAATAATAAAAAAAAAATATGTATATACAGACGAATTGAGAACCTCCTCCTTTTTTTGAAGTCGGTTAAAAAATAAAAAAAAAATATATATATACAGACGAATTGAGAACCTCCTCCTTTTTTTGAAGTCGGTTAAAAAATAATACAAAGTTGGTTTTTCAAGTTCAATTAAAACCTTCCGATTATAAACCAAAACCCAAAGCGAGCACATCTTCCGGTCACAGCTAAACCACCATCTCCGTAGACTCCTTCAAAAGTCCTACGTTTAAATTGAGTACTAGCTCCGGTTCAAGGCAAATCACCTTTACAGGCTCCGCTAAGAGTTAACTCAGCGCCGCAAACTTCTCCGGGGGCGAAGCAGTAGCTACCCAGGTTTCGGCGAAACCTCTATCACCGCGAAGCGCCTAACACCGCAAAGCTTCTTCAAGAGCGAAGCAGCGGTTACTTCAGATCCCAGCGAAACCCTTTGAACAGCTTTTTATAGCTCTGCAGTCGAAGCGCCAGGTCCTGTTTCAATGCGTGCATAAGCGTCAGAAGCTTCAGCTAGAGCTGTAATTATATACATATAAACGAGCGTAGAAATAGTGCTTTCGTATCAGGTTTTTAAAAACCTTTTACTGATTTCAGAACCCACGAACCGCCACTGGCATGAAATACTACAAGTATGTACTAGAAATGAAATCATTTGTTTAGTTTTAAAATATAAAATAACATAGTACACAGGTAATATATAGTCGTAATAAATCAACGTTCGTTGTGATGTTAGGAATAACATTTCACAAAGTGATACCAAAAATGTGATTTTTCTTCAGCTTTTCAATAGCAGTAAAATGGCACAAATATGGCGTTCTTAATATTGATATTAGGCGGATATCGTTAGAGAAATTAAAGAAGTTCATTAGTTGGGATTATTTATTTGTCTGAAATTTCGTTCTCAGATTATTGGCCCCTGAAAACCCTTGTTTTTTATTTTTACGGAAGAAATGATATTAACTATCAACTATCCAAACCCGTGGACTACGTCTCACGGCTGTTTTTTACCAGTGTTCTAGATTCTCATACACGCAAGTAGTTAGCAACTATGGAAGAATTTCACAACTGAATATGGGTAACTACTACCAAATCATAGAAATGTTTGTTCTTTGTGAGAAAACCAGCGACCCAACGAGAAAGACATCAGAAATAAGTGAAGTAGAGCCCTGCAAAAGCCGACTTTTTTTAGTTCGGCTCGCCAGAGGCCCGTAGATATCTTTGACTGTTCGGCCCGACCCACCTGACTCCAAATCAGTAAATTTTTTTGGTGCGTTTGACCCGGGTTGACTGATCAGCTAATCCGGTCGCCCGAGTGTTTGACCTACCCTCTCGCAGGGTCCGGCCCGGCCGGGCCCAGCCCAACCCAACCCGTGTAAGCTTATTATTTAGTTAATGTTGTCTAGTTTTTATTGAAAAGCATTTCGTACACTGATGGCAAGTATTTATATTAAAACTAACTGCAGTAAAACCAGTTCGGCCCGTGCAACGGTTTAGGTCAGGGTCCCGTTTTATGAGTTCTGCGAGTGTTAATTATGCAACGTAAATGTACATACGTTTCGGTCAATAAAGTGTTGGATTTCGAGTGTATATATTTGTTTAGTTTATAAATGTATGAGCAAGGATCGTTCTCGTGACGGTTGAACGACAGCGTTTTAATAATAAAAGTGTTTATTTTTTCCGATCCGCTACAATTAAAGTAAGCCATCAACATAAATATTTGCCGAAAACTATCAATAACCTGAGCCGACATGCAAGGAACCGCCCCCGGTGTTTTATAGCGATAAATTTTTCCGAGATGTGCGAAACCAAAACCAATCGTACGGTTTCAATGGCGTGAAAAGACCCCCCCCCCCCCCCCCCCGCTGCTTGCTAAGATGATAACCGTAAACAGGATTTTTAGTTCTTTCAGATACATTAACGTTTAGGGAGGGTGGCACCCCCGCAGTTATTAGCCTACTAACTTCGTTTCCTTGCGAGTTCGTGCAAGTGCTACAACCTTTTGACCCTAGCTCGGCTTTGCTGCTTCAGACGTTTGGGCTGTAGTTTAAACAGATCCACAAACACACGTACTACATAGTGAAACCCTAAGCCGTGTTTACTTGTCAGAATTTCAAAGATGTAACTTTGCTAAAATTACAATGCTTTCCTCTAGGGTTTACGACGTATATCGATAAGAAAGGTAAAAATTGAAGTTCGAGTTCTGTAATTCAATAATCGTATTTAGTAAACAAATGTACAATCTTGAGATAATAAAAAATACAGGTACAAAAATGATTTATTTTCACATGCTTGTCATGAGTTTCAAGATAAAATTGTGTGTAAATATGTAACATCAAGGAAAATCAATGATATAACATTTTCAACACTCGCTTACGCCGGATATTTACCTTTTTGAATATTTTAACTTACAACTCTCATTAGCTTATGACAGAATTTTGATGAAAAACGAACTTTGCTAAATGTGAAATAACCGATAAATCTGCACCAAATTTTTTTTGGCAGATTTCGTATTTAATTAACATTCTCAAAGTCAGTAACAACAGTTTTGCTGTTAAAAATTTAAATATTCTACATTGTTACACGACAAATCCTTGCTTTATATGTGGTTTTGTGATGCACGGAAATGATTTCGCGTTCTTCCTAAAATTGTAACATTGCATATCGCAGGAAGACAAAGAATTATTTTATTTGTGTTGGTTCTAGAAACTTCTGTATACTTTCACTTACAAAATGATGAAAAATTAGACCTTTTCGCGTTGCGGAGAACAGGCGTTATTCATGAGTGGCCCTACTCTTACATGTTATATGTAAATAACTGCATATTTTACAGATAAACAAGCCTTTACAAAATCTAAAGTTGTTCTGCCGTTGATTTATGCATTTAAAATTTGTTTAACCGGTATATATGAGCAATAAATGCGTCAGACTAGAAATTTAAATTTATTCATAATACAAATTTGATTGATGACAAACTGTATAGATATATATAAAAAGGCAAGATATGATTAATTGTATGCTACAAATCTAACAAACCACCACATCATAACGAGGTCTCAAACAGATGATGAAAAGGATATTCTGAGTTTGGTCACAGGGGGCATTGATTGATTGCTGAAGAATCACCGAGTCGGAAATAACGTTACTCCAATCGACAGGAATATCCAATATTTATAAAGTAAGCTCCATATTTATGAACAATCACATATTGGATTGCCGATGATCTCGCGAAATTGCATAAAACTCGTTGAAATCAGGCAGATTTACGAGTATATTTATAGCATATAAAAATTGTTTGTTACAAAGTAACATAGATATTTTCCAAATACTTAAACAAACTAATTTTGTAGACTTATCTACTTGTAGATCGAGGCGCCACTCGCTGAAACGTAGATTATAAAGCAGCATATTAGAGATACAAATAATAAACAACCGACCAACTGTGTAATCTCTATGAGGAAATCCTTTAATATCATATTTCTGACACTCAACATTACCTGGTTTTCAGATTCAGTTGTATGAAATCGCTTTAATAGGATAGAACTTCATTGAGAATTGTGAAAATTACCTTTTCTTACCTAGCAAACTAACTTCTCGTGATGTTCTTGGTGTCTAGAATTACTCGGTTTTAATCATAGAAAGTTGTAAAGTTCCTAATTAGTATAATTAGTTTAGATTAAGAACGACCCAGAGAAGTCACTACACTTTTATTTAATGAATTTGCATTACTTGTAAACTTTATATTAAAATATTTTTATACGAGTTTTATTACATTATAGTTAATAAGTTTCTAAGAGTCTACAAGCTGTTTCATAGTTTTCTTCGCCTTAAAATAATATAATTTGGATATATCTACATGATAATAAATACCATTTAGTCCGATATACTTAGCTCTGCTATGTTTGTAAATAATAATGTACACTAATGTTATGTTTGAATAGCCATATTTTAAGGAAATTCGTTTGAAAAGTATCTGAAACATTCAAAATACCATGATTACGTAAACATGACAATTCTTTTCTATCTTTACGTCACTCTAATTTGTGAGAAATTTGAAAGAGTTGTATCAAATGTGATGCAAAGAGCCTTACGAACCATAGAGGTTTGATGCACAAGAACGGGCTTACTGGTAAAGCCGCCGAAGTCCTCAGTCATAACGTTCATACGTAAGAAAAACTTTAAGATTTAAAAGTAATAAAGATGTATAGACAGGAGTTGCAAAAGGGTGCAGGTCAAATACTTAGGAGTCTATAGAGACTCCAAATTGACCTTCAATTCCCATTTCAAAAGTATTACAAACAAAGCAATACGGATTCTATAGACCTGCAAAAGAAGGGTTGAAAAAAACAACTGGTTGTACACTAATGTGGTGGTACCTACGGTATGTATGCCTCTCTGGTCTGTGATAAACAAGCTCGGCAAGCAACGACCAGCATGCTTGGGAATAGCAGGGACTGTGTTGTCAACGTCTACTGTATCCGTAGAAACGCTATTTGACATGCATCCACAACATTTAGTTGTGAAATCGCAAGCCCTTATGACGACATACAAAATAAATGCAAGTGGTCACGAAATGATTCTCTGAAGGAGGGTAGACCGCACAGAAATCTTTTATGAAATAGCAGGAAACTACTTTCTAAGTATGCAGTCAGACAATAAATACTGTTTTTGCCTTTCAGGGTGGTGATATCTGAGAGACCGTTGGAGGATTCAGGAGTTGAAGAATTGTGATAGATCGATCTGGTACATAGACGCAAAATAGCACTGTTACTAGAATTTTTGAAGAAAAGGGCAGGGGATGGCATAAACATTAATCTGGACAGTTAACCGTTTTCCAGGAGAATACAACAGCCCATGTCATGGTAGACCATGGCATAGAGGTTAATGTACAGGTTGAACAACTAGTAAGAAGGGACCGGAAGAAACTCAATTAAATCCCGAACCGGGATTACATACCCGAAAGCGATAGAGACAATAGAAGACATGCTACGTACACAACATAGCATACACTGGATGGGAATTCTTCGACTGGGCCAATAGCAAGCCATGAGAGACACATCTAACGGTAAAACAGGGAAAACCTTAAAATTGAACGGGAAAGAACTGCGAATGATAACAGAACACCGTTGTTTAAAAAAAAACCCAACACGATTAGCGTGAAAGAATATCCAACTTTTCCAAGTTTATGGAGAGAAAGATGAAACCTCACAAATAATAATATTATTATTGTAAAAACTTATACATGACGAAAAAACTACTAAATAGAAATAAATAACAAAAACTTGCTTATTTCAAAAAATAAAAATTGTAATAGTTATTTATAAGTGTATAAGAGTGTTTTCGATAATAAAATTTAAATTACACCCTTTTTACAAAATATTCGAGAGATCTACGTCTAATATCGGCAGGAATATATTTATTATTTGCGTTTTCAAAACTAATTTATTGATGGACTTTTTTATTTCTAATATTACATTATTGAGCAAGCTGTTACAAGTCTTTGGTCTTTATCAACACTACAAAGACTGTAAAATGGAGTTGTTTCAGGTAAAGTTAGTTTTTAAATAAATTTGATTTTGCGACGTGTATTACTAAAGAATGTAATCGGGTTTAGTAATGAAAATTTTGTATTTTAACAATAATTAATCAGACTTACAATAGTAGGTACAACATTAACATCTAAAGTGACAATGTATTGATTTGTAAATAACTGATTATCGGGGTGACGCTTACCAGCAATGCATTCGATTTTAATTCTAATAAAACGCTTTTTTAACCATATAATTATTAAAAATAGAGTTTGGTTTTAACTATGACTAGGATAGCCCGTGACGGGTTCTGTTCTTATTAGAACTTTTCAGGCGGCTACCATCCCAGCTATAGTTGCTAGTCGAGACCAAAACAAACATAAGTAATACGCCAGAGACAAAGTTTTCGATAGGGACTTATATATATAAAATGCCATCTTGGTAGGGCGAGGAACACATACAAAGCATTTTATTTGTAAGTAAAGAATATATAAATAAGTGCTTGATCAATTTGTGTAATAAACTAACATGTGTATGTTCTAAAAGTGAGGCAGTTCCGTTAATAATATTCGATTTTGTTATTGTAATTCTTTAGAATTCTCCACGATAAAATTAATATTACATATTAACTAACATTTATGGGCATTTGATTGCAGATAAAGCAATCTTTTCGTAATTGTATGTCATGTTGTATAGCATTTACATTTTCCGGCACTCTAATACAGGCATACAACGAAGCCGTTTCATCCACAAAAGTGTGGTCTCTGTGGTACCCCGTTATCAAATTTAAGAATGTCGCTTAAAGCCGCTTTAATTTTTACTGCCGCTAATCTATTAGTGGAATAATTTTTTAACCACACCGACCGCCCACAAGTTAATAGTAATATCTCATGAGGAACAGTGGCGAATGCTTTACTAATATCAACAGAAAAATCAATTGCTTTTTATCTTCGTTGAGGTTAGAGTATATTTCATTACTAAATTTTATAACAGCAATATTCGTACCACGCCCTTTCAAAAAACCATATTGATTATTGGAAAAGAAATTTACGTTTTTTAAAAATTTTGTGACTGAATCATAAACTAATGTTTTCATCGTTTTGAAACCTTCAGCTATGCACCACAGGAAAAAAGTATATTTTACGCATAGTTAATTTTCTTAATGTAAAAATTTTGATACGATCTACAACTTATAACGCAAGAATCTAATTTTGTTAAATATCAAATTTCAAAAGAAACCTATAACAGATTGAAAATAGCTTTCGAACTATTTCATAAAAAAACCAATCAAGTTCTATCATAGATACCACGCCAACGTAAACTTTCTATACGTCTGCTGCGAGATATTGAACGAGTTGAAATCGCTAAATCCGTTAAGAACTCGCCTAATAAACTTCTTTCAGACTTGCGGACTGACTTTCCTTATTTATGTTACATTGACATATATAATTCAAATCTAAGTGTCTAACTATTTTAATGGTATGTACTCATACCATTGAAAACTACTAACTACATCTTTCTAGATTTGACAACTTTATTTTAGTTTTTGACTCTTATTCCCACAAATCGAATTTAAATAAGATTTTTTGTGGTTATTGATTATTAGATTATTATAAGATTAAACATAATTAACAAACAAGATCTCAAACAAATTTATCAGTTAAAGAAAACTATATAAGTCATTATATTTACTAAAAATGTCTTTTCAAATACATTTTTAGACGCCAGTTTTTGTTACACAGAGGATGTTTTGTAATAGTAAACAGATAAGCTGCTCGAAGAAAAATTGATTTACTTTTATACAAGAACTTCTTTTGTGTCGCAACATAGACAACTAGATGAGAGAATCGGGGATGTCTACTATAAAGTACATAACATGCCGAAAATGATAGAACCAGAGCCAAGAAGGGTTATGAGTTAGTGTGCTATTAACATTTTTTTGCGGTTTGAGTTGTTTCTCAAAAGAACAAAAAGTTCGCGAACAATTGCAGAAATCCGTTTTATTGGAGAGGCGAATGACTTTATTGTATTGTACTTACTTCATTATGTTAAGTTGTGTAATACTGCAGAAAATAAATGTCTAAGATTGCGCCACAACTTTAACAAGCCTACTGTAAAAATGTCAGGGTCCATTTGTGAGAGCGAAACTGGTTCGTACAGGCAGGCTCCTAGAATGTAAAAACACCCTGCAGGCATAGAGGCCAGAAACTGCTGACTAAATATGAGGGCCGCTTGCACTAGGTAGTAGGTTTGTGCAAGAGTTGCAGAGGAAGAGTGCATGTGAAAAATTGGAAAGTGTTGCACTGCTATGCTAGTTACAAGTTAGATTAAAGCTACTGTTAATAATCTATTCTTTGATGCAATTGTTGTATGTTGATGTTATTGATGATTCTTTTTGTTGCTAGGAATTTATTAAATTCATAGATACAAATACTTGTGTTCTTGGGATCTACTAACTAAGCCTAGTTATCGAGTTGCTTTGACCTGGTAAATTAATAGGATGTAAACTATAAACAGTGATCCCCGTCATGGCTGCGTTCTCCTTATATACCTGCTGTGGAAGCCTGCCGCTGATTGTTAAGTACAATAACATGAATTAACCACCATTGATCGATTGAACTATCGGCTAACCGGCGTCCTACGCTTCACTTATAGGTTTTCAGGTACGTCGAACTAGTGCACTGAAGATAATGTTGTCATAGACGTAATAGACTAAGTAGAGGAAACCGGAGATTTCCACGGGAGACAATACCTCCCAAAAAAGCCTATAAAAAAATTACTCGAAAAGTGTGAGTAACTATAAAATTTTATAGTTAAAAACAGTGCAATTTTTTGTATTCATGTACATGTAACATTTAAACTTATGAAACGTTCAAGAGCAGGCTACAATTTTTAGATTGAATATTGTTTTAGAATGGTCTAACTTTAAGGTTTTGTTTCAATTTCTTTTTGGGGTGTCTCTTTGCCCTGTTCCTCAAGATACTGTAAACACTTATCCATCTTAAATTGTTAATCTAGTTTTCTAACAACAGTTTAGTTTCGTTGTTTTGTTATTATCGTAGATGGTATCTTATTTAAAATTATCTAAAAAAAGGTAAAAATATTCAAAGATCCATTATTATCTTCATTATTTCAACATGTTTAACAAGTTAATAGTTTGATTATGATACTGCATGTGTACAGAAATAATTTAGAATTGATAAATTCGTTGCAGGAAAATTGTCCAGTCTGATTTATTTTCCTAGTCATAAATGCTGCACTAGTGCCAAATAAAAGAACTTTTAGGGCAGAGTTTGGTTTGCTAATAAATTTCATTGTCATGGAATCCGGCAAATACTAATTTTAATTTATGTATTGCCAAGATCCAGTGGTATTCTTTAAAGTCTTTTTATTTATTCAACTGAATAACTTTACAATTTGAAATTTAATGAGTATTGAAAACTCAAATTAAAGAGTTATTTCTTAAAATAGAACCCTACCCTGTTGCAAAATATTTTGATTTAACTAACAATCTACAAATACTTCAGGAATTTAGTGTACCTAAATTTAAAAGTTTTCCGCTAAGCAATTTAAACAAACACACTATCTCTTCATGTACTCTGCGGAGTACCCAGTTCAAGTTTGTTTTAAGCAAATAACCTCCCTCTAGGCCAATATTTGTAGCTAAGGCAAGGATAAAATGAAGTTCATATCACCTTCACTTACCACTTTTCAACAAACAACTCTTCGTAAAGTAGGCTGTGTCCAAACACGTTTACGACAAAAATACATTTTAGAAAACTTTGAAGCAGTTTAGCTCTGAAAAATATTACGGTCAGGGAAAATTCGAATCGTAAAATATTTAAACAAAATATACAGGGTGATAGTAAAGTATGAATACCAGCTTACTATATCTTAATAACTTTAAGTTTTTCGAAAAAGCCTTCAGACACCTCACTTGGGAATGTTGCGGTGTCTGGTTTGCTTTTGAGGTAGTGACATCACAAAGGTTTAATGTTATAGTTTCTCTCAGTGCAGTTATTTTGTTTTATTGTAAATAAAACGATTCTTAACTTCAACAGGTTTTTTTATTTTAGTCCTATATATATTTCAACGTATTTCAACGTGTTTACACGTCATTATTAAAAGCAAGATTAAAAGTAAACAGTTGGTGTTGCTATAGGAACAATAAATCTTCATAACTTGGCCTTGGTTTTCTACATCTGCGTCCAGATGACTTGATTTCTCATTCCGAAACGTCCAATAACGGTAACTTTAAGAGATCATTTGTTCATTCATTAAAGGTACCGATTTTAAATGTTTGATTATGTTCTAATAAGTGTTCAGCGTAATTGAATTTATGGACTGAGAAATCAAGTCATCTGGAGGCAGACATAGAAAACCAAGATCCAGTTCTGAAGATTTATTGTTCTTATAACAACACCAACTGTTTACTTTTAATCGTGCCTTTGATAATGACGTGTAAACACGTTGAAATACTTATAAGGCTGGAATAAAAATTCTCAAACTTTTTAGTTATCCAAAAGGTATAAAATTTAATACAACTTCATATAAGTCAAATTGTTCCTATAATTTATAAGAAATATTGTTAAATATGGTGTAAAATATATTTTATATATCTCGAGAGGTCTTCTAGATTTCAATAAACTTGTAGAAAGTTTCGAAATATTATAAATTTTTCAGAAATTCAAAGATAGTCATGAGGAAAGTCTCGTTGCGGTTGGCCAATATCTTTTTTAATCGGTTTTTAAAGGAGCTTATAATTAAATACAAATCAACAATAAGTAATATGCGTACCCTACAAGAACTAGTTCACACTATTTAGTTAAACAAACAAAACAACATCGGTTCCATTGTTATCTGAACACTGGTTACAGAGATTGTCATTGAATAAATTAAAATTAATACTTTCACAAGAACCCGAAAAATTACAAAAATCCCTAAAAAACTTTTTTTCACTCTAGTAATATGGCGTAACATTTTGACACATAATAGAATGCTGTGAAATTCAATTTTTCTACGTTTGCTCACTGACAGTTAACTAATTTTGTATTATTAACCACTGGTAAATAATGAACAAATTTATATTTTTTGATAATCCTGTGACAGTTTTAAAGAGAACGTTTTTATAGCACGATTTAATATAATGGAGAGATTCTATTTAATGTTATTTTATGCATAAAATAGTTGTTTAAATAAATTAATTTAATTTTAAAAACTTTGGTGTATTTGAATATACGTTTTTCGCGCCGTAATAAATGACAACTCTGTCAATATCAATTTCGCCTATAATACAACCACACAAAGTAAAAAAGAGAAAATTGTTAATAATTTCAGTATTTTAGATGAAACCAGTTCTTAAAAACAATGTTTTTGAATACCAATGACGATTTAACAATTTTCAAACAACTGTCATGCCAACAAAACAAAAAACTGTCATTTGTTGTATAATTTGAAATAAACAGGGATTTAAGTTAAAATAGTAATTTGTCGACACTTACAAGGGTTTATATCACTAGTAGTGAAAAAAAAAGTATATACGCCTGGGTAGAAAAGTCTTATAGCCCTCGGGCCTTACATCCTTCGGCGCTACGCGCCTCGGGATCTAACCTTAGCCCTCAGGCTATAATAGTAGACTTTTCTACCTTAGTATATAATATACCATTATACTACCATAAAGAAAATGCCATAAGATACCCATAATCAAAATCGCAAATATATAGTGTCATTAAAAAAAACCTTTGATGACGCTACCATTTCAAAACGAAAGGCGGAATTTTATTTTCAAGTATGCTAAAGCTTACCCAATTGTAGATACTTTTTAAGGTGTCAGAGGTTTTTTCGAAAAACCTAAAATTATGCTTGCATTCATACTTTTATTAACACCCTACACTACATCTTTGGGAGATTTTATTGCCACACCAATAACAGAATGATAGCTCTGACTTCCTCAAAGTGGTTAAGCTGATTGTGTGTTAATTAAATTGTTAAATTATTTAAAATGCACTAGAGAACAGGGGAAACAGTAGAACAGATGTAATTTGCGCGAAATGGTATTTGCATAATCCACATATTACTACTTAATCGTTAATCCTACCTATGATTTGCGCTAATGCAGTTTTTGGCTCTCTGTTTGATATAATATAATTGCGCAGAAACATTTCCAGGAATACCAAAGGTTCTAGATAAATTTCAAATAAATCATATATTTTACAAATAAAACCAATGGTGTTAGAGAATAATAAAATATAAAAATATTAATTACTATACAAAATGATTAGAAAATGCATTTAACAAAAATATACTAAAAAAACTACACTGTGTATAAACACGGAATGCATTCGACAAATTACAATCTGGTAATTTTTCATCTTAAAATATGCTATTTATGTTTGTAATAAATTTTAACAACGCTTGACGTTTATATTTTTGACTTTTGGCTTTATTTTCATACTTTTATTCTTTATGTAAATTTTACTTTGAAAGTTCGTGAAAACATTAATAAATTCATCAATGACAGGATGGGTATGGTAGAAATTTGAATTAAAGCATGCGATGATTCGTTCGCATTACTGTTCTTTTCCACGCTGTTATGTCGCTGTTTTTAGTCCAGAGAATTGGTAGAATAAATAGTTTAAGTTTATTAAAATTTCCAATCCACCTTGAAACCTCTTTCGCATAATCTATAACAGTCCGTGCAAACTACATACACTAGGATTAAGAGATCTCTACACTACCATTGCTATCACTGTGGGTTACATGATTTTGGATTATTTTAAAACAACTTTTTATAGGTTACAATTTTATGGGTTTGAGTACTGTCTTCTGCAGACAAAACAAGAGTGTAAAAGGTGGAAAAATAGGTGTTCGGGTAATATTTGTAAGTAAGCGACAATAGGTAGGGTAATATGCTTTCTTCTATTTCAAATTAATATTGTTTGATATCTTAACAAGAATCGACAGAAAAGTCAAGGCCTAAAAACGCTGCATTTAAAAACAGCCCACATAGGTACATCACTTAATTTAAATCAAATCTTGTAATTTTGTAAACAGGGGAATTACAATAGTAACTGTGAAATATACTGTATGCTAGTAGCAGTGTAGTGACATACAACAATTTGTTTAATTTTAGCATTTTTACCTGAATTTATATCAAAAGTATGTGGAAATTTCTGTTGTGGCAAATGCGTTTAATATTGCCTTATCACTTCAAACTTGTTTTCATAGCTTATTGTAGTAGGTAACAGTGCGATGCATCGCGTATGTGCAGTACTTTCACACGTTTTCTTGTTCTTCCAAATTCTGCTTGTTTTTGTTTTCTAACAAAAATTCTACCAGAAATTATTGTTTTTCAGCTTTGCGATGTTATGTAGTGATGAAACTCTGCAATTGTGTAATTTTTCGAAGCTTACTAACGCAATATATTAAACTTAGTGGTGCATGAACCGGAAACAGTTTGACAATGTATAAAAATTTTCTATTGTTTTGATTGAATGGCGGATTATTCTTCAAAGTATCTCGTGTCGACTGCTTATTATATGCGGTAATTCCTATGTATGTATTAATGCTGCATGTTTAACTCGGAATTGGCAATTCCACACTATATTAACTGGAGTGGTTTTAGTTCTACTGTTTATATTTTGTTGTTTTGTTGTATTGCTGCTCTGTTAATTTTGGTGGTTGCACTGCACTATATGCTAGTGTTATATTCCAAGTAAATTGAATCAACGCTGCCTACACGCTCGTAGTCTCAAACCTCTGATGCCAACTCAGGGCTGATGATAACAAACTTCCTTGAACAGCAGACAGCAGCTACTGAATTTACTTTACAGTTTCTCTACGTGTTCTATCAGTAAATATCAGTGACTGTACCTAAAAATTTTCTAGTTTTATTTTAGCTACAAAAATTATTACTGTTTTCAGCTACTTTATTTTCCATGTAACAAAGACAATATTATGTTATGTTTTATTCAAACTAATATGTATTTTTTATTTCATTTTAAAATGTGCCATTGTGATTGTTGTTGTTTAAATAATATTTTCTTTCTTGTTGAGTAAAAAAAAATTATTTTCGTAGTATTCGGTTTGTAAATATGAATGTTATGTGATGCTGACAAAATTCGTTGCTTAGATGTTAACGGAAATACATGCTTTGCACTTTTAGATCCCAAAAACTGTTTTAAATGAATGAGAGTGTGTAAAACGCTAAAAATCTCAGGAACTACTACACATTTCAATAAAATTTGAAATACCCGCCTTGTCACAACACAATTTCATCAAATTTGTTTACATTGTTTCGGAAATAGCAACGGAATTTAGATATGATTTTTACTGAATTTTGAAATTTAAACATAGAGTTACGTCGAAAAATTCATCGGCAAATACTGTTTTCAAATTTTATATTGCATGAAAATGGCGGCAACTACAATTTTTCAAACTTTTAGCTCTACCACCGCCCGTTTACTCAAATACTAGTCGCCGGATTCACACAGAATTTTGTCAATGGTAAAAATTGTAAAAAATAAAAATTTTAAACCAGAAAATTAAAAAAAAAACTAAAAACCTCGCAATACTTAATAAAACTAATAATTTATTTCTTCATGTTCAAGTTTTTTCGGTTTCTAATACTTATACGTAGAGACCAGCAATCATGTCAGGAACATTCGCATCTTATGTAGTAACTGACAAATTTCTGGAAAAAGGAAACAAACTAATTCTTTATTTGATACAAAATGGGATTTAAAAAAATTATGATTGTTAAATAGTAAAAATATGATGCCATGTTATATATGAAAATTCAATAAAGATTATAACTCCAAAGGGAAACTTCTCAATGGGAGATTGTTCCTAATACCATTTAACATGTTCATGCCGATTTAGAAGTCGAAATTCGTTAATTTAAAAAAAGAAACAAAAAATCGTTGGTGGGGATGACCGGAAGTGGTAAGAATATCGCGCTTACGCAGATCGGCTACTAGACATGCGTAGAATACGACTCTAAGCTTCCTTTTTGAGTGCGTCTTTATTGAAGCAGATCAGCCCTCCACACCCCTTATTTTTTGTAACAGATTTTGAAGTCGAAATTCGTAAATTTGGAACAGAAAACAAAAAATCGTTGGTGGGGATGACCGGAGGTGGTAGGAACATCGCGCTTGCGCGATGTTCTACCTCGGCCTCGCGGTAATAAATTTTGTATCTGCTTATAAGCAATTTCACACCTATGTATGTTATTAAAGCGTAATACTGGATTTCTGATTTATACCGCCTTTTAGTTTCGTTAATCAATAATTTAGGTAGGTATTCAAGGATTAAAGTATTTTATATTCGTATTTTATTTATAACTGTACTTGCTAAATATCAAATGTAGTTTTGCAAAAATTAAAAATTGAGCTGCGTTTTAAACAATTAGAAAGGGTGGGAAATTAAATTACAATCATATAGCGGCAACAAAAAAATATAAAAAGAAAAGAAGAGAGGCGAGCAAGAAAGGCGAAAAAGCAATAGAAAATGAAAAATCACTTGTAAGAATTGACAAAATAAAATTGTAAGTAATGTAAAATAATATGTAGCTAAATGGTTTAATGGCCATGTAAAAGTTTCGCTAATATGTTTATAAATAAAATTCTATGAAAAAGACCTTTACCAAGATTGGGATTTATTGATTACTCTAAAGTAATGTTTCAAAATACTGCAAAAATAATTAAAATCCCTGTTTACCGCTTCATGACATCATATTTCCTCCAAAAATCGACGTTCAAATTAGTGTCATAAATTAAACTTTTTTTGTAATTAATTAATTAACAAATTATTTTAAGTAATGCGGTTGGTATAACGAATCTGCAATATATTTGTTAAATACATAAGATTTTTTTCATATTCAGAAAGTAGTAAACAACCTCATTAGTAGTTAACGTAACACGCTAAAGCATCTTAATTTTCGACGATTTATTTATCATTTCATTTGCTTTGCATAAGACAGATCATCAGGATACCTTAGATGCATTGTACCATCTAATAACTATTCTAGGAACAGTGATCAAAAATTCCGTAACATGAACGTCGTTACAGTGAATTATGTGTAGGCGGCGGCTGCGGCAGCGAGTTCGACACCCGCAGGCAGCGCCGCATGCAATATCAATGAGACGCAGTTGCTGAAAAATCTCTGCACGCCGTCGTGCGCAATTATGATCAGCAGTGAAATATAAGGGCGAACCCAACTTAATTGCATACATTTTCCTACGGTTGATGTCTTTCGTAAAACTGCAATTACTTTTATGACACCATTATATAAGGATTTAATTGCAGAAACTGTCTACACGAAATCATTATAACAAAGTAAATATAATTATTCTTAATAAATTAAGACCTACGCAGAAAATAACTCTAACCTTTTCCACAACAACATAGTCTACTCCGAAAACAAATCAGACATGTACTGCGAGGCTTTCAACTGCTGTGGTTATTAGCCCATATCTAACATCCACAATCCGTCACAAGCACCCATAACACAAGCGGGACTCGAACCTGAGACTGGTTGATTGCTAACCGCATACTTACCCCACTGTGCCACCGCGGCGTCAAAATAGATATCTACAAAACCAAGCGTACATGTACAACAGTCATAACAAATTAAATTCTCAATGTATGTCATGTACGTATTAGAGTTAACTAAGACAACGAAAAAAAATACGTTAAGAGAAGATAATTCTTTAAGGCTCTTATATGAAGAGCCGTTGTGAAACTTTCTAAATGAGAAATAGCATAAAATATAATTTGAATAATGAATACTATATAATATCTCTGTCCCGTGCACAACAAAAATTAATGTTGTTTTTATCTGGACGCCTCATAAAACATAAAAACGCCGCATACCTCCAACCCTCACTAAGTCAACAAAAACGCATATAGGCAAACTTTGTTTCGTTAGATTTATTATAGCAGATCTAACTTATTTCATGCAAGATCGCAAAACGTATCCATAAACCTGCACTGAATTTGGTAGAAAAATAAGGGTACAAATCAGGTGCAATC
Organism: Ctenicera cuprea; assembly: GCA_958336395.1. NCBI lineage: Eukaryota > Metazoa > Arthropoda > Insecta > Coleoptera > Elateridae > Ctenicera > Ctenicera cuprea. Next base: position 26,560,601 of record OY284490.1, read on the forward strand.
GTGCGCAAAATTTTAAAAGGCGCAGTTTTTGAAAGTTAATTTATCAGAACTAATTTTTACTGTCTTGATGTATCGTGTCCATTGTAACAAGATTATTTATTATCTTTTCTGTAGCCTAATAAATAATCTCAATTGCAACATTTTTTGAGCATAAGTAACAATTTATTTTATCAAGCTGTTAAATAATTTTGAAGAGTGTGAAACCAAAGCAAATAAATAATATTAAATGTAACTGCATGTTAATGTTGAAAAACAAGGAAGAACAGAATGTAACTTTAAGCATACCGGGAAATAGCAAAGGGTATGTTTTGAAAAAAGCACGAAACACTTGGTTTGGTTTTTGAAAATTTTGCTTGTTTCAACTGCTGGATATAAAAAGAGAAAGCCGCGAAGTATACGCAAAAATATTCCTTGGCATTAAAAATCTCTTGTTTATTATTAGAAAACGCTCGCGAAAATTTAGGTGGAGAGAACATAAATCTTATTAAACATATTTGCACCTAAATATTAAGTTGTGAATCTTATTTTACTATTACTCCTGAACAACTCAGCTTAAAGGGAACTGTTTTATCATCACCCGTTTATTTAATAAAGGGGCACGAATTTTCTATTTAAACAAACTCATAGAAGGCATCACAAAGAAATTAACGGACTGGAATACAAACCAAATTGTAACTTATCTCTAACTTACACGATTTTGAGTAATATTTCTTTCTTCTTCCTCTTGATACAGGCCAATGGCCTGTTTAATACCCGCAACTAGTGCGGGTTCTGTGAGCCCTCTTTGCACGTATGCCGGGCAGGAGTCTGGCCTTGCCCGTCAAAAGGGGTAGAAATTCCACTAAATGGTTTACGATTGCCAAAGTTAGTATGACAACCGGGCCGACGGCTTAACGTGCCGTCCGAAGCAAGGTTGGTTGCAGATACACCCCTACATTGGTCACCCATCTGAGTGGGGACCAGAGCGAACAGTGCTTAACTTTGAATACCGTGACCAGCATTCGCAGTTCTCCGCCATGCAACCAACTGGAATACAAACCAAATTGTAACTTATCTGTAGCTTACACGATTGTGAGTAATATTTCTTCAAATTTCCAAAATTTTAAAACTATCTTCCAATTTACAGTTTTCGCTTCTTTCAATATTATCGTGCGTAGAAGCAATGATCGCTATAGGACTACCACGATAGCAAAATTGATCCCTATCTCTACACTCGTTCTCGAGTAATAAAGCGGTATATTCATAACTTCAAATAAATCATAGCGGCCGTCACCTTTAAGCAAGAAAGTTCTGGAAATAACTTTAGATTCGCGCAAAACTCTTTGATCAGATTTAGTCTTCAAATTTTACAAATTTGGATACCGAATACTGGTTTTGCATTATTTTTTAGAATCTTACTTTGTCAATAATTTTTTAATATAATTTTATAAAATATTTTTAATGTAATATCACATTCCGAGGCTCAATCACATATACCCATCCGTTCAGGAGATATAAGCCACGCATATACCCAGACCCACATATTCAAACAGAGAAGAGCATTTTTAAAAACCAGTTTTGAGTTCCTGGAGGTCCAAAACATGTATTTCCGTTAAAATATCAAAATCGAAAATTGTTCTGAAATCAATACTTGAGAATAAAAGTATGGGAAAGTAAAAATACCTTACAGCTTGTAATTTGCGAGCGCCTAGGAACGCACATAAATTTAAAAAGACAGCTAGCAATCACGTCTTTAAACACTAAAAGTTTCAATCTCAATTATTGAAAATCAAAGCTCCAAATTTAATAAGGTACGTGCTGTGCTATACCAACGAACAACGAGTATCAAATGTGAATTGAAAAGCTAATACAACTTTGGGGATTCCTTTTCCTCCATTGGATGATGCCATTGACAGATTCGACGTAGCGATGTAACATCCATCCACAACCAACAAGGCAAATCTCAGATTTTCGAGTACTTTCGTTTTCTCCTGCTTTGTACGTTTCCAACATGTTCCGCAATGAAATTGTGATTACCCGAAAAACGAACAATGTACCGTCTTTACGTGTACTACATAAGAGTAGAGGATGACTTATTCAATATGTAATTGTAACACCTAAATTTTGTGCGCGTACAATGTCGCAAGAAAATCTGAACGTTTAATTATAAAAGGGTGTTTGGAATTTAGATGATACTAAAATTGCATTGAAATTTGCATACATTAAATTAATACTTTAAGTGAAAAATGTTTTTTACAACATACCGTACGTTTAAAAGGCTATCAATTGGAGCGAGGCTTCACTAGCTATTTATTCCATCAGAACTGCTAAAAGATTGCAACAGATATTTCAATGGGGTCGTTCAGTGAAGTGAAGTTAAGTGCATACTTCCGTACTTAATTTTTTGTTAAAGAAACCAAATATTAACAGAAAGATACGGTCAAAGCACATGCTGCAAGTACGTTTGACAGTTTGACACTGGATGTTTCGACAGCCACGATGTAAAATATCTCGCGTATATAACATACGTTATGTGTTGTATTTCATGAGTATATACTATAGTGCAGAAGTATAGCCTCCATACGAAATATATACATATTAATTTAAATTTCCTAGCCATATCGGTCAATTGGAAAAGTAAACCTTAGTAAAATAATTTCCTCGATCAGGACTTAAACCTGAGGCACCAGGAATCCAACCTAGTGCTCTACCACTGAGCTATCGAAAACGATACGAACAGCGGTAGAATGTCGCAATTTCAAATCCCAACTATTGGATATTTTTAATTTAATATACAGTGTGGCTAGGAAAACCCCGGCCTCTTTTCTTGCGGCGGCCAAGAAATTGCGCTTTAGTAAAGAAAAATTAAATTAAAATACTGGCAACAACGCAGAATCCAAGACGTTTTAGTTGTTAAATACGCCCCATATTAAATCAAAACAACTAAAACGTCTTGGATTCTGCGTTGTTGCCAGTATTTTAATTTAAGATTTCTTTACTAAAGCGCCATCTCTTGACCGCCGCAAGAACAGTGGCCGGGGTTTTCCTAGCCACTCTGTATGGAGAAAATCCCTTAATGTATAGTCCCACCCACCACACTTCCATACTTCGCCCAAGCTATAAAATATAATTAAAATTTTTTTGTGACAGTAATTATTAATATCAATATAAATTAATAAAAATTTAATTTTCCAATTGATCGATATGGCCACGAAATTTATACTGATATTAATTATTATTATGGTCACAAAAAATGTTAGTTTATTTATTGTGAAAAATTTTAAGTATATTTTCTATATTGCGTCTGTCCCACGTTGGGCCAATAATCCTCGGCATTAGTAGACGACCCCATTACACAAGAGGTGGCTGAAAACTATAACCATCTGTTATTACTTTGCAATGCAAATATATATTTCGAAAACTATATTACATCAAAGCTAATTTTACAAACAGAAAACGTTGCCGTTTGTACCAATATAAATTATTAAGCTTGGATGTCAAATGTAAGATTATAGAACAAATTAATGCCTTAACCAATTTGTCTCTGTGTAAAGGTAGCACATAAGTAGGTACATTATTTATTTGCTTGGATAAATGATGACTGTTTACAAAGTTTTGTAATAATGATAGGCGTATAACTGTATAGAAGATACAGTTGCACAAATTGTTCTTTATTTTAAACCCAAACGTTTTCTGAAATATAAAATAATAATATTAACAATAAACTTTACTGAAGCAAATTGAGAAAACTTCCTATTAAATATATGAATATTATTAAATTAAATTTTACTGCCGTTGTAAAAACGGTAAGACTGTTCATGCAGCTTTTATCAGACAAAATCAATATAAAGTTTTTTAAATAATTATTATATTAAAACACTTGCTCACTAATTACAACTAACTTTAAATTAATTAAAAAAAACTCAATAATCTGTGGAAAAATGATTAATTAAATTTTGGTTCGTTCGATTATACTTTTACAGAAAGGGTTTTCGTAAGCTAATATAATTCATGAAGCATTTTTGCTTGAAAAAATTCGTCTCCGTGAATGACCCTCGTGTTTGAAGGATTAGCAGGGCTAAAGTGGAGCTATAAAAGGGAAAGTGAGTATTAACATTTTGAACATGTGCTACCACAAACCACTCATGTTGAAAATTATATTCCTCCTTTTTCTCCACGCGTGTATGTAGTATAACAGTGAAAGTATGGTGATGTTCTTCAGGGTTAGTCGTCATATATTCGGTTAATATCTCTACTATGCAAATTGTAAAAAAAAGAAAATGTTTGAGCGGAATAATGTCTATAACAGTGTCGGTTTTTCGAAGAAAGATGCATAATTTTATGCTCGCTAATAATCTAAAACCAAATTTGATTTATCTCGATTAGTTTTTGCAGCAACTGAAACTGAAACATTTGGAATTTCGGAATTTTTTGTTTTTGGCTGTATTGCATTTGCATGCATTTTAGATGTTTTCGCTAACGCATTATTAGGACCTTTTTCATGTCCAATCAAACTCTTACTTAAAAAGTGATATAATTGTTACCATCGCTGATTTTCGAGGTTGCACCTTTTTCTTCTGGTGGGCGATATTTTAAATTGTTTCATACTTAAATATTGTTTTTTATTCTGATTGCAACAGTGTAACTTGTAACTTTGTATTTTGTTTAAATTTTGGGGATTGCACGTAACAAAACTAAAACTTCCTATCCGTGCAATTAAAATACCAAACGATTTAATAATGTGTATAAAAAAATATACAGTAGGCGATGAACACAGTGCCGGAATTAGGGTGGAGCGAGCGGGACTTCCGCTCCACAGCGCAACAACTTTAGGGCGGAATTTTATTGTAGTATAATTTCTTTATAGACACGATAATTCGATCCTGTTTAAAAATATGAGCTCCCTACATTTCCTGATTTCTGATTCCTTTGTTGTTAGATTCACTAAACTACATTTCCAGAAACAAGAACAAGAGGACCAAAAGAATCGCACATTGTACCAACCGTTCATTCGTCCGACGATTTCAGTTTATCCGACGATGAATAATTTCTTATTGAAATCAAAAATGTTACAGATGTTAATATGGCTCGGCTCGGCTGATTTGAAAATTAAATATTATTTGTTCTGACTTTGAGTTTTTCTCTGTCAATTTGCTTGCCTGTAGAAGTTTGGCTGATTTGCAAAAGATTTAAATGCATTGCATTGTCTCAACAGAAAAATAAATCTTGAAAAATCATGCTACTCCACATAAAGTCAATTACCACTCTGGATCCTCCTCAATAATTTAATTATGCACGAGTATTTTTTAATAGAATCGTATTTCAACATAAAAATAGCTTTGAGAATACTACCGGTTGCCGTTGTTTCGTGTGAAAGGGCTTAAACCAAACTTAAATAAAACCATTCAAGGTCAGCAATTGGACAAAAACGACTCTGCAACGTGTCAATTACGTCAATAGATAATAAAAAGATCGTAGAACAAGATTTAAATTACGATAATACCTTTTATAATTTTGCCGCTGTAAATACAAGAACATTTCAATTATGCAGTTGACTTATTTAAAACAGATTACTATACTTAATTTATGTTTATTAAAAAGTTATTTTTTGTTTTTATGGTGATTTCATGTACCTACATAACTTTTACTTTTTTTGGAAATATTCAACACTATTCACAATACGTACAGAAACTCTAATAAGTGATTTCTTAGGTTATTTTATGAGAAAAGTTGATATAAACATATGTGCGAAAACGCTTCCCTACGAAGTTACAGCTCTCTGAAGAAAAAACAGTCTGATTACGTTTTTTTCGAAAACTTTCGCAGTAATTGCACTAAAATTTCTAAATAATAAGATATGCGTGCGCTACTTATTTAGTTTAGTATTTCTATTGATTTTTGTTGAAATATGTGCATCAGAGGTGTCTCATTTATTAAAGAGTCACGTAATAGTTTCTTTGAAATATTATAGATATTTACAATTCTTAAAGTTTTGTCTAGAAATCTTATTCTATTTACAAAAATAACATAAAAAAGGTGCTCTTGTTGCAAGTCGCTATATGTAACAGTTCACGTATAATACCATGAGTACTGAAAGTTATGTCGACAATTTTTTTGCGGGTATCACGAATATCTATTGCGCTTGATTAAAATACCACAGGTGCTGTTTGCAAGCGCAATGTACGTAAGTAGTAACGCCACAAAAATTGTCCACTTAACGTTTAGTACGAATGGTATTCTCGGGAGGTCATTCATTGAACAGAAATTGATTTTTTTATTTATTTTTCACAAAATTCAATTCCGCACGACTTCACTTCCTTGGCGATACAAAACAACAGTGTGTTATGTCTGAAATTTTCGTTTAAAATAAATACTTTCAAATGTTTTTAAAATTGTGACTCAAACCACACGTTAAATTGTCGCTATAATATCCACACGTGGAATTGTCAATATAATTCTTTTTCATTGGCCGAAAAACTATCAATTCTGCATTTTTATTGGTATATAAATATCACCTGACATGTGAATTGGATAGTCAAGGCAATGCAATGTTTTGGTACTACTCTAGCGGGGGCACAGCTGTTGTACTATAGCTGGCGTCAAGATTATCCACTTTAAAAAGGTAGTTGCAGAAAATAGTCTTACAACCGTAAGTCGGCTTAAGAGTACGAACTAAATCCACGTAGATTCGATAGAAATTGTTGATAAAAAACAAATTTAGTTCTTAAAAGTAAGCTTCCCTGAGTTATAACTTATAACTCAGACAAGCTAACTTTTGAGAGATAAATTTGTTTTTTATCAACAATGCGCATTTTACGTTGAATAATTTATAACTTATAAGTTATTTAACATAAAATGCATATTTTAAGTAAAATTTGCACAACTTGTTTTTTCACTTTACCTGCTTTTAACACCTTCTTAGGCATTAACCTTGAACCAGAAACCCTTCTGAGGAATAGGAAAGACTTTTCTTGTCCAAAATAATCACAACAGACAATGATTCATCTACGATGTACCAACCTTACGTATGTCTCATATCCGGAACATCATAGCTGAGGGCACAATCAGCTATCCTTACGTCATAGTGTGAAAACTGAATTTATCAAAGCTTTAAAGAAATAATTTAGGAATTTTTCCAAAAATATTTCTTGGGATTAAACAAAAACGAAATTGGAAGGACACATTCGTTGACCGAAAATTGGTGGGAGAAAAAAATTAAGCCCCCTAAAAATTGCTGCACTTAAAAATTAAATTGTCACTCTTACTATATCACTCATAAGCAATTTAGCTTAAAAAGAAATTATTATTATCTTCCGCTCTTTAAACGAAGTTCCATGATCTTCCGATTTTAAAAATTTATAGAAGGCAACACAGACCAACTAACGGACTATGACCCAAACTAAATTATAACTCATTCCTAACTCTATTAGCGCACACAATTTAGAAAAAATCGTATAGCCTAGCTTTTGAGCAATATGTTTTTGAAAAAGTCAAAATTTTCATATTTTTTGCCGTTCACAGTTTTAATATTTTCAAAAGTTCAAGTAGTATAACATTGTGTGCCCTTAGAGCATTTCCCGATCTGATAATAAGCTAGAACACAAATTTTCAACAAAATTGTAGCTTAACCTGCGCTTACAAAATTAAAAAAATCGTGTGGCCAGTTTTTAAGCAAAATTTTTTTTGTAAAGTTTTAGAAATTTCGGAAATTTTTTTTATTTCATAGCTTTTAACTTTTCGAAAATTCTTATACACACTAACATTGTGCATCTATGGGGCTATTACGATAAAATATTTGAACCCGATCTTTGGCTTGTTTTTGAGTAACAAGGCGTTAAACTGAAATGACTGAAAAAACACCCCAGCGCCTGCCATATTTAAGCTAAACGTTCGCAAAATAACCTTTAGATTGGCTTTAAAGCTTCTATCGAATTCAGTTTTTAAATTTAAAGAATTTGGTTTCGGAAAGCAATGCTACCAAAAAAACATATTTAGCTTCCGCTTCTAGTTCCTATTTTGATATATTCCAAAGCTCTTCGAAAACCGACCATCTGTTCGATAGTTATGATGCAACCACACACCCATATACACCCCCAACCACACACCGCTTACCCACCCACAAAGAGACATTTTTTAATAACCACTTGTTTTGTGGAAGTCCAAAACATGGTATTCCGTCAAAATCTCGATTTTAAAAATTATCTTAAAATTAATACTTCTTTATAATAGTGAAAGAATAGAAAAATAAAAAGAAATGAAATCCTATTTTTACACTCTGACGTAATTAATGAAATTGTAAATGCAATAAATGTCTGGAACTTTTTCTAGCCTCCAGCTTACATGCAATATCCCAATAGATAACGCTTATTTCTTACAAAGATGATTGTTAATTATGAAACTGAGGTAAAATCTTGAGTTATTTACACCAAGTGTTAGGAGTGTGGTTTACTGACATTTTTAAAGAAATAATATTTTCGAACAGTTGATGAAGTTATTAAATTATGGGAAAATCATTAAAATAATTGAATATTTTTGCCGGATTCATATAATTTTCACATACATTTTCTTTGTGGTAATTGCAATTAGTGTTATTATATAATTATGTATGTATTTTTAAGTTCGACTGATCCGTTTGTAGCCTTCCTCAGATACAATTTCTGGCTACGGCACTGAAATAATGTGTAGTTTAGCTTACTTGCATTTTTATAGTTTTTATACCCTTTTATCTATTTCAAATTTGTAAGAACTTTTTTCTGCATTACAAGTCAAGAAATTAATTAATGTTGATACAACGTTTTCATTTGTAAAACTTTTAGCAACGAGATGATGCAATTAATTTTACAATCTTTTCGTTAAAAAGAAAATGTTCGAAGTTTCAATAATATTGGCGTCACCTACGAACCTGTAAAGCTTGAATTTTATATGAGGTGCTAAAGTACCTTCCTGCCTATAAAAATTATAAATAACGATACCCCAAGAAGCGATTTACGGCTTGTGGCCATTTTACACGATAAAAATTCGAGACGATGCACCGCCACTAAGTCACAATATATGTAAAGCTGTTATAAATTTTGAGAAAGAAGTGAGTAGTTTAGAATTAGCGGAAGAGATATGGGAAATACATGATCTATATAACAGCATGTAGCAGAAATATACGCGTAATACAAAGAGAACCGTCAGTGTAACACATATTTACACAAGTTGCTAATTCCAAAATTCATTATAGTACGAGACAGTCTTTTCTTGCATAATATGAAAAGTTCTAAGTTAAATAAGGTTTTAGATAACTACCTACTTGCCAACTGACGATGAGCAAAGACTACGAAGTGAAACATTCTCCTAAGTTTAAATTAAGATTAACGATAAGCTTCTCACTTGCTCTGATCATAGTACCTACTTGTCATTCTGAGCAGAAAGTTTTACGATAAATATTAGTTAGAAGTAACGTTTCCTAAAGTTATTCAAGCAATTTTTAAATTAAATAAAGAAAAGAGCGACAGGAACACAAATATCGTGTTGTACCAGAGTGTAAGCAAATAATCTTGTGAAAAATGTTCTCAAAAATGAATACTACTGGGAAATCTCAGTCAGAACTTTCATCTTGTAAAGCAAAGCCCGCACATAGAGCAGTCATTTTTCACACGAATGGCTCGCAGCAACGAGCCTGGCACAGATATAAATCCATATTTGAAAAACATCAGCAACCAGGGAATTCGAATTTAAACAGCGCATCTTCCAATATTATCTATAACTCTCTGATCACGCACAACCTCAGACCGGAGCTGCAGATTAAGCATGAAATATGTGAAAGCCTAAAAGCCCTGGCATATGTCATCGAGGTCGTAAGTACCCATATTTCAGAATACCGCGCATCACACTTCAAATATCGTAAGTTGTAACAACACGAATTAAAACAAATGTATTGAAATATTTATTATACACCTGTTAAACATGACCAGAAAATGAATTTGTAATAACATGTATAAAAAAATAATTATAGGATAAACTTAATATGTAAACTAATCAAAATCAAAATAAACATTTTTTCAATTAAATTTTATTAAAACGCTTCAAATTTAATACAAACTTCATTAGAGCTGTGTGGTAAATATAAATAAAATCGTTTTTTTTAACATTACGGTTATTTTGCAAATTGCACATTTAAAAAATTTGCACCACACGCTTTAGTTATAAACAGTTTTGTAGCTAAGCAGTTTACAAGAAGACAATTAACAATGATTGCCAATATAATACGTCGCTTATGAACCCTGAATGGGCATTATTTTAGCCGACGGCCATTTACAGACTCCCATATATCTAATTGATTCGAAATGGCTTTTCTCAACATCGTTAGGCAGAATTATCTCCTTACGTGATCCCCACAAACCGAAATTTAAAACTGACCGACATGGACGAGTGGGTAGGTACATTGGCTCGTTCCGTCATATCTTCAGAAAGGATTGTCCTATTTAGTTGAGCTTTGGAATGTAGAGGTATATTACAAAATTCCTTCGTAAAATTATTTTAAACAGTTCGAAAAACAAAGAGGAAATTAGACATTTTTTTTAGTATTCATTTTGTCAGAAACTGAATTTTCTACAACTGAAAACAAGATCTGATGAACCTTAAGGTTTTTTTAACTTTTATTCCAAAGTCTTTACCTTCAAAATATCAGTTTATACATTTTTTTTTAATTTTGACTATGGCGGCTCTGTACTTAAAAATTAGACAATCGAGATGAAATTAATTATTGTACGAGACATAGTGTGAGACAACATTATTGTGAACGGCAAATTTTGACACCGTGAAAAAAATATCAAATAAACATTAAACAAAAACTGGCCATGTAATTTTTGTTAAACTTTTAATTAAACGTTGTAGGCATAGTAATATGGATGTACTATTTTTAGCCCCTAATACGCTTTTCATGAATTTAAAAAAATTGGAAATAAAAATTGCTATTTAATAAACTGGGAACGATAAAACATTCCTATTTACGCTAAATTGCCTAACAGATTTTTTTAAGGAATTAGGTTTCATGCATTTTTCTTTGTTGATTTATAAATAAAATACTTTATTTAACTTCAACAATATTTTTCTTTGTTTACTGGTCTGTCTTTCTAGGTAGTTGCATGTGTTTGTTCGTTCCTGCCCTGATATCTCCAGAATGAATTGTTTGATCTGGATAAACTTTAGAACTTTACCGAAAAACCAGCTTAAAAACTCCTAAAGCACAAATGGAAATCAAACATATTTTTCAACCATTATTTTTTAGGAGACTTAATTTTGCTTAAAAAGACTGATAGCATACATTAAGTAGAGTATTTGCACCGAAAATTTCCGGTAACAAAATCTCAGGAAATTCGTGATTTTTTATGATCCCGAAACCGGGAAAAATAATCAAAATTTCTCGAAACCGGGATTCAATTTGGTAAATATTCGAAAATTTGCGCCGCAAAACTATTGCGACACTTACGTTTCTGACCTATACGAATTAAATTTTAATATTTTGATTTTTCAACTATCAATTAATAAACATTGGCTTGCTTTTCTAATGCGCTACCTTTGAATTGCAGTGGGCTTTTCTTCGTAGTTAAATAGAGACCCCCTTGTGAGGTCCGGATAACGCAAGACGCAAGAGAGGGCATTTATGTTTCTTGTTTGATAAGAGTGCTAAAACACAGAGAAGGGAACGTTTGTCTAACTAAAAAAAAGTTTTTTAAAAATAGTTTTTAGCAGAGTTAAATATTCCTGCATTTTATGAGTGCTGTTAATTTTTTAAAAAAGATTTGATTGTGCTATTATTTATCTGTAGACAAACATGGTATGTCAATTAAAAACACATAAATTCGTTTTTTATTTCACAAATTCCCGATTCCCGGGTTTTTCCCGGGAATGCTAAATTGAGATTCCCGATTTTCGGGAATCAGAATAAGTCGAAAATACAGAAACCCTAACATTGGGGCAAATCCAAAGCTTTTACTCCGAACTCTTTAGCTTTAAATATGTGGCCGCTATAATTGTCTGAAGATTTTGATTTTTACGCCTCTTTACGCATAAACAACTTGGTAGATCGGTATGAAATTTGGTACGAAAATACCCATAAAGAGATACAATATTACTATGCATGGAAATGCTTGATAGCATTTAAACTGTAAAACAAAATACACATAAAAGTCTTCAGAAACGGTCGCTGAAAAACTAAAATGCACGTTTATTCAATAAAAGAAGGCTAACCACACACTTATTTATTTATCATCAATAAATGAAAATATAAACCTAATATTTTGATGAGAAAATCCCCTCTCCAAGTTTCTATTTGATAAATTTATTTTACTAGGATTTGTTTTTTTTTCTTCGGGAATCATTGTCCCAAAAATTAAATAAGTAGATTTTTTCTTACTAAAACAGACTAATTTCGGTTGCTAACTACAGTACAACATGTGCCAGCGGATAATTTCCACGTCATCGCTTTGCAGTGGTAGAAGTGGTGAGGTAGTCACTGTTAGCGCTTAAACGTTGACACAAAAATACTTGAGGAAATTGATTAGTAACAATTTTTACAGTATGGGAAAGTGGAGGCAAAATTTTTTATTTATTTTTCCCTATAATTTTGTGTTCAGTGTGAACACTTCCCATTTTTACATATAAACCAATCCCTTATTCCACAGCAAAAGCGCTTAAAAAGTTATTATTTCCACTTTAGCTTAATTCCACCATCCAGATTCATCTTTATGAAGAAAACAGCACTGCTATTATTAAGAAAGTTATTGTTATTAATGAGGTAGTTTTTAATTTATGCTAAATAACCTGTTAGCTAACATTTTGTAACTAAGTTAGAGATCATGGAAGTTGCAGATATTCTTCGCATCCGTCAATCGCCTACCTAAAGGTTGTAGAATAATATTTTTTTTCTATCTAATTTAATAGTCAATCTGTTTCTGACGAAGTCAAAATAATAAAATTTGTAAGAAATAATTATACAATGAAGTGTGGCTTAAAAGATTAATTTGTTATTGAAGCTTCATTTACAAGTATATTATTGCCACAACTGCGAATTTTAATAATTAAGTATAACAATGGCACAAACAAAATAAATCTAATTTCACATAACAAAATGTCTTAATATCCTTGATATCTGCAGTATTTAAAAAAAGCGACATTTTCAAAGGTATCATTTAATTTAAAACGTAGACGCGCCCACGCGTTTATTGAAGCAATGTTTTCAGAAGTATTTGTTAAGCAGAGCTGTTATAACGAGAGAAGGCTACATTATGAGAAAAACAGAAACGTACTTCTTTTGCAAAACAAACCAGTGAAACTGTAAAATACTCGTATTCGTTACCCGATAAATTCGGATTTATTACAGTAGCGGCATTTGCATTAATTTCTGTGTTTGAATTAAGCCAGATTTCCCGGAGAGGTTTCCTCGCATTAAAATTTGTATGCTAATATTGTACGTACTTTGTAATGAACTGATTAATTAAAAAACCTAACCAACTTTGATATGGACAAGATAAAAACTACAACCGTTCGAGAAATTACATACATTTTTATAATTGATAAATTCTGTCATTTAAAATTGAAAAATACTATTATTTTCATACAAAATAACAGTATTGGTTAACAATTTATTAGATTTCTCAGTAGATATCGTATAGAGAATATAGAAATGAAATATCGAATTGCTTTTGTGGTTGTTTTGTTGCTTTTACTCGTTTTCTCAATTCAATACAAAACAAATACAAGGTGCGAGAGGATAATACTGAACACAATTCCAATTATTAATTTTAAATCAATCGCATGAAATGTTTGTGCGTCGTTAAATCTCGGTGACAATATCGTATACATATGATGAACAGAATTCCCCTGCGTTTGAAATTGTAAAGCAGCATTGGCACTTAATAAGGAAATGTGGGCAACAAAAATAAAAAAGCATATTTTTCAGAACATACCGGATTAACGTGTTTATAGATTAAACTACGGTTAAAAATTACTTTAACTGGTTAATTAATACCACTAATCTGTTAGATCAGAAGACGCATATGAAGCCACACAAGTAATTATGTCATTAATACTGTAGAATATTAATTATAATTATCTAAACCCGTGCACTATGCCCCACGCTTTTATAAAAATCTATTAAAACTATGTATAACAAACATAAATATAAACAATATTTAATATAACGAAAACTATAATAAACGTTTTAAAATTATTTCAGTGTTTTACATATAAATACTATAATACATATATTTTGTATAATATATATTTCTTTTGCATTTTTGGCAGTAATGTGACATATTACTGTTATTAAAATCGTACAGTAATGGGCCACTTTACAGCATAGCAACCATTACTGTATAGTAACGTGACTGTCAATAAAACACAATGTTTATTTACATGGTGTTACTATTATAAATTTTAAAAACACAACTACGCCAACCTGTTGTTGAAAACTGGTTTGGTCCAATACGATTTCTGAACCTTCTCCAATTGCTTCTGGCTGTGCTTGGACAAATATATTTTTTGACGTTTTCACCATATTGGCAATGCTATCAGATGTTGCCATACTACTTAATCTGCCTACTATTTATTTTCTCTTGGTTTTTGAAATGACAAATGTCAAAATTAAAAAGGCTAAATAATTTTTTATTAAAAACTTTCAATATTTAATAAAAATGCGAAAAAATAGTATACGCACCACGTCAGAAAAGTGATTTTACTTGACTTGATGTCATTTAAGTACTCGCTATTACTCGTCCTTAAACTTGCCAAGCTCGTCAAGTAGAATTTCACTTTTCGGTACTTGGTACGTAATATGCCATTATGTTATAGTCATTAAAATAAATGCATTGCAGTTATAATTCTATTATATACACTATATTTTTAGTAAATGTGCCCATTTTTGCTTTAAATACGCACTCTCCGCTAGAGTTTTCAATTTTAATTTTCAAAATTGAATATCTTCTAGCCCTAGAAAATTCTACGTATAATTGTCCATGTAAAAACACAAGCACTGGTAAGAAAATTCCTAGTTTGTAAATGTCTATCCTTGAGCTTTAATAATAGTGGTTACGTATGCTGGTCTTATCGGAAACTGTTTTCTATTAAGTTGAAATAGTAATCCAGTATCTGAGGGTAATAAAACAATTCTAGGTAAGAAAACAACAATGCCAGACATCTTCCCTGTTAAAATCTCAGCTTTAATAAAATTTATAATTAAATTATTCACGATTACTTTAAACAGCATTACACAACTGTTTGTAATATTTCATAGTAAAATTATAATAGCATTAATATTAAAATGCAGATAATGGGGTAACAAACCGGAAGGTGTTAAGCTGTTGGGAAATTCTGTAGCGTAATGTTCATAATCAAGCTAATCATTACATTCATTACAATTTGTATTGTAATAATCATAGCATTGTCTTCTAAGATTATTTATTGCTTTTTCATTAATTAAAGAACACACGTTGTTAGTTAGACATAATATTACCGTAGATGCGTATCTGTACAATTCAGATTATTTTAAAATACTAATTGAATGTACACCAGAATGTAAAATACCGACGTGTCTTGTTCACGATGAGGTCAACGTATGTTAGTGCAAACATTTGTAAACACACGCCTAGTTGTAGTATTAGACGCAAACAGACAGACAGACGAACGTTATGTCATAGGAGAAATTAACATTCAGTTCTCGTAGTAAGTGGTGAAATTCGTTGTTTAAAGCTTAGTTGAATTGGTACATTTCTGTCATCGTCGAAGTAGTAGTATTCAATTTATGACCAAACCGATGATGAATATTTAGGTCTAGCCCATTTTACTGATTATGTGTTGACTTTCCTATTAAGATGTTATAAAACGAATGTCTACAAGTGTTTTGTTTAAAATATGGCAGCCCGTCGCCGTGTTATGGTGCGACAGTTACAGATTTACTAAAAAAATAGAAAGCTATATAGTGCAGAGATATACAGTAAGTTAAAAACCCCCTCCCACATTAGGTTTATATAGCGTTGGTTCCGAAAAAAAAAACGAAACTACGGTTACGTAAACAATTCCTAAAATACTACCTTTTCAGCCAACAGCAATTCAAATTGCATTATAGTGGCTTCACGACGCCTACCGACAATCCATACATATACAGGCTGAGTCAAGCTATACGCCTTTTTTATTAGTGAGTTTATTATTAGGAATTTATTAAAAAATTTTGGTATGCATATGTTTCGAAGGGTGCTCTACAACCTGGCGCAGTCAGTTTTTTGATTGGACGTCAAATGTCAAAATAGCGATTTTCAACTGTTTATTTTTAAATGGAATGGTACGACTTTTTTTGGCTTAAACGATGCTGTATGATGTTTACAATATGATCCTTACTGAATTTTTTCCCAATTTTCACGATTCAGCCGTAAAATATGCATTTATTATGATAGTCTAGTAGGCCGAGACCTATGATGTATTTGCACAAAACGATTTAATGGTTGTCAGTATGCATAGTGAAATCATTATTTTAATAAACATAAAAAAACAGAAACTCAGGTATTTAGATTACATTAAATAATAGTTACTTCAATATTAGGATAACATCGAATAAAAACTATAAGACTATAAACTAAACAAAATTTAAATAAAAAACTAATTAGTTTTTATTCAACAAGAAACTCGAAGAAGTAGAAATATTTACTTACAAGCAATTGTTTCATCAAAAGTTTACTTATTTTACGCAAAAACATGGTGACGCCTGCGTACGTACCGGCCTACTAGACTAACATAATGAATGCATATTTTACGGCTGAATCGTGAAAATTGGGAAAAAATTCAATAAGGATCATATTGTAAACATCATACAGCATCGTTTAAGCCAAAAAAAGTCGTACCATTCCATTTAAAAATAAACAGTTGAAAATCGCTATTTTGACATTTGACGTCCAATCAAAAAACTGACTGCGCCAGGTTGTAGAGCACCCTTCGAAACATATGCACACCAAAAATTTTTAATAAATTCCTAATAATAAACTCACTAAAAAAAAAGGCGTATAGCTTGACTCAGCCTGTATAAAAGCACAAATGTTTTTTTTTCTCGCCTTCCTCCAGCGGCTACCGCTTCACCAATTTGGACCATTTTTTTTTAAATGAAAGGTCTCTATCCACAGATGGAACATGAAACATTTTTATATTTTTATTCTACGTCGAATTTTTAATAATAATTATTTTAATTTATAATATATATGAAGGTCGGCTAGACGCGCGTCACTTGGAGCGCCACCTACAATAACGTCGCGTGTCATTATTGGAACTAATGCATCACGTGACTTGACATTTCGCCGGTTCTGTCAACGCTGTCTGTCAGTGCATTGTGCGCTGGGGTAACACTAGTAGTTATTTATATAACAAGACCGAAAAGTGGTACTTTAGTATTGATTTCTATAACCATTATGCCAGCGTTGTTGCGTCGCATAATTAAGTTTTATTCTATTGTATATCATATATTACTACTAGGTTTCTGTTAAAAAAAGCGATGCAAATATACTGGCGTAATTTTAGCCGCGCATTTCCGTCGAAACCTATTTGGTTTGGTTTTAACGCAATTATACTGATATGTATATGTGCCGATAGTGTATATATAATAATAAACAAAATTTTAAATTTTAAAACAAAACTCATGTCGAAACCTAATTTCCGACACCCACGCGTTGTCTTTTCTTCCTCCATCAGTAACACAAATAGAGTGTTGGGATTCATTTTTAACATAAACTATTTTTTTTCGTACATTACATTACAATAAGTTAGCTTAACAATTGCTTTGCCTATTTCTGAGCAATAGTTTTTGAAAAATTTACACAATACTGGAAACTTCGTTCACGTTATATCTTTTAGGTTTTTGAAAATTTTTGTGCACAGTAACATGGTGTCTCTTAAAGTTCGAAGCTAGAAAGTTTTAAAAAAAGCCTTGGATTTGCCCTAATATCTTCTATCAGATTCATTATTCAAATTTATGTTATTTTGTTTCGAAAAAATATGCTACCAAAAATATGTCTAATTTACAGACGTTCCAAGAGTGACTTTGCACTAAATTTTAAAAAAGCACGCAGTGCACCCGTATAGGCTTCACATTTTGCAACAACTTGGAAAAGATGAGTTTGTACGGCGTTAACAGTTTTGCGAAACGGTAGTTGAAAACATTGCCTTCCAATCCTAATTCCGATCCCAACTACGGCAAACAAAATTGTTTAACGATAAGTGCAAGTTTTTATTGGTTTAGTAAATAGATAAAAGTGTCGGTATCAAAGTAGCGAAAATTCTAAAACTAAATATTTGGAAAATCATATTGTTGATCTTTTGTTTATACAAGGCAAGTTCTTGAATCTGTTAGACACGATAAATTTTCTTGTTGTAGAAATCGTGGAAACTCATAAAGTGGAAGAATTTGATATAGGCATCATTTTTCAACAAGATGGAGCACCTCCTCATTATAACAAACCCATGCAAGAGATTCGGAGTGCAACGTATCTCGGTAGGTAGATTGGTCGAGATGGACCAATAGAATTGGCTACCGCCTTCGTCGCAATTAATCTCAAACGTTCTTTTATGGAGTTACATCAACTCAACTATAATCCCCTGATAACGTATTACATCAGATAGTACAAACGTGTAAGGGAATTACGCCGAATACCTTCAGTAGTATGCGGCAGGAGTTTGAAGGAACATTCTACAACCGCGAAAAAGTTCAAGGAACACATTTTTAACACAATCCTAAATAACTATTTTGTTTTTACATTTGAAGAAACTTAATTTTGTTTTCTAAAAGATAAAATTTAACAATCTATTAGTTTAATTTGCATTGATAAAATTTAAAGAAAATAGCCCATAAGCAGAATAAAGAGAGCTTTTAACTGGTGCATCACTACACCCCTTAGCCGTTTAAAATGTGCGTGTTGATGGACGCCACCATATATATAAAGTTAATGTGAGAAAGAGGCGACTTTATAGTATATGAATTAAGTTTTTGCTACAAGTAAATATTTAATCATCATTACACTACTAGTTCAGTTAATATACATTTGCTGTAAAATACAATTCCCGATGATGAAACACTCGATAACCAGAACCACAGCTGGTAAGAGTTTTCTAGTTGGTTTATTCAATATAGTGCAGCTGCTGCTCATTGCAGCGCACGTTAACGAGTTATTATATGTTTAGCTTTTGCGTTCAATATAATCAGATAAATCAAATTTCAATATTTTGTTGTTAAAATAGAATAATACCGTTGAAAACTACAATAGTTAAGAAATTAATAAATCACATACTGTCGTAAGCTACAACATAAAGAGAAAAACTCATATATTTCCAAAATACACTTAAAACGACCAGATCGTATTTTATAAAGTTGGCTACGACTGTGCTACTATCATTAAAAAAAGTGAGTGAAGTTATTAAATAAAACCCCGCTCAAAGAGCTAGTTTCCACATACATCCATCCATACTTATATAAAAGCACAAAGGCTTTTTTTCTCCGGTTCCTCCAGCGTCTACCGCTACCGGTTCTGTCAACGCTGTCTGTCAGTGCATTGTGTGCTGGGGTAACACTAGTAATATATAAATTAGTGTTCTTGCAACTCGAAACTATTATTAAAGAATTGATTATGTGGTAGGCACATGGTGAAACATTATTAATAAATATTTAACTATTAAAAATTAATAGTTTATTAAGAGTGTTTTATTTTATTAATAAACTATTAATTTTTAATGTTTAAATATTTATTATTAAAGCTTTCACGAATACTATTCCCACAACTCGATGCAGTCTACTGACATAGGAGCAGGCAATACAATAAGCTAATAACATCACAATAAAATTTGGATATTCATTTTAACATAGTTTTTTTAACAAAACTCAACAGATAAAGTAATATGAAGAGAACAATGGCGTCGATACCTTTATTCACAACTCATGTTTATGGCTTTACTAATAAAACTGTTATTTCTGGCATTGTTACAGCAGTCGCCAGACTGTAGTAATGTTTCTGAAAGGTCAAGTTGATACAGGTACTAAGTAATCAAATATACTATTTACACAATCAGGTCACCGCCGAAGCCGTTAATATGGACGAATTCTTATCCTGGGTCCACAATTGTGAAATATTGTGCCTGATGTAGGTTGTGCCACACATGTATTGATACATATGGACGAGAAAAATGCAATATGTCTCTGTCTAGACACATCTGTCTATAACTGGATAGTAGAAGTTCGAAAAGTTCGATCCCATACTGGATCCGGTCCCATATTAGATCCGATGCGATATTGGATTCGATTGATTACTGATGCCAATCCGAATGGATTTGATCCGCCTCTTTATCGATCCCATCCGATTACAAACTACCTTTTGTTTACTCATATTATAGTACCCTACTTGATTTAATTCTCGATCTCAACTCTTGGATAAAACAAACTGTAATCAATTAATCTAAATTCGCTTTAAACCAATATTTAATCACAAGGTTTATAATCTCCGATAAGTTTTCAATATGAATTAACTTCGGATATGTCAACAGAACTTAGGATCTCATATGAGTTACGAATAGTGATGGTTGTGGTTGTTATATTTTGTAAAATTCCGTTATTCAATATAATTTACGAATCTCAAATAAATTTCGGATTACGATACTTTTGAATCTCTAAGAACTTTCGGATCTAGAATAAATTTAAGTTTGTGCATGGATAGCCGAATCTAGCTTAAACCGTAAAACTTGATTATCGGATCCGCCTAAACTTATTTAAATTAAATTACGCCCACTTCGGATCGGATTCGGGTCGGGTCGGATTCGCATATCGGTATATAAAGTCGCATTTCAGCTAGGTAGATGAGCCCCGGGGATCGTTACAGACCCTGGTAAACATCAAATTTTTTGCATATGCCTGCGACCATTTAAGTGGTTGTACAATACACGGGTTGGTTTCATCTCATTCGAAGTTTACCTTAGTTCACTTGTGATTTTCACTGTATCAATGTTTGAGTAATGTAGACCGAAAATGTATGAACACGCTGCGTTTACAAATGTGTACACAGAAAATGTGTTGCAGAGATGTGGATCCAGCCCTAATACTCAAACTTTTAAGCATAACGGGGTTTGTTTGAAGGGTTCATTAATGTAACGGTTTCAATAAGTGTAATCAACGATAGTTTAAAAAAATTTCGAGGCGCACCATTGGGAGAATATTATTAGCATAAAATTCAACAGCCAATAGAACAACATTTTTAAACATTTTATTTTATTACCAACGCATCTTGGCCTAGCTCAAAAGCAACCCGAGTTAAGTCAGTTCACCGAAGATATCGTAACAGAATATGTTCACAAACTTAAATTTATTTTTTTTAATTGTTTGTTCTTAGTATTAGCATAAAATTAAAAATTAAATTTGATTTAGGAAATAACATTGCCTTTCTTAAGTTTTGTATTAATATATTAATAATGTTTCAAAAGAGATTTTGGCTGTGTACTCGCCAAG
Source organism: Ctenicera cuprea (assembly GCA_958336395.1). NCBI lineage: Eukaryota > Metazoa > Arthropoda > Insecta > Coleoptera > Elateridae > Ctenicera > Ctenicera cuprea. The sequence continues at coordinate 26,582,091 of OY284490.1, forward strand.
AAAAAAAAATGAGTGAAGTACTTTGCCTAGATTTTCCTATACTTTAGGTATTGTTACTAACCGTATTTGCGAAAGTATATTAATTTACGTTATATCATCTAACGACTGTTCGTTCAGACCACTCCACTCGCTGTTACTTGTATCCCTGATATGCGAACCCGCTGGTAAATAGCACTGAATACTCCGCCTGAACCAATAGCTGCCCTAGTCCGGCATACCGTTACAATCGAAACCATACTGCCTGGGGTAATATTAACCTGCTCAGTATACCTGAGTAAGTTACCACATTTTTTTTTTTTTATAAGAAACGAATTCGATTTCGTGAGTTTGGCCGAAGGTAGAAATCAACTCCCCCCCCCTCTAAATATTGTTGTACTTAAGAATTAAGTTGTAAATCTTATTTTCTTATCACTCATGAGGAGCGTAGCCTAACAGAAATAAATGTCTTTTATCGTTCGTAGAAATTTTCAATTTTTAAAAATTTATAGAAGGTGTCACAGAGAACTATATTAGCAAACTAGGACAAAATTGTAGCTCATCCTTAGCTCTAGGAGCCTACAAAATTTTAAAAATCGTATGACCAGTTTTTGAGCAGTATTTTCTTAAAAATTTCCATAACTATGAAATAATTTTTCATTTCATAGTTTATATGCTCTCAAACATTTTTGTGTACTATTACATTGTGTCTCTACAAGGCTCTTACGTTAAAAAATATATATTACGATCTGTCAACTCGGTTTTGAATAATAGGGCGTTAAAGTGATAATTTTCAGAAAATTGTAGCAAACGGCATTTTAAAGCTAGAAAGTTCGAAAAAAACGCATTTGATTTTCCCTTAAGTTTTCTTCACACGTTTTCAAATTTTAAAAATTAAATATACAAGTATCTCACCATCAGTGGTTGTTTAGAAGTAGTAGTTTTATAAAAGGAGAAGCTTCAAACATATTTATCAATTTTTTTAAGGGGATAAGTGCAGTATGACACTTATTCGGAGGTTTATTTGTCTAAACGACGTGTATTCCATTTATTTTTTTGGTTGCTAAAATTGAACTAAGAAGTTATTTAGAAGTGGTTCTTTTAATAATAGATAAGACCCGTAAGTGCATGACATTTTTAGGAATTTTTATAGAGTAGAATGCAGTAGAATAATACTAAGAAGTGATTTTTTTTTCATTTTTGAGAAGTAGAGCTACATTAGAAACCACCTTTAAGTTGATATTGATTAAAGAGTATGGTCTATGGCACATCTGCGATGTAAGCACCACACTTGTCATAAATTTAATTTTGCATTTTACTTGAATATTTTACTTGCAAACACTTCAAATAAAAAGAAAAAGTAATTTTCTTTTATTATTCACGGAAAACTGGAGACAAATAAAATTACAAAGAATATTATAATGCTGTTGTTTTCTATTTCTGCGGTTATACTTGAATTACTTGGCGTGTGTTTCCGGTTTATATTGTTTTGTAGATTTAGAGCTGGTACAGATTAACATTCTAAACATACCCCGTCACTTGTAAACCCATACGAAAAGGCTTCCAGTTTTTCTGCCACGTTTGGCTTCTGAGCACAAATAATTTGACGTTTTAGCTTGGTGTTTCAAAGCGAACAAAATACTCATCACAGACACTATTAAAATGATGATAAACATTAAAATTGTATAACGCTGTTGCAAGAATATCGCGTGTCTTTTTTATTTTATTTAAAATATGCAATTCTTATTCATAAAACACATAGAAATATACACTTCTATTCTTTTGATTTGAAATTGAATGGTATATTATTTAGCAAAAGGCAAACTCTCCAGCAAAAACAGTACCTAATATATTTTACTTACTTATCTACTGTTTATAATTTTTGATATACTTCAGGCATGAAAATTAAGGTTACTTTAGCATCTCTGTAAAGCATATTGCAACGTTCTAAACTCGCTAATTCGTCATTGTCGAACTGCCAGCGACGGTTGTTATTTTAGGTACAGTTTAAGTTAGTGATTTACCTACAAGTGAAAAGAGATTTCCTTTTCAAACCAAATGAAGCTGGTAAGGTTGAAAAGGGCAACATGACTAAGTTTCCTAAGTATTATTTCCATTCTTGGTAATCATTTACACTCGGCTAAATTATTGTTTAATTTCGGAGGCATATTTCTATACTGTATTAAGATTTTCTCGCATACAGATGCAGTAGTAAAAGTACAGAGTTGGTACCTAAAAAATAAGGCACAATGTCTGTAACATTCTAAATATTATTCTATTATGATGAATAAAATACATTTAAACTTCAAAAATGTTGTAGTTGCCACAGGTCCAAGTAACGAAACGTATAAAAAATTGAACATCAACAAAATGTGCGCTAATTTTAACAAATACTTTTAATGAGGCTATGTTTTTATAGAAACAAATGTTTACCAAGTTAGACATTATGCGCTATTATTTACTTACACCGTACAAGAAATATAATGACGTTGTTTGTGGATAGTCGTTATATAACGGTGAGTATCTATACTATGCGTGTTATAAAAAGATAAAACCTGTTTGTGGGGTATAGAAAAACTGTTTAAGCTAATATTACACCCGACCCACCATCTATGATAATAGCACATCCTAAAAGTCGTTAGTCGAATATTTTAAAACGTTACTGCTCAAGAGAACGTCGGTATTTGTGGGATTTGTCTGTTTGTTTTTATACTTTTTCATACATTTTTTTGGGAGTAGTAAAAAAAACCTTCCCGTTTCAGTTCACGTCAAAAGGTTTAGGAAAGAGCATATTAGTAAAGAATAATTTGGGAGGTGAAACCAAACAGTTTCACAGTCATTAACCCTTTGTAAGTTCGGGTCCATCGCCTTCTGATTAAATATAAATGTATTAAAGTACGAGAGTACTTTTTCCAACAATTTAGTTTCGAAAACTACAAATTTAAGTAGTTTATTACATGCATTAACCGACGAGGGAGAGTATTGATTCTAAATTATGTGTAAGGGATTGCGGATTGCGTGGAGTGAATCCATTACGTATAAGTGCGTTTTAAGCGTTTATCACACGGCGCGCGTACTACTTTGGCATCGAATGCTTCATCGAAACTTGCAAAACCATTCGCAAGTTTGTGACTCAATTATTTAAAGTATACGCTAAGCGAAACTAACTTACATACACTTGTTAAACTATTTAAAAGGATGTTAATGAAACCAGGACAGATATAGCGCAATACGATTATTTCAATAAATTTAAAGGAAATTTATTTTAATACATGCAGTATATTATGGTATTTATGGTGCACTAACAATTCCAAAAAAAACGAAATAAATTAAGTATAACAAGAGCTTTTTTCATCCTACAAGTATGAGGCACCAACTTGCTAGGGTCATATGGGCCCTCTATCTACAAGTACCCTGGTCTGGAATTCTGGACTCGAACTAGATTATGTTTGGTAGAACAGTGCCAAAACCTGCGTTCTTAAGCGGTGATGTACCGCCCGCCCCAACAACCCTTATGAACATGTAACAAAATATTTAAAAAATCGATTGATTAAAATTATTCATAAGTATACAAAAGTTATGAATTATGATGATGTTATCAAGAACTTATAATTCTGTGTTTGAATCTTGACGAAGAACGGAAGATATTTTGGATACGTAGAATGAGTATATGCACACTAACTAGTCTTTAATTTCATTGCTTTTATAATTATTAAACAAAAAATGAAATAAAATCTTGGCTTAAATTTCAAGTCAATTCAGCTGCTTCGGATATTACATTGGCATTCCCCTATAACCAAATGAAAAACATATCTCGCCTTTGGTGAGTTCAGAACGTGTGGTAACAGAATAGCTACTTTACGAACAAAGGTTCAATTCCGGTACTATATTAGGACAGTCGTTCTCAAAGGTTGGACAGAAACGTTCACTTCTACTCCCAAAAATCGATGTGAGCTTAATGAGTTTTGCTAAGGAACAAAGAGTCAAAAAACTTATTCCTGTTGTTTTGTTAATTTTCATTATTTAACTCGTTTTGTGTTAATGCCAAAATATTAAATTCATAATAATTTTATTTCCATAAACATTTTACTTATGTATTAAATTTAAATTGGTAGTAAATATAAGCTGGATTCGTCTAGTATAAGAAATATAACCTAAAAAACATGCATAATAAATTTTCTTCATCTTAATCCACTGACAAGCAACAGCAAACGATTTACAGCTTATAGAATAAATTTACTCACGCCCTTAGAAACTCTATCAATCATTGGCGAGAAATAAACTTTATCTCAAAACTGCAGTAGTTCGAAATTGTATTCTAAAAGTCTGTACAAAGTGAATTTCCGATCAATACCAGAAAGGGTTGTGAAAATTAAGCGTAAAAGAATTAAAGAGACTAGATAGAAAACAAATATTGGAAAGTACATCCCTAAATCCTCGCCACCGCTTGTATAGATTTTTAATTAAAAGTGGGACGAAAACGTAATTGGATTACTTTCAAGTTCTTTATCAATTCTCTTTGATAGAACTTTCTGATTTCCGGTCCTGCTCTTCTCGGTTTCGGTACTAAAACGTTGACATTATTAATAGCGCATCCAAAAATATCACTAAAAAAGTTGGGTATAATTAAGTTATCAGAGTTTAATAAAGAAAAGGTTGTGATAATACCAGCAACGTTATTGCCCCCAAAAAAACCTTTATAATTAAAAGCATTCACGTTTGATTAACTGAGAGATTTCCATATTTGTTTCAAGTTTTATATCTATTTCAACGTATATATAACATTTCCTTATGTCAGGGAATGATAATATTTATTCAGCTTTATATTTAAATAATAAGTGTTGTAACAAAAAGCACGTTTACATCGGTTAGCACCAGAAGTTAGAAAACAATACGCACAAAAACTGTAATGAATAACTTAACTAAATAAACAGACTTCCATTAACAATACTTCACATAAGAACAAAATAGAACCCCCGCAATAAATTAAAACGATCTCATTTGCAAGCGCAACACACTGTGGGTTTTTGAAACAAGAACAAAATAAACAGTCCCGAGTGCTAAAACAAAATGTTCGTTAAAGTGTTTGCAATTTCTTTTTCCTTAGTCCGATAAGAACTCGACTGTCCAGTTTTGATAGTTTGCAAAACCGCTGTAACAAAAATGTAACTCGAGAGTTTTGACTTCAGAATTTAAAACTTAATTACTTACTATTTTTTACTCATGTTTATACAAGGTGAGTCAACGACTCAGCGGTGGTCGATATCTCCTTTACTATTTAAAATACAGGAAAATGTTTTGAATAAATGTTTCAGGCGACCAAGAGAACCACATTTTAAAATTATTTACAATTATACAGGGTATATAAGAATGACATACAAAACTTAAGTTATTTTTCAATAGAACACACTATATACGTTTGCATATTCTTATATGCCGTTTCATTTCGTTTCTAAATATGTTTCGTTTTTGAAATTCTAATGGGTCATAACTCGATTTTTTAGAATGAAGCATCCTGTATATTTTTAGGTAGTTGAATATAGACCTGTGCGTTCTATAAGTTTTATAAAATAATGGTTATATCTAAATCCAACGGCTTTCGAGAAAATGAAATTTTAAGCAAAAGGTCGGGTAATTTTTAGCAATCCAGTTATCATAGGAAGCAGTGACACCTGTTTGTTGCTTGTTTTTGCAAGAAACAACTGCAAACATTGTTTTAATCCATGTAAAAAATTTGTTTTTTATCAATTTTGAAATTCCTAATTCCAAATTCTAAATTTTGAACTAGGATGTGGTTAGATTCACTTATATTTAAAACAAATTCCAAAAACTTTTAATAAGTACTTAGTCATACTGATTTAAAAAAAAGGTGGCAATGCCTCTCATACCTTTGTATGATACCTGGATTTCTAGAAATTACCTAATCATAGGGCATTGATATCTGTGTTTTGCTTTAAAAAACTCATTTTACTTTGAATAGAAATGTCACAATGAAGTGTACAAATTAGAAATGTTAAAAATTTGTTTTAAATAATTGTTAAACAAATGTCAACCAAATTAAATCTTGGTTTAAGATTTAATACATGGAATGGGAAATTAGGCTCTTCAGCATTTCCAAATATTTAAACAACAAGTTTCTTACATAGTTGAAACAATTTTAGCAGTTGTTTCTTACAACAACACAAAACTACTGTTAATGCCTCCTATTATGTCTGGATTTCTAGAAATTACCTGATTGTTTGCTTGAAATCTCGTTTTCTCGAAAACTGTTGGATTTAGGTATAACTACTATTAAATAAAATTTATAGAGCGTAAAATATCTATCCAACTATCTAAAACAACACAAGGTGTTCTATTTAAAAACATCAAGTTATGACCCATTAGAGTTAGAAATTTATGCACTGTTGCAACGAACAACCTGTATAACGAAATTCTATAAAATATCTGGAGGGTGGTCTTGATCAAATTTTAACAGAAAAATCTTGGGAATTACAGCTCGTGCAGATTTTATTAGTAATGTCTGCAAATATCAAATTTTTCGAATAAAGTGGAATAACTTGGCATCGCCGTAATAGAATTTTAAAAATAGACCATATTCAGAAAGGCAAATAAAAGACAAATATGAATATGCAATAATATACAGGCCGTTCTATTTCAAACAAAACATAAGTAGGCATGCTACTCTTATATGAAACCCCCTGTATAATTGTAAATAATTTTAAAACATGGTCCTATTAGTCCCCCCAAACATTTATTCAAAACACTGTTTGTAATTTAAATATTAAAAGAGATATCAACCACCCCGGCGTTGTTGACGCACCTTGTATAATAACCTATCAGAAAGCCAGATTGGTTTAAAATTAATGACTTTCAACTTTACAAGAATTTTTCAGCTAAACAGCATATCTTAGATAATACATCGTAATTAGAAGGCAAGTTCTAGCATTGCGTGTAATAATGAAGAAAAAAGTTTTGATTGCTATTTTAATGTAACGAATAAAACAGCAGGAAATTTTCTATAGCGTATAGTGTAATATAATAAGCAATTTCACATACACTAATTATAATTTTATTGTTTATATATTCCCCTAGTAACACCATTCAATAATAAAATGTGCATTATTATGGCAACTAAATCCATTTCATTAATAAAATGAGTTCGCGTAAATGCAAAGTACCATTTTCTTTCCATTTGCCGAAACTTCCGGAGAGCACATTAACACTGAGGGATTTCACAACCATCCACAGGCCTCCCAATCGATTTGTGGCATCCCTACTAATTACATTCTGCCACTGCCTGCCTATCTTTTTTGCTTTGCAATTTGCTGGTTCCGTAATGTAATTCATCCAAGAACAATGAGATTTTACCCCATTACAGGGTGTCCACTTAATTTTCTACAGTAACAGAATCTCGTAAACTATAAGAGATACAAAATTACAAACTGAGTTTTAAATTTTAATTACTATTTAGAATGTTTCAACAATTTTTTGTTGTAGTTGTTGTTTCCTAAAATATTCTAAAAACAAAATATTACATTATTTGTATAAGAACTCCTCCCAATAAATTTAAATTATTCACTAAAAAATATATAACACTTATCACAGTTTACAAAATTAAATATAAAAAATTGGTCCTTATTTTAAAATTTCAACAGACTAAATAAAAAAAGAAATGTGTGCCGTCATATTCGTAACTTCTTTAAACAAAAATTGTTTTTCGAAAATTAAAATAAGATCATAGATACATCTGCTTTTAGACAAAAAGAAATCAAATCGATACGCCAAGTACTTCTTGAGATATTACGTTATATGTATCGAAAAACGTTTAGTTTGAAAGTTGACAAAAAAACGTCGTATAGTCATTTTATATAGCATATAATGTACTTAACTTAAGCACTTTAACCGTTTAATTAATTTACATGGAAATTTCATTAATTTTCATTTATATTCATTTGTACAAATGTTATTAATGTTTCAAATATCAATATTTAAATTAAAAATGACACACTGCTTGTTTTTGTAAAAGGGAAATATTTTCGAACGTAATTAATTCTTTAATCAAATATGTTCTAAATCATATCTCTCACTAGATTCTTAGGTTGGCTATATAAGCAAACCAACACATAACACTCAGTTAGAATTGCTTGTCCGTGATGATACAACTGAACAATGATCGCTTCAGGCGACCTCACTTCCGTCAAATTACTCCCGTCTTATTACTTCCGTTTCATCACTTCCGTCTCGCATTCACGTGGTTACTCCTGGGCCAAAAAAGTTTCACTTAAAAATGGATTCGAGTTTTCTACAAAAGGTTATCTGTTTTTTTTCATATGAATAAATTGAGCGATAAACCCCAGGGGAAGTTTACTATAAACGTTGTGGAAAGTACGTCAGGGGAAACTCGGAAAGTCCCTGAAAAATAGGGGAAGTACAAAAAGAATCGACAAAGAACGGAGGAAGATCAAGAAAATTCGGGAAAGTGCAAGGAAAAAACAGAAATTTGCTAAGTCAGAAAGTGCTAAGAAAGTCAGGGGAGTCTACGGATACCCAGAAGTATACGAAGTCGAAGTCCTTCGAAGTCCAAAGGAAGTTCGGGGAAAGTAAGGAAAGCCCTTACTAAGGAGAAGTATAGTGTAAAAATTTCAGCCTGCGGTTCAACTCTCAAAAAATAGTATATTATAGACCAAGGTAGAAAAAACATTTTTCTCAGCCGAGCAGAATTAATTCCCGAGATGCGAAGCTTCGAGGGAAATAAGTTGCGAGGCTGATAAGTCTTCTCTACCGTGGTTTATATATTATTTTATCCACTACTAGCACCCTTATTCCTTTTATAATTAATTGATTTTACATTAATAAAAAATAAAATTACAAATGCAAATATGCACAAAAATAAAGTAGCCTTGCTTGAAAAAAAAACAAGAGAAATAGTTAATTTCAATTGACATTTATGTAAAATATATATTTTATAATAGTGGTTATAAAATGTCCAATTTTGATGATTTGAGTGAAAACTGCACTCCTCCTGAAATTAGGGAAGGTGCAGAAAGTGTTGGTGAACAGTTATTACCAGTAAAATCAAAAGATTTTTACATGAAAGTTTATGGTGAATTTAAAGATTGGTAGCAGTTGTTTTCATTATTAACCAGTAGTTAATAATGAAATATTAGTAGCCACTAGGAAAGAAATTCATCTTCTTGGCTCTAAAACAAAGTAAATAATGATATCGTTTAATGCTAGTAGTGGAAAAAAACATTTATCGAATTAAAAACCACAAAATGCTGCAAATAATGTTGGGGATTGAATTAGAAGACAGAAAGAGATGCACGTATATTCGTAAACAGACAAAAAAGGGTGACGGATACAAAGACATAGAACCGGAAACAGTGGAAGAAGACAGGAGAAGCCAATGTCCTGCAGTGGGCAGAAGAAGGCTGATAATGCTATTGTTCGAAAGGAAATGATGAACCCCGTTTTTGTTGACAGAGGATCAAACAAACGAAGTTGATAATTTGATAGTTTACGTTTATTAGCAACGCTTAAGTGAGTCTTGTAAATAAAAATGAATAATTTACCAATGATAAAGTAATAAAAAATTCCAGTATCGTTTTCAGGATTTTCAGGAACAAATTTGTTTAAACCTTTTTATATAATAATGAAGATTAGAAACCTTGTTGTAAATTAACACAATTTGCATCTGTTAATAGGTTGCGAGATCCCATTGATGGGCAAAATTAAAGTGGAAACCCTTTACAGAATATTGTTATATAAACCAATTAAATGCAGAATATTACTTTTTTAAGTATTTCTGTTATTGTCTATTTCATCGTTTATGAGAAATAAAAACAGTATTCTTGAAACTGTTGTAATAAAATTAAACTTTTTATTTAAAATATTCTAGTATCTACTGGCAGTAAAAAATGTCAAAGTTAACGAAACTGACAGACACGACGAATGATAAGAGAAGTACACTGAGATAATCATTTACCGAATTCAACTACATACACAATATAATAGTGAATTACCTCTTAATCTCATCTAATATTTATTTTCACATCTACTTTTTAATTTCGAGAGTCAAAACGTCGTTTGTCCACAAACATAAGTTTAGTCTGATTTTATAGATGAAAAAGTAATAAATTACACTTAACGTCTTAATAACATGATTGCTAATAAGTATTAAAGTTATTCAAAGATCTGCCATTACAGCAGTGTTAACATCATATTTGAGCACTAATTTTCTTACAGTGACAAGAGGTAATGATAATAAACGAACCTCCCAGAGACCATTGCCGGTGGCAACAAGTGTCTCCTCTAAGAGTCAAACAGAATGTAATTGAGCGTGTGTTTATAAAAATCTCTGACATTTCTGTGTTGTCACATGGACTAATAAATAATAAAAAATGCTAAATTTCCTCGTGAACTAACTAAAAAATGCATGTACATGTTTCGAAGAAACAGCACTTTCTTGCTTTGCTGATTCGTGCGGAAACGAAGTTCATTTTAAATGATTGCTGTTGCGATGTTCTTGATGAATTGGTAAATTAAAGTGAAGTGGTTGTTCCTTTGAAATTTATAATTTAATTACAGAAACATTGCTGTATACTAAATTATCATATACAAATCGGATGGTTGCATGTTGAGGGCGCTGAAATTAATGTACAATGGGTACTTTTAAGTTGTTACGTAGGTTCAGCAGGAAACTGCACGGCCATCTACTGCTGCACTTAGGTAACATCAAAAATACCGAACAGCGATCGCAGCGCCGTCAACATGCAACCACTGTATTGCAGAGTGCAACATCGCATTTTCCTTGTTTCACTTTAAAAAATACTTCTTAATAAACAAATTAAAGTTGGTATTTCGGATATGTCATATTACAACGCAAAATTAGGGAACAAAAATAAATTTATTTATTAAACGGTTGGAGGGTGTTACTACTTTTTTATATGTGTATAAAATATGTGATCTATGATAATAAATACTTATTTTTGGAAAAAGTACAGTGCTGCAAAGTGGAGTACAATTTGGACGTAAACATATTACTTACACGCTTGAAAATTTTCTCGAGTTGTTATTAAATGAGATTCATATTAGATCTTGTGTACTAAAAAACTTAACACCTAGTAACATTCAGTTTCAAGTGAAAACATTTTTTTAGTGTGTAGAACAAATATGCAGTTAGAAATGCGTACCATGAATCATATAACATAATACATTTTTGAATACGTGTGCAATCATTTGTGTATTTGTACAGAGGTATATAGAACTATTATTTCTATTGTCAAAAAATTTGAAATAGGGTAATTTGTAAAAAAAAAACGCTTTCTATTATTGACGCGTCCCCTCTATCATTAGTTATTGTGTTATACAAAATTAATCCATGCTCTCTCTAGTCCTGCCGCCTCTTTGATGATCGGTAATCACAATTATAACAAATAAAAACCAGTTACGATAATGTCGGTAACTTTTTAGACCAAACCTGGTTGACTACGGTAGTTGGAGGCCGCAAGCGCAATGGTAGGTATAGTGAGGACCCCCAACTCTGGAGTCGAGAAAAGCGCCATTTGAAAATTAAAATGGAGAGATAAATTGATGTTCCGCATCAATATCTGCACTGTCTCGACATTTGTCTTCCCGTGTCCGTCTAAACGTGCATTATAAGCGTAGCGAAACCTAAGCGGCCACACAAATTTAAGTAACTAGCAAAAAATCTTAAAAAATAAATAAAATAATGTTATTGCTTTATTTGTTGTGAGGCCTCTTTGACCTTCGTACTTGATTTTCTGGTGTAAACTTACTATTGTTTTAACAATTTATTTATTTCTTCAAAACAAGGAATTTAAAATCCTGTAGAATCGAATTTCCATATAGATCGAAGGATATTTTTTCTAAGAGCTTGATTTTACAATTTACCGATTTTAAATTGATATTTTAGCCATAAAATTCAAAATCAGCAGATTCAAAAAACAGAAAACCACCAATTTTAGTAAATTCTGATTAAAATATAATGCGGTATTGAATTTTTGTCCCTTAATTTTGATATGACGACGACTGTGCCCTGGCAACTAAGATTTTTTTTGTAAATTTTGATTTTTATGCCTTTTTCTTAATAAATTTTAAGATTGGTATAAAAATTAACAAATAGAAGCCCTGAATGGAATATTCTCGGACGAACACATTAGTATAAAAACAAAGAAGCAGATCCAGAAGGATGGAGGAACCGCGAAGAATGGACAAGACTACTGGATGCCGGACGACCCGTGTAGTGGGTAAAAATAACGACAAGTAAAAGAAGAAAAAGAAGAAATTTAATATCGTCATACTCCTAAGAGTTTGTTATGATTAACAAAGTAATAATATTTTCAAAATCTACAAAAAAAAACTTATTTCAATTTATAAAGCTAATAATGCTAGAGCCTAATTTGTTCCTCGCGTCTCTCATTTTGCTGTAATGCACTCACTCATTTTTTGTAAGTTGGAAATTAATTGATATTATGTTCAATGAATAATAATAAATTCAGTGTTTTCTTCACTTTGAAGATGCAAGCTGCTATCTCCTGCAAAACGTTAGTTTGTATGGGTTCACAAACAGCTAACAAGCATAAGCCGATTAAGTATTATTGTCCTGGCAAACAAAGTACATTAAGATCAAATCCTTGTCCGCCCCAAGGTTTAAATAAACTAAGTACAGGGCCCTGTTTAGGCAGGCAGGGCCTACGAACAAATATTGCTCAGACTTCTAGAGCAAACCCTTGTCCGCCCCAAGGTTTAAATAAACTAACACACGGCCCTGTTTAGGCAGGCAGGGCCTGCGAACAAATATTGCTCAGACTTCTAGAGCAAATGGTTGTAAAGGCAGACAAGCTACAGGTCGGTCCTTACCTGATTATGCTGGGTGTAGTTCCCAAATGGCGACGCGGTCTAAGCCGAAAGTAAATTTTAATATTGACAATAAATTCGTGTTAATAAGCTAACCTCCTTGTAAATAACAGTAAAATATATTGTCACTTTAGTAGCTGATCGTTTATGTTAAATAAACGATCATTCGTCGTTTGTGACTATGCCTAGGGTGAATACATAATCCAAAATACAACAATATATTTGATCAACGGATATACATTATCACTTAAAACTAAGATATACTACTTACATATACAATAATAGTAGTCTGGGCCCAAAAGCCCCATGTGAGAGGTATAAATAAGAGCGATAGCTCTTGGAAGAGTTGGTAGTGTCAACTGAAGTCGTATGAGAACTACATACGCTTATAAAGGTACCTAAGTAGGTCAAACATACTTAATTGTTAATCAATTAGGTACATGTCTACGTGCCAATTTACATGTATGCACTAAGACCCTGATTGTTTTAAAAATACTTTAATCAATACTTTTCACGCATTGTGAAATATTATGCACTCTTAATTATTGTTAATAACTAGTTTTGATAATAATAAATGTTTTGAGTAACACGAAGTCAGCTTCGCGACAATATAACTAAAATAATATTTAAGCAAAGCTGCTTTTTTACCTCCCCGCATTGTATGGGCTGACTAATGTTGATTCTTAATTCTTCTTTAATTGTTATTTTTAATCTATCGTTTTGCTAAAAAAAAATCTATTTTGTTACTATTTTGCAAGAGGGAGCAGGCTACATCTTGATTTTTATGACCATTTTGAGTGTAACATACTGCAGCACCGAATCAGAACCTAACGTAACGCAGCCAAGTATGCTGTTCTTTATGGCTATTGTTATAATCTAAAGACTGGTAGACATTTGAGCTTTCTGGCTAACGTAACGGTACATCGTTACGAGGCTTAGGATTAATATGTATCAACACCGTGAGCATTCGAACGAACACAGTGCTCGGTAGTGATCAATCAGTTGTTCATTCAGTAACTCGTATTAGACTAAAACCTGGGAAGCCGTCCAAACTAGAGCAGGTAGTGTAATGCAACATTCTTCACAAAAGAATCGGTCGCTTCGCGTTGCGAACAAACGCGAATGATACAGTAACACCGTCCACACTTGAGTCTTAGTCCATTTTTATGGATTGGATTAGGTTTTGTACCGATTTTAAATTTTGGTTTAATCTGCATTTTGGGCGCAACAATTTGATTTCACGAGTGTATTAGCTAGTATTTGCATTCCCAATGCAACTCCGAAGAGATATCTTTCCTAAGTTTCGCTACACTCTAGGTAGAATGCATAAACACGGCTTCCCTGCTGACTATTGTTTATCTGTCTTGTAGGGTTTCAGTCTTATAATTACGATGAATCAGCACGTTTGGTCAGCAGTCAGCAGTACGGTCTAAGCTGTAATCCAATATAAAAGCTATAAAAGCTCGGAAATTAAGCCCACATTTGCTGTTACCGTTTATTTCTCTTAGAAAAGCGTTAACAGTAGTCAGCTTTTAGAGCGAAAATTAAATTAATTTCCGATTTAAAGAACGAGAAACTTTATTCTTTAGACTGTAGAACACAATTTAATCAATTTATTTACTATCTAGTAAATTTTGTAATGTCTCGTGCCTTCACTGTTTTGCTTTCAGTAATATGTAATGATGACCGTAAAAGTAATGCATAAAGTATGTCTGTATGAACATGATTTTTTGGGAACATAGAGCCAGGGGACTATAATATGAGTTTTCATTTATTTAATAAATTCCCCATAATGAAGTACTTAACCCGCTGGAAGATTACGGTTTCTATATCAGAATGTTTTAGTAATAAAATGTTTTTCAAACTAACTTTAATTTTAAACCACATTCTGTAACAGACTTACTAGCTAGCTCAAAATAACTATATTTAACTAATGGTGTTACTACACAGCGTTACTAGTCGAAAATCCTTTTTTCCTCAACAGCCTAGAATGAAATTCTTTTAAGAAGCCGAATATTAAACGATTAAGCCATTGTGCAATGTAACTTCTTCATTTCTATAAATAATTTACGCGAATTATTTGTAATCTAATCGAGTTTTACTTACGCGCTTTCATAAAGCTACCCGCCAATACTACCCGCGAGATTGATTTCCATTGTGCTGGGAAAGTCGGGTCAACCACGTCAACTTGGATGTCAATTCAGCATGGTGCCTAACCTTCCCATCACCTCGCTTTATGACTGAATTCTAAAGCCAATTTATCAAACAAAGCTGTAATATTTTTGAACGCAGTTGCTTAGAGATTTTTTAATATCCAACGGATTTAATAAAATTCGAGCGGTCTCAATCTTCAGCTATGCGTAAAATAAAACAACTTGTTTTGATCACCAAATTAATTGTTGTGCCTCTACCATGAAATTAAAATTGTAAAATTATTCCGAAGTTCATGAGCTTTTTTTACTATTTTACTATTTAAATTCCATAAAAGAAGGAAATTTATTACATTGTTATTAAAATAGGCAAAATATAGTGAAAATATTAAAAAAGTTAATGTAATTTTCGTTATGCCTAAGCATGTACAATAAATTTTCTAAGAAACTCGAAATGAAAAGAAATCGTTCCTGAAAAGGTTATTATTGAAAAGGCTTTGCCATTGTGCTTCTATACTATAGTATTTGTTACAATACCACAAATTTTTTGGTTTCATTTAATGTAGGCACGGACCCTTTCGCGCTATTAAATAGTTAACAATAGACAGACTATTAAGATACATGCAAAATTATACTGAAAAATGTATTTCTTTTTGCATTAACGTTTTCAGCTTGTTTTAAATATATGTTACATTAAAGCTTAATTTCAACATTCCTCATATCTGATAATAACATGTTCATCTTTGAACTAATATTAACTTCTATGCTACATTCTACTTTATGCCCTAGCCCATATAGCAAATATTTGCCAACAACCGCAGCAAATTTAAGCAACGATTAATTATAAGCAATTAAGTGAGAATGTAGAGCTATAGTAGCTCAGCCCTGGTTTGGCCTCATACTGGCTATGAAGACGGTCTTATTATAAAAAGCTTTTCTGAAACAAATGAATCAGACTCTTTGTAAAGCTCAGAGTGGGCGTTTTCCCAAAACATTTCCATTAGTTTTCTAAAGCCACATAGAAAGTTTGAAATTTTAAAGTACCAGAAACTTGGGAAGCAGCTATTTATAGACTAACTTTTCATATTACGCTGAATATATTGAGGTTATTTTAGCTTTTAGAGACTGATAACGCTGCTATAACTCAAAGAATTAAGTGCTAATTCTAAAGAATAATTACCGAGCGACTCAACACTTAATAAATCTGAAAACTTTTCCGAGCATAAGAATTAATTGTGAATGCAAGTTATTTTTTTCGTAATAAAACAATGAAGACCTTTTTAACAACTCAACGGATTGTTACTTCTTTTTAGGTTGCGCTGCATTGATGGCACTAAGTGCTTAAAAAAATTGAACGGTTGAAATTAACATGAAAATTGCAAACTACGTATATAAAAAAATATGCAAATAACATACGATATTGATAGCATTCATTTTAGCACAAATTTTTTTAACAAAAGATTGGGAAAGCAATAACTAGTTGCAGTAGGCATATCCCCGTTTCTTATATAAACAGGGTGTTTTGAAAAAAGTAGCCATAAATGATACCATAGAAGTGTCAATATTTTGGATTTAACTAAACTTATCTATACAGGGTGTTCTAAATAGTCTGTATATCTTTGATATACAACATCAACTTCTCAGGGCTTTCAGGTAATAAAGAAAAATAACTTTATGAATAAAATTTTAAAAATCTAATAAATAAGTTTAAACATAAATGACTAACTATTTACCATTAGAATAATATCAACATGTACTTAAGAAAATGAAATACATTCTCTAAATTTTTAACGTACCCAAATAAAATTTTAACGTAAAATTCATTTAGTCATATATGGCTAAGTTTGGCAGTCGAACATTTTTGTATAAATAGTGTTTTTAAACTGCTAAAATATTTGAGAACAGATAGCAGTTCAAAAACCATTAGGAAAAGCTCAAATAAACACAGGTCCGGAAACTCTTTCTTGTGCAGTTACAGCCTCCCGAAGATGGAACAGTCCAGTGAAGCTTTAACTATTATTAGCTTTAACTATTATTATCTCCACCAAAAAATTATTGAGGTATGTGAATAAAATTTCTATGGATTTTTTACTACCGATGATTTAACCTTTTCACTTGTCATCGTTTAAATCCATTAAACAGGGGCGTAAATAAGGAAGGGTGCCCAATGTATGTCTTAACGAGTTTTTCAGACACTCAAGGTTTGATTTAAAATCTCTATACAAAAATACATAGAAAGGTACTTTCGTTGAAAGTCGTTACGTCCAAGGGTTTTCGAGATAAATCCATTGTTTGTAAAAAAAAACTAGTTGCTATGAAGGTCCGAGGTTGAACCGACTTCCCGCATAAGTTTTCAAAACAATAAAAACATTGTTGTAAGCATGGGTCTGGAAATAATTCCTTATGGAAAAAATGAAACAGTTTTATCACGCTATAATTATTATATCCGCCTTTCGGGGCCTCCTATGCATATCATGTCGGTAATAAAGAAAATTCCCAATTGCTGTGTTTTCCTAACTTGTTTGGCGTAAATGTTAATTTAATTTTTCTTTACTACACTTTACACCGGCATGAAAAAAGTATATAAAATATGCATTGTACTTAACTGTATTTCGTCTTTCCTGCATCATACTTAATTTTCCGATAATGTAGGTACCCCTGAAGTTTTTTTCGTACCCCTATTTTAAATGACAAATAATAAGTTTTTAATTAAAAAAATGACTAATAATGAACGTCTTCAAAATAAATAACTAAAAATGTGTCGTTTTAAAGTAAAAATCGAGGAAATAGTTTTACTTAATATCTTTGAAACGGTTTAAGTCGTATTTATGAAATTTGGTGTGGAAATATGATTTAAGATAAGAAATAGCACCACCAGTAGCACTGTAACCACAAAAATATTAAAACAAAGATTTAAATATTTTAGTTCCGACTTAAAATGTCAAATAAACTCGGAAATTTATATTGGGCTAAATGGATCAAGTATAGGCTGTTATCATTAAACAAGTTTTAGGTTAAACTACAGAATACTTTTTACTTTAACTATAGGAAAGTATATTGATTTCAGGAAAAAGTTCAAATTTGAGATTTCGACAAAGCACATCTCGAACGAATGAGCCGATTTCAATACGCTGTGGAAGTATACAAACATTCATAGACAAAACAATTTTTTTTTTTAGTTATTTTCAGTAGCATTTTTTTCGCGTGTTTTAAATTTAAAAAGCGAATCTAATAGACGACCGTACGACAAAACGAATGCTTTCTTCCAAATCTTTTAGCTTCAAAACTGTGGCTGCTAAGGTTTTTTGAAAATTTTAACTTTAATGACTTATTACTCAGGAACCACGTTGCACATCGAGATCAAATTGGATGTTTTAAGAGATCTGGGAGTTCAATATTACCATGTACGAGAATTTTTAATCGCACCAAAACTATAAAGTAAAAATTATTTCAAAATTTTATAAATTTACAAAAAAATATTGCGCAATAACTGGCCATACAATTTTGTTTGTATTTTGTAGGTTATTGAACAAGGGATGTACTGCAGTTTGCTTCGTGTCCCAACTCGCTAATTTCTTTGTGACACCTTCTATGAATTTTCGAGAATTGAAAATTCGTACCTCTTTATTTAATAAACGGGAGATAACAAAACATTTCTGTTTAAGTTAAACTGCTCGTGAGTGATAGTAGAATAAGATTCAAAAACTGAATTTGTAGGAGTGGCAATATTTAGAGAGACTAATTTCTCCCCTTCACATCTATTTTTTCCTGCAGAATTTCGTCTTTCGTCATTCGTTTTCTTTTCATTATACGTAAAATGAAAAACGTCGAGTGTGTTTCTCCCAAAAACGACATGCAGGTGGCCTTCCGTTTGGGCCATGACATGAGTAAATAGCTCGTAAAGAGAATAAACCAACTAGTGGCTAAATGTAAGAAATAGGATAATAATTGTGGTACTGTAAATGGTACTAAATTACGATAGAAAACCTAAATTACATTTAAAAGCTTAAAATCGTAAAAGCATTGACATACATTTAATGGAAAATTACTAAACTTGAGCTACGCTTTTGTAAGTTGTATCAATATAATTAAACTTTTAATGCAATATCAATACGTATTTTAATGCTGCATTTACGGGACACTAAGCACACGAATGTTAAATGTCAACCCGAAACGTGCATATTCGCACCGTTCTCAAGCGAGTTCTATATCATTTGTACCTATTTCACTCTTGTGTTTCTCGCACGATCACGTTTTACTTCAAATCAGCACCAAATAAATCTAGCACCGGATTATTGTACAAAATGTTGCATATAAATTTTTCATTTTAATTGTTTTTTATTAACAGGGGAAGTAGAGAAAAACTACAGATACAAACATTGTTCATATTTTAGACTAAGATGAAATCTTTTCCTTTTTCTGTTTTAAAGTTATCGCATACATTTAGCTATTAAAATGGTAATATAGTTTAATGCAATAGCACTGAAAAACTCAATAGGTTTGCTTTACCAAGGCATATAGTAATTTTTAAGCACTACGTTTAGTTTTATGATGCAATTAATTCCACAGTTGTGAATTATAAATTGTGTTTCTAAAATTAAACCTTTTTTAGGCAAACTGGCAGCTAATACGCCTTTTGGTAAACCCCGTAATTTTTCTGAAATATTGCAGTGTAATTCGGGGGGCTTTAACAATTCGAAGATGCGCATTTTATAACATATATTATTTGCCATTGAGCCACTTACGGTTACGCTGGAAGTGATTTTTCTGGCAAATTTGGTTAGACCATTGAATTCTCCATTTACCTATGTATAAAAGCTACTCAAAAAGTAAAATGGTTAGCCGCTTCAAATTTGATGCAGAAATATATCCGATTTTCAAGCCATTTCTTTTGGATTTTGACCAACTTAAAATTTTCTTTTAACGTTCTCTAGCGGCTAACCGTTTAGATTTTTAAATAATTTTTATACATAGCTGAATAGAGAATTTAATGCTAACAGCTTGGTTTTCCATAGCAAATTTTGTTGATCACAGATCCTAAATATTTCATACCTGCTAGCTACATACAAAATAAATGTTTATAAATTGCAGAAATGTAATTTAATAATTTCTATAGGGATTGTTTTAGAGGCTTGCTAATTTCTCGTACCTTGTTAAAACATTTTTCATCTTTTAGAACAAAAAAAAATAGAACCGGTGGACATAGCTGTAAAACCCAATATCAAATAAAAGCTACGCTTTCCATCAACAAACATATTACAAACAAATTACAAACACCGTACAAAAGCCCAGCACTTATTCAAACAAGAGTTATGCATGAGTTTGCATGTTTTGGTGAAACAATTACTGGCAAATAAAAAGTTGGCTACATACTAAAACTGTGTTTCGCTTTAAGCTAAAATAAAAATTGATAGTATTAACAGAGGCACAAACACGTAAATTTTAATACACTTTAATAGATGCATTGAAAACTTAGTTTTTAAAATTTGCATACAGAAAACAGAACGCTATGCGTATGCATTTTGCATTGTTGTAATTAGACATAACTAAGTTTATTTGCAGTGTTTATACTTTAAGTGACAATTGTAATAAATAAAAGTTAGATAATAGCAAAAGAACACACCTAAACTTCAAACTGTCGGTGTTATCTGTGCTGAAGTTTTGCTCGTTTATTATCCTTACAGCTATTGATGGATAGAAATTCCTGAAGGAGTATCATAATAATCCGCCAACGTCGCTACTTTTACAGAGGCGCCTGCAGCTGTTCTTTAATATAATTAGCGAGCTACTATTAGATTACACTGATTGAATTACCGGCAACAAGGTAACAAATCGAATATTTGAATTTACATGGAAGACACGTCACTCGGTTTGCTTACTCCATAACTAATCACTTCAGTTTTTATTTAAGAAAACTAATCTAACTTCATAAAGTATTATCTTCTAATTACGTAGAATTGCCTTCGACGATATATTCGAACCAGTAGAATTGCTAATGAATTTTAAAATATATGTTTATTAATTTAGCAGTTATAAGCGTAATCTGCGTTACTGAAAAAGTACGCAGTCGCAAGACTGCAATTTCCTTCACGTTAATTGTACCAACTGTGTAAATGATGATCATATTTACTGAGGATAATTACCTGGATAATTCTCTACAGTGGGGAGTTTCAGTAAAATTCAAGATGACCACTAGGCAAAATGTATATTAATAATTTAAAAAACAAATAGTTTAAATTCTGGTCAATTACTAAAACTTTCAACAAAAAACTTTATTTCAAAGTGCAATAGATACCTTATCAAAAATGTGAATAAAAAATGAAAAAGTAAAGAGGGCTGAACATCTTGATTAGTTTTTTTATTTTTCTCACTCTCTCGCCCGTTGTCGTTCGAATTGGTGTATTTAATAATAACGTTCTTCTAAAAGTTTCTCGTTAAAGTTTGCAGCTTAAATTAAAATAATATGCGTACTCTACTATGTAATAAGAAATCCATAGAGATTAAGGGACGATAACCTTCACCTATTTCCTGCTTTGTGGTTACACAACCTCTATTACCGGTTTCTGTTACCACCTAATTTCAAACTTTCCCTGAAAATTTCAATATCAATTTCCTTATATTTTACATAATGTGTTTCATAATAGGATATGGTAGCGTTTTAAAAATAGTTTATTTGACTATTTCCAGTCACGTTTTTACTTCTCGTAATAAAATTTATCTAATCTTCATACTAAATTTCCTAACATTACCATTAGAACAACTGTCATAACCAACATGACCTGAAATAATTGAGAACTCTTTCTTTAATAATCCAAAATTAAATTTTAAAATGTCTAGTAAGTAATCCTATGTTAACCCTAGTTTGGTTATCCTGAGTGAAGGCGTCTGCAGCTGCATTGCAAAAGCATATTTCACATACCGGGTGATTCAGCCTATATGTTTCAAAGTGTTTTAATTATTTTTAAATTACCAAAATTAGCTTCTGCAAGCGACTACTTCGCCTGGACTTTCCTATACTTTAGATATTGTTACTTATTATATATCCAAAAGTATTTTGTTATTATTGTGTTGCGGCCCAACATTGACTATAAAAAGAGAATAGTGAAGCAAAGGTCGTCGGATAGCTATGTATGTAGGCGGTCACGATAGAGAGAAAACGAGTGATATTGTAAAGTAAACTAATAGTGCACTGCATTTTTTCACGTTTTTATGAAGAAAATGCAAGTTTTAATTTCTTAGAAAACAATTGCTTAAAATTAAAGAAACCCCAGAAGAAAGAAGAAAAAAAACTAATTTACTTAAGAATGTAGAAGCAATAATAATAGATTCAATTCTTAATTATACTTCCCCCATAAACTTCTGATCGCTGCACTGAAATCCCCTGGTAGTCGCACTTACGCAACTAACTTGCGTGAGAGACAGGGACAGGAACTGCTGATCCCTAGTTCTATACGTCAAAAAAATTTTAAACAAGTTGTGTGGCCAGTTTCTAAACAGTATGTTTTAAAAAAGTTAAACTTTTGATATTTTTTAACTTCGCAGTTTTTGTTGTTCCAATAGTTCTAGCATTTTCAATATCAAATTTTTCCCGATCTGATAACTCGTTTTTGAGGAATTGGCGATAAAACTCAAATTTTCAAAAATTCATAAAAAGCGTGAAAGAAAAATTTGCGAGCTGAAACAGAAACCAAATTGTAGCTCATCCTCGACTCTATAAGCCTAAAAAATTTAAAAAAATTGCATGGACCGTTTTTGTACAATATTTTTTTTTAATTTTAAAATTTTTTTATCCATAGCTTTAACATTTTGAAAATTTTTGTACACAGTAAATTGTGTCTCTATAGCGCTATCACAATAAAATATTTGAACTCGATCTGTCAACCTGTTTTTAAGTAATAAAGCGTTAGGTTAGGTTAGGTTAATGTCAAAATTTCCAAAAAATCGTAGTGGCCGCCATTTTAAAGCTAGAAAGTTAAAACAAAAAATGTTCAATTTGCCCTAAAGTCTTCTATTAGATATTAAAATTTAGTTTGGGAATAAAGTGGTACCAACAACCATATCTAACGTCCGCTTCCGGTTACGGATTTTTTTTAAGTTTATTATGTCAGTGAATTTTTGATATGCCCTCAGATTCCAAAGCTCATCGAAATTCGACCATCCGCTCGATAGTTATGATGCACTACACACCCACATATCCACCCACCCACAGACAGACACTTTTTAAAAAACAAAATGTCGATCAAAGTCTTGATATGGAATATTTCTATAAAATCAATACTTCTCTATACTGAAAGTGTAGGAAAGAAAAAAGCGATATTATTATAGAAGCCTGCATGCTTTATACCTTTTTTTTTAGGTTAAATTGGAAAGAAACAGTATTGGCGTTTTGTATTTCTATACATCTATTGAAAATTCCCTTTATTGAAAAACCCAAGGTTTTGAAGAATTATGCGACTTCGCTACGGATTTGCCTCTAGGGAATACTACGCTTGTTTTCATGGCATCTTCGTCCCTGACGAAATTTCTGTTGGGAAAGAAAAACATGCCAGACTCTAAAACAGATATTTTATTTTAACGCAGTCCCTTTCCATTTAAATCTAAAACAGTACGCCGATATTGTAAGGTGAAAACCAACTACAACACATTTTATACGAATTACATAAAATTTCGAGAATTTTTTTGCAGTCAACTTTTGCAAAAATAAATTAATGATTGCAGAGCATTTACAGATTCCAGTTTTCGTGTTTATAAAATGATTTTGGTATTTTACTTATTTCATTTCTTCTGGTTTTACTATCTCTAGCATCCTCACGTGGAACCGCTTAATTTAAGCTCCCTCAAGTCGTACTTTTTACCGAGTTTTCGCTAAAATTTTTCTATCCACTTAAATACAAATTTTTGCACTTAACGAGATGGAGCCAACTTTGTTCCGTTTCTAATCCAGATACTTGCATGTATCTAGATAGGGTTAATATATTTTTTAACTTAAGTTCGTATTTTTAAAATTTTTTGTTAGTTTCTATAATTTGTTAAACTACCGAACCAATAAGGGCGATTCTTATACTAAATAACTTAATTTACTACTTTTCATTTCAAGCTTACATGAGTTACTGCAATTCAAAACTGGCAAAATTGTGACGTTTTGAAGAAAAAATTTTTAACAAACCTATTTTTTGATTTTTGTATTAAGCCAATCCTCGAAATTATAGTCTTATTAAAAAAAAAGACTAAAAATAACAACTATTTTTAATTTATACAAGTGCTGGATATGGCCCATGCCACATGTCAACACCGATTCCAGCCGAGACGCTACACTGTGCTATCGCGGTTTTGATCATCCCTTTAGTTTAATTAGTTTCAGGTCTTAACTGCCTTTTCTTTTGTGGTGTTGGATGTCCTGAATTTTAATTTTATGGTAAACCAACTGATTTAAATAGCTCCGAACTAAATAATCAACTGAGTTCAGCTCAGGGCTATTTGGTGGCCAGTTACCGAGCTTAATAAAATCAGCACACATCGACTGCTGGTATACAAACAGCAATATACAATACCCAGCACCGATTGCTGCGTCCCCAACATAAATTTTTTACATTGGTAAGTAAGAAAACAATGCAAGACTACTGCTGGGCTGATTAAGCGACAGGGAGGAAGGACCTGAAGGACGCAGAATTGCCACGACCGGGACCTTCAAAACGAGGACCTTCAAATGGTGTAAACGTTGTGTATGCATTTGACAGAACTTGCAGAACTTAACAGAATGATATTTAAATAGAATCCGAAGGCGCCCGAAGCGAATTCGTATTCGGAAAACGATTGCGCGTAATCACCGAGCAGAATGTGTATTGAACAGAATTGCAATAAGCAGAACCATTTTAAATTCGGATGATTTCGATTTGTAATTTGGCTAACACTGATATATAAAATCCGATTTCTAATTGTTTTTTGAATAAACAGCTATACCACGAGCTATACTTTGATATCGAGACAATCGAACGTCATTTAGATAATTATTAGAACTGTCCAAACTGCCTAATAATTTTCATTTTACCATTTACGCTGTTTAAAGATCTTTGATTTGTAAAATGTATTAATTAAAAATTTATTACGATTTTCAAGCAACTTGATATACCACATAAGATTACTGTTTATGGTTTCGTAGGACGTTAAAAGTTACTGAAGTCTTGTGAGTTTACCTTTATATTAAAAAGATAAATACAGAAGGGATGATTGGCATACAGGGTTAAAAATTAACGTTGGATTTCCATGTTAATTTTTCTAATTGTACACCAGGTATATATGCAGGAATACAACTTTTTATTTGTTTATTAACACAACAAATTTTCTGTGCCACTTTTTCGCAGTACAACAGAATAACTACAGCGTTATAGTTTTATTTTATTTTAAATATGCATTTCCTACCGTACAACGCTACTATTTTATCTTTGTGCTAAAACATTGGATTTTGATTACTTAACCAAAGGTATATTCTGTGTACTTAACCTTCAAATTCCTAACCCTTTTGACTGCTGTTTGTTGACGTTTCAAAAATCAGTCTTTTGTGGGTATCACCACAACAATTCATCAAAATAACTAAAAAGTACTAAAACTGAAAGAACACGAATAAAGTGAGCTCTTCCAGTATTCTGGTTAATTCTATTCTGTTAAACACAATTTCTGTTAAATGCTACTTTACGTTCGCATGTCATCGGCTTCGGCTTCGGGTATTCTGTTCGTTGGTCATTCTGTTCTTTGCAAATTCTGTTCATTGCATGGCCGTCCTTCAAATAGGGCTGGACCGGGCCGCATCGGGCTGGGTTGGGCCGCATCGGGCTGGGCCGACCCAGATCGGGCTGGGTCGACCCAGATCGGGCTGGGCCGACCCGGATAATAAATTAATAAAGCATTAAATGATAAACTTTGAAATAAAATTGTTTGAACAAAAAACATAGAAGTCTGGTACAAATAACTTAAACGGTTTAGACAAGTTAAAAACAGGAACCAGATTACCGGACCCAAAATTAATCTGAGTAATAGATTAAGGCGCAGGGCAGAGTCGGACTGTGGTGAATAAAATCAAGTTAGCCGACGTCAACTCAGACAAACCGATCTGGATCGAGCTGCATTGTTAGGGCCAAACTAGGTTAGTCCGTTCTAGGCCGGAGCAAACTAGGCTAGTCTAGGCCGAGACGGGCCAAACTTGGCTAGGCCGGGCCAGATAGGTACCAGAGCCGAAAGCACCTGTAGTAGTACTTAACACATGCCCCTTTGGTATTTTTGAATTATTTTCTATTATTTTAAAGTGTAAAATAAAAAAATAATTTAGGCACTCCTAGTATAACGTAATAATTACGACAAGGTTAAATTTTAAAAGATGGATTATTCACAGAACCACAAAAATAAGGTCTTTTTAACGACTTTTATTTTCAAAACGCTACTGCTTTATTAATTTTTGACTAATGTAACCATTTCATTTCACCCCAAACGAAAAATAGAATGAATTTAATTTAGTAAAAAAATCACTCTGATTGATTCGTTCTCGTTCTGAAAAAAATGCAGTATTACTAAACTTCAACCGTGTTCACTTTGCTGCGCTTACAGCTCATTATAGCTGAAAACATGTCAAGGAGCATAAACAGTATCATTCTAATATGCACACAATTTTTTTCTAACGGGATCAATATAATCTCTGTGTATCGTCGGCGATTTGTGAAATCGCCCAAAGTAACCCAAGTGTTTGGTTCTGAATCACACACTTAAAACTAACTGAATAACAGCCCTATGCTACAAATGCAGTATAAAGTGAATGCTTGATATGAATACCACTTTCGATACGAATGAGAAAAATTTTAGTAAATATATCGAAGAGCACAACCGAAGAAAAGAAAACATATTTATTAATTTCCCTTACGATTTGCATTTAGGATTTCTTTTATAGCAACTTTAATTCAACTACTGGCACACGTTGTTAAGTCTCAAAATCATTGCCGTTATATATAACTATGTTTGTGTCATATGGTCTCTTAGCTTCCGTAAATGTCTACTTCCAGTTACTAACAATGTGTTGAACATACAACACACCGGGAAGATAATTCGTACACTGAAGAGTTTTAAAGTAAGTATATACTGAACAACAATAGAATTTATGTAAGCCTGAAGCGAAATTAAACAGCTCAACTGGAACACCACTCCGAATTAATCAGGCAGATAGTATTAACAGTCACACTGCAGGACAGTCAAAATACTGAAATGTTTACCCATTGTCGATTAATACGCCAGCAGAGGTAGGGTACAAATTTGCATATTATTAAAAGTCAACCTTGCAGCAACGCTATTAAACTCAACAATAATAATAATAACTGTTTATATTTGAAGAAAACTAACTGCTACTGCCTTTTGGAACCACGAACAATAAAGTCTTTAAGCAAAAACGAATCTGCGAACCACGAACCAATTCAGCTGCTAATTTTCCATCTCGGTAAGTTAGAAGAGACAGGTATAGCTTTTGGATATAAAAAGTGCTCGACATTGTTTTATAAACTCAGATAACATGCCTTTAAAATAACCCAAAAGGCTCAGTTAGTTCCCGACCAACGTTTTAGTTCAATGTTAAAGCGTTCTGCTTTTATGTATTTTGTCAACAATGTATTTCAGTTTTATTTATTGGTGATGACATTAAAGATATAAATTTCATGCTTTTTTGTTGTTGAAAATATTGGAATTTTGCACATTTCCTGTATTGCGTGTTTCTGCAAAAAAATTAAATATGTTTAGCCAAATTTTCAATTATCATAAACTCGAATGAATTGCTACTTTTCCTATAAATATACAGTGCGTTTTTTTCAAGACTGGCCATAGGATTTTACATACTAATATTTCGACCTCCTGTTAACTTTCATTTTGATAAAAATATTCAACTCAGTTTTGCACTTAAAGTTGTAGAATTTAATACAGTATTGAAACGATTTAAATTTAATGTCTAAAAGCAACGAAAAAGCTACCAAAAACATTTTTTAGATTCCATCTAATTTTATTTTATGCGACTTTAATTTTTAGTAGGCTGAATTTTTTGTCGACATCGAGATGCAAAGCTGCAAATGTTGCCGAAATTTCACAACTAGAAGCGCCTCTTATGTATGCCGTAATATTTGAAAATTGTGTTAAATTTTTATTCCCGTCAACCAAAAATTACAAATGTCAGCGAAAAATCCAGGCTACTAGAAATTAAAAAGTCATATAAAATAAAATTTAAAAAATGTTTTCGGTAGCTTCTTCGTTGCTTCTAATGTTAAATTGAAATCATTTCAATAACGTAAAAAATTCTACAACTTGTAGTGCAAAAATAATTTGGATATTTTCATGAGAACGAAAGTTAACAGGGGGTCGAAATATTAGCATGTAAAATCCTATGGCCAGTCTTGAAAAAAACGCACTGTATATTGTACGTGTACAACTTGATATCTGGTTTCTTGGATATTTACTTAGAATTGTTGCAGCTGTTCTATCATTATTTTTTTTGCAAATTGTGTATCAATCTCAGACATGCAAATTTTCATAGTCCTTTAGATTGAGTTTTTTTAATTCGCTTTGTACAATTCTGCAAGGAGGAAGATTTAAACCCACTCGTCTCTGTCAGAATATCACTGACGACTACTCTACCGCAGGTGCCTATTTTTAGTTAATTTACAAACAGTTCAACAACTTATGAAGCTGTTCTTTAATTTGTATTAATCTAAATAGTATAATTTTTTTATTCAAACACTGTATTATGTAGATCGATTTATAGTAAATAATGCAATTAAATTTTTAATTTATATGTTGAAAAACTGGTGCTGCAACCATCTACATATTTACTTTAGAACTCTTCCACTTGTCTGACATTTTGCTATCAATTATAAAGACACCTATTCGTAAGTACTGCTGTGTTGCGGACCAGTACAATTTTCACAATGAATAAAAAAAATTGCGTTTACATTGTTTAGTTGAATCATTGAATCGCGAACCGCTGAGCCCCCATTAGCAATCCAAAAATCGCGGAGGACGCATATTAAACAGGTCAGCGGAGTTCTGTGACTAAACACTCGAAAACACGTGCTCTTGCAATACGCACTTATAAATGTGTGTTGCAAAATGTCATACAATATCGCTAAAATATAGAACATTCCTTAAGATATGTGGAAGTAATAACAATAATTAGACAAATAAATATTAAATAAATACATTACAAACTCGAGAGAAGTAGTCGGAAACCAAACTTGACCCAAATATTGGAAGCTCGCGTTACAACAACAAATGCCTTGATAACAAATAAATAATATTTTTTAATTTATTGTACATAAAACAAGTATTAACTTCAACAGGTTTTGTATGTTAGCTTTATAAGTATTTAAACGTGTTTACACGTCATTATCAAAAGCAAGATTATCAGTAAACAGATGGTGTTGCTATAGGAACAATAAATCTTACTTTTAATCTTGCTTTTGATAATGACGTGTAAACACGTTGAAATACGTATAAAGTTAAAATACAAAACCTGTTGAAGTTAATAATTGTTTTATGTACAATAAATTAAAATGAACTTCCACGAAGTAAAGGTCGAACTTATAAATAAAATAAATAGTAGTTGCTGCGTTTACACAACCAGCTCGCATTAAAGAAGCAGTTGATATAATTACTACAATTGTTAAACTATTCATAAATCTAAAACTTCAATCCGCGGTCCGCTACACTACCTATTCAATTAGCTTATTAATTAAAAAAATAAACAAAAAAACATAGGGCATAGCCCACGAGTTCTAGTAGTTTATTTTAATTGCCGACAATTATTTACTTCCTACGGCTTAAAATATTAAAAGTTTCGTTATTGGAGTCAAATTGTTTTGTTACACAAACAAAAAAAGTTGTGACGATTACAACGAAATTTGAAAAATGATCAAGGAACTGGCATATTATACACTCAAATGTGATAGTTGAGTTGCTTGGTTGTCAATGTTGTTGTTTCGTGGTTCTTTCTATGTTACTTTGTTTGTAGGAGTTATTTCTCCAATTAGGTAAAAAGCAGTTTTTTTCCACCAATATGCAAAACGGTTTACAAGTGGCAGCAGAAAACATTTCTGATTGAATCTTTGGTTCGTAACGGACGTAAGGCGGACGAGGTTTGGACATATTCCGTACATGACTGCCTGGAAGGATTTATAGCCAAATTACTAGAAGTTTCTGTTGACTACAAACAGTTTGAACAGACCCTGCATCAGAATGTAAAACCTTTTGGTGAGACAGGAAACATCGGTAGCAAATTAGGTAGCGGCCGGCCACCAAGACATAGTGAAGAAACCATCAATGCTGCTAGAATGTATGAAAAGTGAGCCTAAAGCATATAATTGTCACATTATGCAACTACTAGAGCTTTCTGCGAAAATATGTTACACAATATTATAGAATGGTTTACATTTATTTCCCTATCTTCGGACTGTGGGTTTTGAATAGCTGCCAGTTGACCCACCACAAAGAACGCAATATTTTCTGAAAGGTTTTTAAACACACTATATAATGATGATGAAGATGATACACCAAAGAAAACTTTTTCAGGGATGATGCGTGGCTTTGTCTGTCGCGCCATGTCAACTCGCCGAATATCCTCATGAGTTGGTTGAAACGTCTTTGCATCTTAAAAAAGTTAGAGTTTGGGTAGCCTTAATGGAAGGAGATTAATAAAACCTGTTTTCTTTGAAGGTAACAAAACATTTTATGAAACTAAGCTTTTAGATTAAAAATTTGCTTTTTACCTAAGGTATTGTATTCGTCATGTAGGATTTCGAGCAAATGCGATCATTCATCGAAGTTTTTTGCGATTTGGGCCTACTCCCTGATATACGAGTTCTATTTAAAAGAAAGGTACATTTATGGCAAACATTATGCACCTGCACATTTGGACTATTAAGCAAGTTTTAGGGTCTAACAACATCAACACAGCCAGATATTAAGAGTAAATTTTTCAACTATTTTTGAATGACGATGAACTACAGCCGAGTTATTTTCAACAAGACGGAGCAACACTTTACATGATACGTTGCCCATACTTCGTGAATTCTTTGCGATGACCGATTAATGAGTCGAAATACAACGAGCAGGTAGCCTGCGATATAAAATTGTATATTTGCCACATAAATCAACAATATACACAAACTTTGGCAGCGCATAACACAGTAGTGTGAGCAAATGAACAACGCTACACATATTCTAGAAAATGTTCTAAATAGTCTTGAACGCAGAATTTTAAATTCTTTCCAAGAAGGCGGCGGACATTTCCAGCTTTTTATGTAATGAAATAAATTCTATTATGTTATAGCATATTATTATTTGCTTATTAACTAATGAATAATAAAAAGTGTATTTAGGAACATGACAGTTCATAGTGAGGTTATGTAACATAACATGTACATAAAAAGTTTCCTTTACGTAAATAAATTTAACGCCAACCAACTTGACTCTCTTTTTCAAATGCTCGTTATTATTCGTGAACGTCCTAAAAAAACATACCCAAATCTTTAAAAATAATCAAGCGCGAAAAAACATTTCAGTTGTTTTCGATTAAAATTTAACAATCCTTTTGTTAAGATATAAGCGAATACAAGTGTAAAATTAAATTGGATAAGTGACCGTTTGCAATTGACGATGCGCTGCGAATTTAATTATGAGGGTACAAAGCCGTTGGTGCCGACGGAAACCGCTGCATTCTGTGTTTAATAAAAACAAAGTACATAGCAATCCAATTAAGTAACAATCAATTATTAAATGTTACCAAAAGCAATTACTTTTTATACAGTAGCAATAGTTTGTCTATTATAATCGATAACGCCTTTTGACACGAATCAGTGTAGAAATTAAGTGGTTAAATGAAGCTAATTAACGTTTCATGTAACTTTCATATCATAGAAACAAAATAATTTTTATAAAATATCAAGTGGAATTTAATTTAATTGGAATGAATATTTTATGTATTTTACAAAAGCATCGTTATTTGTGTTCTTTTGCAAACAATAAAAAATGTAATAAGTAAATTATATTAATGAGAATATTGTTTGTATTATTTTCACAAACGAGATGCTTGTTGTATTGTACAATACAAAAATAAAAGTTTTTTATAACGATCAACTCGCAATTAAATACATCGCATCTGGGCACCCGTTATCTAGAACGATCTAGAACCGACTTCTTTTTGGGTAAAATTAGATAGGATTTTCCTGCCAGTTTTTATTAAAGGTAACAGCTATGTAATTAAAAACCTGGAACCGTTTTTAGCGTAAACAGAGATAAGACGTAATTCAAAAATTAGATGTAGTTTGTTAAGCAAGGATTTGCGTTCTTTGTAATGCTAGCTATCTTAACGAATTACACAAATCCTACTTTGAACGCTGCTAGTATAGTACCTACGCAGTAGTAATACGTTGAACCACGACTTCAAAGGAAATTAGATGTACGTGGTTTTCAGTTAGCAAATTGAGCAGAAGAGTAATTAACTGGTGCAGTTAAAATTTTCTTCAAACACAACTAAATAAAATTCCATTTGCTCTTCAAGCTGGAGTAAAATGAATTGCCAATCAAAATTGCGGTATCTAACAAAAGTAACTTGAATTTCATGAATTTTAAACAGCGGAAATTAATGACAAGTACAATAAAAAGCAGAACATTCACGTACAAACTTGTTTTAAATTCAAAAAACAACTTGTGCTTTCTCATGGAAAAAGGGAGAAAGGTCGCCTTTCACCATGTTAGTCCTACACTGCTTCCGGAACTAATGATCGGGAAAATTTAAAAGATATCACATATTAAGGTTCTGTCTTAGGGCTTACGGGAATAAAGCTAATGTATTTAATCGTATGTTATCACATTTGCCGCATTTGACTTACTCCGCCTTTTTAAACGGTGTAATATAAAGGAAGGCTGTTAGAAAATAGGAACTCAAAGTTGTAGTACTTACCTAAACTATTATCATATATTAAATTCTTATTTACAATGCTTACACTAAACACTGTAAATTTGCAAAATGTTTAATTAACCTACAATAATTTTTATAACACAAATCCACAAGAAAATTCAAATTTTTTTGCGTTTTTTGGTAGTTACACATATACATTTGTTTGCACAATTTTATTAAAGTTTGAGGTGGGTTTAAAAACACATGCATTAACTTTTGTTTTAACTACATGTTCATGAAAGTGTCCGTAACTTTCGATTTTCTCCGGATTATCTTTTCCGCGGACCAACCGGAGGACGCGCGTTACGCGGACTGGGGCAGGCGTCCCAGTGCTTCCGACGCCTCATAAACGACGCGGCTGCGTGTTATCTCGATTTGGTTCATCCTTTCGAAGACGTACCATTGTTTTCATGATATTTAAAAAATATATAGTATTGTATTAATGGCAATGGGTGTACAATGAACGTAAAATTTGCAACAGAATTTAGTGTTACTGTACGCGTTATTATCAAAAATTTATTGTGTGCTGTAAGCATAATAATAAAATTATTTAAGATATATCATTCATCAACGATTCTTTCGCAGTTAAAGTTTTATTATGTGAAAATTCTTCTGAAAGCTCCTTTGTGACTTGTGGACTAACCATTAGTCTTATTTTTTTGGTTTCTTCTTCATCGCCTTACCAACTTTTTGGATAAATTTTGATAAATTATGATATAAGACGAAAAATAAGTAGGTACATCTAGATAGAGGTGTAGCTAAGATCAAGTAGATCTAGTACAACTAGGTCTACTTTGAATTATTGAAATAGTTGTTAATAAAAAAATTGAGCGGGTGTGAGAAAATAATAACATCGTGTCATTATGGGGAAAAAACTTTCAGTTCTCACAAGAACTATTATTTGTACCTAATTCCGACCTCAACTTTACTAAAATTTTACTTGATAGACAGTGAAGTGTGTATAAATTCTGAAACCCATCAACCAACATTTGTGACTCTGATGTAACTAGGTGTAAGTTATTTATTTGTTTAATTGTGGTTTTCACACTTCGCTGTAGTTATTTGTTCATACGTTTATAGTTCACTGTAATTGGCTGCTTAGCAGCCAAAACGTACATCTGAACGTACAAACAATAGTTGTTGTCAGAACTAAAGGAGCTTTTTCCTCATAATTGAAATATTTGTGCTTATTTTTCTCGTTTGAAACTTTTTCTTAATTAAATATTAATTATAGGTTTTCTTATGTTTGTAGCTTTTATTAAAATTTTTCGCACTGTATTAATAAAATAATGCAATGCTTTCATGATTACAGTAAAACGTTTTTCCTTACTTGAAAATTGAAAACCTTTATTAGGCCAAAAATAGCTTACACTTAAATATCGAGGCGAAAATGCCATCTATCTTCGTAATCTGTCACTTTCAAATTAACTCTTATTCTAAAAATAGATTTTATATAGTTAACTAATATTGTGTATTACAATTATCATTGTAGCTTTCGTTAATTATTATCGGAAAATACAATTTTAAAAGAGGATTGGTTTGATCTATTTTTAAACGAATAATTTGCTGTTTGACGTAGAGCTTCCAATTTTATAAAAATTATTCAATTTTGGTCGGTTTAAAGTGAAAGTCTTAAAACACAGAAAATTAAAAAAAAACGTTTAAAAGACATAATTAACGTTTTAGTGCAACAATATTCTCTTTTCTGCTTATAGACCTGTTAACTGCTTCAAGCAATATTTGCTAAATATTTTGGTACAAATTAACTACTATGTGTAATTGCTTCGCTTTTTCCACCAATATGTTTTACTCCGATTCTACTCCTTCCATTGCCTGAGGACAATGTTTTAAAAAATTATATAAGCATTTTGTAATATTTGGATAGAGGGTCCATATTCTCATAAGTGGTGTTAATAATAATTAGAAAAAAAAATTAAACCACACAATCTTATCGAAAAGATATTAAATGGATGATTTGGATACATGTTTCGGCCTAAGGTTATCTTCAGGCTAGAAAATATCAAAATAAGCAGAGCGGAAGTCTACGGTATGCCTAGTAAACGCCTTAGGCTCGGACAGAAATTGACCCTGCGCTGCGCTGCGTCTTTAGATTGCCGTTCTAATGTGCCGACATAGTTGACCTTAAATGCTTCTTTTGGCATATTGGCCCGGAAATCTAATAAAGGCGCAGGTCCGATTTTTGCATGAGCGAGAACCTAAAATGAACTTTAAAAAAATTCTTGTATAGGTTTTTCATAATACATACTGCTTTCGTGCAATTAAGTGAGTAGAAAATATTGGAAAGAAAACTAACCGAGAACATAATAATTAAATCTTTGCCAAGAAATTTAACAAGTGCAGTTGACTTCAGTTGTTATGTTCAAAATACCAAATATTAGGGCAATTTAATATACAGGGTGAGTCAACACTTCTTACCACCCCACTTATTTTCTGAAAACAAAGAAACATCAAAGTAATTTTTGGTTGATTTGTTTCTGTTGCAAAGACAAGCAATTTACTGTAATAAAATATTGTTTTACACGACGCTTCTAAGCGCTGCAATTTTAACTTAATTTAAATCACACATAAATTGTATTTCCTAGAATTAAATTTTTTTTCCTTTCTTTATACAAATATGTCATATCCTCACAGCCTTTCATGAGAAACTTTTAAGAAAAATTCAAAAAAAAATATATTTAATTTGTGCAGTAGATCCAGAAACACAAACTATGCAAAACAACATGCCATAAAAAAGGGTCAAATGGACTTTAGATGTCACAGTTTTGCCTACCCAGTTCAACATATGCAGTGCATGTCTATACTGGGTAGCATCAGCAAAACAAATTAATTTTTGTATTGGTAATCTCAACTGTGTTCAAATTTGAAACAAATTAGAAACCTAATTCTGCGAAATAAAATATATGGTGTAAAAAAAAATCAAGATGACATTGCAGACATTTATAGAAACGGGCTACCAAAAATTACTTTGATATCCCTTTACGTATATAAATTAAATGAGGTGATGTAGTGATCTATTTATTAGACCGGTAATCTAAAGATATAAGATCGATTCCTGTCCGGGCCAGAACCCCAAAATAAATTGTTGGAAATTCTTATATCGATTTTTCAAAATACTGCCATCATGCAGCTGAGGGAGTAGAAAATATTGTTGGAAAACGCGAAGGAATTGCATATAATTTCAAACTATTTTTAAATGTTAGAGGTGATTTACTCGAATAGTATTTGTCTGACGATAAAACTATTTTTTGAAATGTTATTGACCAGTAGAAGAACCTGCAATGTGGGATTTTAACGAAATTAATTTTGATTTATTCTTTCAGGATTTAGATTTCATACCTTTTTTTAAATTTTTGAGTTAACAATATCAACGATTTGTTTAATAAAAACATATTACAACTATTTGATAACAAAGCTTCAGTGGTTACGCGTAAATTTATAAAACCCCTTAACTAAACATAACCAGAAATTTTAAACTTTAGAGGTAAAGGTTTCCACAGGTATGGTGTACATTGTAAACAGTTAGACACTTTTACCACACAAATGTTATCCAGTAATATAATTGTAAATTAATGATAACTTTATGTTGGTTTTTGCTATAAATGGTGGAAAATCATATAAATGGTAGTTTTTTATCTCAATTTGTAGAGCTACATTTGTGTTTATAATACACAAATAAGATCATGCTTATGCAGTTATGATAAGAGAGAAAGAAACGATAATTAAACATTAATTTTTTTTGTTTAAGTAACACTAATTAAACTTATATTAAAAGTTAATCAAACCATGTCATATGCATGGACACCATAAACATAATCGTAAACGTATGTATTATGTTTACATAAATATTACGTTTTGTGCTGTTCTTATGCTTAAGTGCCTTGTAAATCTAGAAATTCAAGCTTAACTGTTATTGAGATACCGAGGTTTTACCACGAATTTCGTAACATCAAAACGCACTACAAATCTGTATCTCTCATGAAAAAATAACAGTTTCAAAAAAATCTTTTAAACAATTATTGCAACATTTTTTGAAATAAAGATAGACCTAAAAAGTCGAAAAATTTGTTAAAACTATGTCTAATTTTTTTTTTCGTTTTTCTACCTAACTAGTTACTATATATTTTTCCGATTTTTATAGAGAACCCTAATTTTATGTTTGTTGGAAAATTGTCTTTAGATGCTAATGTACTATTATACATAAAAGCAGAATGTTCCAAATCACATAAAGTAATTGGCGCATACTTCATGAAGACTAAATCGTAAGGCTTGAAAACGTCCATACTCTCGACATTTTCTCCATTTAAAATCCGGGGGATTATCTGACCTAGAATAGAGTTCTGTTAAGAACAAGTCCAATGACTTTGTTAAAGGTGTCCAAAAGTTTTCTAAATCTTTTATTGACGCAACCAACGCAAAAAATGTGATTTAAGTAGTTGCGATTCCTACTAAATATTTCTTATTTTCAAAATTCCAAAAATTTTACACAACAAATATTAAACAAAAAAAAATAGTTGAATAATAAGCTGATTATATATCGTTATAACTGGAAATATGTAAATTTGCGGTAAACATACTAAAAATGCAGTTGTATGCAAAATAAAACTTTACAAATCGCGTCATATTATCCTAGAATACAAAAATCTTAAATGTTAGTATTATTATGTAATAGCAGAAGATTATGTGATTACCATTTGCATATAAAACCAGATCATTATGACTCGCTGTTGAAGATGTGGGTTCGGAAAAGTTTCAGACGGAACTAGTCTACTAAATCTGTACAGGTACTAATACTACGTTAAATTTTCAAAATAAACGTAATTGCTTTTATTGTTGCTTACTTAGGTGTCTAAAATATTGTTTAAACTTCAAAAATACTGCAGCTCAACTTTTTTTCGTTTTACTATATTATATGTGCCTTTACTGACACTAAATACCTACTGTTGTAAGAATCTTATAACTGAAATCTTTTGTCGAATTTAAAATTATAATCGTTTCCCTATGTACTTTTACTAAACTTTAGATTTAAGCTCAATATACTCCTAAAAAATCAAGATGAAATTACAGCGCTTACGAGTGTCGCGTAAAAAAATTTTTTTAAGCAGACAATTGTAGAAATTTAGAGCAGAAACAGGCTACCAAACATTACTTTGATATCTCTTTGCGTTGCAAATTAAGTGGGGTGGAAAGAAGTATTGGTGGCTGATGTAGTGGTCTATTTATTAGACCGGCAATCTAAAAATGCAAGTTCGATTCGTGTCCGAGCCAGAACCCGAAATGAATGTTTAAAATTTTTTATATCAGTTTCTAAAAATACTGCCATCATGCGACTGAGGAAGTAGATAATATTGACGGAAACCGCGAAGCAATTGCATAATTAAATTTATAGTATTTGTCTGACGATGAAATTATTTTTTGCGATATCGTTAGTGACCAGTAGAAGAACTCGCAATGCGATTCGATCCGATCAGTGCAATGCGGAATTATCACAAAATTGATATTGGTTTATTTTTTCAGGATTTAAATTTCATGCTTTTTCACAAAATTTTTGAATTAACGACATTAACGATTTCTTTAATAAAAACGTATTACATATATTTGATAACCAGTGTCCGGATTTCTAGTTTAGTATTTAGTCAGTATTTAAATTATGGGGCAATCAGTTAATAATAAGTTCTGGCATAATTTCTTTAAATATATAGTTAGCGCATATAAACAAGTTAAAACAAATTATTTACGGTTTTAAAATAACAACACACCTACTCATGTTTGACCTTAGGAGCTTGTTATGTAAGTATTATTTTTCTGGCCAGCTGGTTTATTATACTATAACGTAATTTAACTCCACGCTTGTTAAAATCAAAAAAACTCATACACATACAATAGTAATGATAACAAGCTCTTGTGGATTCGTTTGAAAATGCTTCGTGCTGTTAAAAAAAAGTTGTGCATACCGAAGGTGGTGGTATTATATCTATGTGTATACAATTAAATATATGAAGGTAACATCAACGGGTCTAGGACATTTCGCCGAATGCCCAAAACGCCGACTGCTTATTTTGTACGTCCAAAACGCCGAACAGGTCCAAAACGCCGACTGCTACTAGAGGACCATTTCGCCGAATACGCCCAAAACGCCGACTAATGTACATTGGACATTTCGCCGAACGTGCCCAAAACGCCGACACTTGTTAAACGACGCCACAGAGATCGATATATTAGCGTCGGAGCCGAATAACTGCCGAACCTTGCGTGTCCATTACGCTGATTATTTCGCAAAGGAAACTTTGCCGACCCTGACCAAAACGCCGAAACAAGACTATGACCAAAACGCCGACCATGTCCAAAACGCCGAACGCTCGTAAGAGCCATTTTGCCGACCGCGGCCAAACCGCCGAAATCAGACTATGACCAAAACGCCGACCGTGTCCAAAATGCCGAACAGCTCGTAAGGGACACTTTGCCGACCGCGACCAAAACGCCGAAATCAGACTATGACCAAAACGCCGACCATGCCCAAAATGCCGAACACTCGTAAGGGACACTTTGCCGACCCTGACCAAAACGCCGACAGAACCATAAATGAACATAGCGGAGATAAGTATGTACTTGTAATAGTTCATTCATAGGTGGCAGTAAACGCCGATAAAGAAGATAGCTTAATAAGGTTTAATGTACTGATTTTATGTAAGTAATTTTCTTCAATAGGTTGCGCAACCGTCGATTGTTACAGTTTTTACAAATTTTGAATCTTTTTTACATTTGTGCGTGGCGTCCTGAGTTCAGATATTTTACTTTTAAACATACTTTGTAAATTGCTTATTAATTTTATTCGATTTTCTCGAAAAACAAAGGTTGGTCGTATTTTTAGCAAGCGTAGCATTTTTGAGCATTTTTCTCATAAATTCAATTATATAATATACTTTCTAAAATAAGGAATGATAAAAACGTTATGAACAAAGATTCAATAAGATATCGACGTTAAGGGTGAAAAAAAATAAAATCTCACAAAAAAGAGGTTCCACCAAACAATGACATACTCAAAATTTCAAATTTTTATCTTTCACGGCTCTCAATTTCTTTAAAATGCACTGCCATGAAATATTTGTTATTTAACCCTATTTGCGAAAAGAAATTAGGTACTTAAATTGTAATTTGTAGTGATCTTACTCAGAAAAACCATGACAATTCATTTGAATAAAAACAATCAATTAAAAGTAAAATTATCTATTTTAAATAAATAAAAAAATTTATTGTTCTAAATTAGATCGGTGTTTTTCAAAATAACATTTTGTACGCCGCCGTATATAAAGTCTTTATGCTAGTTTTCTATTTTGTATGTTTGTAATTAATTAAAAAGCAGGTATTAAAAGTCAGTAGTTGCTTTTCCTAAAAGAATTCGTCATTCTAATTATGACGACTATTACATTTACAGCATATTTGCCCAAGTCTAGTAATAATATTAATGAAATAAACAACTATATTTTATAATTTTACTTTTTCTTGTGAATTTTTTTCCTTTGGATTTTTTTATATATGTTTTTCTTGAATTTTTTCTTTAGACCTCTACCTTTTACTAATTTAAAGGTGCCGCAGCTGCGTTCTCTTTAAAGGGTTGCATCTCGCAAAAGGTGAGTTTTGAGACATAGTTTGTATAGACTTTTTTCCTTCTTTTTGATAAATGAGTTCACCCTCCCATTTATGAAAGATATTTCAGATCACCCTTTAAGTTTCGATTCAAATTTCGGATTATTTATATCGACGCGGATTTTTTTCTATGCAGATGCTATAAATTTGATTTTTGCAATATTCGCAAATATCGGTGCTATGACCTTTTACAATTTCAATTTTATTATAATTTATAATAACATCTCTAAACAGTATTGAGAATCGACGACAGCTATATCGTGTTGATTTTATATAATAGGAATAATTCTTATAACTTTAGCCTCTCAAAAAATACTACAAACATATTCATTTATGTGTCATTAGGGCATACTTTAATAGCTAAAATTCTTACCAATAAGATTTCATTAGACCAATCGTTATTACGTTGTACAATTTTACTATTATTTAAATTTAATTAAAGTAAAGATTAATGTTAATACTTAATGTTACCAACAAATAATAAAAGTGGTTCAAAGTTTGTAACTTATTTTTCGAGCAGATATTTGGCCATTTGATTTATTTATATTGGGTAATATGAAAGGAATGCAGGACGTCCATTTTATGGATTATAGCTAAACAATCATTTTTTATATTTTAAGACAACTTTGCATTTTAAAACCACTTCTACAGAGTGGCATTCTGATTCTGAGGGCTAGAAACCACTGCTACCTGCCGGATATTTATTGCCCCTCCAACCCGGCATACTTACAACTAACTAGGAACTTTTGCTAATTTTACGGGGAAAAATAATTTTTTCAAAAAGCTTTTACTTCTAATATGTAGAATTGTAGACAGGGTAGATTTTTAATCTGCCAGACGAAGGATTAGAGCGGTTATCGCGCCATTACCAGCTACTTACTTATAAAACCGCCAGGCACCGGGTTTGGGTGAACAAATTGTAAGCCAGAGGTAATAAAGATTTGGATTTTACGGATCTGTGAATCGTTAAGCTGCCTGGTACCCAGCAGCCTAAGTCAAAACATATTTTTAAATTCCAGTAATAATAACTGCAAAATTTGCATTTCATTTATTGATGCAAAGGACTGAAACCTAAAAGATTACAGTCGCCGCTCCTAGTTTATGCATGTTAACAATGGCCCAAAGCTACCGACAGGTTCGTTCTCACGTTCACCCATTATTAAATAAACGAATTAAATAATATTTTCTTCAATAAAACCAAATTTGTAGGTATGTATTGCAGCTACCTATGCTGTACGAAATGTAAATATTAAATTTATCCGAATAGCAGATATCTAACGGATATATTGGTGTTGTTTAAAATTTGAATAATATAAATGTGTATTACTAAAAATTTGGTCTTAATCATTTATTTTACTGGAATTTGTGTATACAATTCACCCTGCGATTTTCATCTGAATTAACTATAAGTACATATTTGAACGTCACATTTTAACAGTTAAATACGCATAATGAATGTTTCGGACGAATCTGATTTTTTAATAAATCCGGAAAGACGTTTTATCAGATATTGGTTTCGTATATTTTATCCAGATAGTAAAAGCTTAACGAATTATCCAGATAACTGCTAATTTAAAATCGTATTTAGTAAAATATTAATCTAAAAATAAAAATCGTAAAAAAATGTGATGCGCTTCATTGGTTGAGTAAAGTTACTCACAAGATTTTTTTCGATTTTCAACGATATGGACTCGTTATGTTTTTAATTTGTAAACAAACTTTGGTTTTAATGGAAAATACTTCACCGAATCAAGGAAAATATCGATTATCGGTTTCATAATAATTGAAAAAAATGCTCTTTTTAAAAACATAACGATAACAAGCCGATATCGTTCTATTTGAAAAAATCGCTTTTTAAAAAACTGTTTTCGGTAAATTTAACTTTTAACGTTTTTTCCCTAGATTCGAAAATCCTATACCAAATTTTTGCCGGAGCTAGCTGTTCAACAATCAAAATTGAGATATGAGCAGATTCCAGATTTTTGCAGCTTATATTTACTGTCGTTCATCAGCAGAATTGTCTATATTCAAATTCAAAGTACATGGATTCAATACAAATCAGTAAACAGATGAAACACGTAAATATACATATTTATTTTCCTAAAGCTGTGAAGAAATTGAAAGCTATTAGTAATATACACGGTGTTAATTAAGTACGTAGACAAACTTTTGCAGGGTGATTTCCTGATTAATTCTAAGACAAAAATTTATATAAGCAAAGAACCTAATCGGCTTCGTTTTCAAGAAACAGGATGTAAGTTAAAAAAAATAATTTTTTTTTAATCTGGAAAATGCCTACAGGTATTCTATTAAAATTTGGTGTAAGTTAGTATTGCATAAAGTGGCATTTTTTGGTCAAAATAAATTTAATTTATTTAACCAGTGGCGCGCATCGGGGCCGCCTCAGCTAAGTCATGGTAGAAAAATCTAGTACGCCACTGTTGTAACAAGTTTTTTTAGCTTTATCCATTGAAACGACACCTAAGTTGTTTCTTTTTTTTTGGTAGAATGGGCCGTTTTCGAAAAGGAAAAATCTGTAACTCTGTAATTTTGATCATTATAACATAATTTCCATAAAAATAACAAACTGATTAGTGTAAATATTACTTATTTATATAAGAAAGGTTTCAAGAGCTACAAAACTGGAAAATTATGTAATCTACAAATTATTTACACACGCTGCTGCTATATAATAAATCAACTAAAGAGCATCTCAGAGATTTTTCTGTTTTTCTCGAAAGCGGTTCCTTTTAACAAATAACAAAAACAGAAAAGAGACAATTTTTGTGCCATGTTAATGGATAAAAACTTGTCATATATACTAAAAAAACGTAGCGTGCC
This sequence comes from Ctenicera cuprea, assembly GCA_958336395.1. Taxonomy (NCBI): domain Eukaryota; kingdom Metazoa; phylum Arthropoda; class Insecta; order Coleoptera; family Elateridae; genus Ctenicera; species Ctenicera cuprea. The sequence goes on from OY284490.1 coordinate 26,625,576, forward strand.
AGATTTTTCTAAAATCATGTAACTGAGCACGCCACTGATAAAAATAAATTAATTTTATTTTCACCAAAAAATGTCACTTTATTCAATACTAACTTACACCAAGTTTCAATAGAATACCTTTAGGCGTTTCCAGATTAAAAAAATATTATTAAAAAAAAATTCAACATCGCGTATTTTGAAAATGAAGCCGTTTAGGTCCCATGCTTATATAAACTTTTTGTCTTAAAATTAATCAAGGATGTACGATGTAAAGTTTGTCTACGTACTTAATTAACACCCTGTATAGCAAAACTAAGACATTACAAGATGTCAAAAACGTTTGAAATAATAAGTATCTCTGAACATTACTTATTTCTAGTAACTTTAATTTTGCTTGGACAAATGTTCATAACTTTTTTATCATTCCTTATTTTAGAAAGTATGTTATATAATTGAATTTATGAGAGAAATGCTCAAAAATGCTACGCTTGCTAAAAATACGACCAACCTTTCTTTTTCGAGAAAATCGAATAAAATTAATAAGCAATTTACAAAGTATGTTTAAAAGTAAAATATCTGAACTCAGGACGCCACGCACAAATGTAAAAAAGATTCAAAATTTGTAAAAACTGTAACAATCGACGGTTGCGCAACCTATTGAAGAAAATTACTTACATAAAATCAGTACATTAAACCTTATTAAGCTATCTTCTTTATCGGCGTTTACTGCCACCTATGAATGAACTATTACAAGTACATACTTATCTCCGCTATGTTCATTTATGGTTCTGTCGGCGTTTTGGTCAGGGTCGGCAAAGTGTCCCTTACGAGTGTTCGGCATTTTGGACATGGTCGGCGTTTTGGTCATAGTCTGATTTCGGCGTTTTGGTCGCGGTCGGCAAAGTGTCCCTGACGAGCCGTTCGGCGTTTTGGACATGGTCGGCGTTTTGGTCATAGTCTTGTTTCGGCGTTTTGGTCAGGGTCGGCAAAGTGCCCTTTGCGAAATAATCGGCGTAATGGACACGCAAGGTTCGGCAGTTATTCGGCTCCGACGCTAATATATCGATCTATGTGGCGTCGTTTAACAAGTGTCGGCGTTTTGGGCACGTTCGGAGAAATGTCCAATGTACGTTAGTCGGCGTTTTGGGCGTATTCGGCGAAATGGTCCTCTAGTAGCAGTCGGCGTTTTGGACCTGTTCGGCGTTTTGGACGTACAAAATAAGCAGTCGGCGTTTTGGGCATTCGGCGAAATGTCCAGGCCCCACATCAACCACCATTTCAATTTTAGCTTGACGCCCGTTTATACCAAAACACTTGTTAAAATCATTAACTAAATTAAACCTATTGCCGTAGGTAGTGATACCACTAGCATAACCATGATAAAATTATGCTGTCTACTGTAAGCCACATTGTTAATTTGTACGTTAAGAACATATATTCCCCAGTGTTGGCAGCATGCGGTAGTTAGACATTTACCTAAAATTAAACAACTTGCTGAACTAAAAAATTTACACCTTATGAGCCTGCTATGCTAGCTACGTCGACTAATGTATTTCAAAAACTCAATTAAATCAACTCTATAGTTACATCAAAATAACTTCTTAGGAAATCGCCGGTAAACATTGCGATTCGAAAAGTGACCGATTCGGGCTTTTCCTAGAAATTTTATATATCTCTGTTCCTAGTCAGTGCCGGATTTACCAATAGGCTAACTAGGCTACAGTCTAGCGCCTGAGGTTTTTAAGGCCTCAATATCAATGGAATGCTGAAATATTGCCCTTTTTTTATACGGAGTTAAAACGTAATATTGAGCATAATAAAAAAATTGCTTAACTGTAACCAGAGCAGTAATTTTTCAAATTTAAAAATCCGTATTTAAAAGATAAATTTATTTTAATTATTTGTAAATATTAATTCAGGACGTTTCATAAGAAAACGTCAAACTCTGCAAAATCAACAAAGTTTCACAAAAGTAGAGCAGAATGTAATACACATTATTGCAAAGTAGCGCATTGCTAAGTATGTAATAATTTTATATAAAGAAATAAGTTTAGATAACACACTCCAATTCTTAATGCAAGTTAACAATTTCTAATACAATTATTACAATCAAAACTTTTTGCCACTGACTTTAAATAGTCAACTATTAGGAATTGGAAGCCAGTTGCACAGTTATATAGTTGTACATTTAGTCCAAAGTTGCTTATTTAGACAAGTTCTATTTAATTGTATTGAAGATGAAATCTTGATACAAATTTTCTTTCTTAAAAAAGGGGGGGGGGAGCTGCAGCTGCAGTTACAGTTGTCTATTATTTGTTCATATTCAATTTCTATTTTTATATGCAATATTATATTATAATACATGTTATTGTATACTATTATATACTAATGATATTATTCATTTACTTACTAATTAGTTAATTATTACATAACAATGATATACAGGAAAAAAGTGAAATTTTCCGATTTTTAAAAATTGTGCGAAACCCTTAGTTTGGAAAAAATGCATACCGACAAAAATGTTCTTCTTAACAAAAGCTTTCGAACAAAAACAAAAAAAGCAATAGAAAACCACTGCTGTACGAATTAAAAGCATTCAAAATGCATGTTTGAGGTTTATTTGTGGAATGAAATACAGCAGAACACAGAGTGTCTCAAACGTGATGTAAAAACGATCCATCGAACTATAGTATAAGGAAAACTGAATCTAAAACCTTGGCAAAAATGCTCTGCTTAAGTTTGGTCTTGGCACGAAACACAAGAAAATAAGTTAAAATTTGACAATTCCGTTAGCCACTGTCTGGCAGCGAGTTCAAACAAATGCAATGCAAATTTGCGGTATTAATCAACCTCGGTTTTGTATCTCTACTGAAATAAGCTAATACATTTATAATTAACCTTTTTGATTGTTCATTTCGATGTTTGTATTCCCCACTTTGCTTAGCATTATTCTGGTGAGGATTATAGAACAGTTTGTGTTGAAAATTGTGGCATATTTTGTTTTTTAGGTAAAGGTATTTAATTTCAATCCCCTCAGGTTTAAATCGTCGCGATTTAGATGGCATACAGAACTATTTGTACAACAATAAACATTAATTCTTTGGCCTTCTATTAAATAAAAAGTATTAGTTACCGTTTAATTAATTTCCTATCCAACCTAACTTTAGATTTGCTGCACATCAAGGTATTTAACAGCAGTATTTCTGTAAGCGCAATAAATCGAGTTCATTTCTGCAATGAATTGCGGTTTAAATGAATTTTCATCGATGGATAGATGCCAGAAAACAATTTCATATATTGATTTTAATATGTTAAAGTGCTTCAACATCAAACAACAATTTTCTAGTAGGTATCTTGGTAATAATACAGGTGGATAAAGGAAATGTTCTGATTTATTTCGTGCCGCTGCGCTGTTAGCTATAATGTACTACTGCAGCACTACGTAATTTTCCACTGGAAAATAACTTGTAGTCAACATATACAACCAGTAACTTATGTAACTTAATAGAATTTTTTTTAACCATAAATTGCTGATAAAACATCTCTCTGGAACTTTCAGAAAATAATTGGGACGTTGAAGGTTCAGAAGAAAGCAGTGTCACGAATTTCACTTTTTAAGTGGCGCAACCCACTTTGAGTGCAGGGTAGTGGTTTCAGAACTTAAAAGGGCGTTCCAGTTTTTTGTGGAAAAGTTCCATTCCCTGGAAGACCAAGTGACCGAGCGAAAGTGATTGGTGAATTCACGTGATGATGTGATAACGCGACATAAAGTCGCAGTGGCAGTAGGCTAGAGGTGGGCATTCTGGTCTGAAGCCCTGACACGCCCCACGGGCCGAGTCGGACCTAAAATTACCAAAACATTTAAATTATTTAAATCCCTGGCCAAGGCTAGGGCTAGGGGTCGGCAGGGCTTAACCGGCCTGGCAGAGCGATAATTTTAAATAATGTTATAAGAAAACTTACGAAAGTTGAGTTGACTTGCCAAATTTGCCGGGCCAAATTTATATAATCATAAAACGGGCTGGCCGGGCAGCCCGTTATTAAATTTGTGTCCACTGTATATGTTAGATGGTAAGCTTGAACCCACAACAGTTTTGTATTCGATTCCGTTTGCTGATTTAGAAAATTACGTTTAAAAATAATGGAATTAAAAAACTCTGTCTAGCTTCCGATTCCGGTTTCGGTTCGTTTTTGAAAGCTTATTTTGTCGCTGATTTTTTGATATATCCTTGCATTCATTGGGGTGGTACCTATAGGCCAAAAAATGTATAAATACAAATTGAATACAATGGGTAAGGGAGGGGCCCTCAATTGGTGGCTATTTTCTAAAGCTACGTCACTGTTCATACAGCAATAAGAATTGTAATAATTATATCGGTGCAATTTGTTTTAGTATTATATGAATTGTTTGTTATTGAAACAAATTATAAGAATTTGGTTTATTTTATACCCGCATGAATACCTGTAAAAACAAAACCAAATAAATAAATAAATAACATAAAATAGGTATAGGAGGGGCCCCAGTTGGTGCTTATTCTCTTACGTTACGCCAGTTGTCATACAGCAATGTTAAATTAATAATTCTAACCAGTAAAGCATCTTATTCTTCTTACAGTGCCATACCCTCTTCAAGGCGTTGGCTACCTCTCTCCTACGTCTGTGTTTGGTGCGCGGCGATAGATACTTTGCACAGACAGACATAGGGGACCTACAGTTTAACGTGGGCTCCGAACCACAGGAAGTGCATGCACTTCTTCTCCAGAGAGGTTTTCCTGGGGGAAAATCCACCTCGTTGGTTTCCCGTTGCCTTGCGAGGGAGAACGACCGGGCCGGGGATCCAACCCGGATCCGCTGCATTGGTAGCCCGCGCTCTTACCACTGAGCTACGGCCGCTCAAAGCATCTTAAAATTGTTTATTCTCTCTATGTTGTTAAAACATGTCCACGATGTATACGTGTTTATATGTGATCGTCCTAACCCAGCAAAATAAACAGACTTGCTCGATTTATACTGAATACGAAGTCTTTAATTATATTTTACTATTATAAAATATTAGCGTTCTACACAGCACAACTTCTGAAATTCAAACGCAAATTCTAGTAAGAGTACTTATGCAATTGTTCATTTTGGTGATTGCAGTAGGCAGGTTTAATACTATTGTTATTATAAAATATTAAACAAACACACACCGCAAGGGAATAAAATACCAGCATGCTTTGTTCGGGATTACATGAGCGTATGTTAGTTAAAACAGCAGCATGAGCTCCGTGTTTTGGCCGCTGGTGTTTGTAGCTCGTTGTTGAGAAGCACGGCTTTGTTTTTCGGGTCTCCTTCGGCAATGAGGTGTTAGCAGATTATGTTACATTAACGCAATCGAATATTGCATACTATGGAAGCCTGTTTCTGTGTTATAGCGTAGTGGGCTGTTGTGCGGGCAAATATGTGAGTTTTGGCGACGGGGTTTTCCCGCCACTAAAAGCTGAGACAGAAGGAAGGGCTTCAGATGTAATATATAGTTAGTAACGTATGCAATGTTCATTGACAAAAAGTTAGACGAATTAATCGACATTTCTTTCGTCGTCTTTCATAACTTACTTGCTTCTTATCTTTTCTTGAAACACATTACAGAGATATATTTCATCAGACAAATTAGAAGCTCGAATTAAGATAATATCTGTAGTTCTGGTTGTAAACAGGAAAGAATCTTATTTATTATTAAAAAATGCTAACAACAGAAACGCATTTTTTTTTAAATGTCGAAAATCTTTTGCACCCTTACCTCATACAAAAATATTAAAAATGTAAACAGTGCAATCCTCTTTTTATAAATATACCCCTTCAGGCACCCCTACTGCAAAAAATAAAAATTAATAAAGTGAGTAGTTGTAATATTAACAATATTTGACAAACTTCTATTGTTTAAATACAGGTTACGTAATAATTAAATCAACATAAATACGTAAAAATAACGTAAATACAGTTTTTAGGTAGGTAATGTCGTACCCATAACATGCTGCCCTCAAAGTTTGAGAAAACCTTTCCCCATCGTCTTAGCTGTCTATTCTGGTTAATTATTGATTTAGTTAAGTATTGAAGTTTTGTGATATAAATGAGCAACTCATTGTTAGTGGGCAACTAAGGTTTCTCCGTGATTGAAATGCATTATACTTTCATCAACGACTATAGTATGACTTTGACCTAGCAGCATCGCAATTGGTCGGGCATTTTAATGTAGCCCTTAAATACTACTACCAACCATTATAATGCTTAACTGTCCTAATATCATAGAAAGCATAAAATCTGTTAGCAAATATACCACTAATTCCGTTATAAAATCCCCTAGTGTGTATTTGTATTATCGTTTAACCTCGTTGACACGTAATTTATTGGCGAAGGAGATGTAAATATGAAGGCAAAGGGCGAATGAGCCCTGCGGCACTCCACTAATGACTGGTCTGAGCCCAGAAAAAGATGAGCCGACCCGAGCATTAAAGGGTGCTTGGTGCTTCTATTAAAAGCTTTTCTAGGTAGTTGCTTGTAAACAAATGAAGTAAGAATTCTACTTTAATAAATGAAAGTTATTTACAAATTGCCACTAATTGATAATACTTGTAACTCCAGTGAGGAAACATACTTTTAAACAATTTAAGGAACTCGTTTGTACAAAAAAATGCATTGTAAAGCTATCTATGATTCAAAGTTAATAATTACTTTCCCATACTTCTGATATAAAATATATAGTGATATAATTTCTTTTTTGGAAAGTGACGTTAGTTATCTCATATTTCCGGAACAGATAATCCTTTTTCTGTCCTTATTCTTTATTGCTTGACCAGTTTTATTTACTAAGCGCTGACCTTTTTCATTCCAAACTTTTGTTTATTTTCGTGAAAATCAAAATTTTGACTTCTAATTGTATTTGTACTTTTATGTCTTCCAAGAGTTCGGATACAGTAGTGAGAAGAAATGGCTGCTGGCTTTTGAGATAGTCCCTGAGGCACAATTTAGGTGTAAGTCTGGATGAACTATCTTCGTAACCAATGGCCAAAAAAACGTAAGTATGGAGAACTCTGGTGTCAAAGTAACTCAAAGTAACCGATAACACCGGAGTTTCCTAAAAAAAGATTAACGCGGCCAGTCAGGGTCTAATTCCACTCGCATTGTAACAGCCAACGGCAGCAGCTTATTTTCAGGTTCTTTACCAATTAGATCCTGACTGGTCGCGTTAATCTTTTTTTAGGAAACTCCGGTGTTATTAGTGCTGTATAGCCATAGCAACACGTCAACAAATTTTTTTATGTTTGCATTTAGTAATTAAATAACCCGTTTGTACGCTAGTACATAACCAATAGTTATACTATAGTTATTTACGTCACTAGTCCGGGAAGTGACACATTAAAGTATGAGTTTAGATATTTGCGGACGAGGCGACGAAAGGAGCCGAGTCCGAAATTTCTAAACAAATGCTTTAATAATCACTTCATGGACGTGTATCGTACAAAATTTTATTTCATTACTGCCAAAACCATTTTTTATTTGAATATTTTCTTTTTATAAAAACGTCATTTTTAAAATTTATATTCTGTCAAATTAAACATTCGCTGTTGGTATTTCTCGTTGCTTAGCTACAAATACATGTGTTTGATGAATTTTTCTCCAAGCAGTCCGGGAAGGGCTGCTAAGCAACACTTCCCGACCTTGGCCTGTTATGTGCCATTTCCCGGACTCAAATCAATGACGTAAAGTGGTATATAGCATACAGTATGAAATAAAATAATAATTTAATATTTTTGATTGCGGAACATTCTAAAAAATACCACTCGTGAATTAAAAATTATCTATAATTATATCATTGACGAACGCAATTGTGATAATGCACGATAATACCACTCGTCTTACGGACTCGTGATATTGCCGAGCAACAACACAATTTCTTTCTCAATGAAGCGACAGCTTATCTATAACTTTTAATTCACATATGGTATTGCTGTTTATAATATACAGGTTGATTGTAATTTCTCAACATTTGCCATTCACCATTGCTAAACTAGTAATTATATCATACTATTTTCTCTTCATAACATGTTTAGGGAAAAATGTAGTAATTTCACAATACATAACCTATTGTGGTGGTGAGTGGTATTGCTGGAAAAACATGTGAAAATAACATTTTAGCAATATGAGTATTTTCTTCGCGACCCCATTAATATTAGCTGCCAACCAAGATACATAAATTGAATCTGAATAAGATATTTTTAAATTTTGGCCTGTATGCTACAGCATCCGACCACATTAATATTACTTTACTCAACTGAAATTGCTTCTGGCAGAAAACAAATTCTAAAACCTGTATTTACAAAGCTGGTTATAGTTACATTGTGGTGTTATTAAGTTCCTTTAACGAATTAATTAGATGGGAGTTGCTTGATTCTGTAAACATAATTGTTCCTAAGGGTACATTTTCCGGACATCTAGTTCTATGTTTTTCAATGATCTAACCCGAAAACATTAAATTCTACAGAGTGCGCAATTGAGGCCTCACAAATTGATATCTTTAAAAGTATAAAATATTGAGCAACAAGACTTTTTATAGTTTTATGGGACGGAAATTTAATTAGAATAAAAAATGTACAAAATTTGAGCCCCCCGTTTATGAGATGTTGTAAACGTAGATTTTCCACACTTATTAAAATTTGCTTAATCTAATGCTGGTTGCTTATTTTTAGTATAGATACACATTTAAATAAAAAATAATAATGTCGTAAGAATATTTAACACTTAAAGAATTTGATCCCCCCTTCCTTTTTTTAGGGTTACTAAATGTTTGTCAAAAAACTGCAAGAAATAGGCTGTACCTATCTTGATGCGGATATTTAAAAAATATTAAAAACTGTATATCATCCCTTCACAAATTTTCAAGTTACCTCTCGTTCCTTAAATAGGACTATTTTTCCAAACTTACTATCAACCTATTAAAGAATCCTTTTTGTCCCATAAAATTAATAACAAAATTGTTGCTCAACATTTTATAGTTTTGAAGATATCAGCTTATAACACTTTAGTTGCCGCACCCTGTATAAGAAGCATTTTCACGGTAGTGAGAGCCGGATTCGTATTTTTGACATCCCTAGGCAATATTAATGGCGGCCCCCTACGGCACGCCGTTTTACTTTATTAAGCATATATAAATGAATTTAATATTTGACGTCAAGAGATTCTTCTGACGTCATGAAATGTTTTTAACGTCAAAAAGCCATTTACTGTCGTTAAAAGACATTTTTGACGTCAAAAATGTATTTTCTTAGATTAGTAATTGGGGTTTTCACACAAAACAATATTTTTTAAAAGTCTAAAATTTAGTATTTGACGTCAAAAATTGGTTTTAATTTGTTGAATTTAGAAATTAAAACATTATTTAATTATTAATACATAAAACGGATGTTTTGACGTCAATAAATAATTACTCACACAAAAAAGGATTTATTCACGCCAGAAAAGCACGCGTAGTTGGGCAGCATTTACCGACGTCAGAAATTCATTTATTGCCGCCAAAAAAACAATTATTGACAAGAATATGTTGTCAAATTCATTTATTGACGTAAAAAATTCATTTATTGATAGTAACTGATTTTTTCGACTTCATAATATGGATTTCTAGGGTCAACAAATGAATTGCTGATGTGAAAAATTCGGTTCTAAGATTACCCCAAAATATACAGAATTATGTAAAAAATATTAACTGTGGACTAGGAAAATAGATTTATAAAAAATAATAGTATAAGAAATGTATTTAAAGTAATATACATAATATATTTATTATAAGATTTCTTCCAATTGGTGTACTAAAGACAATAGTCAAAAATTTGAACAAAATGAGATAGTTGTTTTTAATATATATTTATCCGTAGACATATTTCAATGCTATAAAAAAGGGCGAATGTTCAAAATGATGACGTCATAACTTATTATTCAAAACTGAACAAAAAAAGCACTCAGTTGGTATCAGAGTGGCTATCATAAAAATCGTGCCCTATGTTTTTGCGAAAAAAAGTATTAAAAAAGTTATTTAATTTATTCCGTACACTTTACTGATCCTGTATGTAATGGCTTAACGTACATACAAGTTAAATTAAAAAATTATGATTTAAGTAACTTAGAAATTTTACCCAGAACGATACCAAAATACAATCTATTTAAATTTAAAAATTATAATGTAAATGTTATTGCGTTTGTCATTTAATTAGTCATTTCTCATCTGAACAACTTAAACAGAGCAATAACATCTCTCTAGTAAAGCATCATAATGTTATCTCTTCGATTATAGACATGATAATCGTTCTATCACATGTTTAATAGGATATAACCGTATTACCCATACAACCTATAAACTTCCTACTATAACGGTCTCAGTGTAGTTAATAAACGGGATATGCTGAACCAGCTATAAATACAATTCTATAATTAGGAAAACTAGTTCATTTCATTAACTATAACCAAACCCAAGCTTTGAAGATTATTGCAATTGAGAATGTTTAATTCACATAAAAAATATAAACATAGTTACACAAATGATTTTCACATTCTTATAGATGTTTTTATAAAATAAATTACAAATTCGTCATTCAATAATTATAAAGCTCTTGAGCATCCACTAAATCGATGTAAAAGTATATTTTTCCATCATGTAACAATCTCAAGGCAATTTGTTTTGCCGTAACTACATTAGGTAGTAAAATTCGATGGCGCAGAATAATATCAATTATGTTTGCTCGTGATCAGAATTTAAATGTGCTAAAATCACAGACTTGAGATCTGAGTGCTGTTAGAAAGTAATCGGATGCCAATGGAGTTTCGTACATTTGCAGAATTTTATACGGAGAATTGGATTATTCCCAAAGTCTGCATAAAAAAGTTTTAGCCGAAAGCATCAGAAAAGTGTGCGTTCATATTTACGAGTAATATTCAAACTTAATTTGTTATCAGCAATTTTATTTTTCATTAGAGAATTATGTAAATCTCAAATTATTTTCTCATTTCTTTTTGTAAGTAGAATAGAGCCGGAGGAAAATGTTTACGCGGATAAGAGGTACATATTGGAAAAATCTTATTACTTCGAATATTATGAAATGTACTTCCATATGTACTTAGATAAGCATGTCTCGATAACAGTGAGTTTTAAAGTTGAATATTACTTTTACGGTCTCAATTGAGATTTTCGTCCATTTCGAGGTTTAAAGTACGTGGTTTGCTTTCAGCAGTAAGAACTTTCTTTAAACGATTTTCAATACTTCAACATTTAGAAGTCTCCTTCTAAAGCTTGCGAAACCTATAAGGGAATATTATTTACATCGCAATTTATATAATACACTACCCGCCAAAATTAAGGGAAGAAGCATAAATACTTTTCGTATATTTTCTTCTATCACAGTAATTATCATTATAAAACTCACCCACAATGATTATACAGGGTCGCTATTATGCATGGGATCAAAGCTCCCCTGGTCAAACGGTTTGAGATCTGCGTTTCATATTTGGTATATGTTAATTTGAGGTTATTTTGCATATTCATCTTTTTTGTATATAGTTTTTGAGCGCGGCCGCAATCTTGATTTTTTTTAAATAGCAACCTAGGCTGTGTGATACATCAATAGAAAGCTCATTTTTTTCTGTTTTCTGAAATATTAGACATGTATAGAGTTACATAAGAAAATAACGCAGAAAAATTAAAAAAACATTTGAGGCATGCTTACATCGTTTAGGACTAACTTTTTTTTCAGGAAAATTCTATTTTTAAACAACATCGTGGTTCTGAAAAGAACTTTTTTTTTTCATGGCACAGCAGTTTCGCAGAAGGAGATGGAGCGACCTACTTTGAGCTGGTGTACTTGGTTAATTCGTCAATGCACATTTACTCAAATCTAGTAACCCTTGCATTAACAAAACGTCATAAATAAACAAAACACAAACAGTAATTAAAATTAATAGGATAACAAACAACATTTCTTAAATAAAAATGAAAACAACAACATTATTAATTAACAGTAGTTAAGAGACGAGAGAGGAGAGTCGCGCAAAGAATTGCGAGAAATAGCAACCATTTCAGCACGAACACGATTTTTCAATTCTTCCAAATTGTTAGGTATATTTAAATAAATGCGACTTTTTAAATAACCCCACAAAAAAAAATCTAAAGGAGACAAATCTGGTGACCGAACGGGCCACTCCACGATTTCTCTTCTCCCGATCCAACGGCGATAAAAAACGTCACTTACATAATTGCGCACTGCAAGTCCATAGTGGGGAGGCGCACCACCATCTTGCTGAAACCAGATGTTTTCGTTGACTGCATTTGGGTTATCATGATTTGAAAAGAGTTCTATAATTTGAGAAATAAGATTTTCCCGCGGCATTAGAAGATATCTCTCCGACGTAAGGTTGCCTTTAATGAAAAATGGTCCAATAATATTTTGACCAACGATAAGAGCCCATACGTTAACTTTCATGTGAACTTTTTCCATCCAATGGGGGTTGGTGTCAGACCAGTATCTACAGTTATGCCTGTTTACAGATCCATTCAAACGAAAAGTAGCTTCATCCGAGAATACATGCCTCAAATGTTTTTTTTTAATTTTTCTTCGTTCTATTCTTATGTAACCCTATACATGTTTAATATTTCTGAAAAGAGATAAAATAAGCTTTCTATTGATGTATCACACAGCCTTGTTGCTATTTAAAAAAATTCAAGATGGCGGCCGCGCCTAAAAACTATATGCAAAAATTTTTTTTACTTCAGAATATGCAAAATAACCTCAAATTAACATATACCAAATATGAAACGCATATCTCAAACCGTTTGACTAGAGGAGCTTTGGTCCCATACATAATAGCGACCCTGTATGTTCTTTATCATTTTATCGATACATTGTGATCATATCTTTACCTTAAGTAACTGCAGTAACACAGCTTTATACAGACCACCGTAAAAATTTGTTTTAAGTCGGTTTTTAAGTTTTACTAACAAGTGAATTGTTACAGTTGTTGAAAAACAGTGTAAGTTATGGCCGCTAACAAACAAAGACGGCGTTTAAAAAAAGTAGAAGTTTCTAGAACGGTGGTGTCACTAGAAGAAGGTTATATGCAACGAGATGTTGCTGAAAGCTTTGGAATTGCTCAATCGGTAATTTTCAGGGTTTTCAAGAAAAAGAAAAGAGACACTGGTTCGTACAACAGGAAACGTGGCCAGGGTCGTAAAAAGGACTATACAGCGTGAAGATCGATATTTAGTAACATCGGCAAGCAGACGAAGATTTGTTGCTGCTACATTCCTACAAAATGATTTTCGACGAGCCGAAGGGACCATAGTCAGCTGCAGAACTGTGTTAAGAAGATTGCATGAAGGTGGTACGTTAGGCTAGATGGCCTGCTACTAGTTCAATTTTAACCCCGGCTCATCTTTAATGTTAGGCCATAATCACTTTAATTGGAGAAATCAAGAATGAGCCTCGAATGACAGACGTGGTACAATGTGGCGAAGAGATAGCGAGCGCTATGCCCAATCTGGTCAAGTAGACAAGTACATGGGTCAATCCATGGTACGGGCAAATATACGGTTAGGAGCTCGTACAAATCTCGTGGTAGATGGTGGGTCATTGACTGCTGCAAGATATAGGGACAATATTATCATACCACCTGTGCAGCCTATGGCTGAAGAGTTTGGGCATGGGTTTGTTTTAATGCAAGAGAATGCCCGCCCTCACGTTGCTTATATTGTTATGGAACATCTTGGTCGTGTTAACATTGAGACTATAGTGTGGCTGCTAAAAGTCCCGATCTAAACCCGATCGAACATGCTTGGGCCACTTGGGAAAAAGAATTAAGTCATTATCATCAGCTCCAGTAACTTTACAAGAGCTAAGGGAAGTACTCATACAACAATGGAATTTGATACCTCAGGAGGAACTCGACCGACTTGCTAGAAGTATGCCATCTCGAATGGAAGCTTGTATTGCCTCTAAGGGCGGAAACACTCCCTACTAACGATTAAGTCAGTTGTTTTTAAAAGTTACAATTTTAACAATATTTTTGTGCTTTTTTAAAATTCGATTTTGTTATTAAATACGGTTAACAATGTCTTTATAATTAATGCCTATAAGTTTCATGATGTCAATTGTACTGGAAGGGTGTACGTACTTATTATTTTATATACTTCACCCCTTAATTTTGGCGGGCAAAGTAATAATAATTGCTTTAAGGTTCATTATCATCAAATTACTCTCTATAAATATTTTGATTGACTGCTATGGAAAATATATAATTACAAAAAAAAATTGTCACCTTTATAAAGGTATCAAATTAATACGACTGCTACAAATTAACGCTATATGACATTACGGTTAAAAATGACAACTTACAGACCATAATGTATGGAAGTCAATATTAAAAACATTCAAAAAGAGAGGCAGAAACGATTCTCTAAAGTGTATAAAATAGAGTACATTAACTACCTACCTAACAAATTATAAAAATTCCGTTTCTGCTGCTAAAACAAGCACCCGTTTAGGTATACACAATGGGCAGGGTTGTTGTATTTCCGGAATACCTTTATTCACCCTTTTCTTTTCATTTATTTGCCTCTATACATTTACAGATAACGAGGGTGTGTAAATTAGGACTTAAAGCTGGCGACTGTTTTACAAATCGTGGGAAATTAACTTTTAATAAACAAAAGATTTGGTTTACTTTCAGTTTGAGAATGAATAGGAAAATTAATGCCTAGTCAGCAGCAGGGTCGGCGTTACGCACAAACAGGCTACACAATGGTTGGGACGCTAAATTGAGAGTGCCATGAGCCTCTTTTTCTTAAAGGTTTCATCGTTATCTGCAGGGTCGCGCCAAGCGAAATAAAATTTAAAAACAATATAGTTTACACTAAAAATTAAAAAATTGTAAGGATTTCCTGCAGGTGCAAAGTATGCAAAGGTCGAAAGCTCATTGTCAGATTTATATTTAAGTTTGTAATATTAGTTTAGTGATGAGCACTTTCGCGAAATTTTTATTACTATTTAGTTTTGAGTATTTTAGGGCCAATAAATGCGTAGATGTCTAAAATACTAAAAAATAAATTGCGACCAACATGTTTAAACATTGTTAAAATAATAATTATTTATTTTAAAAACAATACGCCGTAGGATTCCAAAAATGGCTCTTCTTTTATCTTGTAAATAAGATAGCTATAAAAATCGCTAAGTACCTACAGTTTACTTTTAGCTAATTGTACTAGTTGTTATTCATGTTATTTGTTATTTACACTTACCTATACTTTCAGTATACCTAGGAAAGTAGCAATTTTATGAAAATTTTTGAAATCGAAATATTCGGAAATACATATTTTGGAACTCCAGGAACCTAAAAAAGTTGTTTTTAAAAAAACAAAATATTTTTCTTGTGATTTAAAGCAACGTAGTGACCAATGGTAATGATATTTTAAAGCTAGTGATCATAGAAGGCTGTTAGGAAGAAAATGATAAAAGCAATAAGCAAACATGCAAAACATGTTAATTACGTATCAGCTGTTTATTATATTTTAAGAATCTCCAAACAAAAGGGAATTAGGTCAGGTGATTTTAGGACACCTAAAAGCGCTTTGGTGCCAAAATTAAAAAAAAAGTGCCGCTTGTTATTAACTTTAAACAAAATTTATCATATAATTGAATTAGGCCTAAAAATACAGGGTGTTCCATTTAAAACAAATTAAAGGTATAGTCACTTTCGCTTAAACCGGAAGTCGGCAATTTTGTATGGCCAAAAAGAAATTTTAGGTTAGTATTTTGTTATATTTTTAAAGTTGATAAAATATAAATAACTAAACAAATTTCAAGTTTTGTTTTCCTTGTCGTCTTTTTAGCTTGTTTAATTTTTCTATGCATATACGGGGCCTTAAAATATTTTGCTTGTAAGAGCAAAAAGTCTAGCACCGGCCCTGCTCAGCAGAGTTTTTCTTTTAAACGCCAAGTAAAATACAGGCTTGATATTGGCGAAATGTTTGTAAAGGTAAGGTAAATTACTTAAGCGTGTACTTTAGATAGACAGGCCTGTTCTCCACAGCATCGTAATAATGAACTTAATTGACTTTTCATTATCGTTAAACTGCAGACACTTTCAAGTTTTCTGTGCCTCTACAAATAATCCTGATGTTGATATAAAACTCGCTCAGAAGATTAAATTCAAATTAATTTTTGCTTCCCGTCAGACTACGTAATTAATATTTTTGAAGTTAATAAATCTTGAAAAATGCTTTACCGCGTTGTTTACAGCTTGTATTTATTCATTGCGGAAAACGTGCAAAACGACAGTTATTATTCTTGCTTAAAAACATTTCATTGCTTATAGAAGCAAATGGAAAACTTCACCAATATAATCGTAGAATACAATATATAAAGAAAGAGAGAATTCACGCTTATGACATAAACCAGTTATGTAAAACTCCTAGCAGTGCAGATTTTTTTCAGAAAATTATTCATATTTCACAAGTTATGATTTCTTATTTGCTTTCCTATGCATTCGGCATTAGAAGGGAAGTATTGATTGCTTAAAATTTTCAACGAAAAAAACACGTTTTGGGATAACAGGAACCCAAACTAGGTGATTACAAAATGTTTGCCCGTGGGTTGGTGGGTGCATTAGTTCGTACCTCGACCAGCTAGCCCGATTTTGATAAAATTTGTAATATCTAAAATTGATCAACAAAGAAGCTTTTTAACCGACTTCAAAAAAAGGAGTAGTTTCTCAATTAGTCTGTATATATTTTTTTTATTTTATTTTTTTATGTATGTTCGGGCATAACTTCTTTGTTTATGAACCGATTTGAATGATTCTTTTTGCGTTGGGTTCAGTATAGTTCCAAGGCGGTCCCACAACCAACCCTAATTATTAAACAAATAATAACATTGTATAGAAATAAAGAGGTTAACAGGTATTTTAATGAGTCAATTCAATGAGTTTATTGAATTGGATTTGTGGATGTGATATAAGAAAAGCTTTCTTCTGTTTCCCGTGGTTGTTATTCTGCAATGACGCAATGTGGTGTAAAAACGGCGTGAGTGACTTAAAACATTTAAAAATTAAAGTACAAAAACATTTTTTATAAGCAAATTATATAAAAAATTCTATGAATTTTGCCACACTTGGTAATGTGGATATCAGATTGCAACTAGACAGTGCTTATCGAAAATCTATTAAAGATTTTAATGAAAATGTTTATAAAAATAGGTATATTTTAAATAAAATTATAGATTGTATAAAGTGTTGCGGAGTAATTCAGAAAAAGTTAGGCATTACACTCTTAATAATTTCGTGCCAGCTGCTCCATCAACATGCAGAAAAAGAAATAAAATAATTGAAGATTTAAAACTTCGAATTGCAGTAGAAATTTGACATAATTGTATCGGAGGTTGAACATAGATCTACATTTTTTAATCATTTCATTGTTTCGCAGTTATTTCAAGCAAATAAATTCAAGGAGTACAAAAAATGTTTTCCACAAAATGTTTTTAAATTAGTCAAGACTAGTTAACTCCGTTACAAACGATTTAAAATTAAAAACCGAACTAGAAGTGCTATACGATCGTGAGGATTTTTATGAAAGTGCTGGTGCTGTTGCAATACTACAATTATTTGTAAACAATAATCTTTGTCAGACTTCTACCGAGAGTGTAAAACTTATTAAAATTTTGTGTACTTTGCCGATGACAACGGTGGTAAGCGAGCGTTGCTTCTCTACTTTAAAAAGAAAAACACATTTTTGCGTAACACGATAGGACAATAAAGGTTAAGTGCGTTAGCTATGTTAGGCATCAAAAAATCGTTAATTAATAACATTGTCAATTTTAATGAACTAGTGATAGATCGTTTTTCCAACGCGAAGGATCGACTTGAAATATAAGTCTACCTAAAATTTGGCTGGTAAGTACATTTTTATCGAAAAATATTTCAAAATGACCCCCCAGTACGCCATACCACGAGCCGCCACTGGTGAAATTGATAAAAAATCTACGTTTAAATTAAATTACTCAGCAGTGACAGTAAAGATTTTAAACCTAATTGTTCGATAGATAGATTTATCCTCCCGCTTCACCCATTTTGTATCCGACATATTATATTTTCCGACGTCTAACAGTCTTTAATTTCGAGCAATCTTTACCTCCAAAACTCGATTTA
Source organism: Ctenicera cuprea (assembly GCA_958336395.1). NCBI lineage: Eukaryota > Metazoa > Arthropoda > Insecta > Coleoptera > Elateridae > Ctenicera > Ctenicera cuprea. The sequence continues at coordinate 26,643,771 of OY284490.1, forward strand.
GATACCGTTCTTTAGTGCAGGAAAAATCTCCACTTATAACTATACTTGGTTAGCGTTCCAATACGCCATAGCATTTCCAGACGCAGTGTTTATGAGTATTCTCATCTTTTAGTTACTGTGGGGATTATAACGTTGCGGTATAAAACATTTTTAAAACAAGAGAACGTAATTATTATTTTCGAAGCATGGCAAAGCTATAAATTCCATTCCGAATTTTTATTTCATTTATCTTCCTATTTTCTAAAAGTTTCACGGTGCAGTTAGCCGAGTTAATAAATGATAAATTCCTGTAGAAAATTGAATCCCGTAGCAATAACAATATCGTTACGGCAACGACGCGGTTGAAGTGTTGGTACGTAGAATGTGTGCTCTGCAGACAATTTTAGCGCCTCCCGTCGTCTTTTATGCACTCCCTCAAGATTTACAGTTTATACTAAGGGGTTATTCCACGCCTGCAGTTGTAGTAGAAAATTCGAGTGTATGCCAGTGTTTTCGAACAATTTAAGTAACGAGACAATTAGTAATATTTTTCTTTCATTTTCTGAAAAGACGTTGTATGATTTAGATGTAACAACGTTCTTAATTATCAAACTAAAATTCATTGTAAAGGTTTCTAAAAACACCGATCCAAACTAATCATTGGTGAATGGTTTCAAATTTCAGTACCTAATTACACAAATAAATGATTTAACACGTTTATAACATGAAATCAACACAAGCCGTACCTACCTGCTAATTTACTGCAATGTTTTGTGAGCAAAATGATAATAAAACTATCACCGAGCAGATATGTTCATTAAATCTACGCGACTACAAAAAAAAACTCATAGAGAGCTTTGGTTCAGTGCCAGTGGCGTAACTACGCCAATGCACAATTATGGGGGCTTGGGTCCAGTGCCAGTGGTGTAACTACGGCAATGCAAATATGTTTAAGTATTCAATAGAAGAAAAATAATAAACATATTTTTTTTAACTAGTGAGTGCATTGAACATATGTAACATTTGCAGCATAATACAATGGTTCTAGGACACAACGGCTGCTGGAAACGGCCACTTGCTATTTCACGTAACCATATCCAGAAGTTTTTGGAATAAGGAATCAAGTCATCCGCAGGCATTGATAACCAAGGTCAAGTCATCAAGTTCTATTATTTCTATACCAACACTACTTTACTCTTAAGCTTGCCCACAGATTTCTAATACTAGATACACGACTCCAACTTCTGATCAATGAAATAAGTGTTGTTGTTGGTCAAAATGTCGAACTAAAATATGGAACATGAGAATACAGATGGAACTGCCTCATTTCTGAGACGCGGAACACTGATTCCAGGACGTAATAAATAATTATTAGGTGTAAAATTTATGCTGCAAATAACCGTATACTGTGTAGGTTTAAAATCTTGTCTGTTTACAGCATCTATCCATTTCTTAACGTTCTTTGTTTGACAAGGGAAATCTGTGTTAACAAGTAACATAAAAAGATTTCAATTAATATCAACAGCAGTAATAGTAGTATTACATATTTTATAAAACTATGCTATCACTGTGTAAAGATCGCATAATTAACCTAACTTTTGAAACTTACTTAGCAAACTGCAAACCGCCTTCCTTTTTTTGTCAGTGATTTTTGCAATCCACCGCACAAACCGCTTGCGGCATGCCTTGAAAACTGTGTTTTACAACTTTAAAAATTAGATTTAAATGTTTACGTTACAAATTTGTGAAATGTCAAAACGAACTTTGACTAACTACAAAATGGCGCCTGGCTAAATTTTTTGCGTAGCATCGTGTATCTTGTAAAACTATTAGAAATCTGTGATCTTGCCTTTGATAAAAACGTGTAAACACAGGTATGTGGTTAAAATAAACACCTGTTAAAGAATCATTTTATTTATAATACAGAGTGGCTAGGAAAACCCCGGCCACTTTTCTTGCGGCGGTCAAGAGATGGCGCTTTAGTAAAGAAAAATTAAATTAAAATACTGGCAACAACGCAGAATCCAAGACGTTTTAGTTATGAAATACGCCCCATATTAAATCAAAACAACTAAAACGTCGTGGATTCTGCGTTGTTGCCAGTATTTTAATTTAATTTTTCTTTACTAAAGCGCCATCTCTTGACCGCCGCAAGAAAAGTGGCCGGGGTTTTTCCTAGCCACTCTGTATATTACAATAAACTTCAACGAAATCAAGCTTGAACTTATTAATAAAGTTAATTTTCTTGTTTCAGCTTTACTTGCTTTTTATTCATTTACATATTGAAAATTGTTTTTAATATTTATAAAATTACACATTTCTAATACCGTTTATTAACATAATGAGCTAGAACCAACAACAAATGTATTAATGCACACTGGCTGTCCCAAAATGGAATACCTGTAGTTCCAATTTTTGCTTTTTTATGCATCTAAGCATAATAATCTTAATAACAAAATAGCTTTTAACTAATTGAAAATATAAAACATGTACCTGACAAAGCAGCAACACAATAATTTAATTTAAAATTCATTAGCAATGATATACCAACAAAAATGACCTATATAATGACAGCAAATTAAAATACAAATAACGGGTGTTGCAGAATGAAAATGTAACGGAAAGGTTCGTTAATCATTTGGACTGTCAGCTAATGGGTATTATATTCAGTCTCCCTTCACACTTTACTTTTCAGTAGATATTAAAATCACATGTTGATCAACTATGATAAAAAAAATCAGATCGAAAAACCGCAGCGGTACCGAGCACACCTCATAAAAATATATTGGTTGTATGTACAGTTTTAGCCAATAAAACACTTTGTAAATGCGCACATAAGTACAAAAAAAAAAGACGAGGCTACATTGTTTCTGAAACATTAATGATTAAAACCTTTTAATAAATTGTCAAAATTAAAGGTAGGTCCTTTTGCAAACAATGGTTTATAAGCAATGTTTTAGGAAATAATAAAAGTACGAAATTAATAAAAACTTTATAACAATTTCATTAGGAATCACACTAATATCAAAATAACTTTTAGGCCACTCAAATTAGACTCATTTATCGATAATAAATAAAACATTTCTGAACGCTTTGAAACTTGGCAGGGACGTTCTTATGGTCTTATCTTGGAAAAAGTCTGCACTTTTATAGTGTTTTGCATATATCTTGTAAATTATTGAATTTATCAACAAAAATGAAATACCATTACATTTTCTACAAAAAAAAGTAGAATTTATTTTTTTAGTTAGTTGGATAGTTTCTTAGTAAATAGTAGTGTATATAAAAAAAAATTCAGCCGCACTGGGTTTCGACCTCACAACCACCTATGCAGCTAAACGCTGTACACTGGCATTTCCATTTGCATCAGGCACATAACTGCAAGTAGGCCGGGGTAGGCTCAAACCGACCCTGCTAGCAATTTAAAAATTAAATAATTTTTTCATAATAAACTGCTTGGAAAAAAATTACTCAAAATATTTGGACACCAAATTACGTTTACTACTTCTACTTCTGACCATTAAAGAATTACTTCTTCACAGTTATGCCAATATCTATACAGGGTGTGGCAGCCGGCTGTAATTGGTCGATTGCAGGTTAAGTATTAGACATAAAGAAAACTTTTTTAAATAAAAGTTATTAGGGGTCATGTACTGTAACATAAAAATATTTTGCATTATACAGGGTGTCCAATATCAGAGTGGCACAGCAAACTTATATTTTTTTAAATTAAACACCCTGTATATTTCTGCAAATTATTATTTGCCTTTTAATTTGCTTTCTGACTGTTTTTTGTTTTTTTAAATCCGTTGCGGTGTTGCCAAGTTATTTCGTTTTTTTCTGTAAATTTGACATTTGCATTTGTTGGATTTTTTCTTATGGGGGGGTTACATAAAAATCTGGTGCATCAGGAACTTCCATCTACATGTGAAAACGTGCAGCAACGTGTAATACGAGCTTTTGGACAAGTGACAGTTGAGAGGTTAACTAGAGTACAAGAATCATTTCGCGAACGAATTGGTTTGTGTTTGCATAACGAAAATACACATTTTGAACAGCTATTGTGAATAATCACAAGCTGTAATGTAATGTAATTGTTTAAAATTAAAATCTTCTTTCTCAAATCACTTTTCATTTGTTTTAAAGTAATACTGCGCGGTAAACTTGAATAGATTGTCTAAATAATATTAAAATCGAAAAAACAAGGAAAACTAGTAAATATAGGTATAGGGAATGTAATAGAAGTTTGATGGGAAATTTACAGTAGAATCCAAAAATTTAATAAAAATTTGGAGGTTTCATTTAAAAATCAAGTTATGCCACATTAAAGTTAGAAAACTTTGGACCACGGCAACAAACATCCTGTATAACCAAATTAAATTTTAAAATATTTAAAAAATAGCACATGGTCTTGACTAATATTTTCCAGAAAAAAATTGTTTAATCTGTAAAAAATACAGCTTGTGCAGATTTTACTAGTAAGGTCTGCAAATGTCAAATTTACAGAAAAAAGTTGAATAACTTGGCAACACCGCAACGGAATTTAAAAACAAAAAAACAGTCGAAAATCAAATTAAAAGGCGAATAATAATTTGCAAAAATACACAGGGTGTTTAATTAAAAAATATATAAGTTTGCTATCCCACTCTGATATGGAACACCCTGTATAATGGAAAATATTTTTACCTGATAGTACACACGACCCCAAACAACTCTTATCTAAGAAAGTTTCTTCTATCTCTAATACTTAACCTGCAATCGACCAATTACAGCGGGCTGCCACACCCTGTATACGTGCATTGCTGAAATATCATACATGCATGGTAGAACGAATATTTAAGTGACCATCTAAATTTTAAAAACACTGCTACAACCCTTGCTAATAGTTTTTGTAGTACACTTTTTTAAATAACAGTAATAATAAAAAATTAACCATTCACCACCAATTTTTTTAATAACGCTATATAATAGCTATTTAAAACTTCATGGAGGTTTTCTACCTACTGCGAAGTTATACGATTCGTTTGCGAAACATTAAAAATGGAAAAATTGTTTCACGATAGAAAAATACAAGAAGATAAATTGCCTAATTAACTTAGTTCCATTTACCTACATACATTTTAACTTCAACTAAATAAACTAAATTATAAGATAACCAACTTTTATCTTCTTAGTTTAATTCTTGATATTTAGAGTCGTTTGCGCAGGGTCAGCGAAGTTTAGTGTGAATTCTACCGCTGACGATTTTAGTTTAGTTTAATTTCTATTACATAAAAAGCATAGTTTTCATAGTTTAGTTATAACCTTCATTTGGTTTAGTGTAAATTTAGTTTATTGCTAATTTTTGCAACAAAAAGCCACTCTTAACTGGCCTACTGTCACAGCTGTTGATGGGTGCTGTGAATTACATAAGGAAACAAAATCAAACAGATTGTATAAAAACCTAAGTTCTATTTAATAAGGAATCAGTACATCTAGGCATATTCAACATTTCCTTTTTTTTGCAAACATTATTGTTTATTATCTAATATATAAAAAACTCCATAAACTATGATAAACTAGTTAGTGGTGGAAATGGATTTTGTTTACTAACTACTACTTTCCTGTGTTGCCGGGAAATGTATCCTTTAATTTTACCTTCAAATATTAAATTAGCAACAATACACTCAGTTTCATCTAAATCAACATCAGTTTGTCCTAGATACACTAAAGCAGACTGCAATGACTCTACAGGTATCTGATGTGTATTTAAAATAGTATAAACCTTCTTAAATAAATTTCTATATGCAACAATTTTTAACTTTTCAACTATAAGGTAAATTCCACATTTAATGAAAAAGGTCTCGTGCTGTTCCATAATTTCATCAAATAATCTCAAATTACCTTGGCAAACAGCTTGTACCAATTCCCATAATTGAGTTATATCATATTTCTCTAACACTTGCTTGCTTGGTATGTAACCCAACAACATTTTTACAGGAACAAGATAAATTAATATTAAGCGTTTATTTTTTTTGCTAGATCTGTGGCAGTTTTCAAAGGCATATGTTAAGTACTGATCAGCAGCTTTATAATCACTATCAAACATAGCTTTTCGACCTACAAAATATCTATAAGTAATTTGTTGGCTCAAGGAAAAACTTTCCTTGAACGGAGAGGATTCAATTGCCCTAATTAAAGGTTTACATAAATGCAACTTATTTATGCGAAAATAAACTTTAAATAACTGATTTACTAAAGTTAACATCCCAATTCGTTTTGTATCTTCTTCTGAAGATCTGTTATCGGCAGCACATACTCTGAAACATCCCATAAGGCATTCAGCCGCCTTTTCTAATATTTCTCCTGGTTTTTCATTTACACCAATTCTATCCTTTTCAGCGCGTTGTGCTAACAGCCGTAAATCCAAACAAACTGAGTACATAACTGGTAATGACCAGTTTTCCTCCTTTTGAGATTGTATGATCTTTGTTAAACACTGTGTTAGCAGACTTTGATGATGGTAAGCTTCTAAATAGTTCTTATTACTAATAGCATACAAACATTTTAAATGATATATTATAATTTCGTCAAAAGGCGTTAATAAAAACCGTTCAACCATAGTTTCCGGTTGCTCCACCTGCAGATTCTTGCTCATTACATGGTCATGGCGAAGCGATACCAAATTTGCAATTATTATGCCATCTTGTGAACGCCAACATCGATCCACTAATTGTAAATAATGAGCAAGGGACATGTGCGTCATTTTGCTACAAATTTAAAAATAAATATATAAATATTTACAAGTTTTCATGTAAATTAAAATTCTAACCTCAAATATAACTAACCACCCAAATTTTGAAGGTAATTGAATTGCAGATTGAAGGCAGGCTAGACCTTTCCACTTCTTTTCCAATCCAAAATTATCTTTTATTCATCACCTCTAGTAAACTGTGCACAAAATAATAGAAATCACCGAAATCATTTTGCAGAGCAAAACACAAGTAACGCGCCTGCTCAGCTGTGTTCCACTGTAATCAATGAATGGTAATAGTCGCGTTCAATACCTGCAACTGTCCTGGCGGCTAATTTAAAAGAATTAGGGTTTCTGATACTCGTAGTATTTTCTAACTATACTACTTCCTTTTTATTAATCTTATAACTGCATTGTTTAGGTACTTACAAGGATTTCTATTATTACGACATTATTATTGATTGAAAAACCATTGAATTTTATTTTTGATCTTTGCATTCTGAGCCATTATTGTGACGTATGAATTTAACATAGCTACTGGGGCTGCCACTGCCAGATCTCCGGTTTGGACAATTTAGCTTTGACCGGGCCGCGGCAAATCCAGTTTTAATAGGCGGTTAGTTCTCAAGTTCGTGTGGAATAAATATCCGGGTCAAAAAGTTTGGATGCCAAAACAGTAGTTATTGACATTAAATAAATATTTCTCGGCGTCTGAGAAAAAATCATAATATGAATATATACCATAAATATCTAACAAAATTGGTAACTATTGTAGGTACAGTGTAGGTATAGAGCAGAGAAATACGTACAATAAGATGGTTTTTAGGTTATATCTTCAATCAGCCGCTAGATGTCAGTAGGGTCAAATGCGATGGTAACTGTTATGTGTCAGCAGATAATATTTACCAAAATAACTATAGGTTTTAATTTTTACTGTTAAAATCTGCCACAATTAATGTAAAATGTATTACTAAATATGTTTTCTAAAATTTTTAACAAAAAATAAGATAATTGGTATCTAAATAGGTAAACTATACTATAACTATATACATAATGTCAGCCATTCGCGAAGCTATCATCTACCATTTTTAACAAAAATAACAACAAATATTTGGTATCGAAATACATTATACTATAACTATCATGTAACATCAGCCAATCGCGGAGCTCAATCACCGCGTTTGGCCTTGCTGCTCTCTAATAACGTAGTGAGTATAATTAAAAACAAAACCTATCATTTCTGAAACAAATATATGGATTTATTCATTATGCGAAGTTGATTGAAGTCGTTGATACTACAGCATTAAACTATTAAATCTAATGGAATGGTTGCATGTTGGAAGCGTTGCAATAGATGTTTGGGTATTTTATGATGTTGTCTAGATCCAGCAGCAGATAGTTCTAAAATCCAAATTAAATATTATATTTTTTCCTTTCAATTTTTGTTTTAAAACATCCATTTGTAACGATTTCAGGTTGAATGTAATCAAAGTAAAATTTAAAATTAAACGTCAACAAATTTAATGTTAGTCTCGGCTGCAGAGCCATCTGCCGCCCAACGTAGGTAACAACATAAACACCCAACACTTGCTAATTGTAGCGCCGCCAACATGCAGCTGTCTTTTCAGAAAAATAAATAACAAGAAACTTTTCATTTATGAAATTGACTTTTCGCTGCTTTGCAACTATAATTATTTAAGGTAAATTGCTACTCTACGTAAAACGTATGTCCATTTTTTCTCTGTGTGCACATCGACTTTTTTTTACCGATTATGTATCTAGATTATTAGTAATTAGTCTGGAATAAGCATATTTAGAATAAGAAAAGGTTTAATTTTTGTTGAGGTATAACTTCATAATGTAACAACATTAAAATGTCAGATAATTGTACTAAGAATAAATATTTTAGTTGCTAATTTACTCAAAGTTTGAACGTTGCACTATTGTAAATTGAAACACTCAAAAATTGTAGAATTTTAGTTTAAGCCATGACTCGTATGCTTACCAGCCTTAAAAAAACTACATAAATATACCAATGGCACTTTTGTAAAATTGGTTTAAAAATCTTATTTTTGTGTTTGTTATTAAAATAACAGTGTTCAACTCTTACCCCATTAGATTAAACAATGTAAGTGTATTATATTTTTAATTGAAAACATTAAAACTTGATAAAAGCGTAACGGCATTAATCACTGGGTTATCGTAAAATAAGTAGTTGCTTGAAATGCAGCTACACGATTTTCCAATTTCAGATAATCCTGGAAAACAGCCGCATAAATATCATAAACTTCTCTTGATTCAATTCAGATAACTTTAGTATTTTAAATGAAATTCGTGTTGAAGAAGATTAAAGTGATTAACAACCCTCGCAGAAAACTCCCAATGCCATTAGATGAAAGAGACAGTAAGTAACCTTACAAGATGACACTAATAACGAGATAAATCCTTGGTTGTCTTTTAATTGGGTCCTCATTCATTTTAAATTTTTTGAAATGAGCAACTGTGACATTTAATAAAGAAAAGTTAAATGATCATTTAAATTAACTACCGCATAATTATTTTTTAGAAAATTCTAAAATATTATTCTTTAAAACGCAATATAATATTTTCTTAAATTTTCAAATACTTAATCTAAAAGGGCTCCACTTAGAATAGAAAACAATGTCAAGGAACAATTATTTATTTACCTATATGAGATTGATACGAGTTCTGCTTTAGTTATTCGACTGGGACAGTTTTCTGCTTTTAATTTGTTCAACATTGCCATAGTTCACCTCTAAAATACAATCTCTTACACTGTTATTTTTTAAGGTTGAAAAAAGGTATAATCCAAACATTGAGGTATTTGTATCTACCTTTAAAGGTATAATCCGGAATTAAAGGATGAAAGAAATACCCCAAGAGATTTATTTAAACCTTACAACTTAAGGTGTTTTATTCTACCTCAAATATCCCAATAAACGTAGAAAAATAAACGTCTTCAACAATAATAAAATACCTTAACCGATACTTAGCACTTTCTACCTTTGTGGAATAAAAAAATACCTTTTAAGGAGAAATTTTCCATCGTCACCAGCCGAACTGTATACAGTACATATGTACACTGTAAACTGAAAGGTATATAAAAATCCACCTCAAGAGGTGTATTATTCTACCTAGAAAAAAACACGTTAAGATATTTTATAACACTTCTACTGATTTTTATACACGTTATTTTTAAGAATAATGTTCTTCCTCTAGCGTACAACTTTAAACCTGGAAGCATTTTTTTTTAATTCTACAAGTTTTTACATTAATTGTTTACAAAATAAAATTCAACCTTGATGCTAAAAAGTGTGGCCAATATAGTGTATAAATAATGTATAATTTTTACTTGAATTTTAATCTTCTAAATCTTTTAAAATCCTGATAGTTTCTACCGTATTTCAATTTTTATTAGCAGTGTGAAGATCTTCCAACACATTTTATTTTCGCTTAAGAAAGCCAATAAAATAAATCAGATGTAAAAGTTTATACATAATTATTTTTATTTATTTAATTTAGTCAAAATATAATACTTAAAATATAAACAATAAAATAGAACAAAGACAAAAAGAGATACAAAAAGAATTATAAATAAACATTAAGTAAAATAAGTATACAACATTTTATTAAGAACCAACGCAATCTGTGCCTTGTATATTGACGTGGCGGCTATTATTTGAACTTTTTTTTCGTTATGCGGAAAACAATCGGGTATTAAAAAAGACCATACCAAACATACCCAATCAGAATTTTATTTTTTATATGTTAAGCAAGAATATTTATTTATTAATTATTATCTTAACAGTAAAAGTTGCCATCGTTTTCTAAAGGCTTTTTGTTTGGCAACTGGACTTTCGTCATAGCTATATGACGAAAGCATGACGCATAGATAAGTAGTACTTTGGAATGTTGGGTTTACCTGCCATTGTTTGAAGGGAGTGGAAGTGGGGTAAAATAGCAAGAGGGTAGGTAACAATTGCACTTCGGATTGTATTTATATCTATGCACTGGCATCAAAGCTGACGAGCCGAGTCAAAGTGTTTAAAACGTTAAAAGTGTTAAACATAAATCGACGTTGTTTCCTGCAGTGGTAAGTTAAATTTCTTATTTGTAATTATTTTACAAACTAAATATGTACGTTTGTTATACCTGTGGTAAAACTTTTTTTCGTTTGCAATTGATGTTGCAACATATGAAGTTTGCCCATTATTATTTAACGCAGTCCAATATAGTATGTTACGTTGGTAGCTGTTTAAAAGCATACCAGCGTGTATCTTCTTATATTGTCCACTGTAAGAAGAACCACAAGTATGTTATTAAATGCTACCGAAAACGTGACTGTGTTATAAATAAAAAATTTAAATCAGAAGTCCCCATTAGTACCTATCTATGAGAATCCTTCACATGGAAATATTGATAGTTTCGATTATGCTGATCAGATTGTTGGAGATGAAATAAACTACAATTTTGCAAAGGAGTCTGTAAAACAAATTTTAATGTTTAAATTACAGTTTCCAGCTGTTTTTCAAAGAGAGTATTTGCAATAGAATGGAATTGTTTTTCAACGAGGAAAAACACCCGAACTATGATGAAAATTAAGACCATCGACAAAGGCTGTAATTTAAATTTATTTGGTAAGCATACGAAATATCGACAGTACAAGTGTAGAACTAATTACTATTGTGTGTACTTTCAGATACCGAAGGGGAATCATTTCTAATACTATTGCCACTCTTATTCAGGGAAAATCCTCTTCAACTAATTAAAAAAAGTAGTTTATAAAAATATTATGCAAAAAAGGAGTTTATTCTAAATGCACATTTTCTTTCAATTGCAGAAGCCTGGAATACTACGTTCTATTGTGCCGGTAGCGGCAGAGGAAGCATCGTGGTCCGGCACAAATAATTTTACATACCATGCTATGTGTGTGCGGATCATACAAAAGTATGTGAGGTGAAGTCCTTCAGAGAAGCACTGGAAGCTACTCTAGCCATTATTTTTTATTTAACATACAGTACCCAAAAAGTACAGCAAAAACATTAAGTTCTTTGTCGGCCAATGTTTGTGTGCTGGAAGAGCCGCTACGTCGGTACAAGGCACAGATTGCGTGGGTCCTTAATAAAATGCTGTAAGTATTTCATGTAATGTTTATTTATACTTATTTTGGTATATCGTTTTGTTTTTGATTAATTTTATTTTTTATATGTTAAGTATTATATTTTGACTAAATTAAATAAATAAATATAATTATGTATAAACTGTTACATCTGATTTATTTCATTGTCTTTCTTAAGCGAAAATAAATTAATCTGTTGAAAGATCTTCATACTGCTAATAAAAATTAAAATACAGTAGAAAATGTATGGAATTTAAAAGTTTTGTAAGATTAAAATTCAATAAATAATTAAATTTATTTTTGCACTATATTGGCCACACTTTTTAGCATCAAGGTTGAATTTTAGTTCCTAAACAATTAATGTAAAATTTGTATAATTAAGAAAAATGCTTCCAGGTTTGAAGTTATACCTTCCAGGAGGAACATTATTCTTTAAAATAACGTACATTAAAATCAGTAAAGGTGTTACAAAATATCTTAACGTGTTTTATTCTATCTTCGTATTAGTCAGGGTTTTGGCTTTAAGGAATAATGTTATACTAAGGAGGTAGAATTTTATTCCTTAAAATGAGGTATATTAAAATCGCTAGAGGTGTAAAAAAATGGCCCAAGGTTTTTTCTTCTACCTCTGGATTAGTAACGGTTTAGGCGTTGAGGTATAAATTTATACCTAGAGATGGAATTATTTACCTCAACATGAGGTATATTAAAGTGGGTTGAGGTTTAAAAATGTACCCCATGGTTTTTTCTTATACCTCCGCATTAAACATCAATTTGACCTCCAGGTAGAAGGATATACCTTTTGAGGTATAACTTTATACCTTTAACTAAGGTACAATAATATCGGTTAAGGTAAAATGGCTGCATTATACCTTACTACAAGGTATTTATATTATACCTTAAGGTTGGATATAGGTAATACCTTTAAAGGTAGAGTTATCAACCTTTTCAGTTTACAGTGTATAAAATACAGCGAACAGTAAAATAATTCTTTACAGACCGCTGTTGCACTGGTTTGCAACTAAGGGTAGCGTCGCGACGTTGGCGACGCTGTACATAGAAGTTTGTCAGAAATCGTTATTCTATAGATGTCTCTCGCATCTTAAATTCATATAGAATAGGTTAATTTTTGCAGTTAGCGTTTTAATAAATACAAAAAATCTCTTAAAGCCCTTGCTAACACCGCAGAATGTAGTTTAGTTAAAGAAACGTAATTACTTGAAATGGGAGGGTTATTGCAATGTTGCAAATCACTTCTCAAGACGCAATTATTTAAATTGAATTAAATTACAGCATAATTACATTACTAGTGTGATTGACCTAGATTCAAATTTAGAACCCAATGTAATTTAACCATCAATGTTTAAATTGATTGGTACACCTCAACCGCTTAAGTAACTTTTGTATAACACCTAACACCAAAATAATACAAAAACGCTATATGAATATGTAAGCGACGTAGGACCTCCAGAAAGTAGAACAGATTTATCGTCGTTGTGCTGGAGGTAACAATATTACTGCTTGTACAAAATGAACGCTTTTGCTGTTTTGCTTTAGTATGCTGTGACATGGGCGATGGATAACATAATCATACACAAAAATTAAGTTATTTCTTGAAAGAAACTGTTTTTTTTGTACTTTTCCCACGGTTGTATAACGTTTTTACTGCAAAGGTTAAAATTTGAAAATACCGCAGAAACTATGACATGTATATGGACTTACTTTGATTGATACATTTAAGATTTAAACATTTAAACATTTAAAATAGCTAAAAAAGTAGAGCGACATCAATTACGTTTGTGTACAACATTTCGTATGCATAGCGCAACCCAAATTAAAGTAAATTAGTAAGCAATAAAAGAAGAACCCCATGTTCTGGTGGCCGCAGCTAGTCTAAAAATAAATCACCGCCTGTTGATATTTACAAACAGGAACCTTTTGTAGAATACTTCATAATAGGAATACACAACTTGAATTATTTATATGTATAACCATGGTTTTGTAACAACGTTTTTCAAAAAACATTAAAAAAGAATACTTAAAGACTAGGTAATATACCATTGTATAACATAAGGTAATAAGAGATATTTCCACAAAGCAAAAATATGCTAGGTAGATAAATAAACAGAAAACATTATAACTTACTCCACTAAAACGACTAGCTTGCAGAATATGCTTGCTCACCTGTAAAAAAAAGAAAAATAATAACATTAGTTGTGTCAAATATTGGATTGAATTTATTTTAAAACGTCATGTTTCTCCACCGTTTAGAGGAATTTCATAAATATCAATTTTTGTAGAGTAGAAGTAAAATAAGGAGTTTTGATTACGTTCAATTTACTGTGAGGCAACACAAAATGTTTTAATAATAATAATATTTTCTTTCAATCGATCCATTTTACATAGGTATTAGCAATGTCATAAATGGAAAGAAAATTACGAGAAAAATTGTATAAACATATAACGTTCTTATACTAATTATTGCATTAAAACATATACAAAAAACAGACACACATATGCGAACATGCACACACATGCATATATGCACGCAGTCTGTATGCATATTCACACAGCTTTATTAAAATTGATCTCAAAAATTATTCATAAAAATTTAAAAGTTCTTGAAGTGAATACAAACATTCTTGTTTTAACAATTGCGTTACCGAAGCACTGAAATGCTGTAAATCCGCAAGACAGTTCTATTCATTCTTTTTGTGAAATGAAAACTCTTTGAATTGTTGTGCAGCTACCCCAACATTAAATTACGTAATTTACTATGGATTGTACACAACCGAAATAGTAGCTTTTTATTGCATTAATACTTATTACTTCCCTCAATTGTTATATTGCAAAACTTTTACTAGCAAAATTATTAATGAGATTGCCAAGCCATTTTTTTGACACCAGAAAAAAACTTCTTCTATACAAGCCGTTACCTTAACTAAGCAGATCTATATCTGGTGCAGTTACAACTGTTGATTTATCATCAGCATAGAGGGTTACGGAGGAATGTTTAATATATTTAACAATATCGTTAATATGCATTAAAAATAGCACAGAACCTATTATACTCCCTTGCGGGACTCCTGTCACGATACTTAAATTGTTTGAAATAAAATCTGATCCATCACGTATAATTTTGAGTGACTGTGCTTCCCCCCACAACCACTCACCGGTGAGGGGGGGAGGTCAAGTGGTGGTAGGTGGATTCAGAACTCTCATTCTTTCCCTACTCACAGAAAAACAGGATTGTATCCACGAAAACCACGCAAATATAATTTTTCCAATAAAAGATTATTATTTATAGAATCGAAAGCTTTTTGTTTATTATGCAAATTTCTAATATTTCTTTATACGACGAAAGCATCGCGTCTTACGTCGAACCGCTTTTAGTAAAGTCAAACTGGAAAACAGTTAATATATTGTTTTTGTTTAAAAAGGTTGTTATTCTGATATAGAAAGCAATCTCTAATGACGTATTTTGGTCGGTTTTGGTTCGTACCATATAAAAATTGTTTTACGATTGCGGTGATAATTTTATTTTTGACCAAGCAGGAAAAAAAAGTACATTTAATAAATAAGATTGAAAAAAATCCATCAAAGAAGTAGCTACTTATAAAAGATTAATTGTAAAAACATAACAATAATATTACAGAAAGAAGAAAACCAAGAGTTGGAATACGATAGAAACAAAAAAATTCTAATAGATGGCGACTAACATCATTTAATAAAGATCACCCTCGAAAGAACCGGAAATAAAACCCGCGTAAAAAATTACCCCCGCAAATAACAGAAAACACATCGCCGTGGAATAACAGATATACCTTGGACTTATTTTTATTTTCCTTAAAAAAGAGTATATCACCATAATTAGAAATTTCATTAAAAAAATCTTTAATATCAGCTAACTTATAAAATATTCACAAAATTATACTAAAATCAAATATTATAACAAATGGGGTTTAATACATTTCATAAGTCTAGATAGAAATGCTGGAGAAATGTACCTACTGTTGTATGTATGAAGCAGCCTTAATTTGAGTTTTAATTCAATATCGAGTCACAACAATATGGTTAATTATAATTAATTTTTTGCGTGCTATACGGAAATGTACTAGCTTTCAGTATGCCTTTTCATTTAGAAAAGTGGTACTTTCCTACCTAGCAACACTTTCCTGCATAGAAACACTCTTCAAGATAGTAAAGAAATTTATTTATTGAAAACCACGTGTAACACTTCTACTTTTCCCTTGATTTTTAGGAAATTAAACGGCGCGGCGCGTTTTCGATCTCGGCTTCCCCGCGATCAAAAATCTAGCGCCTTGTATGGAAAAATAACATTTTCATTGTTGTTGCACAAATAACTGTTGTTTAATAAAATTAAAGTAAAACATTTGGCAATGTAATTTATATGGTTGTTATTCCATAGTAACGGTATCCGTTCTTGTACTTAGAAAAAATGAAAAACAATTTTTAAATGTGCTTCATTTTTTCGTGCAGGTTTTATTTCCAGTCGTTTTTTCCGGGTATCTTACCGGTGCTTTTATTTCCGGGAATTTTTTGATTTCGAATTTTTCTCGTTCCCAACCGAATAGAACTGTTAAGAGTTTTTATAAAAACAAAGCGGAATAATGAAGAAAGAAGAGAAATAGTAAAAGAAAACTTTAGTCATATTGATAATTCAAATTGAATATTTCATCATCATCTGACATGTGGCTGACTCGAAGGTCGATCCTGGATTACGCCAGGCCCACCCCATGCCAGTAGGTGGGCAGGAATTGATGTGATAGCTTGGGATCGGGTGGGGTGTTCAACAACGTTAGCATGTCTGCAATGCATACCGCAAGACACCGCTGCTATAATACCGGGTAGTTAGCTTATATAAAACAAAAGTAATAGTAACCTAGCGACATCTAAAGCCTACTTGACGCTATTTGTTTTTAATCACATTCTATTCTTGCGTTCATTATAAATTACGATCTATAAATAGTCAACAATGAAGAAGTGTAAGTGAATATGTGAGTTATCAGTGAAGCTGCTTTTAGTTGATTTGTAATTTACCTTTTCCTCATATTAAAACTTACTGTTTTCAAATACTGAAAGAAACGGTGGGGCATTGCCCACCGGATTCGCTAGTATTTATTAATTTTAATGAACTGAGACAACCCACACACTAAATAGGTAACGTCCTGCTCTGCCCAGGACCGCGGTAGGATACTTTCACGCCTTCGGCACAAATTTTGTACCGCCCTTAAAGCAACGCAAGATTTTTCTTTTATTTCAAAGTCATTAATCGGTATAGCTAATTTGGGCTTTACATACAGAATTATTTATAGTTGATAATTGAGATTTAGAAAATTTAGTTGGATCGTTAATAACCTGACACTGCTACTTAATAATATATACGGCCCCTCGTAAGCAACGCTTATTTACTTATTTAAACGTAGGAATATTTATTTAAATTTTAATAAAGTTTATGAACTATCATCTGTGAGCGTAAGCAACCGTCCAGTCGCCACACGCAGTGGAATGATACTGACAGATTACAGAAGGAGACTGCATGCTGGCAGCCGCTAGAGTAACCATCTAAGCATTAGCCTTGAGACACCAGCAGTGGCGCGGATTAATATCCGTCTCGCATCTCCGTTATTTGTGTTACTCAGGTTACTCCTGCCGGCCGCCCCTAAAAACGCGACTAGAAAATGACAGTAGCCAGACAGTACAACGGTGACGGACAAAGCTGTGCTTACGCTGCATTTGTCACAGCCTACCTAAATTGGGAAGTTTTTGAAACTTGGCATATTTCAATATAAATGGCAACGTAGAATACAATAAACCTTTATCAAAACAATTAGTTTATCAAATACAAAGCTTTAAATTTCGTTTTTTGCTTCTTAGAAAGTAGACATCATGTTTTTAAATGTTTCTTGGTGCTGGTATAGATGTCAGTATAAAAATTATGTGTTGTATATTTAGTCGCTATCAAAAAGAAAGTAAGATCGCCACCATAGCAAGATGCAATTTTATAGAACGGAAAAAGAAGTTTGTTAGAAAGCATTTTGACCTTTATCTCTTCTGCAGTATATTAATGCAGTGCTGCACTTGTATACCGAAACAATAACGATGTGTGAAAGTGAATAAATTATAAGAAGCAAAGCCGAAGAAATTGACATAAATGTGGCCCTAGCACAAGATTCAAACTGTCGCTAAATAATTGGTCTTTTCTAAGAGTACATATTTCATTAGTGAAATACATTCGGCAACATCAAATGAAGTATCATTAATATAAACTATTTACTAAAACGCGACCCACTCACTTTGTTAGTTTGATGTTCAAAGAAACAGACATTTTCCAAATTAAATACAGCAGTAAATAAATAAGCTAAATTGTCCTTTCCCGTTTTGTTTCCATACGTTTACGAAAAATATCAAATTGTGAGTTTTATATTACTCTTATTATTTCTTTATTTATTTATTAAGTTAATCCCAGATATTATGTTTTAAATAAACACCCTGCATATTTTTGTTTTTTTTTTAATTCGAAATTGATTCTTATGAAACATTAATTAAAAAATAAATACCTAAAAAATTAAATGGAACGACAATGGCTTAATATGTATAACATACGTTCTTTAAAAAGGCCGTTTTGTAGCGATTCCATGTAATACCCGCAACTCAATATTTTGCTACAACCAGGTGTATTTATTTTCACGACAAACCGAATTTTGTTATAGATTTCACACGTTCATGTATTCATGTACTGAAAATAAATGTTGAAATATAAAAGAAATAATTTTGCACTAAAATTTATATAAAAGATACAGATTAATTTGTTTTTGACCACATGAAAATGTATATGGATTTATTTGTGAAATCCACTTCCTGAATTGTAAAATAAAATTTGGTTGCTTGCAAGTTAAAAATATCTAGTTATGGGTATCATAATAATTATTATTGTTTATTTTTTCGTAACCCTGTAATACTTACAATATTATAATTTTTCGTGGTGGATTGGGTCTTTTTTAACAAATAATTCACGGTTTAAATGTTGTTTACAGCTGTTTCGGCTTTTGGCCTTCTTATAAAGTTCTAATAAAGTTCTGAAGAAGGCCAAAAGCCGAAACAGCTGTAAACAACATTTAAACTGTTAATTATTTGTTAAAAACGACCCAATCCCCCTCGAAAAATTATAGTATTATAATTATTATTGTAATAAGATATCGCAACGCTTCGGACAAACGCATACTTCCCCTTTCGTGTTTCAATTTATTGCATTATTTTCAACGTTATTTTATTATATGAATTATGTTAACCTGTAAGGGTAATCAACTAAAATCAAACCTCCCAGATGGTTTTTCATAATGAAAACTCAGTGCTGCGGTCATCTCACGTCTTCATGCCAAGTGTGATGTTGAAATTTCTAAATTCTTGAAAAAACGACAAATCTTCGAAGGGGTGGTAAGAATATGGCGCCTGCACAATTCGGTAATGTATTATCCTTAGAATATCAACCAGAGCTTGTTTTTTGGAGCGCGTTTATATTACCCGAATAAACTGTTCAGGTAAGTGATCAAAAGAAAACTTCCCCGCTATTATTTCGCTTAAAAAATGTAATACCTCTATGTCAAATTTTAGGCTGCAAATTCAAAATTCATTGTACGGGTGAACAAACGCTAGGAGAGATTGCACGTTGGCGCAGCTATTTACTGTACGTTTATTGCATATTAATCACATGGTTTGCATGTTAATCATAAAATCATATTATTAGACTTAGTATGTTCATTACATGTGCGTTCTCATACAACAAACATTGTTTACTCGGTAATTATGCGAACATACTGTAAGTCTATAATATTATGATTCTTGGATTCACATGTAAAACGTTTCACTAAAAGTGAAAAGTGTCATTTGACCAACATCATTTTTACGATCCTCGCTATACAAAGGATAGCTATAGAGGAAGGTGTTGTGATCGTCAAGTTGAATTTGGAGCAAAATGCGTTCATTCAGCAAAGATTTTTTTGCTTTAAGTAGTTTACTGGCCGATATAGGAGTTATGCCAAAAAAGAATTATAATTTTATGGCGAACATTTTTAACCCAAACATTTTGACTAATAAGCAGGTTTTAGAGCCTTGGAAGACCGATAAAGCCTGTCTGTGTATCTGTCTGTGTGTCTGTCTGCGTCGCCTTAACGCAAAAAAATATATATTTGGCTCAAAGATTGTTAATTGCAATAAGATCACACCGCAATAAAATGAGGTTGGACCGACATAAAAAGAGGAGGAGATCTATGTCAAAGTAGACGCGCTCGAAAATGAACCCTAAATTTGTATGTTACGCATGTCGAATAGCCGACCTGCGCAAACGCAATCTCCCCATTGCCCACAACGTCGAAATTGATGTTTTCTAAAAAAAATACGAATTTCGGCTTAAAAATTGGTATGAGCATGTTGAATGACAATAGGAACAACTTTCCATTGAAAAACACCACTGAGAGGTTCCATTTTGGTTGTTTTCCTGAACAGATTAATTGAGTGACTGCCAAAGGTCTATAGGACGTGAAAAAACACAAAATATCATAAAAACATTTGACTGCCAAAAAAATGAGAGGAGAAGGAGTGCCTACTTTGAAATACATGCGCTCAGAAAAGAACTTTAGATTCGTATTTTACACATGTCGAATGGCGAATCTGCGTAAGCCCGATTTTCCTACCCCCCCCCCCCCAACGAACTTCCGACATTATTTAAATGTGCGAATTTTTGCTTCAAAATTGGCATGAGGATGTTAAATCACAATAGGAACAATCTTTCATTAAGAAGGACATGTGGGAGATTTCCGTTTGGTGGTTTACCTGCACAGTTTAACAATAATAAGTGAAAACCCCGTTAGTTCTCACAAGAACAATTTATAAGTACGTTTAGATGTACATTTCGGCTGTTAAGCACCCATCTTCAGTGAACTAAAACGTAAGAAACAAACACTACGCCGAAGTGGAAAAACACAACGAAGTAGATAAGTAACTTACGCCTGGTGATATCAGAGTCACTCTGATATCACCAGGCGTAAGTTACTTATCTGCTTCGTTGTGTTTGTTTCTTAGGTTTTAGCTCGCTGAAGATGGTTGCTTAACAGCCGAAATGTACATCTGAACGTACTAATAATTGTTCTTGTGAAAACTAAAGGGGGTTATTGTTAGAATTTTCTCACAGTCGCTCATTTTTTCTTAATCTGAACAGTTTAACTGGATAATCGCTAAAATTAAGGCCAAACAATGAAATCGATTATAAATTTCAATGAATAAAAATTGATTTCAATTAACAAATACTTAAAACAAAACAAAAATCAAATTTTCAAAAAATTTCTAATTTTGAATTTTAATTGTCAAAATTTTTAGAATTTTTAAAAATGTTCAACATTTTGAATTTTATAATTTTTAATAAATATTTTATATTAACAAAAGTTTCGAAGAATTTAAAAAAAATGCAAAATTATTAAATTATTAAAAAACATCCGGTATAAAATACATTCGAACTTTTTTTGAGACTAAATTTCCACAAAATTGGCAAATTTTCGAAATACATTAAAAATTATCAATAATTTCCTTAAATTCGAAGAACGTCCCCTGGCGATTGCCTTGGCAGCTTTTAATTTTTGCTTTTGATGTTTTACATACAGTATGCTGTTAATACAGACGAAACCAAAACAATACAAGATATAGAAATGAAATACGCGAATTTTTGTATTTTGAGTCTCTACAAGAGCTAATAAATTGCATAAATGTAAAGTAATTAAGCGCAATGCAATTTTTATATTCAATGCAATAGTTTGTATTCCATTGCACTTGACTTGCCTTTAAGAATCTATAAAAGCGCTACCGTTGTTAGGTACAAGTAATGAGAAGGCAGCGCAGAGAGAAAAGCTTAACTTTAAGAACGCCCACTGATTTATTACGTTCCTTTGTATAATATTGAAATTAAAATTAATTTATATAGCGATAATTTTAATGAATGATTTCCGACTGGTGAATTATGAGTGTGGGAGACGATTTGTTTGTTTAACGCACACCGAAGCATGCGAAGGTACACCAGCATAAATAAGTACACCAGTGAGTAAGTTGCTACTGGGAACATTGTGATAAGTTACAAACAATAAAATTAAACCTTAATTTAAATAACGCGCTACTTGTGTTAAATATATTAATTGAATGGCTTAAAATGTAATTTGCAACTTTTTCGAGACTTTTTTGTTGTAAACAAAATTCGCTTGTGGAAGAAGTAAAAACCAGTAGATTTGTTATTTATAAATGAAGTTCTACTGAGACTACAATTCTACAAGTTATTGTAATAATATTCACATACTCATTACTAAAATTACATGTACCTACCAGTGGCGGTTTCTCCATTGGGTCAAATGATCATTGACCTCCCAAGGAAATAAGATAAAATAAATAAATACTTTTTGTTTGAGTACATAACATATTACACACAATAATATTTAAAAACTACTTTATAGCTAACTTTTGTGTGAGATTTCTGTCCGAGAACGTTTATTAAAGAGCTGCCGCAGGATCCGAAAACGTTTGATTGCTTGAGTTTTTCACGCGCATTAAACGAATCTATGCGAGGGTCATTTGGCTGTCAGTCCCCAATTCAGCTATACGCCACTGAATAAACCCGCCGCCGGCTTAAAATGCCTTCAAATGAATAAGAGTGAAATAGAAAGCTCATTGCTGTAAAATTCATATTACACAAACGAAAAGAGGATAGAAGTATTTGCGTAATACAGACTTCAGGGTCACGGACCCAGCACTTCCGAGAAATGCTGTCAGCTGTCCGTGGTAAGCGCATGCCAATAGCCGCCTAATTTGCGGAATTCGCACGTACACGACGTAGTACTGTGAAAACACTTGTTGGTTGTGTAATCATAATTTAGTTGTGTTGGACGATGTCCGTGCAAAATAATTTTGGATTGTGAATGCCATGTAAGAAAATGCTTTCATTTGTTTCCACTGTCTGCTATTTTGTGATAATTCATTGTGTGATATTGACTGCAAACATTTAAAAACTAAAATTCAAGCACATTTTTTATCAGTAAACCGCATGAATAATTTTGTGCATTTTGACACACTGGCAATGTGGATATCAATTTACAATAAGTTTATTAGAGAGTGCTTACCGAAAGTCTATTAAAGACTTCAATGAAAATGTTGGTAAAAATCGATCATTTTGCCAACGTAAAGGATGGGTTTGAAATATAAGGCTACCTAAAACGTGGGTAAGAACAATTTAAAAAAAATTCTTTAAAATGCCTCCCAGTACACCACACCACGAGTCGCCACTGGTACCTACACGAACCTAATTCTTTAATGCAATTTGATTTGTTGCCGCTTTAACTAGAAAGGTGGATTGTACCTCATTTTCTGAAACATTAGACTAAAATTATGTACTTGTGTAGCTCTTCTAAATTTTATTTTTATTTAAAATGCATCCAGAGTTATTCTATTTATTATTCATCACCGTGTTTATTAAAAATGGGGAAAATGTTAATTTTTCAAAGATCATCACTATACGTGACATAAATTAGAAGGATTTCTATAATAACTATAACTTCTATAATAACTTTTCGATTTTACATCATAGTTATGTGGTTGTGTGCTAATGGATTCACGAACATTCTTTTTCTATCTGCACTATGGGGGCGTCAAGTCCATCGTTATTAGATACCTTCCAACATGAACAGTCGCGTTCACAAACACCCACGAAGATCTCTTATTATTACTTTCCCATAGTGAAGTAAGAAAAGTTATGATTTCTTGCAAATTTTCGGATTTCATATTTTAACGAAAATACGCGTTTTGAAGTCCAATGAACCCATAAAAGTGGTTTTTATTATGCCTGTCTACGGGTGAGTGAGCGCGTGCGTGCTTTCGTTCCCATATGATTTTTATCAGATTTAGTATGTAAAAGTTTTTTAATTGCAGGTCATTCTGTAGAAGGTTTCTAACTGGAACCGGAACTCGAAACGGAACTTATCTATATTTTTTTTGGTATGGATTTTTTTAAACATTTTTTTGAAATTTCATGGCGTTGTCTGCATTTAAAGGGAAATCAAATGCTATATTTCCAAATGCTCAAAATTAAGGCTGCTACGAATTTTCGAAAATTTTGACTACTACCCGATTACTCAAAATCGAAATATCCAATTAATACAAATTGTCATATTATTTAATAGCCCTTAATTGTAAAAATATTTTTCGAAATGTGAAAATATGGACATTTTCAAACAATTATTCCTCAAAAATCTTCAAATCCCCGCCAAGGCGTTACGTTTTTAAAATTATTTTTTTTGTAATTAAAATAAAACAATATTGTTCAGCTATTTATCTGTGCCAGATTATTTAAAACGTAAAAAAAGGTATGGGAAAGTAGCAGCAACCTGTTTTGCACATTGTTTAATTTAAAGTATTTACATGATTCAGTAATTTATGCTCTCGACCATCCGTACACAGCCGTCTGCAATGTCCAAAGATAATTTTACTTTGTGAGTGTAGAGTCTGCAACTAATTCGATAAAATTCAAATTGTCGAATTAACAAAAACCCTCGTACACATCGACCTTATTTTTTACAACTGCATCAATTCTGAAATTGTCATTTTTCGATCGTTTTTTGTTTTCGAACTACGACGTCTTCCACAATTTTTTTAAGTCGCACCCCATATTTTACCAGCCGTGTTTGAATAGCGGTTGAAATTGTGTATTCGGTCATATGTTAAAAATCTAAAGTACGACATTGAGATTGATAGTTTTCGAGATAAACAAATTTCAAGAGAAAAAAACGCATAAAAGATTGAGTTATCCATGGAATTTTGATAGTTTAATTGTTTGCAAATGATCTAAATTTGGTAATAGTATATTAAAAAACAAGTTTCATAAGACATGATTTTAGAGCACGCGTCCAAGTTAGAAAACGAGCCGCTTGCGGCGAGTTTTCTAATGGACAAGTGCGCTTAAATGTCTTATGCAACGTGTATTTTATACTATTTTTTCTATTTTGGTCCAAAAAGTTAAAAATTACCTTATTTTATATTTTAATTTAAAAATATAATCGATTAGGAAAATTTTTGGTTTTTTGTTTTTGTTATGTGGCTGTTGGTAACATTTAAAACACATTTCAAACAATTCAAACTACTGTCAAATTAAAATTTAGACAAACAGTTTGAAAGTGAGTTAATTTTGAAAATACCTAAGACTTGAAGATAATATGGAAGAAGAATTATCTTGCACCCCACCCGAGCTACGCAAAGTAGCGGAAAATACGCTAAATAATCTTAATTTTTAGAACTTACAATTTGAAGGTTATGTTTATAACGCGTGAAGGTTTTCTTGTCACATGGTTGTCACCAACCTAACAAAATAAAATTTTGAATTCTTTTAGGAGTTGCTTAATGAAATCCAAATGAGTTTCATAAAGTAGTCAGTAAAGAACCAAAATAGAAAAAACAACATTAATTAACTGAAAATAACAATTAAATCGAACCGTCATCAAAATTTCAATTCTTTGTTTTTCGCTCAGGTATCGCACCATTTTTACCAGTAATCTTACAAATTATCCACAAAATTTGGAGGTAACAAACGAAAACACACGTAATAATGTTGAACTTATAGAATATAATGGGAAACTCGATTTTTTTTTACATTTTAAAACATTATATTATGGTAAATCTAAAAAGTGTATAAATGCTTTTATCTCAAAATGTTGGACATGTTCAAAAACTTATTCCTCAAAACCAGATTTTTTCTTAAAACTTTGTTAGCCGATAGAATCTCCCAAATTTTAGTTTAACGCCCTCCAAGCATTTTTGAAAAATTTGAAATTGATTAATTATTTATTCAAAAACGGAAACCCCAGTAGGTTATCAATTTTAAACAGGTCAATAGCCTATTTAAAGCGGTTTATTAGGTTTGTCAAAAATTTTCAACCATAGTAAGCATGAAGGAAAAAAATGGGCAAAACAGGTCGCTTGTACTTTCTCATTCTATTTACGTTTTAAATATTCTCGCGCCAATAAGTGAATTTGTAAATTTACATCTACACGCCACGCGGTGCTGGCCGTCCGCTTCAACGCCAAAGCGATGTCACAGACGAGCGACGACAGCACACTGGAGATTACCGTCCTACTAACTAACACGTTAACTATAGATTCCACTCCCGACTTCGAACTAAAAATCGCTATAAATACTATATTTAGAGAGTTATGAAAAATATGCAAAAAACGAAAACATATTTGTTAACAAGAGCTAGGCGTAGTTAAAATCACGTAACTTCCGGAAATTGGTATTAAAAAGTATCGTTTTTTTTCTTTAGTTTTAATATGGTTGAAAATTTTGTTAATCCTAATAAACTGCTTCAAACAGGCTATTGGATTGTTTAAAGTTTTCCTGAAAATGTGGGAGATTAGTAACAAATCAATTTGTAGTTCACTACAAGCTGTATGAGCTGAGAAAGTTAAAAAAAAAATGACGTCGGAAATTCTTATGGAATAATTTATTGAAAATGACCAAAATTTTGAGCAGCTAGAATTTTACAATTTTTATATTTCAAAAAATATTTTTACATCGTTTGATTAAGGGCTGTTAAATAATATGAAAATTTGTTAGGATTGAATATTTTGTTTTTGAGTAGTCGGGCATTAAAATCAAAATTTTCTAAAATTTGTAGGAGCCTTCATTTTGACGATACAGCATACGGAGGAGAGGCGTTTAATTTGCTTTAAATGTACTATAACGCTATGTATTCAAAATTTCAAAATTATGTCTAATTTCCGTTTCCGGTTCCGGGTAAGGACCCTACAAAAAACTACTTGTAACTAAAAATCTTTCACATTCCAAATCTATCAACGGGTTCCGGAGATATAGAGAAAAGAACGCACCCACCCACCCACACACAGACCGACATTTTTTTTAAATCATTTCTGTGGGTTCCTTAGACCCTTAAGAGTGCATTTCTGTGAAAATCTGTTATTCAAAAATATGCATAAAATCATAACTTTCCTTACTTCAGTAGAAGTATGGGAAAGTAAAACGAAATTTTTTAATATCAACAACTCGTTTTCTGCCGGTTACGTCATTTTAACTACCCCTATCAATTAGCTCTTGTTAAAAAAATATTTGTCATTCTTTGTATATTTTTGAT
This sequence comes from Ctenicera cuprea, assembly GCA_958336395.1. NCBI lineage: Eukaryota > Metazoa > Arthropoda > Insecta > Coleoptera > Elateridae > Ctenicera > Ctenicera cuprea. Next base: position 26,670,817 of record OY284490.1, read on the forward strand.
AGCATTATCGCGATTCTTAGTACAATCTGTAATTAGCTGCGGGCGCTTCCGTGCGGCTTAGTCGCTGCTAATATTCTTACTGTAACGGTACGACTGCCTATCGCAAGTTCAAATTCCCGCTAGGGCTTTACTTTTTTTTAGTTCAGTCATTTATTGCTGCAACATCCTACCTTTTATAAACAATTGAAAAAGTAATCAGAAACAAAAAGCATATAGGTACAATTAAATATAATTATTATGAGAAATAATTAATATCAGAAACAAAATTTTTCATTTGTCAGGGTCGGATAAATAGATTGCAATATGAAAAATATGTTAGAAGGTTTAAAATAATATTTTTTTCTGTAAAAAAGCTTAATTTGTTAGTTTATGGCTATGGCTACACCTATAATCTAGTTAAAATTCTAATATTAATTTCTAAACGAGTAACTATTAAAATTAGTGTATTAATAAATTCGCCACGAAATAAACAGCTAACTAATGGTTTGTAAATATCGTAAGGGAGGACTATTAATTATACACAATGTAAACATGTTAAATATAATTGGCGCTGCTACGTGTAGCATCGTTAAGTTAAGCAATCACTTTTTATCACTCATACGCATATGGTTTCAATTTCTTTCTCTTTATTAAAATAAATAAACTCTTTCCTACTTGGGTTATATCACCTAACGCAAGCAAGCAACATTTCGGCAATCTTTTAATTGTACATATTCTTTTTCTCTTTTTCTAATTTCTTGCAGACAAACGAGCTACTGTATCATTTTTCACAAATCTGTCTTATAATAAACATCTCGCAATCCATAATCCATAATCTCATAAAGATTTTTCGCAGAGCAAGAAGCATTTGTTACAATCATTTGTGTACTCGAGCCTAATAAATAAGAAAAACAATAGAATTTGTTTCACCTACGTTAAAAAAATATTTTTTTTATTTTCCCACGATATTTGTCTTGAAATATACAGGTTGTTGCAAATTGCGTGTTAACTATGGCGATCTCGCTTATTTGAAGAGATACGACGATGGTTTCATTAGAGAAAAGTTGTGGAATTTTATACCCACTAGTAACGTGAAAACAAATTAGAGCTATCTTGCTTAGTTTCTGAATAATCTAAAAAAAAACTGAAATTTTGAATTTTTTATTTTCGGCTATAACTCATTTATCATTTATGCTACATATTTCTAGTTCACGCATTATTAGGACACTTTTTCATGCTGAATTTAAATTTTTGGTCAAATTTGGTATAACTGTTACCATTGCTCATTTTCGACTGTCAATTGTTTTTTCTTATAGTCGGCATTTTAAATTTTTCCATATTTGAATAGAATTTTTAATTCTGATTTCAACGATGTGTCACACTTTGCATTTTGTTTAAGCTTTGAGCATTTCATTACAGAAAATAAAAATGTTATAAGAGTGCCATAGAAAGACCACGTCATTTAATTTATTTTGAAAGAATTCTAGTAGACCATGAACTGATGTAAGTAAAACAAAACACTAATTTTATTTACTTTGACCCTTGACCCTTAGATACATTAGGTATACGAAAACTTCAGGAAACTTGGTTATGAGCGTAGGCAGCAGGTTAAGTTATTTTTTACAAAAAAAAGCGAATGACACATTTACTAACACACAGATTAGAGAGTTTAATTTAGACAAGCTTCTGAGTATGTTTTACAAAAGTGTCATTGAAAATTTATTTAATATTTGTATTTGTAGTTCTAGTGTTAATACGTTGTATTTATTTTACCTATTATTCTTATTTGTTATGTCAGTTGCAAACACAATAACTGCAAATGGAATTTTCAGTAAATTGTGTATGTTAGAAACTTTACCACTCATTTGTTTTTGTAAAAAATAATTTAACCTGCTGTCTTCGCTCAAATCAAAGTTCCCTGAAATTTTCGCATACCTAATGTATCTAAAAGTCAAAGTAAATAAAATTAGTGTTTTGTTTTACTTCGATCAGTTCATGGCCTATTAGAATTCTTCAAAATAAATTAAATGACGCGGTCTTTCTATGGCACTCTTATAAAATTTTTATTTTCTGCAATGAAATGCTTGAAGCTTAAACAAAATGCAAAGTGTGACACATCGTTGAAATCAGAATTAAAAACTCTATTTAAATATGGAAAAATTTAAAATGCCGACGTTAAGAACAAAAAAAAGTTGACAGTCGAAAATGAGCAATGGTAACAGTTATACCAAATCTAATCAAAAATTTAGATTCAGCATGAAAAAGTGTCTTAATAATGCGTTAACTAGAAATATGTAATATAAATGACAAATGAGTTATAAACGAAAATAAAAAATTCAAAATTTCAGTTTTTTTTAGTTTATCCAGAAACTAAGCAATATAGCTCCAATTTGTTTTTAGATTATTAGTGGGCATACAATTCCACAACTTTTCTCTAATTCAACCATCCTCGTATCTCTTCAAATAAGCGAGATCCCCATAGTTAACACGCAATTTGAAACAACCTGTATAAAGTGATAACTTTTAAATAAATAAAAACACAAAATTTAAGACCAATAATTAAAAGAGTTCTCCAATTACACAGAAAATGGTGTTGCTGGTGGAAAAGTAAATTTAAACGGTGTTTATTGAAATATGTAATTTTCTAATTGAGCAAACCATGTAAATTATAATAATTTTTAACTGCTTTTTCGCACATTTGAAATAAAAGCAGCCACGGGGTGTTCGTATAAATATTTCCTTGCTTGTATTTTTCTTACTTTATTTGTTTTGGGCTGGAAGCAACCAAGAATCGAACTTAGCAGGTTTAGTGAAGCAGAGCCAAAACCGGCAACCTTAACCTCTACTCTATCGTCCGAATATTTTAAGCGTTGCAGAATCTTGCAAAGAATTTTCTTTATTTTATTATTCTTATCTTGTGGCTAATCTAGATACAAGAAAAAAATCAATAAATGATTAATTTTGTTATTAGGCAATTTACGTACATCTCAGGAAATACTCAAGACTATAAAGTTAACGTTAACCGTTTTGGGTAAAAATAATAAACTAGAAGCATGAAATTTTTACTGGTGTCAGTATGAGTGAAATAACTAAATAAAACCCGTTTTTACGTATTGCGGAGGACTGTTCCACAAAAATTATTCGGTTCCTCAAAATAATTGCAACAATATTGTTTTACCATCCCTTTAAATTATGGGTGAATTACACAGCACAAACATCACACCACTTGCCACTTTCATGTTTGCCGGGTTTGATTTGATTTCAGTACAGCTCGATTTTATTGCTGCCGATATACTTTCAGCACGTTTCAAAAAATGTATTACATTTAGAGACCGATTTAAACTTTACCTCCATCCAAAACCTGGCATCTATAGCCGAATTAGAGTTTTTATTTCGTAACTTTAGAATCGGCAACTTTTATAACGTTTCTATAAAAATTCTATAAATTACTGATATCGACCTGGACCACTTTAATGTAAAAAAATAATATAAACTGAATTTTTCAAATTGATTGCATAGTTGTTTTATTAGATTTATTTATGGTTTTACATTCAATTTTAAGATTTTTTCAAGAAATGTTTGCGCATCTGAATTAAAGTTATTGTACCCTTATCGCTTTCTGTGGTATCTGTAATTAAAATATGACGTTAATTGCTTCTGGTGTGTTTCAATATGTACTTTAGTAAAAAAAAAAGTAAAAATTTCCTAAATATTAGTCAAAATATATCTACATTCTAAATGTAATATTTAATGTCTACGATTAACAAATGAGTTCGGGGGCCTTTAATATTTGCCTAAATTAACAAAATTGCATAAATTTTAACATTCTACTTCAGAATCGAATACGAGCTTTCCTATTGTAGTATAAAAAAAACATTTAAAAAAACCAATGAAACAAACAAGAAAAAAGCCACGAAAAAAAACCAAATTAAGTTATTTTCAGTTTATTGTATAATAAATTAATAACTAAAGTCCGAACGTTTAGCCCCAAAACTGCAAAATATTTCCTTAAAAATTAATGAATACACGATAACCATGGGCGTACTTAAATCCATTCAGTTGCACAATTTTGAAAGGTTTCTACAACTACAACTGCATTATTTAAGATACATCGTTTTGTTCAGTATTACTTAATTACTATTGAGCTAGGCCAGAGACGTTCTGCACTCCATATCTTGAGATGAAGGAAGAAATAAAGCATGGTGAAATGGAGAAGGAAATGGTATAGATGAAGAAAGTAATAATAGATTAAAATGACATATTCATAAAATTGTTTCGTGTAGTACTTTTAAAACTCGTCAATATTCATAGTCTACGCTTATCAACCCTATTATGATTTCACTAGAAATTAAACAAGCATCAATTGCAGCTGACCAAATAAATAATAAGTAACTAAACGAGCTCGCATAAGGTCAAACATCTAGGCGTGATGCTGTTTTAATCACTTAAATATGTAGTTCGTTTAAAATTGCATAGATGCGACAACTATATGTTTACATGTATTATGCAAGAATGTATTGGTAATTTATTGCCTTATACTTTCAATATTGACTAAATACTAGACTAAAAAACCGATCACTGATGATAACTATGTTTAAATCAATATTTCTAAAATTAAAAAAAGATATATTGGACAGAGAAAATCTAGGTCATTATTTTCCATAGTCTAACCGTATCTTATAAAAACAATGAAAATCAATGTTTTACTTTCCCATACTTCCAGTATGGGAATGTGATTGCGAAAATTTTCGATCGCTAGATTTTGACGGAAATACATGTGTTATACCTTCAAGAACACAAAAAATTGTTTTCTAATTAATGTCTGTATAAGTGTGTGTGTATGTGTGTGAGTGTGTATGTGTGTGTGTGTGTGTGTGTGTGTGTGTGTGTGTGTGTGTGTGTGTGTGTGTGTGTGTGTGTGTGTGTGTGTGTGTGTGTGTGTGTGTGTGTGTGTGTGTGTGTGTGTGTGTGTGTGTGTGTGTGTGTGTGTGTGTGTGTGTGTGTGTGTGTGTGTGTGTGTGTGTGTGTGTGTGTGTGTGTGTGTGTGTGTGTGTGTGTGTGTGTGTGTGTGTGTGTGTGTGTGTGTGTGTGTGTGTGTGTGTGTGTGTGTGTGTGTGTGTGTGTGTGTGTGTGTGTGTGTGTGTGTGTGTGTGTGTGTGTGTGTGTGTGTGTGTGTGTGTGTGTGTGTGTGTGTGTGTGTGTGTGTGTGTGTGTGTGTGTGTGTGTGTGTGTGTGTGTGTGTGTGTGTGTGTGTGTGTGCGCGTAGGTCGGTATATAATTGTGGGGACATTGATAACAATGTAACCCTACTTGTGTGGACTTCACGAATTATGGGGACATACACGCGTCCCCACAATTTATTTCTGTGTCTAACCTATTCTGTGGGGTCTCCCCACTCTAAAAAGTTGATTTTTAAAAAATGTCCCCGCAATAATGGTTATTTTTTGGTATGTAATTTGCTATGTTTATAACCCTACTTATGTGGACATCTGAAGCATTATATAGTGGCGCCCTCTGGATCAATTTTAACGCGTCTTTACTGCCAATAGTTTTACGTTATTAGTCATGGTTTTGCATGTGCGTTGCATGGTTGGGCTTTGGCACAATATAGGTAAGTTCTATGAACAAGTATCCTTAATTTTCCAAGTATGAATCTGAACCACACATTAAGTACCTATGTAAAATGTTTATTTATTGGTTTGTCAATTTACTGTGTATGTATGTAGGCACTACATCGGATACTATTCGGTTTTATTAACCTACCTATTATTATAATTTTGGTTTACAAGGCGGGGCACCGAAGTTGAATCAAGATTGTTAACACCTATTTATTGGACGGTTTGTGCTTTTTATAAGACAGCAAAAATGTTATTCTCTTTGCGGTGGTTTACAATTATTGGAAAAATCTGTATTGTTTGCCGTTACTTGGTGTAATTGCATGATCAAAAAATTTGAATTGTAATAATAAAATAATTTAATTAACATGCAAATTTCACAAATAAATAATAAAACAGGTGGCACTTCTAGTTGTGCAGAACGCTGAAAGTTGTGACCAAAACTAGAATACAATTGAATATATAAAGGCTTAAGCCCTGTACTTGATACTTTTTCAACGTGCTCACATGGCCACTTCTGGTTTTCGTATAGAAAAAATACTGTATAACAAACAGAAAATTTTATTTAGTTGTTTAATTTAATACGCCTAAACTGATTATCATAGACACCTAGTGTATATTACTTTTTTATAGACAATATTAAGTTCTATGGAAAAACATATCATTGTGATTTAAAATAAAATTACCGATTTGGTCACTTTCGGTTCTCCGATTTGCCTCATATTCAAACATTATGCTACGTTTTAAGTGCAAAACACGTGTGCAACCGTTTAGAAACAATACAAACTGAAAATTTAACTTTTAAATTTTGCAGTTGAGGGCATTGGTGTAAAAGGTTGAGATACCAGGTAATTCGCCTATGCTAATTACCTGCAGTTTTAAATTCCATCATACATATTTAAAATGGCATCGTACAAAGTAGGATGTTATATTGCTGTTCGAAGTTATGAAGGTAAGATTTCAGTTTTATCAATTTTTAGCGAGTTTGTTTCATTTTGTATGCAGTATTTTTTTACTTTAATGAACAAATTAACATTATGTATTACTATCCACAAGCGCGCGGCGCACGGTATTTGACCCAAAACAATAGTACACATATTTTGTTTTAGAACCATTCTATATCGCACAGTGCCTGGAAGCAATTCCGAAAAAATCTAATTCAAGCAAAAAATATAAAATAAAGTGGTTAGATCGTTGCAGTAAAAACAATGAAGGCACTTTATACAACGACAGTTATGAAGACAAGATATTTGTAAAGAACATTATGTGTAAAACAAAAGTAGTTAAGGCAACAAGGTTTCAGGTGCTATTAAGTTTAGCGGAAGAAAAAAATATTCTGTTACTGGAAGGTAACTATCAGGAAGAACATAACGTTGAGACTGCTAGTAACCAGCATGAATTCAAAACAGGACCAACCCACAAATTAGAAGGTAATTCTAATATCATTGCAAAAGGCAGTGTTCCTGAAAATAAAATTACGTGGGATCTCGTAAATATACATTTAGCAGTTAATGAAACACTTAGTCTTCGTAATGGAGATGTAATAAGTATTTCTGAAACACAGAAAAATCATTTAAATGCGTCGTTTGACTGGTATAAAAGTAATGAACTAAAGACCAATAATAAAATGAACAACATAGAGGTGCCAAGAATTTTTGAGATTTTGCACGGTGAATATCCTAATAGTGAAACTATGAAAGACAGAAAATCAGAAGAAATAATTAAAGAATGCTTGCCAGAAATCACCATAAATATTAATCCACAAGGAAGTGAAATTGTAAAGGACAGAAAATCAGGATTAATAACTAAGGAATGCTTGCCAGAAATTCCAGCAGAAATTAGTCTACAAGAAAATAAAACTGTAAAGAAAATCGCTTTTGACATTAGTCCACAAGAAAATAATGACCTCAACTCTTCTATATTAATGGTAAGCCCCGAAAGTCAAGATGAGATAACAGGAGTAATGCTGAGCAACCGTAATGTCTCTAAAGTATTGGCGAACGAGTTGGGAACTTGTGATATGTTTGAAAGAATTGGTCTGATAGAAAATGAAAGAGAACAGCAGGAAAATACACCAACTTTCGATACAGTCACAAATCAAACAAACATAAAAGATATTCCACAGGACGAAGACATTCAAGGGCAGCACAAACAAATATTTGGATACAGCTTGGAAGAAAGGAATATAGATAGAACAACAAATCAAGAAGAACACTCTACTGAGACACAAATACTGAGAAACCTTGATATTAATGTGAAACGTGAAATATCCTATGTACGAGTAGACAAGCGGCCTAAAATAATCATTCATCAGAATGTTATAATTCCCGCAAGTAAAGAACCGGATGAAGCTGCCGATGACCAGATGACGACACCTGTTGTAATACAAGCAGAAATCAAAAATTGTGATACTAACCAAAGAACAGCAATAATTCAAATGCAGCCTAATATTAACCAAACATGGAAAAGCAAAAAAGCAACGATCGATGTTACAAAAACGAATATGTCTAATGAATGTGCACAAACATCTTTGTTCTCAAATAATGTTAAAAACGAATATTTTGATATTTTTCCGCCTACATTGGATTATGCACACACTGAAACATTAACGCGAAACCCCAAGTTAATGCTTGATGGCACTACCAATACCAAAGAAACACTAGTGCCGTCAACGGAAAATACAATTCAGCATTTTGAAAGTTCAGTTTCTATCAAAAGTTCGGTTATGCCACAAACATCAGAATACGCAGAAGCGTTGGTGGATGTTAATGCAATGAATACGTCTCCCGAATGTGCCCAAATACCTATGATTTATTGGCTATCACAAGACGCAAATGACGAGTATGTCGCCAATATGGCGCCTCCTTGCAGTTATGTGCCTGATACTGATAAATTATTAGAACGAACTGTAACTCCAGAATACCATAATTTAATGCCGACCACCACAAATGTGACAGAAAACAAAATTGTGCCAAAGGAACACGAAAATCTAGTAGATTCTCAGATCGCTATTTCTCCTGAAGATGGATGTGCATCAAATACCGATCCATACATTTCCTCAGGATCTGACTATGTTCCACCTTCCATCGCCAGTGAGGACTCGGGTGGTGACGCATGGGAAAAAAATGTAAGTGAGATTCAAGAAGTAAAGACAACAAGAAGTATGAAAAAGCAAAAGAACAATAAGAGATATGCTACTTTCTCACCCGTCAAATTCAGTACATCTTCAAGCGAAGAAGAAAATACTAGTGAAATTACAGTTCAGGTCACAAAAAAAAATTCTATTGGCCGCCGTGTATACGACAAAAAACACGCGTGTTATTTCTGCAATAAGTTTGTGTGCAAAATTGCACGACATTTGGAAACTGCTCACTCCTGCGAAACTGAAGTGGCAAAACTTTTAGCCATGTCCCCGAAATCGAATGAGCGAAAAGAAGGTTTCTTATGTATTCTTCGAGCAGGAGATTATTATCACAATATTAAAGTGATGGCTGTGAAAAGTGGAGAACTTATTTTAAGTCGCAGACCGACACAACATGAAAGTCGCAGTCTCTCTTATCATAATTATGGTCCATGCCCTAACTGCTTGGGATATTTTTTATTCCGCAATTTATGGCACCACGTTAAGTACTGCTGCCCAAAAAAAACGCATACAACCGACGATCAGGAGGGGACGGCAGTAGCAAGAAGAGACATCAGAGGTGAAAGTTGTGCATTAATGGGTCCTATGAACAACGAGGTGTCCGAAGAATTTATAAAAGACATATTATCTACTTTCAAATGTGATTTTGTATCAGCAGTCTGCAAAGAAGATGAACTTATTTTAAAATTCGGTGCATTGCTTTTTGAAAAATATTCTCATCATCAGTATGATTTTATTCGACAAAATATGAGGCAATTATCAAGATTACTTATAGAAGCTCGTACAATAAGGAAATCAATAAGCAATTTATCCGAAATATTGCTACCAAAAAATTTCGATATACTTATTGAATCAGTTAAATCACTCTGTGTTTCGACAAGAAATGAACAAAGAACCCAACAATACGGCATACCATCGTTGGCTCTAAAGTTGGGTCACAGTCTACGAAAATGTTCACTAATTGCAAGAGGCATAGCCTTACGCAAAGGAGATGTAACAATGAATCGCAACATGGAAGGATTTTTGGACTTGATGAACATCGAATGGCACAGTAAAGTGTCTTCGTCCGCATTAAGAACACTGCGTACAAGAAAACTAAATTCTACGCAGTTGTTACCAATAACCGACGACATAGTAAAATTAAATAAGTACTTGGACTCTTTAATGGAGGAGCTAGTTAAAACCTTAAAGGTATCTGTTACCTTGCAAAATTGGTCGCGACTAGCAGGAGCAACGTTGGGCCGAATTGTTATATTTAATAAACGGAGATCTGGTGAAGCATCGCGAATAACTTTGCAATTTTATGCTTGTCGTCCTAACTGGGCAGAGCAGTGCACGTCCGAACTAAAACAATCTTTAACCCCACTGGAAAGTTCTTTAGCCAATCGTTTAACAATAGTAGAGGTTCCAGGAAAGTCCCGCGCATCTTTTAAAGTTCCTATTCTGCTAACAACCGAAATGAAAACTGCCATAGATACGCTGATCGCCACAAGAGATGTAGCAGGCATAGATTCTAAAAACGTTTATATATTCGCCAGATCAGGACACTCTTTAAGTCACATTAGAGGACACGATTGTCTAAGACAGTTTTGCAGGGAAGCAGATTTGCAGAATCCAAGATTAATCACAAGTACTAAATTGCGTAAATACATAGCAACTGTAGCGCAAGTGTTTGATCTAAAAGACACTGAGTACGACTGGCTGGCGCGACATCTTGGGCACGACATTCGTGTACATCGTGAATTTTATAGGCTACATGAGTCAGCAGTTGAACTAACTAAAGTTAGTAGGATTTTACTAACGCTGGACAAAGGCGAAGCAAATAAATTCAAAGGAAAACCATTGAATGAAATTGGCGTTGAAGGTAGTTTTAAATGTTCGGAGATCTTTACAATATTGGCTATACCATGCAATATTATTTTTAGAACTTCCTAATATTGAAGACAGCGAAGGCAGCGACACCGGAAGCGAAAGCGAAGGAGATGAAGCCGATCAAAACACAGCCAGTGCTCGTTCCCATGCTCCTGCTAAAATAAATGGTAAACTCTTTTAATTAATACAAACTTGCTAAACAAACTAGAGGTACACTATTGTTGAGTCATGAATAAAAGAATGAATAAATAACTAAATGAATAGCTACATAGATAGATATATAGTTACAAATTGAGGGTCATGGTGTGGTAGTGCATTCGCTCCTGGTTTTAAAGTTGTAGAGAATGCAATACGCGACTAAGTCGGCCGTGCTCAAGGGGTAGGCAAGTAGGTACTAGTACAGTTAGTGTTTTTCCTCTCAGCCAGGTTACTAGGGTTACTAGGGTAGGACATTATTATTTATACCATCAGTTTCAATTGTATTGTCTTTACAGCAACTCGTCATCAGCCAACAGAGTCAAAACGGAAACAACCACAACAAATCGTTCGTAAGCCCTGGTCAACTCAAGAAAAAGAAGCAGTACTTAGTTTTTTTAAATTGTCAATAAGAAAAGAAACAGTTCCTTCTAAGGCACAAGGCGAAGAATGCATTGCAAAACACAAAGATGTCCTAAAAAATCGTACTTGGAAAGACGTTAAATACTGTGTGTACAATCACATTAATGTAATTAAAAAACAGAAAAAGAAATAAAATGTGTTAAATCGGGAGTTTAAGAAGTACTACCCCAGCAGTATCTTGGGTATATTTTCAAGTTATTAGAATAATCCTTTATTTCGTTTGATTTGACATAGGCGTATGTAAAATGACTTACCTAATCTATTTCATAGTCTACTGTTGTTGACCATAGCATGGAACTTTATAAAAATACGGCAGGAGGCAAATTTTAATATTAAACAACAAGAAGGGGCAAATTAATAAGATCTAATACGTGAAGAATTTTTAAAATGTATAAATATTTTCGTTTAGCACGTTTTTGTTAAGATTTTACAGGATAATGGTAATATCGTAAAATATGTATAAAGTTCAAATAACAAAAGTTGCTTAGAGTTTGAAATATTCGTAGTAAACGAGAAAAATTACGCCATTTTATAGACAATAATACATCAAATCAAACAAAATTTTCATATTTGCAATTAATCTTGAGTTTGATATACGTTTTCTATGTGGATACTAGTTACGTAAGCTTCCATTATTATTTTTTTCAGAAAAGGTTATTGTACCTGCTTTTTACACAGCCCCGATTCTTCATTATTCATTTATTCATTCTAATCTTGCATATGTATATTATAAATTTTGTATTTTCTAATAAATGTCTTATTAATACGGATCTCTTTATTATAGTGCTAATACCATTACTGTATCCTATACAGTCTTTTACACAGGTACTTTTACTTGTAGGTTGTAGTTCAGAAGTTCTCAGGTGGTAAAGAAGGCTAGAATATTGCAGTAATGCGTGCAGTTTACGCGCGATTACACACTGTGTATAAAAACGGCAGTTAGAGTTAGATATCAAAATATTTAAAATAAAATAAGACGTTTTTTTCGGAGGCTTTAAAGCCTGGGAGTAATATTTTCAGGACGAATAAGAATATTGTGGTAGAGACCAAAATTACGCAGATTTCGTGAAGTTATTTTACGCTGGATTTTAAGCAACCGAAATTTGCGAGTGGTGATAATGGTATAATATTTCTCTTCTTGGCGACGTTGACTTGTAAATAATTAAATATAATTTATTTTGATTTTGTTTTAACCATCAACACTAGTTATCGTTCGTTAATGACCTTGAAAATAAGCCAAAACGTCACCAAATAATAGTATATTAAAGAACGACTTTCATAAGGCAGGTTTTATTTGTTATATCGACACAATTTATTGGTTCACATTTAAGAAAGATAGTATTAGCTTAGCATACCACTACTAACTTAATTCGTTTTTGTTTGTTTTGTTTAAAACAGCATTTCAAATTTTTTAATTTATATGCAGCAGTCCTATTAGGTACTTTCCAAAAATAAAAAGTGTAAGTCCACACTATTACCACACAATCTATACTGTGGGGACCCCGAAGTGTAAGTCCACACTTTTATTACACAATCTATACTATGGGGACCGTCCACATAATTAGGTTCTATAAAAATCCTATTGAATTTGGTGTGTATCATTATGGCGATTAAAACATATAGTAACTTACATCATTGCGATTCGCGTGCACCGGGTAACTTCGAAGTCCCCATAATTTCAGTTATAGTTGGCGTCCCCACAAGCATTACGGCACCCGGATGGGTGTGTGTGTGTGTGTGTGTGTGTGTGTGTGTGTGTGTGTGTGTGTGTGTGTGTGTGTGTGTGTGTGTGTGTGTGTGTGTGTGTGTGTGTGTGTGTGTGTGTGTGTGTGTGTGTGTGTGTGTGTGTGTGTGTGTGTGTGTGTGTGTGTGTGTGTGTGTTACGTAAAATCTCAGGAACTACTAGACCGATTTGAATGAAATTTGGTATACCTGGGTATAACAAAAGTTTGTCAAGCCAAACTGTTTTTTTACTACCCGGAACCTGAAATGGCAGTTAGACATGATTTTTTGTAGCATTTTGTCCGGAAAACGAATTTTCTAAATATAATAAAGAAGTTTGATAGAAGACCGTAGGTCAAAGCGACTGCTTTATTTCCGAACTTTTCCGAAAATTGTTCAATAACTGGAAACACGTATTGTTTTAATTTTGTTAACTTATAGAGCTGTGGATAAGCTACAATTTGATTGTGTCTCAGCCCGTTAATTTCTCTGTAACGCTTTCTATGAATTTTTGAATATTTTGACTTTAGCGCCCATTTACTCAAAAACTAGGTAATAGATCTTCATAAAATGCGATAAAACATAGATTTGAAGATTTTAGCTGCAGAAAAGTATTAAAGTATGTAAATTATAAATTATTGCGAATAATGAATAAAACAATAAATATAAAACATGCAGGTATTTATGAAAACTTCTAAAATACACACTTTCAAATTCACATGATTTACATGTCGCTGAAATGTGTATAAATTTAAGTTGCCACATACAAGAAAAACATGCAAATGAATTAAAATCCCAGCCCCAGCTTATTTTTATAAACATCTATAAATCGACCGAATTATAAACAAGTTGTTAACTTACTTTAAAAAAGTATAAAAATGTCTCTTGAAAAAGACAAAAACTACATGTTTAAAAGCAGTTTTAGAAAAATTTGTGGCTGGAAGACTTGGCTGCGTTCTGACTAGACTTTTAGGTTTTTGATTTTCTTTTGCAGAATAATTTATTTTATTATTTATAAGTTCGAGCTTTACTTGTTTTATTTACAATAAAATAATTTATTTCCTAACAGATATTTGATGTACCTAGAATAAACATTGTGTCTTAATTTTCCAGAAATGGGTTCAACCCTAAAAAATTGTTGATTATTTCATAATTTTGTTTGTAATTCCGAAACTAACAAAATATGTATCATCTTAAATTGAAACTGCTTGCGTTATTCCCATAAGAACTGTTTCAAAATGTTTACCTATCTACCGCCCCACCGATCTTAGTATAAGTGTAATTAGGTTTAACTACTACTTTTAGTGTTTGCTTTTATAACTAGATAATTGTTACTCCTATTAATAAAATTGGTTACTTTTAATTTGTTTCAGTTTTTGTCGAACTTTGAAGATCCCTCCAATTATCTTTTGTTACAAATCTGTTGCTATAGAAACTATCTTCTAGGTATATAACAGAAATGACCGAACCGAATTGTTAGTCTTAAAATTCTACAAAGAAGAAAGTAATTTTAGTGAGAATGGTGGTCGACGTAAAAAAGCATTTATCAAAAAATTTGATTTTTGTTAAGCTATTGGGTTGCTGGGCACCTAAAAATAAATTAAAGGCGAAATTGTATAAGGTTTATTGTGCTTTTATGTATATCATGTTCATCGTATTGGTACCTATAGGCTCAATTTTGTATTTTGTTACCAAAGATAATCTTACTGTTCCGGATATAACTGATAATGTCTACATGGTATCGGAGCTGACGGCATACATATTCAGAATGTGGTATTGGCTTAAAAAAGAATCCCTAATTAAAGAAACACTTGAGACACTGAATAATCTAGCTTTAAATCAGCAACATGTTGATCAAGAAACAATTCTGAATATATATGCAATTAAAGCCCTAAAACTTTATAGAATTTTTACGAGCGTTTGCGTAGGAGCTCTCTTTGCTTGGGCATCAGTTCCATTTTTTTCTGAGAAAAGAATTTTACCGCTGGAAGTATGGTATCCCTTTAATACATTGGAAAATACAACTGTTTATGTATTTGTATATCTGCATATTTTCTTAGGTACGTATTACCACATTATTAGAAATGACAAAAACAATTTTAAATTGTATGCTTAGTTTAGTTTTCTACTCCATTAGATTATTTTAAGCTCCTTGGTGCAGGAATTTATTAATTGTATTACATTTTGAATTTCATATACTTTCGGCACAGAGAAGCATTTATTTATTAAAATTTTAAGTTTCAAATTTAGGATTTCAACGGAAATATATGTTTTCACCTTAAAAACTCATAACATTAGAAAGAATTGTCCAATTTCTATACGTTTTGAAATGCAGCGGTATATCAAAAATTCACCGACAAAATGAACCATCAAAAAAATTTGAAACCGGAAACGGAAATTAGACATGATTTTTGGTAGCACTGGTTTCGGATAATACAGTTTTAAATTTGAAAACAGAATCTGATAGAAATTCTTAAAGCAAAGCTAATTTATTCCGAACTTCTAAGTTCAAATTCATTTTTTTTTGGAAAATTTTAACTTTATTACTCAAAAACGAGTTAGCAAATTGAAATAAAATTTGGTATTGTAGCAATAGCTCTAGAGCAACACAAAACCTGTGAAGTAAAAATTATTTCAAAATTTAGGAAATTTTCAAAAATATATTGATCATCAAATCAATCAAAGAGCTGGCGATGAACTATAACTTGATTTGTATCCTAACCCGCTAATATCTCTTTGACGCCTTCTATGAATTTTTGAAAATTTTTTTTAACGCCTAATTACTCAGAAACAAGCCACCAGTTTAAGATGAAATTTAATATTTGCATGCTCTGGGAGTACACAATGTTACGAACTAAGAGATTTTGGAACATCTAATACGTAATGTGAAAAAAATTATACTTGAAATTTTTTTAAAATACAGTGCTCAGTTACTAACTATATGATTTTATTAAAACTTTCTGCGCTATAGGCATAAACTAAATGCTATAGAAATAGCTAGAGATGAGCTACAATTTAGTTCATGTCTCAGTTCACTAAATTCTCCGCCACGCTTTTTACGAATTTTACAAAATAAAAAATTTCTGTTTAAGCTGAGTTACGCAAGAATGGGTATAATTTTAAGTGCAGCAAAAATTGGGATTGTTAATTTGCCCCCTTCCAACCAAATTTTAACGGACATATTTGTCCTTTTGTTTTAATTTTTCTTTAATCCCAAGCAAGTTTTTCCAAAAAACCATAAAATTGATTTTCTCTTCCATTTAAAGAATTAGGTCTCTAAATACAATAGGACAAGCCTGCGGTTTGTTACTGAACACTCCAGCTAACCGCTGCGCTACTACAGGCAGCTGTAGAACTGATTTCGATTTCACAATAGTACATGCTGGTGCGCTTCTGTTGACTACATGGTCCAACGCGTGCAAGAATCACATTCACATTGTGAATGTTCTCGCCTTAAAAGTATAATGCAAACATGTTTTTGAAAATATGATAACCAATGATTTTTAAAGCATAGGAAAGGCCAGGCGAAGTGCTTCGCTTATTGTTTCCATTTCAATCATAATTACTGGAATTTACGATAAATGTGTCGATTACAGTTTTTATTGCATAACAAAACATTATAAAGTTTAAACAATACTCAATCAACTATATCAATGGATCTTGAAAATCGAAATGTAAAAATTATTTCTCTTTGACAAAGCATACAAATTAAATTACAACTTGTATTTCAATAAATTTCGTCTTCAAGAAATGACAAGTGTTTAAAGTAAAATTTTAAAGTTTTTTTTATCGTAAAAAATTGGATAAAGTATAACCTACGCGACGGAGTTCTGTTATAATTCGAAACTAAACAAAAATAAAGAAAAAATCGCATAATCTTACACATATTACTGTATTACATTTCATAATTAGCTTAATACGAGTATTAACTTGATACACTTGTATTTTAAGGTTTAAAGTGTGCAATAGGTACGTAGTTTCAGCGGTGTAAGTGTACCACTTGTCTCTTGCTTTCATATTTGTGCAGCGGTGCATCAAACTGCAAATATCAAGTCATGTATTTTAAAATTAAACCAGTAAAATTATTTAAACATGTTTGAACAGCAGTAATAAGATGTAAATTTGAAAATTACAAACTTACTGGTAGCTTCCTAAAATAAATATTTGTTTAAATATCTTGCAAACGTAGAATAAACGTTGTTTACATTCTTTTAATGTAGCAAGTGATTAACAGGTAAAACGCATCCACCATACTTGTCATCTTTTCGCATGTGAACGCATATCACCTTAATGGCACTTAGAAATAATAAGAAATTTCATTCAAGCTTCCCATGCACCAACTACATATTTTAATATAAATAAATTAATTAATAACTTTTACATATATATCTGTTTTAAATTTTATACGTATTTCAACGTGATCTCACTACATTATCAAAAACCAAATGAAAAATAAACAGTTGGTGTTGACTTAATATTGATTATCTATGTCTGCAGATGACTTGATTTCTATTGCAAAACAACTAACAATGGCGAATCTGGAAATTATTCTCCGCATTCACTAAAACTACAGTTTTGTTTGTAAATTTCAAGTGCTTCCAGTACCTAATTTAGGTTTATTCACAAAAGTATAATAATTTTCTAGAGTTATTAGATGTTATTAAATGATTGTGTTCTAATCAGTGTTTAGCGTAATTGGATTTATGTAGGAGTTTATAAAAGGTGTTCAAAAAAGTGTGAAATGAGTTCAGTTCTACCAATCCTAGCCAGTATAGCATATGTGGTACATTTGCTATACTGTGAATACATATGCTATACTGTGCATATGTTATACTAGGTAGCATAAGAAAAACAATGACATCCAAAGTCTACTTGACACTTTTTTTGAACGCATGCTATTTGCAAGAAAGTATGTGTTCTTGTAACTAATATCACGATTAATTATTATCTGACCTATATGCAACAAATTACAGTGGGAGCAATTTAATTAGTTAATGCCTTGTTTTAGTAAATCATCTGTTTTTTCTTTGGCATTAGACAATGCGTTTAAAGTTTCTTTAGGTGCTTTAGGAAATATATTTATATGTTATTTATTTCTGTTTATAAGGCATTTACAAAAAATAAATTGTTCTTGTTGGAATACGTACGATATAGGCCAGATAATAAGAAACGTTGATATTAGCTACAAAAAACACATGGGTTGTTACAAAAATGTAAACCATTACATAAATCCAATTCATACAAAAGAAATAAAACATTTCCTGAAAATTTGAATGATAAATTTTAAATAAAATTCTGAAAATCTTTCGCAAATGATCAAAACAGAAATAATGTATTTAATAGTGACAATTCATACTAAATATCCCATATTTTTTGTTGGTTATGGAAAAAGTACTTTATCGGAAATTTCTCAAACCTTGAACCGTTCATTAATTGTATATTGCATCGTTTCACACAACAGTTATAATAATGATTGAATACATCCAACTAATATTGCATAAATTTGTGCAGGCATACGCAATTTGGGCAGTAATTCAAAATCGCAATCGTATGTGTTCCGTGGTCACTACAGTTTAGTGGTAGTATTTAGCCCTAAACATTCTCCAATTTATTAATCTTACAATATTCACATAGCGGGAATTCGTATGTATTTACATTTCCCGCTCGTAAAAGGTTAAATACAAACATTTATAGTCCAGCCGTATTGCCTGTACGCTACATGAAAGGCTTACTTATTAGATTAGATCTTTACAAAAAATTTTTTTGTATTATTTACCCGTACTATTATTCAAAAACCTAAAAATAAAAACGGTTTTTTCCATCGTCTAAACCTGCATTATATTTAATTTTGCTTGGTCTAAAATGCGTTGCTTAGTGCCACTGAACATACGTAATTCAAAAAAGATTTTGTCGATAAAATCCGTACGCGCCCCATTTTTAATGTTACGCGGTGGTGTTGAAAAGTAAAAACTGTATGTAAAAGTAACTTTTTTTTTATTGAAGTTTGGAACTTGATTTTTGTTTGGGTAGGCACTGCCTACCCTGCCTAATAGGACAGACCGCCACTGGTAACAGCATTATTTTACATTCAATGTCACGTGCTCCATACAGCACACCTTTACACAACTGATACAATAGCGGCGGTGGGTTGTAATTCTCAAAATTTTCATTAAATTTCCATTTGGGTTGTTTTCCCTTTCTTAGTGAATGGCCACTTTGATCAATGTGCCTACATCGTTTTTTTGAAAACTGTGCAGTCCCATCAAAACCATTTTACTTGTTCTGCCCTATATTGCTTTGCAGGTTTTGCAGGTTCTTGAGTAATAACAATAATGCATTGTAAGTGGTAGTTCAAATCTAAAGCAACTGCTGGTAATAATACGTATTGGTAACTAATAAATTACTGAGCCTCTAACTGAAACGTTATGCGTATTTTCAGCTATTTTCCTAAGTCTAGCTCCCATGTTTTTTGTTCTTATTTGATGTAAACGGTTTCTTCGGTTTGATCTTCTTTCTGACAATTTATGCACTTATTTTTGTCAATATGTGCTTTAAAGTACCGATCACCTTCAGAATCATCATTTGAAGTGGTAGCCATAGGCGCCGAATACGGGGGGGGGGGGGCTCCGGGGCTCAAGCCCCCCCAAAAAAATATCAGGGGGGCGCAACCCCCCTGATATTTTATGCATATAAAAAATGGGATTAATACGCGACCTTTTGCCGGAATTTGTTAAATTTATTAAAGTAGCATTAACGATTCCTGTATCTTCGTGTAGCGCAGGGCGTTCGTTTTCTGCTTTACGAAGGTTAAAGACATATTTAAGGTCAACTATGTCACCAAAAAGACTTAATGATTTGGCTCTACTTCATATTCATAGAAACCAAGATACAGATTTAAATATAAACACAATTGTAAATTTATTTATCGTCAAGACAGAAGTGAGACGAAATACTTTCTTTGTGGAGTAAGTTTTGTTTTTGTGTAGTACTGTTCTTCTTGTTACTTTATGTTTCTAATTAGATTTACTGTTCATTTTTTTTTTTTTATGAAAATATGTACTTAAAATAACGCGTTTCAAAACCATTGGAGTACAAAATAGCTTATTTCTGTTAAATTCCTACAAAATCAATATGCAATAAGCAGTACTACATTTTTTAACAAATAGAGCATAAAAGCACCAGAAAATCGAAAACTTGTGCCCACGAAACCTATTTTTCCAAGGCAATATAATTTAATACAAATCCTAACTTTTGATCTAAGACGGTTTGACCTTGAAAAATTCAAAAAATTTTGCTTGCGACTCATTTTCATTAAGCCCCCCGTGAGAATTCAAAAACCCGGCGCTTATGGTGGTAGCTGATAGGTTCTCTACTGGACTAAGTTTTCGTAATTTTTCAATAGTGTTTGCGTAAAGTCTGAGTATCACTTCTTATAAAAATTCTACAACTACTTTAACCACTTGTCGATTTTTGACATATAAAGCACTTTTCAAAGTCACTCATCTTAGATAGAATTTAATACAGCCAAAAAAATGTTTTTATGACTGTAGACTATAGTATTAATAAAATATAATAATTATGTGAACTGCCACATTAAATTACCGTGAAATAAATAACACTCTGTGATGATTCAGTAATATTAACGTTCAGTCTGACGTTAGTCGACACGACACATTACACACAAAATGTAGTATACGAAATAGTTGTGACAAAATTGAACGTTAATTATAAACCACGTTAACAAAGCAGTAATTTCGTACTTCTCGCAAGCGTACGGGGTACGTGCATTGGGTAAGCTTAGGATCACGCCAGGCGGTTCGGCCATAGCGTGGTGAAATCTTGCAATACCATACGCGCTCCTATTTTGAGAGAATACTAGGCTATTTTTATATAAAAAGTGTAGTTATTTAGTTCCATTGTAATTCTTATAAAATTATGCACGAATATTTATAAGATCTTTTTTCACTAAAAAATTCTTCATCTGACGGATAAACCATCAAAGACAGCGGCGTATTTTCGGAAAATAAGACTTAAGTTTTCTTCTTAGTAAATCAGAAAATAGGTAAAAATATACTTAATACTTGGAAAGACTATTCGTTTTTAAATATTTCACTTATTTTGGTTTGGTTTGCGAACAAATATTAAAAAGACAATTAATTATCAAAGATAGCAGAGCCTCGCCATTTTGTTTGGGCTATATTTGGTTTTAGGTTGAGACTCATAACGTCCAACCACCTGAAAAAGTATCTCTTACAGATAAACTTTCGATCTCACGAGGTTGTTTGATTTTAACAAACCGTGCAAACGAAACCTCATTTTTGGCGGTGTCACACCCGACTAGTATGTTATTGATCTGAAATCACAGAATGAGACCAGCTATTATCTACCAAACAATTTATGTTTTTTAATGCATTTGAGGCATTCATAAAGTTAGGTTTTTTTACAAAATCAATCATTGGAAAGGACAGGCTGTTTCTAACTCTTTGTGATTTTATAGTATGGTTTTCCACAAAAACGAAAATATTGCGAAAGTGCTATAGAGATAGAAAACTCACAGAGTGTTTATATTTAAACCAATAATAGATTAGCTTAAGTAGAATCTAGTGGTACCATTAATTTTTTATAAATCTTTTGAGTTACTTTAAATTAAAAAAATTCATACAATAAAGTTTTGTTTGAGAAATGCCAAGATTGATATAAAATGCGTTTAAACTCTACAAGTTTATTACACATTTGTAATTTAACTTCAATGCTGCAAAAACGTAAACACAAACCTTGTAGGTGATAAGGATAATTGATAAGAAACGTTTTGTAGATTAACATTTCTTACTCAAAGTTTCAGTTTTGGTTTTTCTACCAATAACATGTCGGTGAACTCAAGGTTTCTGTATTATCCTGCAGTACTTAACTAGTTTTGGGCCTAATTATTAATAATTATTTTCTCGTGCTTTAAGGGTACCTTTAACAAACCAATATTTTTCCACTTTCTATATGTATACTGTAACCTACTACGCATTTTAATATTTGTACTTATTTTTGCCACAACCTGTATAATAGTGGCAAAATTTCATTTTTTTTACCATGGACATTATTAATACCTTCAGATAATATTTTTCGTGCTAATTAGCCAATTCATCGTTAATAGCATTTCTAGTATCACTTCATATAGAAAGTTTACTCGTGCTGATGATTTTGCGCTGGTGGTACTTTACTGAGGCGGTAGACGAAGGCCTCTCTCAACATCTACCAATCCTTGGAACGAATTTTAAAAAATGGACTCTATATACTGACCAGACTAAAACATAGGTAACAAGCTTCCACCTCAACAACCAAACAGCAAGAACCACCTTGTCAGCAAATCCTCTTCTAAATTTACATTACGTTAGATTAGATAGATCTTTGACCTTAAGAAAACATTTACAAAAAACCGCGGATAAAGTACACTAGTACCGAAGGCAAACACAAAACTAACTTCCATCAGAACAGTGTATAGAGCAGTTCGACATATATCAAAAGAGTGTTTTGTAACATTAAGCTGCATTGCACGCACTCACCTTCGACGATATCAGGCCTAGCAAAACCTCTAAGGTAAGATAAAAAAAACACATATTTCTAGGATAACAATCTACAAAAAATAAAAAATAAATTAAATCAAGACGACCTCCATCACATCTGACAAAAAGAGTGGTAAACTGAACCAAGATTCCAAATGACTTCGACGTCTGGTGTCATTTTTATAAATCAAACTTAATAGAATTTGCACTGGCCATAGTAGATGTGCAAGGTTTCTGCATACGGGAGAATACTGACGACCCAAGGTGCGAATATGAAGCGGAAGAGTGTTAACTATCTAACACATTACGATTGCATGCCCCATATAAAAGTGCTACGGAAGACGTGAACAATTAAACCACAGATGTAATTGTCTGCCTTAAAAGACTTCACTTAAAACATATAAAATTACTTTATACCTGTACTATACCTATTATGTTATTATGCACATATTGTACTTGTGTCTTGTAATAA
This sequence comes from Ctenicera cuprea, assembly GCA_958336395.1. Classification (NCBI taxonomy): domain Eukaryota; kingdom Metazoa; phylum Arthropoda; class Insecta; order Coleoptera; family Elateridae; genus Ctenicera; species Ctenicera cuprea. Next base: position 26,693,791 of record OY284490.1, read on the forward strand.
ATCTCATACGAATTATATACATACATAGATTGTCACTATTTTACTGGAAACACGGCAACTAATGAGTGCGACAGGAAAGAAATAAGCAACTAACGAGTACCACCAAGAAAGGAGATAATGGGTGGGCCAACTGGGAATTCACGTATCCATGAATACTTTTAAATTTAAAAGGGATATTGTGCACATTTTCTAAATTAAATTTGAAGGTATCTTTGCAGAGGGGAATCCCCATTTGGCACGTTGTTTCAAACAAATGCTAAAGTTCTGCGTCAGAAGTACTGTATTGAGTTACTCACAATTGTTTTCGTTTCTATCGGAAACTGTTGATTGTAACAGTAAATCAAAATGTTAGCAATAACTATGTATGTTTTTGTTTTAGATGTGGCAGGTTGCACTGTATTAAACATATCAACCGCTACTTTTGTGGCAGGACTGATGATGCACGCTACTGCACAAATAAAGATTCTGGAAGATTCATTTTCAAAACTCGACCAATTTGTAAGAAGTGTTGGTGAGCCAAACATGAGTTCTGAAGAAGCGGATAATATTGTATTGAAAAAAATTACTGAGTTAGTTCAACATCATGAAGCAATTATAAAGTAAGTGGGAAGTTGTGCTAAATACTAATCGTGAATCAATTTGGTTGCAAACGCCGAACTGGAATAACTCATTTAAAATAAAATTATTATAATCCAGTCCCGTACAGTTTCACATGTAAAATATTATTTACTCTTTACAAAGAGTCGTTATTGCATTGACATAACGAATAAAAATAATTACCAATTATCAAAGAACTTGCATTAGACAGTCCTACATTTGAAAATCTTTTAGTTATTTCATGAAAACCACAAGCCAAATCTCTATAAATTGTCACAGTAGTGACAAATTTATAAAATTTTGTCTCTTTACAAAATACTAAATGCGTAATAAATTATAAATATGCTGATCCATACAACAGATTTAAAGAAATAAGCGATACACTTCAACTGGTCTTTAAGGAATTGCTAAACTAACTGTTTTTATGTCTCAAAATTCAGTTTGCTAGCTACGTACCTGTAAATTCCATTCAAGCCTAGTAAACGTAATAAAATATAAATAACAAATACGATTAAATCTTGCATTTCGGATAGATTTATCATTATAACACACCCGCGGGCCCTTACATGCTGGCTCGGTTTATCGATTGCGTTCAATGAAAGTTTACATGGCTATCAGTTTTGTGGGTATAATTTGGTTATTTATTTAATAATATTTATATAATTTTAGATGCATCTGTAGGAACTATATTTTTACAGATAATGCATTCATTATCATGTCGAGCAGATATTTATTGTTTGCGGGTTCTGATATTTAGGGTATTGGGCCATGAATGTCGCCGACATCGGGGGAATGTATATTAATTGTATTATTACTGTGTTTTTTGGAATTATTAATTTTGGAATTATATAGAAATGTCCAACATTTCTTAGTGCATATTTATTAGTTTCAACAACATTTTGGAAATCTACGTTAAGGCACTTACCTGGAAATAAGGACAAGTAATAAGTTTAACTAATTTTTTTCCTGCTTCTTTCTTTTTAAGAAATTTTCTGGGGCTATGATAGGATTTTCAGCGAAAGAAACATTAGAAATATTTTAATATTTACATTGCATATAAACATTTTGAATTTTAAAAAGGACAAAAATAAAAATTCTGGGTTCAAATAAAACATTCCAGCACTTTTAAGCTTTTCAAGTGTTTTTTTCAAATTTAAGCTTTCTCCAGGAATTCCAGGTGAGTAGATACCCGAATATGCAACAACGATAAAGTGGGAAGCAAGAGGGAGCATATTCGCTCCCCCTAAATATTACTTCATTTGAAAATTAATAATTTTATTCTACTACCATTGGTGATCAATTTAGCTCCGCTGTCAGAGAAATTATTAACGCATTGCAGAAGAAGCCGTGTTTCTAGCTGCATGAGCTTGGAAACTAAAGAAAGTCCTGGCAGTTTTGGAGCAATAGGTTTTTAAACATTTTTACACTTCACGGGTGTAAAACGATCCGTTGCAATTTACAGAAACCGAGATATGTTTTCACCTTCCCATGCTTTCAGTATAGAAAGGTATTGATAACATGAAAAGTTTTGATATTTAGATTTTGAAGAAAATACATGTTTGAACCTCTAGGAAGTCAAAATTGGTTTTAAAAAATATCTGTGTATGGGCGAGAGGTTGAGTTTGTGCGTGAGTCTCATAACTCCCGAACGGATGGATCGATTTTGATGCACTTTCGAATACAGTGATATATCAAATATGCATTGACAAAATAATATTTAGAAACAAATCTAAAATAGGAAGCCGAAGTTACACATGTGTTTCAATAACATTATTTTTTCAAAAATTGAATTATGTGAATTTATCAGAGAAATCTAATACATTCTTTAGAAAATTTTGAGTTTACCTTTATTATTCATAAACTAGTCAGATCTGCATGAATTTGTTTTGGATTAGCCCTTTAGAGAATATTTGAAATCATGAAAACTGTGTAGGGATAAAGTTTCAAAATTTGGATAAGTTCTGATAACATATTGCTCAAAAACTGGTCACACGATTTTTCAAATTATGTAGCTACAATTAGTTGGGGGCCGAGTCCACTAATTGCTGTGCGAGTTTTTCTATGGATTTTTGAAATCGAACATTCATGGCTTTTTACTTAATAAAAGGGAAAACGATAAAGCTTTTTTGTTCAAGCTCAATTGCTTATGAGGCGCAAAGTAAAGTGAGAATAAAAACTTAGTTATTAGATGGAGCATTATTTAAGAGAATAAGCTTCCCTTCCTTCAATTTTTGGCTAACAAATGTTTTGATTGGTTCTCAGTTTTTTATAATCCTAACGATAATTTTTTCAAAAAGTAAAAAATGTTTTACTTGTTATAGAAGTTTTGAGGCTACAGCGTTAATACAAATATGCTGTTGAAAATATGATAAGTAACAATATCTAAAGCATAGGACAGTGCAGGCGAAGTGTTTGGCATATTTTCTTTTAATTGTGGTTCAATTCGTTTTTTTCTTCTTACCAGTAATGCAAACAGAAGTGGACGTTTTTCATGGTTCAAAATATTTTTCCAGTGAAAGAAAACAAACATACCGTACAATTATAAATGCCACAAAAATAGAGAAATCAATCAAAATCAAAATTGAAAAAAATATAATTAAGTTTTATCAATAAATGGCCACAATTTAATAACTACTCCTTCTTTTAGAAATTAATCATAATAAAAATTAAGGAAAACCGTATAATTAACTTTTATTTATAAATAAGCACAATTTGATTATTATTCTTTTATTTAAGCTGGCATTTTATCTCGTATTAAATATCTCAAGATTGCTCTCGATAAATACAAATATTTAATTGCTAAAACAAAAACAAATTATTGTTATACACCAAATTCAGGCCCGTAGCGATGAACCAAAAATAGGAGAAAGAGGCTATAGTTTTATTAGATGGAAAATTGTATTTTATTACCACAGTACAAGCATGTGCACCGCCAAAGCGTCGCTCTATGTTTATCTTGCCAAAGAGTCATACGTCGATCACGTCGTGCGAAAGCGTGAGCCGTCCTTTGTCGCGATAAGCCGGCGCAAGCGTTATTTGTTATCTACATTTTATAACAAGTAACGCATAGAATTATTTATTTTTTCTGGTTCTGAAATAATTAATTTTTTATTAATTTATTATTAATTAAAAATAATTCTTTTAACAAGCTAGAAATATTTTTTTTTCAATCATCTGGTAAGAAAAGTTATGATCATTTTTCTAGATGGGGCTTGATAACGTCGTAGATGGGGCTAAGCCCCACCTGACCACCATTTGACTACGGGCATGACCAAATGGTCAATATGCTTATTTTTTGATAAAAGTTGGTATACTGTACGCGCTACCAAACCTGAGGAAAAGTCTAACCTCGCGCAGTAGTTTAGAGAGGGATGGGGCAAACCGTATACTCCAAAATTTGAACATTTTTAACTAGAGTGTACCCGATTTCAGAACTACGATTTATAACTGATATACGGAGCAACATGCAGCGTGAGCGACTGAATGGAGTTGCGTGGCCTTTCTCAGGTTTGGCGGCGCGTACTGCACTTTATATACTCACACATTTTAAATTCAAATTTTCTGAATCGGTCTACTCGTTCTGAGACATAAGGAAACGAACGGAACCACTCACAGATTATCTAAACAAACTGTTTCTTTAGCCCTAAACCATATTTTTAGTTAAAAATCTTCAAATTTAAAATTTTCATAAAATACATATTTTCTTTTAAGCACTGAAATTATGAGAAAGAAAAAATAGAGAAAGTATTCGTTACAGAGCGGTTTCCTGTAAGTTACAGTGGTCAAGATTATCTATAAAATCGTTTTCCCTTATCTGTAGGTCAAGTAGGTATAGGCAACGGGGTGAGTAACATACCTACACAGTGTGTAGACGAGTCATCCACAGTGAAATGTGTAGAGCACGTGCACGCGCGAGAGCGAGCCTCTTTTGCTATTGTATTTGTTTAGTTTAGTCTAGCGTCGAGGGTTACTTTGGCTGCTGGGGTGTAAAAATACACAATACGTTTGTTTTCCTTTAGTGCAGCATTAAAAATAATAATACAGCTAATGTAAGGTAACAGTTCATTATTAAAATATTGCAGATTGATTTAGAAGTATCTCTGGTTTCATCAGATTTATTTGAAATGGATGAATATTTGGCAACAATACCGTCGAAACGACAAATGATGCTGCGCTGTAGTGAAAAATTGCAGTGGGTTATGTTGATAAAGTTAGGATAAATAGGCGAGCAACCCCAGAAAATTTACGAAGTCGGCGCCGATGTTCCTAATCAAATACGTTTTCAATTTAATTATGACTAAATAGTCAGGCATTGTTATTAATTTTAAATTTTCCTGTATTCTTGCGTTGGCTAGACCATTTTTCAGTAACTCGTTGATGAAGTTTTGATACATTTCTCAATATTTTTGACAGAAACTGCCCCGTTAATCACGTGGTCTAAGCGACCTTCGTTTTGTAGATGTTTCCCTTATGCTTTTAAGGGAAACATCGACAAAATTTTACTTTCCTATATTTTCAGTATAAGGATGTATCGATTTCATTTTTACATTAGAATTAACCCCCTTCGTCTGTTTCTAAGAGAAACCAGGGTGCAGTACCGATGTTTGACATTTGTTCCCTGACTAATGCAATTCCGTTCGCCCCCAACCCTTCAATTTTTCTGTGACACTTGAGAATTTTTAAGGTTCGGAAAAGAAGGCCTGTTTATTTAATTAACGAGAAACTGTAAAACATTCCTCTTCAAGCTTTCCTTTTTTCAGTACGGTTGTATATTCTCATAGGCTGCTTATAAAGGACAGTATAGTTAATTGCCATAGCGTTGCGAGGTGTAGTGTTACCGTGTCTTAATTAGGGTCTTAGTAAACGTTGACTAGGAAAATACTTTTAAAAATAAAAAATGTAAAAAGTTTGGTGATGTGTTGTGCTTGGTCTACTTTTTATTACGTTTTTGAAAATATTTAAAATATCAAAGTTTGTGAATTTACAACAAAATTTAAATAAATTTTTATAAATTAAAATTTATTCCATTGTTTTGCTAGTTATTAATGAAATTTTTCCTGCAAGCTTCCACATTTTTAAATTGCAGTTACAATTTTTTCTATGCTATTAATATGTAAGCGCATGTTTAAAAAAAATTTAAAACGTTTGGCAATACTATTTCTGCACTTTATACATATAACGTGAAATTTCTTAAAAATTATTTACTTATTTTATTCGAAAATGTTTATTCCAGGTACGTAGAAAAAATAGAGTCATGTTTCGGCATGTACACCTTTTCACAATTTATGGCAGGTTCTTTGATTATCTGCACAACAGCGATCGACTTGAGCATTGTAGGTACTCGTTTAAGTTAATATATAATAAGCCATATTATGTAGTTTAACTCAGACATATACATTTTTTGCAGGTAAGTCCCTTATCCTTTAAATTTTATTGGATGTTTCTGTACATGATATGTATGCTTGTGGAATTATTGCTTTTCTGTCTGCCTGGAACAGATCTGTACTACGAGGTAATTTCTTATACCAAATAAAATATTATTTCAATTAACTTTTGAGCACATAAAATAGCGATAACGCCGACACAGAAATGTCTCGCTCTGAAGAAGAATTCAATATAATGTAAATAAAAGTTTTCATTACTTTTGCATCAAAAATTTAATAAAACTTTTAGACGGAAACGTGTCTTAAATAGGTTTTAAATGCATCCAGTTTGTAAAACCTAATATCTTTTAAGAGAAGAAAATAAAAATACCGAAACATTTTTAATCTTTGCAGAGTACAAATTTAATAAATGCAGTATATTCCTGTGATTGGTATACATACGGCCCGAAATCGAAGAAGGCTCTGGTAATGCTAATGGAACGTTCAAAGAGACCATTGCGTGTAAGAGCAGCAAAACTCTTTGACTTATCTTTAGAGACTTATACTAAGGTAAATGAAATTCGATTCTTAAAATATAACTACATATAAATAAAGATGGGGAACATTTTAGATTTTACGAGGAGCTTATTCTTTGTTTGCTGTACTGCAACATTTAATTCACACAAATGCAAACTTGCAAAGAGAGTTTGGTCAGTAGGAGTAATTTGAATTTGTTCAACGTGTTCTGGAATAAGCACTTTTGTAGAAGGTTAATTTCTAATGTATAATATGTACAACATCACAAAACAGCACGCAAACTGTACAAATATTGTAATAATAAACAATGTATAGAACGTAGATGTAATAAATAGTTGGCATCCTCTGTATGTGTTTCAGTTTGTACAGTTGCCCATTCTCTGGTTAGCAAGACTAATAAGAACAACTTTGAAGAACAGCATTATTTGCTCATTTTTATTCGCGCATTTTAGTTGTCATTGGCCAATTTAAAAAAAAACGTTATAGTAGTAGTAGTAGTAGTAGTAGTGGAATATTTGTTGGCCGTTCGGCATTGAGAAAATTACATTGAGGGTACATTACATGAAACATTAAATAGTGTAAAAACGAAAATACAAAAGCGTATAAGATTACACATACATCACATATAACATTAAATTGTAAGATTGTAAAAGTTCATCTGATCAAAATAAAAGCAAATAAAAATTAAAACATACGGTTAAATCAACTGCAAAACTCTAAAAATGCATCAATTGTATAAAATGGATGCTCCAAAAGAAATGTTTTAATTTTACTCTTAAACAATCGATGACTTTCTATGCATTTATACGAGTTATCCAGGCCATTGTATAGACGCGCGCAACAATGCATAAACGATTTAAGAACCACACCATTACGTGAAAAGGGTATGCGAATGACAGCAGCAGATCTTGTAGAATAACTATGAAAGTCCGAGTTTGATTGGAACAGGTTTTGATTCTTGTACACAAAGCGCAAACATTCAAAAATGTCTAAATTTATGACTGTCATGAACTTGTAAATTTTAAAGGCATCCCTGCATGAGTCGCGCCAACCAAGACCAGTGATTGTTCTTATTGCTCGTTTTTGAGATTTTAAAATTTGTTTGACAGATGAGGCATTACCCCAAAACAACAAGCCATATCATACGTTGGATTCGAAATAAGCAAAATAAATGCTTCTTAAAATAAATGCTTCTTGAAGTAAAGCTGTTGCACAAAATTTTCATTTTACGCAAGATAAAGTTTGTTCTGTTTAATTTTATCGGTAACTGTTCAATATGAGGCAACCAGTTTAAATTGCTGTCTATATATAAGCCCAAAACTTTACAGCTCGTGACACATTTTAACACTATTTAACAACATATTTGTACAATTGAACGGTATGGCGTTATTAAACAGCATTACATTACTTTTATCGACGTTTAGTATGAGATTATTTGCTATAAACCATTTCTGAATTTGAACAAATATATCAGAAATTTTCCTTTGCAATTCGTCGACCCCTTTAGCAAATACTACTATGCTAGTGTCGTCAGCATACATTACTACACGGCCTTGAGTGTTTAAAGGTAAGTCGTTAATAAAGATTAAAAATAACAATGGGCCAAGAATGGAACCCTGTGGAACTCCACTGTTAACATTTCTCAAAACAGACTGACATGAACTAACAAAGCCGGCATTAGACGTGCTATGAATTTGAACATACTGACATCTGTTTCTTAAATAAGAGGTAAAAAACTGTAAAACGTTACCTCGAAGTCCATAATGTTCTAGTTTAGATAGCAATAGCTCGTGGTCAACAAGATCGAAAGCTTTAGATAGGTCACAGTTAATACTAGCAGTAATGTTTTGACTTCGTTTACTATTGTAAACGTTATTTAATATGTCATGTAGAGCTGTGTTAGTATCTCTGTTTTGCCTAAATCCGTGCTGCTCAGCGCAAAAACAGTTGTTCAGTTTAAAAAATTCAACTAACCGTTTTTTTACGGCAAGTTCAATAACTTTAGAAAATACTGATAAAATTGAAATCGGTCGGTAGTTATTCATTTGCGCTTTATCTTGACATTTATATAATGGAAAAATTTTCGCAATTTTCAACTGATCGGGAAAGATGCCACATTGAAAACAAACATTATTAATTATGTTCGATAGTGGTTCGGCGATAAATTTGGCACCTAGTTTGATAATTTTAACTGGTACATCATCATTTCCGACAGAATTTGTATTACGCAAGCTGTTTATGTGACTTTGTATTTCTTGTGGTGTAGTAGGATCCCAAAAAAACGAAGATCCGGTGACTCAGGGCATTATTGAAATATATTTGAGATTTTTAGGGATATTTGTTTTTAATGTGTCCGCAAAGTTACAAAAATATGCATTCAATTCATTTGCTATATCAAAAGGGTTTGTTACGATTTCATTTGTAATATTTATCGCGAAATTATCTCCAGGTTGGCAACTTCCTTTATTTATATGATTTTTAACAATCTGCCAAGTTGTTTTTGGTTTATTCGGTGAGTTAAAAATTATTTCATCGATATTTTTCTTTTTAGCGTTGATGATGACATTTTTTAGTGTTTTAGAATAATTTCGATAATAATTAGACAAAACAGGATTTGGAAATCTTTTTAAAATGATATGTAGTTCTCTTTTGGTTTTGCTAGATTTAATTATTCCCGGTGTAATTCACTGCTTGTTGGGCTTACATTTGACTTTCTCTAAAGGAAAAGACTTATGAAAGGTAATTAAGAATAAATTATAAAAGAAATCAAAGTTTAAATTTTTATCATTAGGTTTGGAAAACCAGTTGATTGTTTCAAGTGCATTTCGGAAATGTTGTATGTTTGACAGATTATATTTCTTTAGAAATTTGGTGATGCAGCTGTTTTTTGTGGGTTCATGTACGTTACTCATATTTTTAACTGAATTATTTGAGCATTGCGATATTAACTAATACAAATTCAAAGTATTGAAATCAAGAAAAAATACATTGAAATTCCAATAAAAATATTTGTTTACTCTTGTATAAATTCCATTTCCAAAATAACGGTCTGTTTGACTACCATCAGTAAGAACAAAAATGTTATCCCGATTTACATTAGTAAATGTATTTGCTTTATCAAGTTCAAAACTAATTTTATTCCCATAAATTTACTCTGAAAATATTTTTATCCAAAATTGAGCTCACGAGAACAAATAAAAGAGTGAAACTAATCATGTAGTTTTATACAGTTAACCTGCTATAAGTAGAAATTTAAATTTAATCTAATAATGTAATAGGTGAAGAGCACAAATTAATATATTAATTAAAATCGAACACGCTAGATTTCTTTTCCTTTTATACATTTTTGCCTATTATATTTTCAAAAGTATTTTTGTATTAACATTGTATGCTCAAGAGATACTATAATATCACAAGGTTAAATTTGATTGACTTACTTTAACATAGTATTCTTTCCGTGCTATTTAAATTATGTTCGCTTTATGTTTAGTGGCGGCACCCAACGGAAGGTAGGTTTGTAGCTGCATTACGTGCAAGATGAATAGTCACCTGCTGCAGAGATGATGTGTTGTGCTATGGTTAAAAAATGCGATAAAAAGTAAACGGAAAGAGCGCGTTAGAACTGTGGTTAAAAGCCAATGAAAGAAAAAATGCTAAAAAAAATGTTTTGATTTTATTTTCAAGAAGAATTTCTTGCCATTTTAAAATATCACAGACCTAACAAAAAATTCGTCAGCCAACCATTCAGGAAAAGGCAAAAGATTAGCCCCGTAAAGAATGGTGCATCTAACAATTACTCTACTATCGCTCGTAAGCAATTTAGTTTAAAAAGAAATGTTTTGATTGTCGTTTGTGTATTAAAGAAAGGAGCATGAATTTTCAATTTTTAAAATTCTTAACCAAATTTTAACTTATTCGTAGCTCTATGAGCCTGCAAAATTATGAAAATTTTTGCACTTCGCAGTTTCCATGCTTTCAACAATTTTCGTTGGTAGTAACATGATGTTTTCTAGAGCTATTACAATATAAAATTTTATCCCGATCTGTAAATTCGATTTTGAGTAATATGCCGTTCATGTCAATGTTTTCCAAAGATTGCAGTGGCTGACGTTTTGAACTTGGAAAGCTGGAAAGGAGGATTAAAATCAGTGATACCGGTCCGGAGAGAAGAAGGAACGAACATAATCACCTACATACACACAGACAGATTTTAAAAACCATTATTTTGGGTTTCTGGAGATCTAAAACTCGTATTTCCATAAAATTAACGAAATCAATACTTTCCTAACTGAAAATATAGCTACAGGCAAATTTCGCAATTTCATATATTAAAATTACCCTGTAAATAACAGTATTTTGAGGAAACTTCGTGGAATATTAAATAATTAACGATTTTGTGGTTGGTTATCCTTCGATACCGGATGTTTGAGATGCCTCAATTAACTGTACTAAAGTTTAAATTTTTTTTATAAATTGTAAAACAACCTGGCAAAACCTGGATATGTAATACGTTGTGGTCTTTTGCAGTAACGGGTTCAACATCGTAGCTTGACTTCTTTTACTCAAACACATTAGAAGTTTTATAAATTTACCGACTTTTGCAATTATGATTCTTTATCTTTAAGATGATCACGTTTGCAGCCGCCTTACTAGATTACTTATCTCCGGTATTTATTTTCACAGACTAGAATAGCCACAGAAAACGTAACGGAGGTACGGTGTTTATTGTTCTAAAATTATTCACATATTAGGTTAAATAAACACTCACTGTAGATGAACTACTACTCATCAAGATTTCTATACTGATCGAAATTTCGATGTAAACTCTGAAAGATTAGGTAAATTGTAACGGTGCAATCTTTAGAAAAGGAACAACCAAATTACGCGTTAATTAATAGCTACTAACGGAATCCGTGGTCTACGACCCAAGTTTTTTTTGGTAACTTCTTTTTAAAATGTAAGCTGTGTCGAGTTGCACGACATGTACTGAATGCATCTCGCAGTATTGTGTAATCTCAAATACGGAAAATCGGCGACTGAGCTGAACATACGTAACTACTAAGTAATCATGCAAATGTTTATTATTTTGTATTTATATCCCTATCTTTAAAATAAAAGTACGCACTTTTCCTTTAAATTAGCGTTGTTCATTAGTATTTTTAACTTAAATTTTCACGTTATAAACTTCCAACTGTAGAAATGAATGTCCGTCCTTGATTCCTATTAATGGTGATTGTGTATGACAGGTGCGGTTATGTAAGGTTAGTTTCATCTGAAATTGTGTTTTTGAACTGTAAATAGTAAATCAGTACCCGAGGGTGTCAAAATAATTGTAGGTAATAAAACAACATTTTCAGATAGCTCTTGAAATTTCAGCTGCAATGCAATTGGGAAATCTGATTTGAGTTATTTATGATTATATTCGCGCACGGCATCATTTGCATGATCTGACATGCATTTCTCTCCAGAGTTTTGATACTGATCTGTCCCTGATTCTGCCGTAAGTAAAAGTCTAGCCCGATAGATGAGATCCGTAACTGGACATGTGAATTCCCGGAGGAGTCTGATATAGGAGTGCCGGCTATGGACACGTAAATAATAGGATTCTAGTAGGGGAGGCCCCACTTCACTAAGCGTCAAGTCAGGTGGAAGGGTTCCCGATTAACATAAATACCCGTAGGTTATGCTATCCGTAGCTTTTGGTAACAATAAATAAGCGAATAAAATAGTTAGCGTAGCGGGTTTATAGTAAATCCGGATCGCTTCCCTCTGTCTCAACGTTTAGTGACGTCGGATTCATTAGCTTTCTCGACGCTCCTTGTTTATTATCTTTACGATTTCAATGTTTATGTAATAGTCAACCGGGAAAGTTGCGATACCGGCGGAATGTTTGACTTACATGAATTTTAATAAAATTGCAAGTAATCACTTGTAAATTAAAGCTAGTGGCGTAGCCTGAAGTTTTTGCCATTTTATTGTAATGTTTGAGACGAGCTTAGCAAAGAAATGTCATATTAGCAATAAAATCAGCTACAGTTAGTAATCATTTGTAAAAAAAAAAGCGTTTAGCGTAGTCCACGGGTTCGGTTGTTCTATAGGTAGTAAAAAAACGGGACGCGCTTAACAAAGAAATGTCATATTAGCCATAAAATTAGCCGCAGTTAGCAATTGTTTGTAAAGAAAAGTGTGTGGCGTAGTCTACATGTTCTACCATCTTATAGTAAAGGTGAAGACGCGCTTAATAAAAAAATGATTTATTAACGAAAATTAGCCGCAGTTAGCAATTGTTTGTTAAGAAAAGTGTGAGGCGTAGTCCACAAATTCTGCTATTTTATTGTGTAGTTTAAGACGCCCTCAACAAACAAATATAATATTAGCAATAAAATTAGCTGCAGTTAGCAATTGTGTGTAAAAAGCGTATGGCGTAGTCCACGGGTTTTGCTATTTTATAGTAAAGGTTAAGACTCGCTTAACAAAGAAATGTCATGTTAGTAATAAAATGAGCCGCAGTTAGCAATTCTTTGTAAAGAAAGGCGTTTGACGAAGTCCATGGGTTCTGCTATTTTATTGTTACGTTTAAAACGCGTTTAACAAAGAAGTATTATATAAGCAATAAAATCAGCTGCAGTTAGCAGGTGTTTATAAAAAAAGGCCTGTCACGTTATCCACCGGTTTTGCTATTTTATTGTAAGGTTTAAAAGCACTTAACCAAAAAATTTTATATTAGCAATAAAATTAGCTGCAGTTAGCAGTTGTTTGTAAAGAAACTTTTAAAAATTATTTTGCGATTGTTATACTTCTCGTAATCTAACTGTATTCCAAACTATCTGAGGCAATGAATGTTTATGAATTCTTACCTTACGAATGTTGATTGGTACGTCGGTTATGTAAACATGGCCGACGTTGTTATTTCATAGGAAAAATGAATAATCTTTACGCACACATAACTCTTTACCAATGAAATAGTTTATGAAGTCACATGTAGTAACTAATCTGTAATGTTGTAAAGTTTATAATCTAAACATTAGACGAATAGAATTTGAGACGGCGACTTTGCCATAGTTAACACTCAACGCGTTTAATATATAGATTGAATGTTAGATCAAGAAATGTCCCGTGGAAACTATTTTTGCTTCCACAGTAAGTACAAATTAGACCAAAAGTTGTAGCTTTCTTGTACATGATTTCTGAACAAATAATTTGCAAGCTGATTTCACAGTTTTCGTGTAATAGCCAAGTTTGAGGTATATCTTGAATTACACCAAGGATCTTTGATATGCTCGTAAACGTGCTAAATACGGTGCCATTTTATTTAAATAAGCAAACCGTAAATATAAATAAACACAAATACAAAACAAGCTTTAACCATATTACATGCAGGATTTCTTTTCGGATTTTTAACATAATTTCACTATTTAAAAAAATTATTTAAGTTTTGATAGCATATGAAATTTCCGAGATGTGCTAATCTCATTCCATTGTTAAAACGATTAACCTAACTTTGTTATTTATGGCACTAGTGAATATTTAGTTGCCTATTCCTGATCATAAAATAATGATAGCGTTATAAAGGATGGTTTTTATATTAATTTCGACATGGACAACTCAGATCTAAAATGAATGTTATTATTGTTGGATATTATTTTTATGACAATCCACCTAACATGTCAAATTATTTAAATTAACCGACATAATTATGTTTTTTGACCAATCAGCATCAATGATATTTTATCGTCCATTTTCACAGGTAATAAAATTCAACTACACTTTTTTTTGACAACTCCCTTAATGGTTTTCTAGGTTATAATTTTATTAAATTACCTAACACTCTCAAATAAAATTCCCAATTTAACGAATTCTATAGATGGCAACACGGGAATGAGTTTCCTTGTAACTTGATTTAAATAAAAATCAATACCAAGCAAATTTTTGTGCGATTAAAAAGTCGAGCAAAATACCGGCCGTTCTCAAAGTTCTGAAAGAAATTTTTTGTCAAAGGAAGTTACTCGTCTTTCTTGCTTGGAATAAGCCCTCGTGATGCTTCAATGATGCTTTAACAAAAATGGTTGGCAGAGCTTTTAATGCTCATGGTATTTATTGTGAATGAGAGTTTTTTGTTTCCATCAGGATTTAGATGATAGACAAAAAACAATTATTTATTACTACAAACCCATGTTAAGCCGTAATTTCATTTCTATCGACAAAGAATTGTTGCACTGCACTGGTTATTGAAATACGTAATTGAAGGAAAATTAATTTCGAGTTTTTAATAACCAAGATTGACATAATGAGAAAAATCTCATCAAAACCCCAATGCTGCCGCATTCAATTATAAAATTAAATTTGCTTAATTTTATCAGTATTATTCTATTCAACCGACAATATCTGCGTAGTTAATAACACCGATTTTAAGAGTACGGAATTTTGTTGCGCCAGTGGTGTAGTTTCAAGCAAGCATAATGCAAGCAACTAGCGAAATAGACCAAAAAAACAAGCAAGAATACAACAAAAAGAACAATTTTCCTTTTAAATGTAAATTATGAATGATACTGGCAGCAAAACAAAGCTAATTGCAGGTTAATTTATAGGAGCGTGCACCGAAACAGTAGTTACAACGAAGCGCATTTGTAGTAGATTAAATTAGACTAGAGATACCCGTAGGCTATGACCCACGGTGTTTAAGTTTCTGATTTTTTTTAAATAATAATTTAGCAAACGAAATAGGCGGTGTAGCGGACCGCAGATCGCAGTACTAGTGTTACAAATTATATAGTGAGTGCCGTAATTCTTTCAATATATAGTAAATACGGATCCCTTCGATTTGTCTCAACTTGAGAGGAGCCGTATTCTTCTCAAGTTGCAGCTGAGTTTATGCAACCCAAGTGGCACGCAATGGGGTTTTATTTTTTTACGTTACCAAAAACTACGCGAAGTACTTCTCCGGGACTTTCCATAACTTCAGATATTGTTACTTGTTGTATATTTAAAAGTATTTTAATATTAACGATTTACGCCCCAACATTGTCTGAAATAATATTCCACCATTCCTACTATTGCACCGAGAGCATAGCTGCACAGTAATTTTATTATAAGAACATATTTTTGAAAATCTATTTTTTTTTTTTGAAAAAACATTCGTTGGAAATAACCAAAAATAAAAATGAGAGGACAAATTCATCTGCCAAAAATTGGACAGGAGAGGAAAAATTAACCCCTTTTATTATTAGGCGACACCTAACAATTAAGTTATGAACTATTACACATGAGCAACGAAGCGTATAAAAAATAATTATGGTCTCCCGTTTATGAAATAAGGGGCATAAATTTGTGATTACAAAAAATCCATAGAAGGCGTCACAGAGAAATAAGGGAACTGCGACACAAACCAAATTATATCCTATCCCTATCCCTATCTGTATGAGCCTACAAAATAAAAAATCCGGCCAGTTTTAAAGCAGTATTTTTAGAAAATTTTCGAGCTATAATGATTTATTAATAAAAGAATTCTTTTACATAATGGCATAGTCCGTCCCTAGGGCTATCTATCAAATCGTTTCTACATAATAAAAGGATACAGTAAAAATTTTCAACAGTTCGTAGCGACCGCCATATGTTAAAAGTAGTACGTTAAAAAAGCTGTCAGGAAACCGCCACTGGACCTTCCTCGCCTTTATTACCTTTTAACTATTTTCTAACTTTTAATTTGTAATGCTAAGTTTTCATACATAAATACATAAAGAACACACTCTTGTTGAAAGTCGTTAAATCCAACAGGGTTCAAACTGACCATGGATAACCTGGAACTCACGGAAAAGTCAGGGAATAATAATTAGAACCTGGAAGTTATGGATTTTAATCAAAAATTGACAAAAGTGTTAATTTTCACTAAAAGCTGATTTTCAGTAGTGTAGATAGAATGTTAAGAACCAACGTATCTGCTTATAAAAGACATTTTTAAAATTATTTTTTGATTATTTTTAAAAACATTAAGTCGAAATAAGATACCTAACATTTGTATTTAGAAATTGTAGAACAACTGCAAAAAATATTTTAAAACGCTTTCTCGTGGGAATATCTAAAATCTCTTTAAAAAATGTAAATAGCCTAAATGTGAATTTAAAATTATCTTCGACAATGTATTAAGGATTGGAATACCCAAAATATTATAGTAAATGATGGAATTGTAAGATATTACAAACAAGGTAGCAAGAGCAGGAAGAAAAATATATGGTAAATATTGGTGGCTAAAAAGGAAAGTACAAACAGACATAAAGGAGTTAGTATGTAAATTAAAGCAATTGAAAATAATATTGAAATGTTAAAGAATATTTTACGATTAATAATAAATCATATTTTAGTGCTGAGATATAATAGTTGAGTTTTTCCTATGCTTTATGAGAAATTCAATTTAAAGTTACATTATGTATTAAAAACAACGTTTTTCATTATAATCAATATTTTTAAGTAAAATCAAATTATGTAAATTTTTTGTCAAGAGTCATCTGTAAGTATGAAATTTAGTCATCGATATCCTGGAAAAGTCATGGATTTTAATTATTGATAGTTAGTGGACCGTTTTCAACATATTTCAGCTTTTGAGAAAAATCGAGTTGCCATGATGGTATTTCTTTAAAATGCTAAAATACATTCTACAAACTTTGAGGGTAAGTTCTAAACATTAAAGCACTAAAAAGTTTCATAAACGTAGCTCTTAAAAGCGTTCTTACAATGTGACAGCTTTAGGAAGAAAGAACAGTCCCAACAGGGAGCGATTCCAGACCCATGTCCGAATACAGAATAGTACCATTTTCGGGGGCTGTAACTCCGTAAGGAAGGGTTTCTAGACCCATGTTTATATTTATTTGTACAATTAATCATTATAGTCTATACAAACTATTTGGAGGCCGAATATTTAGCACAACTTTCTTAGTAATAGTGATAACTATAAGAATAAATAATTTTATTTATTATTTAACAAAGAATCTTTTTTTTTATTGGCTGTAATTTGGCATCTGATGCTCACAAACAACCAGCTTGCAACAAGAACTTTACAATTGTACCGCAAGTACTTTCTTATAACACTTACATTAGTCAGTTTTGTTATAAGGTCACCAAAATGCAATACCGTTATTAGTGTTATTACTTATTAGCTTAATATACAACAAATAAAAACCATCTTGCGTAATTAAATTACTAGCATATTTTATTCTTTGGACATGCCTGGTGATTTGGCAAAAAATAAATTAATGGCAGAACAAGTTTTAAATATTTATAATTATCTCGCAACAATAAATACGAAAACGAAATGGCAGTAAAGTATGAAACTGAATTCCCTACAGAAATTTTATATTGCTACTTATACCTCTTGCATTTTGTAGTACTGCTATTCACAATATGCCTTGTTATTAGTCTCTCTATGTCCAAGCGCTTCTTCGAGATATCTCGAGGGCTTCTACTAAAGTTAATTTGCAAATGTTAATTCCTTTAAATGGTACATTCACGATACGAAGTAGAGGACGTTTGAGACTAATTCGTTTTTAATCTCATGTAAAACTAGCAATATACGGTGTTATTGTATTTTTATCAAAAACAGCTTGAAAGATCTTTCCAAATTGGCAAAAATAGCAAATATACTTTTGAAATTTTTTTAATGTTGCTTAATGCAAAATAAGTGACACTATCAGACGATCTCTGTAGGAGCGCGACGGGGTAATGTGGACGTTTGGGGTTCAAATTCCCGTCCGGGTCATGGGCGTTTATGCTGTCTTGTGCTTGTTACATGGGGGGCCGTCTAACCTCAGCAGCCCGTCCTATGAAAAAAAGTAACTATAATGATATGCACGTTGTAAGCTCACAAAAGCTTATTTAAAACACGTATACGTGAAGACAATGAACTTCCTTTTAACTTCATGTAGCATCATATTGTAAGATTAGCGTTGTTATTTCAAAATTTTAAACCTCCAGCATGACACAACCGGTTGAGAGGTAAAACCCAGAATTAATTTATCTTATACAAATTTACAAATTTCTTCTAAATTTTTTTTTCTTGCCAATCGTTTTTTAATGGACCCGTTCAAACAATAGTTCACAAAAAACTTTGACCTGCGCATAACCCAAACAGGATGTGTAAAAGTAAAGATATGATAATGTAAATAAAACTAGATTAAGAAACGTGCTCCTTGCAAGAAAGGGAGTGTTAAGAAATCTGAAGCAGCAACACAAACAACAAAATGATTGCGCTTGGAAATAGGTTACGGAAAAACAGAGCGAAATCTCTTATTTAAACTGTACGTACG
This sequence comes from Ctenicera cuprea, assembly GCA_958336395.1. NCBI lineage: Eukaryota > Metazoa > Arthropoda > Insecta > Coleoptera > Elateridae > Ctenicera > Ctenicera cuprea. The sequence continues at coordinate 26,712,584 of OY284490.1, forward strand.
TACATCTTCAAAAGAAATGCTGACATTATTATGCTCACGAATTTGTGAGAAAAAAGTTACGACGATATATTAAGATTAAAAAATCCCCGAGATCAGAAAACAGAAAACAGAAACCTACAAAAGATGTAATAGGATATTTAAAAAAACATTACGGCCGTCATCGACATTTTAAAGTTAGTAAAAATTGTCTTGACATGGTAGCAACCTGCATTAAAATTACGCTTACAGTCTAAAACTTTTCGATATACTTTCACCTTTCAAAATTGGATCAAAATCGAATCGACTTTTCACAATATCATCAATTCATCACCCACCTGCGCACATGCATTTTTCAATAACGACTGTGAAAGTGATGTGCTGGAGGGTGTATCAAATTTGGTAATTAGAGTGTAATTCTCAAATGAAAAAAAGTTATGTGTGCCGAGCACGCAAGTTTTAAGTGAAATTTCTTAACGTGTTCCCACGAAAAGTGCTTTTTGTATTCTATGATTTACAGAAAACAAATACGGTTTCAGTTACAAATCTAATATTTAAATTATTTTCTAAATATTATGGAATAGATATTACGTTATGTATTTTAAAAACTGTTTAATTTGAAAAACTGCGATTTAGTCATTTTTAACTTCCTCGCTATGCGAAGTACAGCTATAGAGGAAGGTATTGTGAGTGTCATGTAGAATTTGGAGCAAATGCGTTGATTCAGCTTTGGGTTTGTTTACTGTCTGATATACGAGTTATGCCTAAAAGAATGTACTTTTATGCCAAACAGTTTTAGCCAAAACATTTTAACTAATACGGAGGTTTTAGGGCCTTGGCTTAATAAATGTAAAGTCCATTCGCCACATTTATGTATATGCAGGATTATTTTGGTAAAATAAGTGTTGATGCACGCTTCTTGCATATCTACCTACTGCATAAACGTGATTTGACAAGACATAGGCATGTCGATTCTATAGATTATTAATTAAATATAGAAAAAAAAGGAAAAAAAATTATATTTATTTAAAAATTGTTAATAGGTATTAAAAAATTTATATTTAAAGCACAAATAACTATTAGGGAAACTATATTCTTTGACGCAAGGATTTGATCTTAATGTATTTTGTTTGCCAGGACAATAATACATTAAGGGCTTATGCTTGTTAGCTGTTTGTAACGCACAGAAACTAACGCTTCGCAAGGTGTTGTATCTTGCATCTTCAGAGTAATTAGAGCACTGAATTCAAATCTGAGGTGCGGAGGTATTAAACCCATTTGAGCCAGTCGGGCGGGGTTCTGGTTGGCTGTCACCGTAAGATCGATGATGCTTACGAGTCCTTAGAGGATAAACTACTAAAGTCCAAGCTTCACTGAGTGTAAAACCATCCTTTTTGCTTATGTTGTTAGGTTGTCTTTCAATTTCTATTGCTTCACGTATGATACAACGGAATTAATGAGGTACTTTGAGAGTATTCGAGCATTCTTAAACACTATCTTATGCCCAGTTAAGACACTATTTTCAGCAACCGCAGATTTTGTGACGCGTCTGTGTTTGCAATAAATAACCTTTGTGCTCTCGCAATCTTAACTCAATGGAACGACCAGTTTGTCCGCTGTAGTTTCAACCACAGGGGCAGGGAATGTTTTAGATCCCGGCTGATTTTAAACTTGATATTTGGTCCTTTGCAGATCTGAAACCGTTTCCCAGAGTTTCATCAGTCCTGCAGACTGTCTTTACGCTGTACTTTCTAAGAACATGTGCCCTATCTTATCAGTACTGCCCTTACTGTAATAGATACTGTGATAGAAAAGCTAAGCTAAGTAAGTCACAGTGCTTATTCGGATTCAACTTCCGGCCAGGTCGTTCTCTCTCGCAAGGCGAGGGGAAACCAGTGACATGGGTTTTTCCTCAGGAAACCTCTATGAAGAAGAAATGCATGCATTTCCTGTGGTTCTGAGCCCGCGTTAAACTGAGGTCCCTTATGTCTGTCTGTGCAAAATATCTATCTTCGCGCACCAAACACAGACATAGGAGAGAGGTCGCCAACGCCCTCAGTAGGGTATAGCACTAGAGAAGAAGAAGTTTAAAAATTACTGAAGACCTTTTAGATTTTTTTACGTTAAAGACTTCGCCGAAAAAGAATTTGTAATATACACCTTCGCAGCAAAAATTAAATTAATGCCTTTACTGAATCTCATAAAGTAAAAACTTTTCCTCTTTGAGAGACTAATTAGAACGCGAATATTTCAAGAAAAATCCAAGCAGGGGTTTAAAGTTACGTTTTGAAAGTAACTCAAGGTTTTGAACGTTTAAAGCTTTACACTCGACATACCTACAGTTTTTTAAATGACAGTGCAAAAATAGGTGTGCAAAAAATAAACAGCAGTCATAACGATAATTAACTTTAGATTAATGATCTTTGTCCTGATAATTTTGTTTATAGACAGTTCGCTATAATAGGTATCAACCAAACAATATTTTTAACTTATATTCTGTTGCCTAAGGAACAAAAAAAAACTTAATCCTCATATTCAGACGAAATATTTCACTCTGATACCTGTTCAGTATGCGTTGGCAGCAGAGATCAACAATGCATTTACACGTAACACCTTCACACATCCTGAATTTCACGAGCAGTAAATTTATGAGTTCTCTTGGATATTTCAGACTAAAATTGTCATTCTATGCGTGTATATATTAAATTCTTAAGTGAAAAGTCTACAATAAAGAACACGTCTAAAAATACTTATAAAAAACTGTTCAAAATAGATGTTACACAAAAACTGAACTATTTTTAGATGAAAAAAAATTGTAAGAAATATGTTAGAAACATTATTTATTGAGACTTTACATAGTTAAGGTAGTACATAAGATAGTATGCACAATGGGCCCGACACAGTGGGCTAACTGCTGTAAAACCTGAAATACATACAGAAGACTTCACATAACTATCGCATGTAAGTTATTTAATTTAACAGTTAGGTCACTTTTATTTTAACAATTATTTGAGTTGGAATGTAGCCTAAGTACATGGTTTTTTATTCGCAATATTCGAAAATAGCCTACCAAATAAGGAATTTTATTAACGGCTACTAAAAAAGCTTTTGTAGTATCAAAATGTTAAAAATCTTGTTTCTGTATTTTTAAATTCTTAATTTCTAAAAAGGTGACGACAAAGCCGTGTGCTGCCTCAAAAATGTGGAACTGGTTACAACAATTTAAAGAACACACATAACACAGCACGTATCAAATCCAGTAAGCAGGATCTTCACAACCTTGAGTGAAACTAGTGCTATCACTCAGTTACATTAATATATGCAAACGTATTCTGTTTCGAGAGTGTGTGATCAGAAAGCAAGAGCTGTTAAACGATCCATATGATGCGATCCTGTCTTACACGCTTGATATGTTACATTTTGTAACTCGACAAGGACTGTCTACTTCCAAATTGAAGAACCTTGGCTTGCGCTGCACGTCCTTTGATTCCAGCAATTTGTGTAATTATTTTTGTGAAAATAATAACTGCCAAGTAATGTGAATTCACAAATTGACAACATTTATTGTACTGTACATTTTTGCTGTGGTATCATTGCAAAAAATCAATTCCGGAATTTTGACAGAAATACACGTGCTGTCCAATAAAGTGGTTTGTAATAATTGACCGTACGCAATTTATGGTTGTGGCTATCGCTCTAAATCTTAGAAACTACCGGATTGATTTTAATCTTTAATGAAGTTTAGAATACCCTGGTATAACAAAAGTTTGTTGGGAACAGATTCTTTAAATTGATTTGAAGCTGTTTTTCCTTTGATATTTTTTTTTAAACGGTTGGACATAGATTCGGTCAAATTAATTATATTTTTTATAAATGTCTAAATTCAAAATGGCAGCCGTTAAATCTATTTTGATAAATTGTGTGCACTTGAAAAGAATAGGACACACAATGTTACTCTATTAAGAGTATATTGGAAATAAAAAAAACAAAAACAAACGGTATTTTGAAAATTAAAAAATAGTTATTTCTCAAAACCTGCTACAATGACGTCCTTTAAATTTTGCAGGCTAAAAGAAATAAAGACGGGTTATGTGTTGAAATTTTTCCCATATATATAATTTTTAATATTTAGATAAAAATGCGTTAATATCTAATAAATGGTTGCTCATAGATTCAAAACTTTTTTTTGAAACATGATCTCTTCATGTTTCGACTGCATTTCTGACGATTTTATATTTTATTGTCAGTTATTCTTACACATGAAATAAGTTTTCCTTTTTAAGGTTTTACTAACATCAAACAATACAAAAAAATCTATTAATCGCGCTTGTATTCTTAAATCCTTTCGAATTTAGACGAATGACTCAACGAGTTAGAGCCTCGCGCAACCGATGATCAGCGTAGTGACTGTTGGGGCCGAAACATTATATTAACTGTTATTGAAAATATAAAACCTAATTGTTTTTGGAGTATGGGAAAGTATATAAAAATTAAAATATAATTGAAATTTACGGTTGTTCGTTTATATCAACAAAACAAAAAGCTGAAGTTATTATTTTGGTATTATTATAACAATTATAATACTGATATACAGAGTGCGTAAGAAGAAACGCATATTGTCTGCAAATTCGTAAATAGTGATTCTATGAAAAAATAGCCTTATTAAAAGTTGTTGGATAAATTTCAGCGCATACTTTGTCAATGCTCATTATTTAGTTGCTTAAGAAACCAATTTTTGTTTTTCAACGGCACCCAAAATATTTTTTAGCGTTTATAAATATTTACAGACGTTTACCCCGGGGCCCGGAGGTAACGGAAGGGCCCGGTGGTAACGGTCCCTTGTCGCCTTTTATATGATACATCTTATGTGAAAATATTAGAAAACTGAAAAAGGATCAGTTAACTGATCTTCATCATTGTCCATTATAATTTTGTACCGATTCATTTTATTTAGCAATTACCGGCGTGGTAAGTTTTATTTCATTGTTTCAATGTAGGTGTATAAATAGAAACGTGTTAATTTTTTTCAATTCTGCGAAACCCTCAAACAATATCGCTCTTTGTAGAATCGCTTTTAAAATTTGCCCTACTGTTTTTCTTTATACCGGGTGATCGTAAAAAACATAATTCAGAGCAGGTCATGGCCGAAATGTTAAAGTTGGCAATACTTAAGCCAATTGTCAAATGTTGACAGCTGTAAAATTTTTTAGTTAGATACCTACATTAAGTTAAATGTATCTAACCAAAAATTTTTACAACTGTCAACATTTGACAATTGACAACTTTAACACTTCGGTCATGGCCTACTCTGAATAATTTTTTTACGATCACCCGGTACTAACAAAGATATCTCAGTGTATTTTTCTAGTCTTTTCTGGAAATCATAAAAATTATATAAAAGAACTGCGATGGCAATTGAAAATTCATTCCATTGGTATTGGTATTAGTAGATGCTCGGTTGTAATATAGTGCAGTGTTGTAGTGTTACTATTGTAAACAATGGAATCCAAACATAGGTCAGGAGCTTAGCAAAGAAAAGAAAAATTAATAAAAAAAACAAGAAAAAAGGGTCAACAAACTTTAGATTTTTTTGGGTTTTCCAGTGTTGTAGCGCGAATAAAAATGTTTTTCGTTCTACAATGTGCCATAAACGTTTAACAAGCCTAAGCTCATTAGCCCTGCAATCTTTTCTTGCTAGAAATTTAGATTTTGTATTAAGCTCGGAGGGCATTTTTTCATTAATTACAATAAAATATTTTAATTATATTAGGTATGTAAATAATTAGCAGTTTTTAATAAAAACGAATTAAAAGACAATTTTGTGACTGATATTTCCGCACCTAAATTCACTTTTACTAGCAATACAAAGAGGGCCCAAAATTTTAATGTCTTGAGTCGTCTCTCGACTGCCTAAACTAGAGTTTTATTTCAAACTCCTAAGTTTAAAAATCGGCATTTCTCACATGTATAGAAGTCATTGTTATTGTTCAGAACGTATGTCTGTTGAAAAAGTACTATTTTTATCAATAACTTATAATCTATTTTCGTGCTTGTTACACGACATTAGAATTTCAAACTTTAGGAGGCTTCTACGAAAAAACAACCTGAAACGGAAAACTGTTTTTCAGCAGTTTTGCATTCAGTCGATTTTAATGACCATTAGTACGAGTCGTTTTATCGGGAGTTTTGGAACGCCCATAACTATAAAATGATCTACCAAAACCCTGACCTTTAAAGTTTGAAGTTCATGATGTTTAATCTATTCGTTCATATTGAATGATGTATATATACGTAGAAACACTATCGAACATTAATGTTTTGAAAAACAAGTTTACCTTATTGGCATAAAAGTGATTTAAGAAAATGTTAGGTAATCATACAACAATATTAAAATTCCACACAACTAAAATGTGTATTTGTTTATTCATATTGTCATAGTTTCGACAATAATAGTAATCTTTGTTTAAACGCTGTGAAGAAACAATGCATAAATTATTAAAAAGATTGTTTTTTATCACCACATTTGTGATTCAACCTCTTGGTTAAAAAGAACTAAAAGGAGCTAACACAACAATCTGTTTAAATGCCCCAAATCCCAACTTTTCCATTTTCCAGTTATTAGATGGAAGAAAAATTTATTAAAATATGAAATATTGTGGCATCAATAAAGTGTAAACCTATAATACACATGGAAGTTCTTTTTGGTCTCACCTGACTTGTTTGCATCCGAAATCCAAATATACATATATAAAATTTCTGTCAACGTATATCGAAACATAATAGGTTTCTACCATATTCGGTATATTCGAAATGCTTATATATCAAACGTTTTTGAATATTTTAAGCGTGCTTGCTAACCAGCAGATCCAGAGTTTATAAACCTTGGATAGATCCTGTCAGGTGTATCTTACAAAACTAAGTGGACTTCCCAGATAATCTTGCTCATAAAAAATAGCTTTCCCTTCATTAAAGTCATATAACTATCCACCTGCAGGTAGATGCAGAAACATGATAATAAATAATTTAAAGATGTTCGTTATTAGCTTTTATTGTAAAAAAATTGGTACACTCTGCTTAATTCTTTTGCTTATTATTAAGTCACATTAAATTAATTTTTTGTAAAGTAATTAAATATATAAAAACAAAATAAAATATTTCACGTTTAACAACCATGACTACATAGTTTTAATAAAGAAAGATTTTATTTTGTATTTAATAGTTAGTATGCTGCAAAGGTACTCTTACAAAAACATATTCTATCAGATAATCCGAGAGATATTTAAATTACAAATTTCAAAAACATTTAACGTATATTTTTAAACAAAATTAGAAAATTTAATTTAAAATGAAAATATTAATTTAACGCCAAAATTCAAATTTTTGCCATCAACTCACTTTCTTGACATTTTCTTTACTATTCAAAAAATTCGGTTATTTTCCTTAGAAATAATAATTAATATCATTAAATTAGTTATATTTTTCTTGGGCCTAATAATATTTGAATATTATTTGATTTTTCTCGGAATTTTAGCGGTATTTTTGAATATTATACAACTCCCTCGGATTTGAAGTTTTTATAGCGATTCCTACCGCTAACTAGAACATTACATAACCGTTTCTGGTTTCTGTTGAATTAGAGAATTTAAGAAAAACTATCAGTGAGAACACGCTAAGAAATTTCAGTTAAAACTTGCGTGCTTCAAAAAATGTACAGAGTGCCATTTACAGAAAGGTTTTTATGAAACCTCAAATTGAATTTTAGTTTGGAATTATTTTTAATTTTTATTAAAATAAGAAAATCATAATAAATTTATCTTGCAATTTTGTTGTTTAAAATTATGATTCAGATACATTATAAAAAATAATTTTTTTTTATAAAAAACAAAAGAATGTTAGAACTGCTCCCTAAACAATGTATTCTGGTATTTTATAATACAAATTTAAAAATACTGTAACTATGGGCCTAAAATAATTTGGATTTTGTACTATGTTTTACAAGAATATTCAAGAAAATATAAAACATAGATTGGCGTCATTTCCGGTTAAACCGGAAGTGCTAGATTAGTAACGTATACATCATATAATGCAGTTTTATAAGTAATTGAATATCTCCAAGTTTAAATTCCTCGACCTAAAATTGTGAAAACAAGAGGGGGGGGGGGTTACCTAACCATTTACACCCATACGTTGACTTGTACTTCGTAGTGTAATACGCCGTATATGTAAATGTGCATTTTTGTAAAAGCGTGTACGCAAATAAAAGATAAGAAATACGTAAGTAGATGCGCGTACGCCACAAAAAAATTTTATATTATGTATAAAGAAATAAAAGCATTCTATAAAAGGATTTTTTAAATTTCGTTAATCTTCTTCCAATAATCAATAAAAATCTGTAGGACTACAATTTAGAGTAAATTTTAAAATATCGATTTCTAGGACATTTAGACGTTTGGTACGATAATACTACTGTAGATATGAAAAACGAGTATTCCAGGAACAGTACAGGGTGTTTTAACAGAAATCTGTCAAATTTCAAAGGTGTATCTCTCTAGTGTTTTGAAGAAAAAAAAGTCAGTTTAACATAAAGTCAGTTTAACATAGGTCCGATTCAGAAAAGTTACAGAGTTATGGCTGTTTAACAGAAACCACAAGTCTATACGACAAATGATGCTTTTTACTTTAAAAAGTCAGAAATCTAATAAAACAACGAAGGAAACAATTATAAGAACTACTCAAAATTTCCACGTGCTTGTCGCATTTTCTACAATTTGAGGAATATTTCGAATTTCAGCTGCAGCGATTAAAGTTTCTAAAGTAGTGTGTCTGAGCCATTTGTTCTCCCCGCAGACTATCGCCTTCATGTAATCCAAAAAAATAAAATCCAACGGATTTAAGTCGGGAGATTGTACTGGCTAGGCACGTGATCTCCCTCGACGGATTCAACCATTTAGATAGTGACGCTCAAGATGCTCCGATAAATTATAGTCAAAATTAGAAGGATCTCCATCCTGGTAAAGATATACTGTAATCTAAATAAAATAATAATTTATAACTTTAACAGAAATCTCTAAAAGTTTTTATTGTTTCATTTATATTAAAGTTGTTATATGTCAAACATATAACGTTTGCGTGTGCGCAGTTTGTTTACTTCAGAAATAATGCCGTTACAGTTTTCGAACAAATATATCTTTAACAGGATGAAGCGCTTCATGTTATGTTTTGCTATTTTTAATAGTAAAAAAAGCATTATTTGTTAAATGTTTTTATACTTTCCTTTAAAACACCATAACCCTGTAACTTTTTTTAATCGTACCTATCTTAATATGACTTATTTTGTTAAAATTAGTTGCAGTTTGGCAGATTTCTTCCGAAAGGCCTTGTATATTAACTATATTAACTGATATCTTTAACTTTTTGTTGTGATAAAATAATCTGGTTCGGGTGTTAATATCAAATGAACTTGCAAAAAAGTTATTTTAGTGAGACGAGAAAGTAATGATAGTAAATCTAAGATTGCCATCTTGTTTAACTGTAAATATTATAATAAACAAGATTTTGTAATATCAATTTTGAATTGAACATTTCACTGCATTTTGGATAATTTTGCGGTACGCATCTTCATTCATAATTTGTTATGATAATTGCAGATGTGCAGTGAAATATTAATACTTGAGCTTCACAAATAAACCTGTAGTATTGGATTTATTTTATTGGTGATGTGATTTGATACCCAATATAATTCTACAAATAAATACGCTTTATATTAGACTTTATAAGTTAATACACATTTTGCGAACTGTGCAAATATGCACTTGTTTTATGGCTTTTTAATTACATAAAAAATTGACAAAATACACTTACACATATAAATTTGAAACCAGTTGTGTTCTATGAATTACCATTCGTTAAAACGAAATATTTAAAAAAAAATTAAACATGAAATTTAAAATATAAATCAAAATGTAACGCTAAACTGGCATGCAAAATTTTCCCCGGATTACTACAATCAACAGTCAACAAGTTTTGTGTACACTCGTTTAAAATAACCCGCAAAACCACTTCAAGCTCAGGTTGTTTGGTACCACCCGGTCTTATAAATAGGTGACTATTCAGAAATAGTGTCATATCTGCTCAAGAGGTTGAATCGAATATCAACCATGGGATACGTTCTGGTACGTAGAAACATTTACTTTGAGTTGTTTTTAATGTTATTAACAAATATGTTTTATTTGCAGTATGCAGTTCTTTTACTATCTGTAGTTGCTTTAAGCAATTGCACCGAAAAGACAAAAGATAAACCTGTAAACAAACGCAGTTTAAACAATGGAGGATGGGATAGTTCATCGCACAGTGGATCTTTAAATGGAGGATATGAAAGTTCTTCTTCAAGTGGAGGATACGGAAGCTTGAATGGAGGATATGGAAGTTCACTATTGAGTGGAGGATATGGAAGCTCCTCCTTGGGTGGCGGATATGGAAGTTCATCTTTGGGTGGAGGATACGGAAGTAGTGGACTTGGAGGATCATACTCAAATGGCGGTTACGGAACGTATTCCAGTGGATCTGGTTTGGGAAGTGGATTAGGTCTAGGAGGCAGTTCTGCGTACAACACCCACACCCACTCGCACACGGTTAATACAGTTACCAAGGAAGTACCCGTACCACAACCTTACCCTGTAACTGTAACTAAACAAGTACCAGTTGCTGTTCCTCAACCCTACCCAGTTCATGTACCTAAACCTTACGCTGTTCCTGTAGAAGTTAAAGTACCAGTCGAGGTACCGAAACCATACCCAGTAACTATAACTCGCGATGTACCTTATCCCGTTGAAAAAACAGTTTACGTTAAAGTGCCCCACCCCGTTAAAGTGCCAGTTCCTCAACCCTACCCAGTCCCTCACCCTGTCGAAGTGAAAGTACCTACTCCCGTTTACATCAAGGAATCCAGTGGCGGACATGCTTATGAACATGGAGGCAGCTACGACAGCGGTCTTGGACATGGAAATAACTACGGAAGCAGTCACAACTACGGTAATGGTGGCAGTTTAGGTAACGGGGGCAGTTACAACTACGGTAATGGTGGCAGTTTAGGTAACGGAGGCAGTTACAACTACGGTAATGGTGGCAATTTAGGTCACGGAGTCACTTACACAGTCTACGGTTCCAGTGGTGATTCGGGTCACGGAAGCAATTACAACTATGGTCTTGGTAGCGGTTTAGGTCATGGAAATAACTATGGAGGTGCTGACGGCAATAGAGGAGCAAAGACAGGATACACTTCCTTTACCGGTAATTCAGGTACTTACAACGGTGTATACGTACCAAGTACATTAGGAGGTCTCAACGGCCATGGGAATGGTGTAAGTTACAGCTGGCAAAAATCTTGGTAATTACGTTATGAAAAACAAAATGTGTTTAAATTTTGGCAATGCTGCTTATGTAAATCCTAGTATAATAATAAAATATTTTTAAACTTATTTTGCTTTTATTTTTAAAAGTTTGTCACAGACGTATTATTGATTTCTAATAAAAAAAAATGTGCTAAACAAAATAAAATTGAGATCATATAAAAAAACTTCATTTAATTTTAATTGTGTGTAAAATTACTACAAAAAATAAGGGATCATTGTTGTCTTTCTTTAATTTAATTTATTAAAACAAAACAATATACAATAAAAAATGCTGTACAAGATTAATAGTTTCTAAGTTATGTGCAAATTTTATAAGAGTTTGAAGATGGAAAAGTAAGTGCAAATATAATACTGATTTTACTGCTTTATTGGGTATTTTTGTAACAATTTTTACAAAACCATAGAAACCAATAAAAATTAAAGAGCTCCCAAGTGCATAATCATAACAATTTATGTTAATTAGTGAAACGCGAGCATGGTGGTAGAGTAAAGGTTAACGTTGCCAGTTTTAGTTCTACTTCACCAAAAGTATCGAGTTCGATTCTCGCTAACTTTACACTGGCTGTTGTGGCGTTTTCAATTAAAGGTTAGATGGGGGTTAACAACCACTGTAGTTCTAGCCGCCGCCGTAGTGCATGTCCGAATTAATAAACTAAAATACATTAAATCGTTAAGATTTATTAATAAACAAAGAAATAAAACTGTTCGATAAACAACTTAAATTTGAATATTTGACAGTAAAACTAAAGTTTTACGTTAAAAACATAAAAAACCGAGCCATCAATAATTTTTTCGATCAAGTTATGCATTATGCAAATTGATGACTACATATGTAAAAATAGCACAAAATTCTTAGTTCTTTGTATAATGATTTATTGTTTTCTATTAACTTTCTAAGGTTAATGTTGATATCCGTCCATGAACTTAATCTTAATCGTCTTCAGAATTAGTTAAGAGTAGCTCGGAACACAAGGCGCGTATTACAGAAAGCTAATTAATATTTCACGTGTGCAACCAAAATCAATTGTATAGATAATTTCATACTTTTTAGTGAGTTGTATTAAACAAACAATTTTGAGATAATTTTGTAACCTTGATCTGTACCTGCAAGGTCTTCGTTAATAAGTTATTTAAGCATGATTTATATTTAGCAGTTCAGCGATGTAAATAAGAGAAATATTCAGCTAATACATTTTTTTTCTGCTTTGAAATGTAACTATTAGCATTAGCAAGTTTAGAGTTTTTTTGTTGTGGCTTTTATTGCTACTCAAGAAAAGAACAGGAAACGTATATTACCTTCATTGGCAGTCACACTGAGAAAAAGTTTAAAACCCCTTGCATTATTTCTACGAGAGGGTCATGAACTTGCCATCATCTTTTGTGAAAGTGGTAGCCGAATTCAAGATGTGCTTTCGTATATAAATCGGCAACCTTCAATTTTCCCAACACTCAGTTCAGTGCACTACTGATATTCAAAGATGCAACAAAGTCTGGTAATATTATTAATTATTATAAAAACTTCATTTTTTATTTCAAGCATATTTTGCATTTTTACAGCTTTGTGTTACCATTTTATTAATTGTGAAATGCAAAGGGAGTAATGATGGCATTCAGCTGGCTCCCTACAGTTCATCATTAACTATTGGGGGACATAAAGTTACCGAAAAAGACGATGCGGCTGCTTTAACTCAACCGTCAGTTGCAACCTCCGCTTTAAATTCCCTTGCAGGCATAATTGCGAAAGGTGGAAATTACATAATTGATGCATCTGCTATAGGAGGAGGAATATTAATTGGAAAAAATGGACAAGTATTGCCCCTTGCTTCTGTAATAAAAGGAAGCGAAATGAATGATGGAACAGCTATTTCACCTCAATTATTACAAAATCTTCATAGCTCTGTGTTACAAAAACAGTCAAGTCCTCCTTTGACACGTGCCACTAATCCGATTTTAAAAGTTTTTCCAGAATTATCCCTGAAACCTCAATCACTTTCAATTCCTCCCAAACGTTATTCCTTTCCTCGCCCTGTTTCTACACCAGTTGTTAAATCAATTTACAGATCCGTGCCTAAGTACAAACCTGTACCAATTTCTCATGCTGTCAGAGCTGCTACTCGATTGCCTTATGTGATACCTGATTTTTCGCTTTTGAATTTTTTAGACGTATATTCGGGTAATTACGAAGTAGATTTCGATTAGCATAGTTATGCAGATATGGTTTTATATGTGAAGTTAACCATTATTCAAATGAAATTGCAGTAGTTTAATATTACTTTATATAGCAATGCTTTGCAGTGTTGCAGCCAAGAACAGAGTGATATTTAATTAGATAAAAAAGAAGATACCTATGTGAATTTTAAAATTTATTTTCAGCATTTGTTGTTGTTAAAAAATTGGTCAACACCCAGTACTAATACAAATAACAAACATATATTTAAATAACAAACGCATCTAGTCATCTATTTTACCTTACGTGTTATTTTTACCTCCTATGAGTTGTATAAAATTGTTATAAATTGTTGTATTTAATTATGAAACTTTATTTAAAATAAAAAACATAAACAATTTTTTTGTATAGTAAGCAGAAAGAGTGTAATAAAAAAGTACTGTGCAGAAATGAAAATAGATGTGCGAAGTATAAATAAATGAAAATACATTTACCAAGCAAATGTATAAATAAATTTCTGCTAAGTGCAAAAATTTGCATATAAGTAGGTAGTAGACGAGCTGAATACTTTCGTTTTCATTTATTGGATAGTTATACAAAATTAGTAACCAAAGATAGTCAAACATTGGGTTACATTTCTATGGAAATACTATTAATTTATGTAAAACACTTTTACTCGTTTATATTGTTCAATTTGAAAGCAAATTAAAAATTGCAATTTTGACAGAAAGTAGCTGCAAATTGCAAAACTTTTACTAAATTAAACATTCTAAATGTAGATATGCAAAAATAATAATCAATAACCGATTTGCTGATTTGATTTAAAATTAAAATAGGGTGACGTATGCCCAACCGAAAATGACAAATATGTTAACAAATATTGAAGAACTTAATTTAGAAAAGTAAAACCAAGGAAACATCGATTACAACAAAAAGTGTTAAATGAGCACACAAAAAAATCCACGCGTTGTAAAGCGGTGTTGCGACTCCCACCGACGCAGAAATAGTAAACATATATCGAGTAACACCTTATTTTGAAGCTTTTATAGTCTGCTTATAATAAGCCCAGTTTTTATTCAAATATGGTGCGTCTATAAGGTAACCTCCCTTCCTACTACTTTTAGTTAGACTCGAAGGAAATCTAAATTACATGAAAATGTTTCATCAACAACAACAAATCAATACGCACTATAGCGATTCGAACATTTTACAAATCTTTTTATTGCACTTATGATACGCTGATTTTTTTCAATTTTACTAAGCACAATACAATTTACGATTAAAAGTATTTATGGAAAATTGAAATTAAATGTAAAAAAAGTAAAATTAAAATTAAGTACTTTAATAGAATATCTTTTAATGATAGCCGAATTTCTTATAGTGAATAAAAGAGAAAAAAACAAATCCAACCTGACGATCACTATAGGTATACTATACTCTATACTTCGTATAGCGAGGAAGGTAATAGTTATTTATTATATCAGTGGGATAAAGGCATTATTAACATACGAATGCGGTGAGTTGCCCCACGAGGGCGTTAGTCCGAGTCGGAGTAAGAGTATGAGTATGTTAATGGCTTTTATCACATGTATATAATACAATTTTTTATCTACGTCTGCTCAAAATTGAAAAAATGACATAATTTTCAAAATTGAAAAAAATATATAATTTTTACAGACCATCTTTTTTATTTAACATCAGAGTAGCATGGTACTTTATTTAAAAACAGAGTAGCATTGTATCTACATAATTTATTATCGTCATAGCAACCAAACATTTTTTGTCAATAATACAAAAATGTTGTTGTTAATGTTTATAAAAAGTAATTGTTTCAATTTCTATTAATAATGTTGTTATTAATGTTTATAAAAAATAATTGTTCTCAATTTCTATTAATAAAGAAAAAATAAAACTTTTGGTAAAAAATTGTCATATCCAACTGAGTGGGATAAGTGATCCTTATCCCATTGAGGTGGATAATCAACATCATTATGCAACTCAAATGAATGATATAATAGGTTCTTATCCTAGCAGACGTAGATAATAGTTATTTATTATATCAGTGGGTAAAGGCATTATTAACATACGAATGCGGTGAGCTGCCCCACGAGGGCGTTAGTCCCAGTCGGAGTAAGAGCATGAGTATGTTAATGGCCTTTATCACATGTATAAAATACAATTTTTTATCTACGTCTGCTCAAAATTGAAAAAATTACATAATTTTCAAAATTGAAAAAATTATATAATTTTGACAAACCATCTTTTTTATTTAACACCAGAGTAGCATGGCATTTTATTTAAAAACAGAGTAGCATTGTATCTACATAATTTATTATCGTCATAGCAACCAAACATTTGTTGTCAATAATTGAGTTGTTTTTAATTTTTCTTTGATTTGTGGTGAAAATTGTGTTTTTCCTTGATTTGTGTTGAAAATTGTGAGAAAAGCGGTAAATATAATTATGAGTGATTGTGACAGTATTCCGTCAGACATAGAAGAAGCTGCAACGATGGTAGTTTCTTCATTGTTACCAGAAAAATATAAAATGAAGTATGAACAAAAATTGTCATATCCCACTGAGTCGTATAAGTGATCCTTATCCCATTGAGTTGGATAATAAACATCATTATGCAACTGAAATGAATGATATAATAGGTTCTTATCCTAGCAGACGTAGATAATAGTTATTTATTATATCAGTGGGATAAAGGCATTATTAACATACGAATGCGGTGAGCTGCCCCACGAGGGCGTTAGTCCCAGTCGGAGTAAGAGCATGAGTATGTTAATGGCCTTTATCACATGTATAAAATACAATTTTTTATCTACGTCTGCTCAAAATTGAAAAAATTACATAATTTTCAAAATTGAAAAAATTATATAATTTTGACAGACCATCTTTTTTATTTAACATCAGATTAGCATGGCATTTTATTTAAAAACAAAGTAGCATTGTATCTACATAATTTATTATCGTCATAGCAACCAAACATTTGTTGTCAATAATTGAGTTGTTTTTAATTTTTCCTTGATTTGTGGTGAAAATAATGTTTCTCCTTGATTTGTGTTGAAAATTGTGAAAAAACCGGTAAATATAATTAAGAGTGTATTTCGTCGGACATAGAAGAAGCTGCAACGATGGCAATTTCTTCATTGAAATAATAAAACTTTTGGTCAAAAATTGTCATATCCCACTGAGTGGGATAAGTGATCCTTATCCCATTGAGTTGGATAATAATAGTATATTGTAATACAAGTGTATAAGCAAGCCTTTATAGCACGCGCGACGGGTTTAAAATCACGAGGCGAAGTCGAGTGCCTTTTAACGGAGCAGTGCTTTAAAGGCTCTTATACACGTGTATTATACGCTTTTTTTATTATACCTGCATCATAATCTAGAAAATAAGAAGAATATAGCTAGGAAGCAGCATTTTGATTTTCATTCTTCTTACATAGTAGTCTATGATGTGACGTCATATCATTTACCTGGAGATTGGTTAGCATTCTTTGTTGTTTGTGTTGCTATGTGAATTCGAATTATTTTTTTTTCGCGTGTTTGTAATTTGTTGCTTCAAAATTGATGACGTCATTGTTGCTTAGCAACTTTAAAACACCGGGGTGTTTTAATGTTGGGTTTACGCACGCTTTTTGGTTTGTTTTACAAGGATTATGATGCAGGTATAATAAAAATATCATTATGCAACTCAAATGATTGATATAATAGGTTCTTATTCTAGCAGACGCAGATGAAAATTATTATCCACGCAGTACATAGCTGCTCTTAGAAGCTGCAACAATAGTGTATCCTTTATAAAGTTTACTTGCAGCTTTTCTACACTATATTTTTCTGTGAGTACAATGTGTTGTATGAAACGAATTTTGTTGAAGATTTTTAGTCGCTGCGGTGCTCTAGACCCAGATAATCAATAACAGGTGTAGTTCCGATATAATAGAAGACAAACACGTACTTGATGCTACATGAAAATAATATTGCAATGCATTTTACATCACACATATTTATTTCTTCCACTTTATTTTACTATAAACTAGGGCGTATAGAGGCGCATAAGTATGAAAAAGTTTTTGGATTCATTTTTATTATGGCATCGTGTTCAGGATGAAGCACTGATTATGAAAGTGCATGTTGCCGGCCGGAAACCTTGTCAGGTGTTGTTTAAATCAAAATTATTTAAACAATTAAGAAATATTATTTTTTTTGGATTCAACAATTTTTTTCATATTCTTCTTTAGTCAAATTCTAACTGAAAATGGCTGATGACTTTTCTTGTAAAGTCAATAGTTAACTTTAAATTTTTAAAACTTGAATAATACGCGAATTTGCCTATTTTCAACCCTTAAAAAGTATATTAAAAATAGGGTTTTTAATATAATACAATTTTTTGCAACTTTGAACTATGAATATCAACCTCTGCAAAAGCAATTTGACAATTTTTCACTTTAAATCCTTGTTTCTTAATTTTTTACAAAGTGCGCTCGCTGGATTCCCTCGAACTGTTTCTCTCCCTTTCGTACTCACGCGCATTATAGAATCTCTGCGATAAAATAAAATGAATGAAGGAAAATTTTTTTCTTCACAAGTGTAGAATTGTTGCATGATGTTCATTAAAATTAATCAAGAAAACAAATTAGTAAAGTAAGTAAATGACATTAACGCAGTAAAATAAAACATGTTTCTTGTTTAAAAATCGACACTGGTTTTTATTTCGAAACATAGAAAAGTCTTGTATCGATTTTATGAAGAGTGCCACTTTTCTCCTATTTTATATCAGAGCATACATCGACTTCGCACAGATTCTATAATGCACGTGAGTGCGAAAGAGGAAATCCAGGAGACTAGCCAGCGCGCGTTGTAAACAATTAAGAAACAAGGGTTAACAATAAAAAAATGTCAAATTGATTTTTATACATAGTTTAAAAAAGATATACAAAATTGTATTTCATAAAAAAATTACATTTTTAAATATGCTTTTTAGGAATTGAAAACAGGCAAAATCGCGTATTTTCAAACTTCAAAAGTTTATAACATTAAAACTATTGACTTTACAACAAAAAGTCATAAGACATTTCCTGTTAAAATTTGACCAAACAATATAAAAAAAATTTGTTGTATGAAAAAAATTAATATTTCTTAATTGTATAAACAATTTTGATTTAAATAGTTTCTGACCAGATTTTCGGCCAGCAACATTCACTTTCATAATCAGTGCATTATCCTGAACACGATCCCATAACAAAAATGAATCCAAAAAGTTTTTTATGCTCGTGCAACGATACGCCTTATAGTTTATTAGGCATTCAATTTATGTAAGGATTAATGATTAAAGAATTCGGTATTTTTTTTTAATATTAAACAGTTTGATATTATTCTGCCATTGAAGTGGCGAAAACATTCAAAATAAATAATTCAAATACATGCATTCTTCAATAATTTCGAAACAGATACGCAAATTACTTTACGCACGAAAACGCCATATTAGACACGCATTTAGTAGGTGTGCCAGTAATATCAATGATTGTTTCGGTATTACATTAATAAATAAGAGAAAACCTACATACAATCATTAATAGTTATTTATGTATCTAGTGCGCGAAATTATACTTTGGTGCTTGAGAATGAAAGTTTTTGTCGAGGCGGCAGCCGAAACAAAAATCATTCGAAAGCACCAAACAAATTTCGTCACGACAACATTTTTTCTACAGACTTACTAAAATAATGAAAAAAAACTAGAAAATACAAAATCAAAGATTTATTTTATCGCATTCTAGTCTGTTTTTTTGTTACTACGAAAACTAAATATAGCAAATATTGATATTGGTTAGTTATTTTTTCGTAAACAAGTTTGATCGGCGTCCTTTTTAAAAAAGAAGGTTACCATTGTCGCCATGCACGAAATATTTTTCGCTCTAGTGCGCGAAATACTTCGTGCACGTTGTCAAGATAAACAACTCCAATGTGGCATTTTGCATACTAAGGTTAATGTAAAAATGTCATTATTTTTTGACGTCTGTAAAAAAACATTATTTTCTTTAACTAATGGCAAAATTCGAAAAAAACTAAAAATCAGGAGGTCTATGGAATATGTCCGTGGTAGTTGTTTCGTTGACTTTTAAATTTTAAAACATAAACATGACATTTAATTAATTACATAGAAAATAGTTAAAGACAGTTACCAGTTAGTTGAAAATGGTTGCTAATCCTAATAAAATACTTCAATTAGTCTATCGAACTGATAAAAGTTTATAACGATCAGCATTTGCGTTTTTGAATAAATAATTAATCAATTCTAAATATTTCAAACATTTCTGGAGGGCGCCAGAGTAAAATTTGGGAGATGAGTAAAAATTAAATTTCTAATTCACTGCAAGCTCTATCGTTTAAGAAAGTTAAGAAAAATTGCGTGGGCAGTTTTAAAAAAATATTTTTTAGAAACAAAATTTTGAAAAAGCGTCTTTGCGACCGTTTGCGGATTTTCAAAATTAATTTTACTGCATCGTATACTACCCACAAACAATTTGTCGCTGATTCTGATCAGACAACTACTTTTTGAGTAAATGAGCGTTAAAGACGAGATTTTAAAAAGTTAAAGCGGCAGCCATTTTTAAGCTAGAGAGTTCGGTATAAACGTTTTCGATTTGCCTTAAGTTCTTATCTCAGATCCCCTGCTCAAATTTATAAAATTTAGTTTTGGAAAAAAACGCTATTAAATAAACATGTCTAACTTCCGTTTCCGGTTCCGGATTTTTCAAAATCTGTCCAGTACTTTCGCCTTTAGAGGCTTCACACGCCCACCCACTTACCCACACACAGACAGGCATATTTCAAAAACCACTTTTTTAGGTTCCTTGAGCCCCAAAATGTGTATTTCCGTTAAAATTAAGATTTCAAACATTTTCATGAATTCAATATTTCCCTATACCGACGGTATCGGAAAATAAAAATTCAAACTTCGTCTACAAAGTTCAATATTTTCAGCAGAGTTGTAGACTTTAATCAAAACCGGAGAACTTTTTAATGAAAACCTGCACAACAAGATTGTAATGTTCTCAGATTTCCAAAGGGCATTAGAATTCATACAACATAAATAGTGAAAATCGTTACATTATCAGAATTCACTAGTTTCTATTATACGTGAGATCTGGAAAGGATATTAGGTTACTGTAAACCCCGTCTTACACATAAGGGAAAACAAACTAGTAGATAAAGTCGTCAAAGAGGCAGCACAACGAGAAGGCGCGGCATTAATAGACGCAGGAAACCACAAGACGTATCATGTGACTTGGTCAGCAAATACTGAAAAGGAGAAGGAGTCATGAAACTAATAGTAGGTTTTAAAAATCAAGGATGAGATCAAAAGAGTTTTCAGCCGCATTACTTTCAAAAAACGAAGAAATAAACCAACTCGTTTAAGGATCTGCAGTCGCGGCGATTATTTGATAACCAGCTACCACACATCTACTATATGCAACATAACTATTAATATAACATAATTGCCTTCTGCCAATATCATAAAATTGTTTTCTGCCAATATCGTAAAGTTGCAAGAAACAGAAAACATAGAAGAACTAAAGCTATCTCTGAAACATATCTTACATATTAACAACACAAAATCAGCAAGGTAGTCAAATATGTATATTTGACTCATGTTGTTTGCAATAAACTGCAGTGTGTGTAAACTATACAGATCGTCACTATTTTACAGAAAACATAGGTAACTAATGTGTATGTCAAGAAAGAGATAGATAGATAAACTAATAAGTGCGACAAGGCAGAGAAATAATAGGGGAAACAAATAGGGATTCACATATTCATAGATAATTTAAATTAACTGTGTAAAATATGCTTGGTTCGTGTTGTGTTGTTTTGATGTTGGATAGATTGAGCAGTGTGGTTGCAGTAATAAACTAATTAACCAAATTAATTAAAACTGCTGAATTTAACATCAGAAATGGTTCAATTAACAGAAAGAGAACGAATTCAAATTTTAATTATGGTTGGTTTTGGTGAGCGTCTGAGAACTCAGCAAGCAGTTTGTACTTTATTTAACAATTTTCAATATTTATGTTAATTGAACCATTTCTGATGTTTAATTCAGAAGTTGTAGTCGATTTGATTAATTAATCGATTACTGCAACCACACTGCTCAATCTATCGCACATCAAAACAACACAACACGAACCAAGCATATTTGACAACATTGCATAACTGCTTAAGCTTCTCACATTCTTTTGTTTTCATGAGCTGCTAGATAACAATTACGAAACATTATTGTTCAATATCATTAGAATCGATGAAAATAAAGGCATAAAACCGTATATCACTGAACTCGCAAAAAAGAGTTCTATCCATATATCAAAATATACAAAGTGTTCCCTTTAAACTAAAAAAGTTGATATCATTTTCGGCTAAACCGAAAGTTTTATTAAACCGCCGATACTTTCATCGTATCCCGCCGTATGTCGGAACTTTCATGTAGAAAATTTCGTCAAAATCGCGGTTGCCGTATTAAAGATATTTACATTGTTCCGTACTTTTGCCCAATCCTGTATATTAGTTGATTATCCGTTCTCTGTCGCACTTATTAGTAGTTGCCTATAGTTTTAGTAAAATATCGATAATGTGTATGCTAGTATGTTATTTACAGATTTATGTTTAGTTTTGTGTTTTAAACCTCAGTAGTTTTTGATTCAAGTTAACATCCTATAGTTGGTTTAGCAAACAACTAAAGTCTGAAATTTTAAATAATATTAGGATTTGATTTTCCTACCGTATTATTACTTACATTACTATATAGGTATAGTAAATCACAAAATTTTGAATGTACGTTCTCAAACTTATTTGCGTGTATCTTTTGTGATTGGCATACTTCTTTACTTCCATGGCTAGTGGTTTGAAAACTGCAAATTCATGCAATATTAAATAAACACGAAAAGCTATAGAAAAGTTTTCTACACAACGGAGTATAAACGAATAATGAATGTTCTGAACTTTAGTACAAAATTTGCCGGGCTTATTAATGTTCGAAAGAAATCTTAACTTCTTTTTAGACGGGAAAGAATACTATTACAAAATGACTAATACAGAAAACTTTGCAAACAAATTTTGTTTGTACCAAATTTTAGATGTTGTGGTCGTAAAAAAAATTGTATTTTAATAGGCGTTCCAAGACTAATATAAAGTAAAATCTGCCTACGCAGTTAAGAATGTAATAATCATTATGACATGTTTAATTTGATGAATTGTATTTGTTGATTCCTGAGGTTTTAATATACTAAATTGTCTTTTATCTTTAAATAAGTTATTTATCTTTATCTTGTTAGCAGGGAAAATTTTCAATAATGATATATGTTCGAAAAAAAAAGTATATATAAAAAAAGCCGTAAGTTTACAATAATATTTATTATTTGAAGGTAAACTTATCAACAATAACAATACAAACGATGTTTACTGTCGGCAGTTACTCTTGATTTACACCAAAATTCTTACGATTCATCGGTAGGCGTCGCTGATGTTGATCATATGCACGGAGAGGATAATATACCTATGCTATGGTGAGTCAAAATATTCCCTATTTTGGTCGGAAAGTTCCTTAGTAAAGTTGTTTCTGTATGTATGATTTGAAATCTTGTTCGAATAATATATTATATACGAAGGGACTAAAGTGTTTCATTTAATCCCGAGTGTGAAAGTTTATTGCCTGAGCGTAGCGAGGACAATAATCACAGAAGGGATTAAATAAAGCACCTCAGTCCTGTGGTATATGCGCTATTTTTTGCATTTCCGAATAATTTGAAATCAAAACTGTCGAAATTTTAAAATATGGTGTCAACGTGACAATCCACCTTTTTGAAACGTCAAAATTAATATCGTAGTTTCTGATAGTGACAAAACATACTCGGTAATTTAGCAATTTAGATACATCTTAGCAATGTATATACATTTAATCTTTTGGGACCTTTAAAAATATTTAATACTTCCGGCGCTAAAAGTGAATTTAGTTTCTGACTGTTTTCTTGAGTTAGAGACATGCATATTTTTAATTATTAATTTGTAGTACCTGTTTTGTTTGCATAACCATTCAAATTTGTATTTCTATTGTTTAAGAGCACGCCGCCGTGGCACCTTTTTGTTTTTGACGCTAGAGGCGCTAGTCATTCTAAATTTGAATTTAATTAATCATGGTTCTATTAAACATAAACAAGTAGCGTCACATGCGTTCTGTTGACGTGCATATATTTTTCTTTACAGGACTGTACTAGCAGAATTATTGATTTGTCGCATAAAATTAATTCTCAGCATTACTTGCTCGTGGGTTTGTGTGCAACTAATCTCGTATTTATGTGCGAAATTTGTTAAAAGTTTTAAATTAACGCGCCAAATGCCTATCGCCGTAGCGCCATCCGTGCTGATTCCTATGAACTTTTGTTCAAAAACATGGCTGACGTTACACGCATCGAATTTTTAAATTTACTCAGCTGGCACATAGTTTAAATAATTGACAAAAATTTTAAATTGGTGTACCTATTATAACAGTATCTAGATGATCAGCGTAAATACAAATGAAGAATAGTGTTAAATTTATAGTTTTATGTTTGCTAAGAAAAGTAAGTTTTTTACCTTATTTGCATGTTTCACAAGAAAATAATTATCTGAGCATCTAAGTTACTTTATTAAGTAACATCTATTAACTTGTTTCATTTCGTTCTTTTTAATTAAGTCGCTGAGTACATATAAAAATGCCTATATGATGTCTATACTAGAGCCATCTGTGTCGTGTGCCTCGGCGCGGCGCGGTATTAATATGTATTTGCCAAATTATTGTTTTTACTCGCACATACGTATCTTGAGAAATCTTTGCAAGTGCGTATTGGAAGCTCACATCATATGATGGAATCTTTAGCCAACGGAATGCGCTGAGTCAGGCTCATTGAAAGAGTTCTCATAAATTATGTTTGTCTTTCACACTATTCAAAATTGAGTCAGCTTACATCTTCTTGGTTCTGATCTAAACCGACGTCGAACTGGCGTTCCCAAATGATGACAAATTTTGATCATTTGATAGATTTGAGTTTTCGTATCTCTTTGTTCCTAAGCACGTCGTAAATAAATAATGTCAACTTACGTTCAATGTTTCCCACAGTTCTGCGTATAAAAATATCAGTATTTTTCAGAAAAAAAACATTCTTAAACTGCCTGCCAGGAATTCTTGATCACACTATTCCTCTACTGGCTTGTCACTCGAGGCATCTCGACTCCAGGAGCAGGACTGCTCTCCTGTACCTTGCCTAAGTGCAACAAAATAATTCTGCTCGCACGCTTTGTCCTGGTAAGGAGCGTCTGTGGTATCTCGGCTAGAGCAACTAGACTCATCTCTTACACCTTGCCCAAAACTTTCAGCTGCTTACGGGCTTTCCCCTGTAAGCGCCTCGGGGTATCTTGGCTACAGCAACAAGACTCCATACCCTTACCTTGCCCAAGCACCCAATCTACATTGCAGGGTGATGTCAGGTTATAGAAATTATAGATTCTGTATTGCTATTCTTTTCTTTCTATTACTAACGCAACGAGAATTTCCCTTATTTTAAATATTTTGAGAACACTAACCCTGGCTAGGTTTTCTGTAGCTTTCCTAGTCTGTATAGGTGAATACTGGGGTCAGCTAACTATAAGTCAGCTGCAGCTGCAATTATTTTAAAGAGATATTATTGAACAGATTCAATAAGTGTATGAAACTCTCCTGTGTTTTATTTATGCTACTTTAAATCCCGAACTGGTTGCTACAAAAAGTACACAACGTACTTCAAACGCCCACAAATAAACATACTTAGGCTCATGACTTGCGTAGCTACACAGTGAACATAGAAGGTGTTATTACCTTGCAAAGCAGTCATTTACATCAACATATACTCTAGTTAGGAGTATCCTAATCTTAAAGAAACTCTTGGCACTATAACGTTATTATATAAAATATTTTAAAAAAGATAATAAATTAGGTGGGGAGTATGAGAATGTTACAGCTGTGTTTTACCTTATTCTTTCGGTTAGAAAATACTGTTGGTCAGAAAAATAAATGTAATGTGTGTAATAAAAATACTTGTCATGGTATTATTTGGAAGCATGTAACCAAGTTCCACTACTTTTAATTTTTTTTATTGAAATTCATAAACACAATTAGTATTTCGTCCCATTATTAATTTAAAAAACAATGTACGTTAAGAAGAAACATTTCTCCCATAAATTTCCTTTACTATTTAATGCGATATTTTTGCGACTTGGGCATATGACTGTATATTACGTTAACTACCAATTAAGGAGATAAATGGTCCTTCCTTGTCATAGGGTATAATTAGTGAATAATTACCTAGTACGGGCAGAGTTGTGCCTCTGAAATCAATCGCTTCAAGCACTAAATTTAGTTTAGTTGCACATCAAACGTAATAATTATTTCATTTACGCCTGTTCACCTTCACCGTACATGAATTGTAGTGTCATTCGTAAATATACATTTTAATTGATTAGACCTGCAAATGTAAACGGTTCAAATACTCAAACTGACACAGTGAATCTTGTTTCAATAACAATGACGTATTCATCAAAGTTACCAAAGTTTCTCAATCTAGTTTTTAAGATATTGCAAATGGCGCATCAAAGTCAATAAAAGTAAATCGGTGCATGTGACTGTTACTCTGAGAAGAGTGCATGCCGGTATTGCTCAATAATAAACAAATACCTCAGATTAAACACGTTAAGTACCTGGAAACGTATTTAGACAAATGAATTACATAAAAGAACTACATATGGATGAAAAAAAAGCAGTTAGGACTCAAAACACAAAAAATGTATTGACTTCTAGGGAGAAAGTCGCAGCTGTCCATAGAGAGCAAAATATTTTTATATAAGGCCATAATTAAACCAATCTGGGCATATGGAGTACAACTTTAGAAAACTGCGAGCAACTTAAAAATAGACATTTTAAGACGCTTTCAGTCGAAAGTGTTAAGGTCAATGGTAAATGCTCCTTGGTTTGTTCCAAACCATGTTAACCAGCGAGACTTAGATATCTCCTCGGTCACCGAAGCAATTCAGAAATACAGTGTTAGATATCGAGGTCGCTTCAGTGCCCAACCAAATGCGCTAGTAGAGCCCCTACTATAAAGTGACGATGAACAGCCTAGGATTAAAAGATTTAAGTCCTCCGACTTACCAAATTGCTGCGTGTAGCAACGTGCTGATGTGTAGTGTTATTACCTTAAGACAACAGAACTTTAGTTTTATTAGTGGAAATACTCATTGGTTTCTTTTCAGCATGACTTAGTTGTTATTATTATATATACTGTTATATCAATTACTGAATTTTTCTACGAGGAGATTGTTAGCTGGTAATTTAGAAAAGTTAATACCTGCTACGTTTCTACCTCTAAATTACATAGCGCAGACAATTAAAATAGGGAATTTTTTTCTCATAAGACCCAAAATAAGAAAATTAATAAAAATGTTAGGTACAACTCCTTTTGCACCGAAAAGTTACCACCAGTTTAAAATACTATCAAACCGAATGAATTCACATAGAAACACCTACATATTCTTTCTCATTATGGCAATGAATACAATACCGTTATGGGCTATTTTTCCAGCTTTGGAGGGAGATCCTAAAGATAATATATAGAAAAAATCATGTTAACAGCCCAGCAAAACTCATAGACAAGCACATTAGAAATTATTTTAAAGTATATAATAATGACGTCAGTAACTATTTATCGACGTATAACTTTCAATCAGCTGAAACAGTCGACTATACAGAAAGTAATTTATCCTCCATGTTAAATCATGCTATATCAACTTACTTTCTGCTTAAAAAAGGTAAAAAGCATTCGAATTAGCCTTGGGTTACTGCGCAGCTAAAATAAAAATTCAAAAAGAAACGGTATTTGTGGAACAACTACTCAACAATCCACTGACTACTCTACTTATCGTCTTCAAACCAATAAACTTAAAACGACGCTAAGGGCAGCTAGGAGTAACTATGGATCTACTTTGATTGATAGCGGACCAAAAGTATTTTATAAATAATGAAAAAAAAATTGTGTTCAGGAACATAAGTTATAACACTGCGAGACCCGAAGAATGACACTATGCATGGCGACAGACCTACAGAAGCTAAGCTATTTGCCGAGCAGTTCCACAGTGCATAAGACGAGAAACAATAGAAACCCTCTTATCGTTACCCCTAGCAACAAGAACAACCCTCAGTTCACATTCGAGCCCTGCTTACCACGACCCAGCACCCAATTTCCTTAAAATGCTGTCTCTTCTTCTTCTTCTTCTGGTAATAGGCCGTGGCCTGTTTATTCCAATTATTACTCTTGCGATGTCGAGGTCCAGCTGTCTACCCATCGCTTCGGTGGTCTTCCCGGCAGTCTGGTGGTTTCTGGTTTATTGTCCCTTGCTATTTTGGGTAGCCTGTTGTTCGGCATTCTCGTGACGTGCTCGTTCCATTCTCTTCGTCGTTTACGTGTCCATCTAACCACATCTTGTACATCAAATATTTGCCTTATGTCTTTGTTCCTGATTCTATCCTGAATTGTATGACCTGTTATCTGGCGAAGTACTTTCATTTCTGCAGTGCGTACTAGTTTTTTGGTAGCTGAGGTATCTGTTCGTGTTTCTGTAGCATACGTCATGATAGGGCGAACACATGTTTGCTGTCAGATCATTTAATTAAACCCTAAACCCAATTAATGCTTCAGTCACTAGACCAATCAACTGTTCCAACACCGTGGAAATGCGCAACGGCGATACCTATATACGAAAAAAAAAGAGGAAAAACAGTTACCAGAATACTACAAACCAGTCAGCTCAACATCGGTAATAGGTAAATGTACAGAAAAATAGATTGGTAAACAGCTTACCAAATTCCTATAGAAAAATGAAGTCTTGTCCGATACCTAACACGTTTTTTTACCAAGACGGCCAGTAAGTACAAACCTTTTAACTTGTTTAAATACTTGGACAAAAACTTTTAATGAGAGAACCCCAATAGATGTTTATATTGACTATGAAAAAGCAGTTGATCGTGTTTTGACTGAGAGACTTCTTTACCATTGCGGAGTTTAAAGAAAATTGATATTTTCATGTCAGAGGTGACGATGAACTTTAAGACAAATACGCTGTACTAAGCGGTGTTCCACAAGGCTCTGTATCGGGACCGATTCTCTTTATCACGAATGTAAGTAGTCTTTCTAAATCCATGGAATCGACCTTTATTTATTATGCAAATAATACAAAGTGTTTTAATTTTCCCCTCACTCAGGCACATACAGGGTTTTTCAACGAAAAGTAGCCACCCTCAGCATCTTCCAAATTATTTTTTGCTTGAAAATCGCCAAGACATGTCAACAAAGACAGCAAGGGGGATATCTTTTTACGTAAAATCCGGACGTCTGTCATCAACCCCTTAGCCGCCACAGCCACCCCCTCTAAAATTTTAAATGGCACCATACCATGTGTGGCACATCGTTGGAAAGGTAATTTAATAAGGAATTCATTCTACTGCTTAATTTTTTTATTCACTTGAAATTGAAACATAAAAAAAATAAAAACTATATTTTGTTTATTTCGGTTAAGCTGCTGAATATAGCAATTACCGTTAAAGTAATTGTTCAAAATGACTTCCGTTAACTACCATACAATAATACAGACGACTTTGAAAGAGAGAACGAACATTTGCGAGAACTTGCGGTGTCAATTGTCGACATTCTTCTATTATTCTCTGCCTAAGATCTTCAATGTTGGCCGGCTGTGTTGCGTATACTTTGGATTTCAAGTGCCCCCATAAGAAATAATCCAACGGAGACAGGTCGGGTGATCTAGCCGGCCATTCGATGGGACCACGTCTTCCAATCCATCGTCCAGGAAACCGATTGTTCAAAAATTCTCGAACGGGAATCACATAGTGAGGAGGTGCACCATCTTGCTGGAAAACTAGTTCATTTTCAAACAAATGTTCGTCATTTTCCAGTAGTTCTGTTATACGCGGATCAACAGTGGTGTCAAGAAGCTCAAGGTAAATATTGCCATTCAAATTACCGTCAATAAAAAACGGGCCAACGATGTGGTCTCCTAGAATACCTGCCCAAACGTTAAGTTTCTGTGGATATTGGGTATGGGTTTCCCTATACCAATACGGATTCGTGTCTGACCAATACCTACAGTTATGCCTGTTGACTTCTCCGTTCAAAAAAAACGTACACTCATCGCTGAAACAGATATTGTACAACAAGTTCACGTTGTTCAATAAATTATTAGACATAATTTCGCAAAACTCTAGTCTTCGATCATTGTCTTTTTTGTTTAGTTCTTGAACAAGTTTTATCTAGTATGGGTGAAATTTGTGCTTTTTAAAATTCTCCATACACTGCTTGTTGAAACCCCCGATACCTAGGAAAGTTGATTTAAAGACTGAATGGTCGTATCATATTGTCTCAGTAGTTAAAAAGGCAAATTCTGTTATGAACCAATGTGAAATGAGTGTTAAAGATCTAACTCCAGAACTCTTGTTACCTGTTACATAAGACCACTACTGGAGCATGCAACACCAGTATGGTCTCCTTATTTTGTTAAAGATATTGAGCTGTTGGAAAAGGTCCAAAGACAAGCAACCAAGACAACACATTCGCTTCGAAGTCGTCCGTACCACGAGCACTTATAACGCTTGGGATTAACCACGTTGGAAACTCGCCCCGCATCCGAGGTGACCTCATATAAACATTGAAAATAATCTCTAACTATTACAGTTGTTCTGTAGACTAATTTGAGTTTAGCCACAATGTACAGTTACGAGGAGATCCTTTCAAACTTAATTTGGAAAGATGTAACACATTGCCATGGAAATATTTTTTTATCTAACCGCGTGACAATACTTGGAATTTGTTTTTCTTTTTGGTTTAAAAATGCGCTTGATTGTAATGCGGTTTTAACATAATAATTATTCAAGTTATTAAGTTCCTAATTATGTAGTACATAGCTATAATTTGATGATATTATTAGTGTATTGTACCAATATGTTTCTGATCGAGCACTATCGGCTTTGCCGGCTGCTCTAAATGTAAGTAATAATAAAAATAGTATATTATAATACAAGTGTATAAGCAAGCCTTTAAAGCACGCGCGACGGGTTTAAAAGCACGAGGCGAAGCCGAGTGCCTTTTAACGGAGCAGTGCTTTAAAGGCTCTTATACACGTGTATTATACGCTATTTTTTATTATACCTGCATCATAATCTAGAAAATAAGAAGAATATAGCTAGGAAGCAGCATTTTGATTTTGATTCATCTTACATAGTAGTCTATGATGTGACGTTATATCATTTACCTGGAGATTGGTTAGCATTTTTTGTTGTTTATGTTGCTATGTGAATTCGAATTTTTTTTTTCGCGTGTTTGTAATTTGTTGCTTCAAAATTGATGACGTCATTGTTGCTTAGCAACTTTAAAACACCGGGGTGTTTTAATGTTGGGTTTACGCACCCTTTTTGGTTTGTTTTACAATGATTATGATGCAGGTATAATAAAAAATAATAAAAAACGATCAGAGCACAAATAAACTGTATACAACATCACCTAAATATTTTAAGGTAGTTATCTATATTTTAAGAAGTTTTGGTTTAACCACCATTGCATTTATTATTTCTACCATTAATACTTTAGGTATCTCCAACCAGTATACAATTTTTCTCGATGATTTTGTATCTGTGCTGCATGTTAATAGACATTTTCTTATTTTGTTGATACGAAAAAGAAATTATTTTAAAAGTAAGTAACCGATTTATATAATTTTTTTAGTTATACTTTTCAGCGAAAAGTTTTCATACTAGTACATAAAATAACACGACAAAGCGGACCAAGTGTAAAAATATGTAGTAAGTCTTGAACACTTTGATATGCTGTGTACTATTTGTTTGATAGTAAAGTTTCTCGACTTATACCATTTGAATATCTATAGGTAACAATTCTATTTCAAGTTTGTTATATGGAAAATCGCATTTCGTATTCGATTTGCAGGAAAATTTTATAGAAAGTAGAAAATCGTACTAGTAAAATATAAAATAAAAGCAGCCATCTACTACCTACAATCTACGTAGGTGAACAGAACAAAGAGTTTCCGTATTCGTATCAAATTTGTATACTCATTCCACTCATTATTTGAGTTTCTCTGTTTTTTATTTTTTTCTAAATAAACAAAATATTTTTTTAAATATATATTTTGCTTTTCTTTTGAAAGGTGTGTTAGCTAACTGAGATTTTCTTCATGAATAACTAAATGGTTCGATAGAATTCTGCCGTGGATAAAGCATTAAACCTTAAAATGGTCAGAATCCCCACTAAACGGTTTCGGTGAACGTTATTTATCCAAAAGGGCTGCTGTCAACCCTCGTAAAATATTTAGTTACAATTTATTGAAGGAAAACAAATTAGTGAATCTCGATCCGAAATTAATTACTTATTTACGATTACAACATCGGCGCTTTTGCTCTAAATTTACACTAATTGTTTTCGAAGTTTAATGAACTGAAGAATTAACGCGAAAAATGTAAGAAGAATGTGTTCACACTAAAATTTATAGTGATGAGTATAAAAGTTTAATTCCATTTTATTTCGTCTTTCCAGAGTGCTGACCTATTAAGATCACTGTATAACAGAGAATGGACCCACTGCTCAACGTCATATAAACGTAACATGGGAATTATGATGATGAGAACACAAATTCCAATAAAAAAATTTTATATTATCACTAGAAACATTTTCTGGTTTATGTACCAAATTGATGGTATTAATTGAATTATCAACTTCAAACATGAGGACTGCTGAAAAACCGTAGATATACATTAAAAGCGCATTTATATTCATGCACAACCCAGTGCCGAAATTTATCAATAGGCTGACTAGGCCGCAGCCTAGGCCCTCGGGATTTTTGAGCTTCAAATTTTGCGTCTCATACATTTTGGGCATCGTGTAACATTGGGATGCCCCTACATATGCGTTGTCTATCTTTAAAACTTTAAAATTATAGAAACCTAGTAACATAATGTTATATCCGGTAATTTAGGATCACTTCCACGTCTACTACTTAAAGCTAGGGTAACTGCAACGGTGCAACTGTTAGCAAGTGTTTTTCCCTTTTAATTTTTTTAAATTTTTTGTGCACGGTAACATTGTGGTTGTATAGGGCTATTACGATACAACATTTAATCCTGATCTGTCAACCCTTTTTTTAGTACTAAGGGTTTGTCCTCAAGTTTTCCATAAGATTCCCGTTTGAGATTTAAACAAGTCGTTTTCTGCTTTAGGATTCGCATTTTTTAAAGCTTACTTAGTCCACGAATTTTTAATATACCTCTCTATTCCGACAGTGGGGTAACAAGAAGTTGTTAGGCCTGGGACCCAAGTTGGGTCCCTATGACACATTCCTTTCCCAGTAGGAGATACAAAATAAAACCTTTCGTCACGGAAACACATGAACATATTTAAAAAAAAACGCAGGCACTAGGCACCTTATCAAGGTCTATATAACGTAGAAACTATAATATCAACTAAAAATATTGATGAACAGACAAAGACATGATGTAACAAATAAGGAATATAATATGTAACAAAAATATTAACAATAAAACTAAATTAAACTTCTTATTCTAACTTTTGCACTTGCAATATTTTGTATCAACTTATTCAAGTCCAGATTTGTATTATTTTCAATCAAAATTATTGCATAGTATTTCTTAAATAATTCTGAAATATTGACAATATCATCATCTAAAGAATCTGTAATACTTGGACTGCATTTAATAAAATAGCCAATAGAGCTTACATTTTTGAGCCCCTGATTGTGAGTATTTTTTAACAATTTTATTGTGTTTTCTAATTTTTGTTTCAGTAGGGTGTATAGGGTGATTCGAGCACCTCCAGGGCTGCCAACCTAAATCTGGGGACAAAAAATTTCCCTAGAATCTGGTGACAAAAAATTCCCCCAGAATCTGGTGACAAAAAATTCCCCTAGAATCTGGTGACACCCCTAAATCTGGTGACAAAAAATCCCCCTAGATTCTGCTGACACCCCAAAATCTGGTAACAAAGAAAACCCCCTAGAATCTGGTGACATCCCTAAATCTGGTGACAAAAAATCATTCCCTAGAATCTGGTGACCTTGCTCTACTGAGAAAAAATTCCCTAGAATGCTACCAACATAAATCTAACCTAATCAAAATATCACTGTTAATTATTGTAGCCTTGATTGAGGATCCCACAATTTAACAACAAATTAAAAATGCAACAAACACATATACATATATTTATTTTAACACATTAAATCTGCATACAACATTCGCAGATACTTTTATTTCACATGCAAAGTAATAATATTAGCACCCATTTACATTTACGATGGATATAATGCTAGATTTATTAGTCTAATAACACTCACATCATCATAACACTTATGTCTACTTGGAAACTATTTATTCAACACAATAAAATAATAATCTTAATAACTATTACAGTATTTACAAAGAATGCAATGTTAGATCTATTAGCAATATAAGTCCCACTTACTACTACTACACATACCTCACCCACCACTTCACATGTAAAATAATAACCTTAATAGTCAATACAACATTTACAATAAATATAATATTAGTCCTAGTAGTATAAGTAGGTACCACATTTTCATAACACTTAACTTAACATAATAATCTTAATAACTAGTGCAGTATTTAGAATGAATATAATGTTAGATTTATTAGTACAATAAACCTCACAATTTTCAAAACTACTGAATTTACGAGCTATTCGTTATCCGATAGTGTCCCCAAGCCAGAGTCTCACCATCGCCCTCAGGAATTATATATCTCTTATCATCCGCCCAAGAAAGTGCTATTTTATTTTTCAACTCGGTATACATTATATGATTGTGAGAGCGAAAGGTGAACATTTCCTTATAAATAACGTCAGAATTTTCTACAACATTTCTGTAATCCTCAACGCCTAATTCATTTTTAACAACGATGGAATTTACTCCTTTCGCTCTCTTCGTTGTTTTACCATCCACTTCATATTCGCCTTCTACATTTGTTATGTAGGCTTTAGCACCAGTCCCATAGAACTCCCAAATAATTCGACCACCGTACTCATCCTTCATTTTGCCGATGATCGATTCATTTACAGGTATCCCAAACTGATTATCCAGTTTAAAATTAGATGTATCATACTGACTTAAACTATTTTTCATGTGCTCATAAAAATCATCAATAAATGTCTGCAAAATGAGTGAGTCAGTGTCCGAATAAAGAAGATGAA
Organism: Ctenicera cuprea; assembly: GCA_958336395.1. Lineage (NCBI taxonomy): Eukaryota > Metazoa > Arthropoda > Insecta > Coleoptera > Elateridae > Ctenicera > Ctenicera cuprea. The sequence continues at coordinate 26,747,508 of OY284490.1, forward strand.
CTTTATCACCAAACAATTTTTTAACTGAATTGTAGTAAAAATTGTATATTATAGATTTTGATAACTCCAGAACACAGAAGCCGATATAAATAGGTTTATCATAGGTTACTCGTAACTTCTCCATTTGAATCGCTACTAGATTTTCCGAAAATATTGAACAATTTTTAAAATTAGGCTTCGCTATTAAACTTTGAGCACCAACTCTTCTACCCTTGTTTTCCCACTGTGTTACTAATCTAATATCAACCCGACGATCTACATTCTCCATTGTTTTTCCGTACACGCTGTTATTCATTAATTTGTAAAAGTCTTTTTCAAATTTGTTAGTCGCATTATTTCGCATTCGAGTATTCAAATCAATATAGTCCTTTAACCAAGTTGACTGTTTAAATTTTAATATTCGATGAATTTTTGATAATTTTAATCCAGCATTTAAGCACTGTTTCAAATTTCTATAGTGAATAACGTACCGTACTTTATTATTTAGATTTGGTATTAATTTAGATAATTTTGATCCTGGAGGAATTATATTTTCTGCACAAAACGGTAAGTCATTGTGAAGATCATGAAGTTCTTTGGGATAATCCAGATCAACTTCTAAAATACAACCCTCGCTTGACTCGTCTTTAACTGAAGCAACATCAAAAGCCATAATTTCAAGTTCCGGTAACCATTTAAAGTCATTGATAGGGAGTGGTTGGGACATGGCCGCACCATAAAGGTTAGTGGCATCTAGGTAGTTAATAAAGGAGGTGGGTAAAGAGGAATCATAATTTGGAATATACTTATTGTTAGCAATAGCTTTTCGCTTTGAACACTGAGCAATTCCGCCTCTTATCCCCTTCTTAATGAAATGTAACATGTCAACATCAGTGAGTAGTTCTAAGTTTATTCTTGTATACTTCAACATGGCAGCCCAACTTAGACTAGGGACTGTAAAAAATTGACATGGTTCAAGAGAATAGGCCGTTATGCAAACGTTTCGGAAAGCCTCAAAAATATCAGCCAATAGTAACACGTCCGACTTTAAATAGACATCAGAGTAGTCACCCAAAGTTTGACAGCTAAAAGTTTTCCATACAAATTTAGCTCGCGCATAATCCGAATCAGATATATCTTCTTTTGTTAAATTGTTATAAAATTGAATTTGCGATGGCAATTCTCTCTCATCCAACCGCTCCATACTGTCAACATAAGAGTATGGGAACACTCCCTTCTGTCTAATCAGCTTAAATTGTGTCTCATCTGGAAAGCATTTTTGGATTTCTGTACACTGAATATCTTTTAAATTTTTCGATAAGCTATCTAAAGAAGAGCTCATAAATCGGTAACTATCTAAAAATCTAATTTTCATAAACACACTCTCCCGTCCTCCCTTACTATTAGTTATGCTATCAACCAATACGTGTTTTGAAAATGAAATGTATTTCTCCTTGTTTTCAGCTATAACATCAATTTTATTGTTATCATCTTCAGAACTTAACGCTCTTATAAAAAGATGTGCATCATAATTTGATAAATTGTGAAAAAACACGGGTACAAATTTAGGTAATTTAAAATTCAAATTACAGGCGCTATGGGCGGGGCCTCTATACAACCCCTCGCCCAAATGGTCATGATCGTGTATTCGCTCTTCACCCGTAAGAAAAGGTTTTTCACAAATGTGACAGTTTGGAGAGTTTTGATGGATCAATTTCTGCTCATCGGTAAGTGACTTCATAGGTACAACATGTTTCAAATGGGTATTGTATATTCTCTTAACATCGGCTTCGAGTCTTTCATAAAAAATTTTGGTACAATCAACACCGCGATATGTTTCAAATTTCGATAGTGAATCCCCCGCTCCCACCAGCACATCCGCACGCGCTTTTTCAAATGTTATCTCTCCCTAATGAAGTTAATGTGACTAGGGGATTTAAGCAGCTATTTTTGAAGGTACGAACTGACTATTGTTGGTGGTTGCGTTTGTGAGTGTGCGAATCAGCTACATACTTTGGGTAAGTTTTAATGTTTTGTTCTTTATATTATTTTTGATTTTTTCTAAAAGGGTTGGATATGTCTTTATCTATGGGTTAGCTAATTTACAGAAATTTTTCTCACTTGAATAATAGAAGTATATTTGCAGATTTAAACAAAATTGTTAGTGGAAGTAGTAAGGTCTTATAAGAAGATGGTGTTTTTTTATACGTGGGGGTAGCAACTTAAAATTTTAGTATGTTGTAGGGGGTTTTATTTGGTGACAGGGGGTTTGTCTGGGGGTGTTTTTTGATTTATTTTTTTGATATTTTCAGCGGTTTTTGAGATATTAAAGTTTTTATAAATTTTAATGCTGTACTTTTTTTTACTTCGAAACTGATCTTGTAGGTAAACGTTGTCAAATAATTATCGCACAATAGAATATTATTAACAAAATTTTTACTTCTGCCTCGTTTAAAGGTTTTTATCGAGTATGGAGAAATTAAATACATTTTAAATAATTTAAGCCGAGACTTTAAGTGCTTTTTGCGGTTTTATTCGTGCACTAGGTATTTTGCATTAAATAATTATTGCATAATAAAACATTATAAGAATATTTTACTATACAAGTAATTTAAGATTATTCTGTGAAACTTGAGTAATTTACCACGATTTTTTAGATTTTTGAGTTAGAACTACGCGCTAAATTTTTTAAGTTCGTGAGCGGCTTATTTCTTAAAAATTCTGTTAAATACTTGTTTATAAGGATATCAGGTGTGTTTAACATATCAAAATGCGTATTATAGTTTGATAGAGCTGATTTTGGAAAAATATCAGTTGGTGATCTGAGAAAATTTTACCGTCTTTTTTTTTAGTCGTTTGGTGATTTTTTCTCTTGTAAATTGTCATATTATGGCACTGATTGAAGTGTATTAGAATGCTATAGTTCTTCCTCTGATTGATATCGTTTATCGGATAAGGTAAAATGTATTAGTGCAGGCAGACGCTGTAATATTTACAACTTTTATTGTTAAACTTTTTTTTCTAAAACGGGGTCAAAACATTTATGAACTTATTGAGTGGTTTTAGAACGACTCTGGGGTCTGGGTGTTAGTCTTAAAATCGTTATTTTTTGGAAATATCCGGTGGTTATCGAAGGTGTATAAGAACAGGGTGTTTTTTATACGTGGGGGTAGCAACTTAAAATTTTAGTATGTTGTAGGGGTTTTTATTTGGTGACAGGGGGTTTAAGTCTGGGGGTGTTTTTTGATTTATTTTTGTGATATTTTCAGCGGTTTTTGAGATATTAAGGTTTTTATAAATTTTAATGCTGTACTTTTTTTTTACTTCTAAACTGATCTTGTAGGTAAACGTTGTCAAATAATTATCGCACAATAAAATATTATTAACAAAATTTTTACTTCTGCCTCCTTTAAAGGTTTTTATCGAGTATGGAGAAATTAAATAAATTTTAAATAATTTAAGCCGAGACTTTAAGTGCTTTTTGCGGTTTTATTCGTGCACTAGGTATTTTGCATTAAATAATTATTGCATAATAAAACATTATAAGAATATTTTACTATACAAGTAATTTAAGATTATTCTGTGAAACTTGAGTAATTTACCACGATTTTTAGATTTTTAAGTTAGAACTACGCGCTAAATTTTCTAAGTTCCTGACCTGCTTATTTCTTAGAAATTCTGTTAAATACTTGTTTATAAGGATATCAGGTGTGTTTAACATATCAAAATGCGTATTATAGTTTGATAGAGCTGATTTTGGAAAAATATCAGTTGGTGATCTGAGAAAATTTTATCGCCTTTTTTTTAGTCGTTTGATAATTTTTTTTTTCGTTGTACATTTTCATATTATGGCACTGATTGAAGTGTATTAGAATGCTATAGCTCTTTCTCTGATTGATATCGTTTATCGGATAAGGTAAAATGTATTAGTGCAGGTAGACGCTGTAATATTTACAACTTTTATTGTTAAACTTTTTTTTCTAAAACGGGGTTAAAACATTTATGAACTTATTGAGTGGTTTTAGAACGACTCTAGGGTCTGGGTGTTAGTCTTAAAATCGTTATTTTTTGGAAATATCCGGTGGTTATCGAAGGTGTATAAGAAGAGGGTTTTTTTTATACGTGGGGTTAGCAACTTAAAATTTTAGTATGTTGTATTTTTCCATTGAAGGTAAACATCATTAACTGTTGTTTTATAACGAAACACTGCTTATACGTTTTATTACTCTTCTTAATTCCGGACGTTTTCTCGAGTTATAAGCAATTAGATATCTCGATTTTTTTCGATTTCTTTCTCTGGACTCGCAAAATTTTTTTAATTTGTTACTGTTGCTATGTAGTAGATATTATTTCTTCCGATCGTTGTGATTCTAAGGTGTCTCCACGGCTCTTTGTGTAAGATAATTTTAACTAATTTGGACTTACTACCCTATGTGTTGGTGGTGGGGTAATGCGTTTTTACTTAAATTTGAGTTTTTAACCTTAGCGAAATTTCGAATATCATAGATCTTTAGCATTTTATTAGACTTAAGAAAAATCGTGTGTATTTACTTAGGTGTACATCTTTTGGGTAGTTTCATAGTAAGGGTGGCACTTTTAAATTTATGTATGTGATTGGTAGGTACATATCTGGACAGGGGGTTACTATGACGGGGGTAATTTTTGATTTATTTTTGTCGTATTATCGCCTGTATTCGAGATATATCGATTTTTTCGTTTTTAAATTTTGGACTTGGAAAATTTCTGGTAATGAATATTATGTTATAGGTTATGCTTAAGGGTGGTTTTGATATCGAAACATAATTAGAAACTTTTACTGGTCTTGTGAAATGATTGAGTTATGTTGAGTTTCAGACAAATATCTCGAATTTCCTTTTTTTAATATTGGACTTAGAAAATTTCTGTCAATGAATACCTATTATTTTGTAGTTAAAGACGCTTAAGGCTCGTTTTAATATCGAAACATTATTTACAACTTTTACTGGTCTCGTTAGTTAAGGATCTCCCAGCAGGGTTTCAAGAAATTATCTCGATTTTTTAGTTTTTATATTTCGACTTAGGCTAAAAATCATGCTTTAAATTTTTCGTTACAGGTAAACACCGATGAGCATTCGGTTTATAATGAAACATCCTTTATAAGTTTTAGTGGTCTCATTAATTAAGAGCCTTCTACGGGGTTTCAGACAATTATCATGATTTTTTCAGTTTTTTATATTTCGACTTAGGTTAAAAGTCATGCTTTAAATTTTTCGTTACAAGTAAACACCAATAAGCATTCGGTGTATGTGTAGGTTGTCCCGCAGCTTAATTTGACTGGGGTGGCCTAAAACCATTCGAGGACACAAAAACATTTTGCAATCGAGAATTAAACAAATACAGCTCTATTGGTGTACGTTTAATACCATTCTTCCAGATTTCATGTTAGGTTGAATTTATCGTTAGTATGAATATTTGATTAACATGAGCGGTTCTATAATGCAGGCTGGTAATACCGGTCGGTAATACAAGTCGGTAATACCGGTATTAAAATATTATATATAAGTTTTACTGCTCTGCTTTATTAGCGGTGTTCCATTAGAATGTCTGAAAATTATCTGGTGTTTTACATACCCATTATTGTAATTTAATTTTTTAAATGACTTATTTCTATCTCTTTAATTTTCAGAATTTTCTTGTTTAGCCTGGTAACTATCCACCTTTGAAGCGGATTTGGTTTCTGGAGGCCACAGTATTCTAACACTTCAATACATCGAAGACTATTCTCTACTTGGGTTGGTCACAGTCTCAGTTAGTGAATCGTGTTTAACATCGCATTGACACAGCGGCTTTAACAGGTAAGTTAATATGCTGGCAAGCTAAAAGTATTTTCCGTTTTTTCTCTGTTTGTTTTTACTGAAACCGTAATACGCCGGTGCTCTGAAATGGGAGAGTAGGGGGCGTCAGGTACTCGGTGAGACGGAGTCTAACAATGACGTGCAGTGTACTGCTAAAAGCTCCTTACGTACAGTGTTATTGGTTTCGGTAAAACTAACATGAAACATATACTTTAAACAGAGTCATGAGTGGCTTCATGTTAGGAACTTCTTGTTCTCGACGTGGCCTATCTGACGTGTATTGTGAAAAAACGGACATACATACACTGCTTAAACCTGCATTCTAAATATTATTTCTACCACATTCTTGTCTTTGTATGCTTCACTGATGTATAGACGTCTTACATACAGTTATATCACAAAACTTTTATGTTTTAAATACATCAAGTTTCCTGAAAGTGGATTTTATGATGATTAATACCGTTACACATCCAGAAGTTTGTGGTTTTAATGTGTTTTCAGAAGTGTTTGTTATCATTCGACCTTGTGTCTCGAAATACATGTATTTTTATGGGAAAATGTGATTTTATGGGTAATTTCGTTAACTTTACACGTATTCTTATGGAAAAACAGCACAAATTAACGCACTTCTAAGGTGCCACCGGAACTGATGTTTTGTAAGCGGTACGTGTAATTCCGATAATCAAAGGTACAAAAGGGTATGAAACACCTTGATTTTGTTAGTTCGTGATAGTAATTCATCAGTAACGGTAGTCATAAAGTGCGTGGCGATAATAAATTGTAGTTTGAAGGAATACATTGTTGCGGTTGATTGTTGGTGAAAAAGTAAGCGTATTTTTCTATAATATTTAATTGTTACCAAAAAAGTTCAATTGAGTTATTTCATATTGGTTAACATTAGACAAAACTGAGATTGTTGTAACAGCTTTCTTTTTTCTGTATGCTAAACAAAATTTCTATTGTTGTAGAATAAAATGTTTAAGTGCGGGGTGTGTGAGAAAACTTATACCAGGAAAGATAACCTTAACCGTCATTTTTGTGGAAAACGGCAGTTTGAAGGTGGTTCTGGAAATGTCGCTAAAAAACCAAAACTTGATGGTGATATCTTATGTTCTACGTGCGACACCCTAATACCCCGACAGAGATATCAAGGACATCTACGCAGTCGACAACATAAAGAAAATTCTTGCTCTTCCTGTGAAGATGGTGTTGAATTTATTCAACAGGCGTTTAAAAACCGAATTGCGAATTATAAAATTACTGGTCCTGCGCAGTATTGCCTGAACGTAAAAGAATTTATGCGGTCTGTAGAAGAGAAGGTGCTTAATCAGATATCTGCAGTAATGGTGAAATACGGAAACATTAAGGTTAATCTAGAATTATTTGGACTATTCATACTACCCAGCAAGAATATAGAAGAGATAAAATCATTTAATACTAGAAATAAAATTATTAACCAATCGATCAATTTGGAGGGTGTATATACAGAATATATTGATGAAATTGATAATCGAGTATCTAATTTTCAAGAACGTGATAGCGGTTGGACACTTAAAGAGATTCTATTTCTGGAAGTTCACATTAACAAATATAATCCTCTGCGAGCATCTTCCTATATAGAGTTACCTATGAAAATTAAGAAGACGGGCTCTGTCATCAACATCCAAAATGGTGACCGGAAATGTTTCATGTGGAGTGTTCTAGCTGCACTACATCCTGCTGACAAAAACTCTCAACGTGTTACAAAATATAAGCAATTTGAAAGCGAATTAAATTTTGATGGAATAGACTTCCCGGTTAAGTTGAAAGACATTTCTAAATTTGAAAAATTAAATAATATGTCTGTAAATGTGTACGGTTTAGAGTTGGTGTACAAAGCTGGCGACCGTTGTATAGAAGTGGTGGGTCCTTTGCATTTCACCAAATCTCGTAAGCCTAAACATGTTAACTTGTTAATTATAGATAACGAAAATGGCGATTCTCATTATTGCTTAATAAAAAATTTAAATAGACTGGTCGGTAGTCAGTTATCAAAACATTGTTGTCAGAAATTTTTGTGTGATGGTTGCTTGGTGTATTTTTCTAATGAATCGAAATTGCGTGAGCATCAAGAGTGCGATTGTGGACATATTCGCATCAATTTACCATCAACAAACTTAAAAAAAGATAAATTTGGAAACGCAGTTCCGGAAAATATGTTAAAATTTGAAAGTTTTGAGAAAAAATTGAAAGTCCCGTTTGTAGTTTATGCAGATTTTGAGTCGTTACTCAAACCCATTCAAGGTTGTCAACCTAGTGGTGGGAGTTCATTCACTCAAAGAACTGCTGAACATGTGCCCTATAGTTTCGCGTATTTTATTAAATGCGACTATGATGATTCACTATCGAAATTTGAAACATATCGCGGTGTTGATTGTACCAAAATTTTTTATGAAAGACTCGAAGCCGATGTTAAGAGAATATACAATACCCATTTGAAACATGTTGTACCTATGAAGTCACTTACCGATGAGCAGAAATTGATCCATCAAAACTCTCCAAACTGTCACATTTGTGAAAAACCTTTTCTTACGGGTGAAGAGCGAATACACGATCATGACCATTTGGGCGAGGGGTTGTATAGAGGCCCCGCCCATAGCGCCTGTAATTTGAATTTTAAATTACCTAAATTTGTACCCGTGTTTTTTCACAATTTATCAAATTATGATGCACATCTTTTTATAAGAGCGTTAAGTTCTGAAGATGATAACAATAAAATTGATGTTATAGCTGAAAACAAGGAGAAATACATTTCATTTTCAAAACACGTATTGGTTGATAGCATAACTAATAGTAAGGGAGGACGGGAGAGTGTGTTTATGAAAATTAGATTTTTAGATAGTTACCGATTTATGAGCTCTTCTTTAGATAGCTTATCGAAAAATTTAAAAGATATTCAGTGTACAGAAATCCAAAAATGCTTTCCAGATGAGACACAATTTAAGCTGATTAGACAGAAGGGAGTGTTCCCATACTCTTATGTTGACAGTATGGAGCGGTTGGATGAGAGAGAATTGCCATCGCAAATTCAATTTTATAACAATTTAACAAAAGAAGATATATCTGATTCGGATTATGCGCGAGCTAAATTTGTATGGAAAACTTTTAGCTGTCAAACTTTGGGTGACTACTCTGATGTCTATTTAAAGTCGGACGTGTTACTATTGGCTGATATTTTTGAGGCTTTCCGAAACGTTTGCATAACGGCCTATTCTCTTGAACCATGTCAATTTTTTACAGTCCCTAGTCTAAGTTGGGCTGCCATGTTGAAGTATACAAGAATAAACTTAGAACTACTCACTGATGTTGACATGTTACATTTCATTAAGAAGGGGATAAGAGGCGGAATTGCTCAGTGTTCAAAGCGAAAAGCTATTGCTAACAATAAGTATATTCCAAATTATGATTCCTCTTTACCCACCTCCTTTATTAACTACCTAGATGCCACTAACCTTTATGGTGCGGCCATGTCCCAACCACTCCCTATCAATGACTTTAAATGGTTACCGGAACTTGAAATTATGGCTTTTGATGTTGCTTCAGTTAAAGACGAGTCAAGCGAGGGTTGTATTTTAGAAGTTGATCTGGATTATCCCAAAGAACTTCATGATCTTCACAATGACTTACCGTTTTGTGCAGAAAATATAATTCCTCCAGGATCAAAATTATCTAAATTAATACCAAATCTAAATAATAAAGTACGGTACGTTATTCACTATAGAAATTTGAAACAGTGCTTAAATGCTGGATTAAAATTATCAAAAATTCATCGAATATTAAAATTTAAACAGTCAACTTGGTTAAAGGACTATATTGATTTGAATACTCGAATGCGAAATAATGCGACTAACAAATTTGAAAAAGACTTTTACAAATTAATGAATAACAGCGTGTACGGAAAAACAATGGAGAATGTAGATCGTCGGGTTGATATTAGATTAGTAACACAGTGGGAAAACAAGGGTAGAAGAGTTGGTGCTCAAAGTTTAATAGCGAAGCCTAATTTTAAAAATTGTTCAATATTTTCGGAAAATCTAGTAGCGATTCAAATGGAGAAGTTACGAGTAACCTATGATAAACCTATTTATATCGGCTTCTGTGTTCTGGAGTTATCAAAATCTATAATATACAATTTTTACTACAATTCAGTTAAAAAATTGTTTGGTGATAAAGTTCATCTTCTTTATTCGGACACTGACTCACTCATTTTGCAGACATTTATTGATGATTTTTATGAGCACATGAAAAATAGTTTAAGTCAGTATGATACATCTAATTTTAAACTGGATAATCAGTTTGGGATACCTGTAAATGAATCGATCATCGGCAAAATGAAGGATGAGTACGGTGGTCGAATTATTTGGGAGTTCTATGGGACTGGTGCTAAAGCCTACATAACAAATGTAGAAGGCGAATATGAAGTGGATGGTAAAACAACGAAGAGAGCGAAAGGAGTAAATTCCATCGTTGTTAAAAATGAATTAGGCGTTGAGGATTACAGAAATGTTGTAGAAAATTCTGACGTTATTTATAAGGAAATGTTCACCTTTCGCTCTCACAATCATATAATGTATACCGAGTTGAAAAATAAAATAGCACTTTCTTGGGCGGATGATAAGAGATATATAATTCCTGAGGGCGATGGTGAGACTCTGGCTTGGGGACACTATCGGATAACGAATAGCTCGTAAATTCAGTAGTTTTGAAAATTGTGAGGTTTATTGTACTAATAAATCTAACATTATATTCATTCTAAATACTGCACTAGTTATTAAGATTATTATGTTAAGTTAAGTGTTATGAAAATGTGGTACCTACTTATACTACTAGGACTAATATTATATTTATTGTAAATGTTGTATTGACTATTAAGGTTATTATTTTACATGTGAAGTGGTGGGTGAGGTATGTGTAGTAGTAGTAAGTGGGACTTATATTGCTAATAGATCTAACATTGCATTCTTTGTAAATACTGTAATAGTTATTAAGATTATTATTTTATTGTGTTGAATAAATAGTTTCCAAGTAGACATAAGTGTTATGATGATGTGAGTGTTATTAGACTAATAAATCTAGCATTATATCCATCGTAAATGTAAATGGGTGCTAATATTATTACTTTGCATGTGAAATAAAAGTATCTGCGAATGTTGTATGCAGATTTAATGTGTTAAAATAAATATATGTATATGTGTTTGTTGCATTTTTAATTTGTTGTTAAATTGTGGGATCCTCAATCAAGGCTACAATAATTAACAGTGATATTTTGATTAGGTTAGATTTATGTTGGTAGCATTCTAGGGAATTTTTTCTCAGTAGAGCAAGGTCACCAGATTCTAGGGAATGATTTTTTGTCACCAGATTTAGGGATGTCACCAGATTCTAGGGGGTTTTCTTTGTTACCAGATTTTGGGGTGTCAGCAGAATCTAGGGGGATTTTTTGTCACCAGATTTAGGGGTGTCACCAGATTCTAGGGGAATTTTTTGTCACCAGATTCTGGGGGAATTTTTTGTCACCAGATTCTAGGGAAATTTTTTGTCCCCAGATTTAGGTTGGCAGCCCTGGAGGTGCTCGAATCACCCTATACACCCTACTTGTTTCTTTTCTTTGTTCTGCGTCTAGAGTGTTATGATAGGTAATAAACTGTTCCTATGCAGTCAGGCGTTACAATAAAAATGTTTTTCCACTACTAGCATTAAACGATATCATTATTTACATTGTTTTAGAGCCAAGAAGATGAATTTCTTTCCTAGTGGTTAATAATATTTCATTTTTAACTACTGGTTAATAATGAAAACAATTGCTACCAATCTTTAAATTCACCATAAACTTTCATGTAAAAATCTTTTGATTTTACTGGTAATAACTGTTCATCAACACTTTCTGCACCTTCCCTAATTTTAGGAGGAGTGCAGTTTTCACTCAAATCATCAAAATTGGACATTTTATAACCACTATTGTAAAATATATATTTTACATAAATGTTAATTGAAATTAACTATTCTCTTGTTTTCAAGCAAGGCTACTTTATTTTTGTGCATATTTGCATTTGTAATTTTATTTTCTATTAATGTAAAATCAATTAATTATAAACGGAATAAAGGTGCTAGTAGTGGAAAAAATAATATATAAACCACGGTAGAGAAGACTTATCAGCCTCTCAACTTATTTCCCTCGATGCTTCGCATCTCGGGAAATAATTCTGCTCGGCTGAGAAAAATGTCTTCTCTACCTTGGTCTATAATATACTATTATTATCGTTTGCTGCTCGTAACCGTCGATTCCGAGCGCTTTAAAAATTCACGTAACAGTTTTTTGAGAAAAAGTCAGAAATTTTAAATGGAACAATATTGGCGTATATTGTTTTTCGGAAAAAGCACTTCCTAACGGTGACGTAACGATGACCATAACTTGATATTTAATTACATGTTTATCAGTAAAATTAGGTTTTAATTAGTTGTTAAATAAGGACGTAACTACGGTCAACTACAGTCGTTATACTTAAACGTTATACGGACACAGACAGCGAAAGATAGTAAACAGTTTTATGGTAACGCTTTGCTGCATAGGAACATTTTTATACCCGTCACAGCACTGTAGACACAGAACAAAAAAAAATTAAGTAAACATTTTAAAAATGTCAAAAAAACCAATGAATATCACATATATGCAGTATTTTCTCCAAATTACAAATATATAAAAATATACAAAGTGTTTCTTTTAAAATATAAAAGTTATGGTCGCTTCCAGCAAAACCGGAAGTGTTAAAAAATTGTTAAGACCATCAAATAACTGAATTTCATGGATGTATTACCCATACAAAATTTCATTGGTTTATATTAATAAATAAAGAAAAAAAAAGAGGGTGAACCATGTGCTTTAATCTTAATCTCTAATTTTCTTCCTTTATTTAAGGCGCATAAGAAAAACAGCATGGTTCACTTCAGATTACATATTTCAATCAAAAATTTTTTACTCTCAACTCCGTTCATGCTAAATGGTACTCTGCCGTACCCCCTCGATCGGTACTGTGTACAGTAAACGAGGCAACGCTTAAGTAAGTAAGGCGTTATTTCTTATTCTTGTATTTATTATCGCCTACGCCTAGGTACGTAACAAGTTGTCGATGCTTCCGAGCTTGTTCTACTGTTCTGAAGTAATTTTGTAATATCTAGGTAGCTAATTAAAAACACACTAGAAAAATTCACCTTAAGACTAGGTGTGGAGGACCGCTTGCGTGCATAAGAAGTTCCCATTCGCATTTTTTCGAGTCATATTTTGGAGTGAGAAGGGGAGCAATTGCTCCCTTTTGCAGTAAAGTAGACACGAAGGAAAATGCGCAACCTGCGTTTGTCTATGTTTTTACTATGTTTCTTTTAAATTTTGATGTCCTTATTATTAATAGGATGTAACTAATTATCGTAAATAAACTAATTACTTATTGTAAATGTTACAGCAATACTCAAACATTCGTTTTGAGATATATTCCGCTCTGCAAATTCGTTGTAGCAAAACAGTTTATATAAGTTTCTTGCTTATTTTGATCGCAGCTACATGCACTAAAGTTTCCGACACACTTATAAAAACACCTTGTATATAGTAATTCCTGCATTTATAATACTGCAAAATCGACTGTACTTTTAGGTATTTTTATTTATTTTATTATCTCCCTGATAATTTTCAGTCGGAAAGTCTTTAACTGATAAAAAAAATCCTTAGGATTAGAGTGGTTTCAGCTGTTTTAGTATTAAGTAAATCGCGAAAACTACAATTATGGAAACTGTTGTATATATTCCCGATAATAAAAACATTTAGTGGCGATAATAGGTGATTTTACGAAATTTGTATTTCTAGAAGCTGCACTACATACGTGATACCAGCACACACCATGTCATACAAAAATGTGTCTAAAAGAATCCAGCAGAACAACACTTCTTTATTAGTAATACATTATATGGAAAAGGTTTACAAACCACCATTGCTACACAAGATCGGTTGTTTGTTAGAAATGCCTTAATATAACGCATTAGCTACGGAACGCTGTTAACGGCATTTTTTCTTTATTTCGGTTAATAATTATTTTATTCAATTCATAATAATACCATAATAATTAATACAACATTTTCTTTCATCGAAAAGACTATTACCTTTAAAATTGTGTGACAGCTTAATTATTATAACTTAATAATTTTTATACAATAAAGAAATGTAAATCGTGAACAATAGTAATGTATACATATGAGTAAACAATTAAAATTATACAAAGCAATTTTTAAGCAAATGGCATTCGGATACCAAAAAAATTAATATAGCAAAGAAATTGTGAAATAGTTAAAATGTGTATATCATAACAATTCCCACTGCCTGTTATTGGCAGTGGCGCCCCCTATGGTAGAACATACTAAGACCAAGTACTACCATCTACTATGCAACTCAACTAGGTTCATTTCTGAGGTTGGTGATATTCCTAAGTTAAAATTTCAAACGTATTTAAGTTCAAACCAATTGAGATTTGTGGAATTGATCAATCAATAACAATGCCATCACGGCGGATCTTGCTTTAATGAGAATTCAAAGAAATATGCAGATAGATCAATAAATAGCGAAAATTTCCCTACTGCCAAAAATAACATTTTACAATGTAGAAATAACCTAAACAGAATCTCTAGGAGGATAAGTAGTAGCGGATACATAATTGTTAGAAACAATCTATCTGCTTTACATGACATAAGCTCTGTAACCACAAACCCCGTGTTCAATTATTTTCCACTGCAAATGTGCAAACCGTTGTTAGCAGGTAGATGGTAGATGATGATACGTAATTTGATCCGCGATAGAGGGTGCCACTTTAGATAATGGAAATTCAGAATTTTCATGCTATCCCGATCTCTACTACATGCAAATTGCTATGGTATACAAATTTCTATTGCATGAAAATTTTTATAGTATTCTCATTTTAGCGATTTAACAATTCCCTTGCTATACTTATTTATATGGTATACAAGTGTCATTTGCTTATAAATTACTATGTAATACGAATTTTAATGGTTTGCTAATTTTTATGATATACGTCGTTTCAAATTTTTATGTTACTCTAATTTCTTTGAAATGCACTCTTTAGGACATTTCCTTTTCTGTGGATTACAAATTTTTATATTTAATTTTCGTTAAGGAAAAAGCAATTTCTTTTGACTGTTATGTTTAGCAACCGTGCTATTAAAAATTTCAATTTTAATATTAAAGTTTAATTCAACTGCATTATACTTATAATGTAAAGACTGCTTATACTGATGTTTACAATTTTTATTATTTACATCTTATTAATGAATAATATAAAGTATATTTTTTTTAAGGATACATGAATTTTTTGTTAACGAAAATAGAATTTTTTTAAAGAAAATTAAAAATTATTTATGATTAGAATACAATGTCAAATCGTTTTAATTTAAATAATTTGCTAACATTTTATGTAATAAATGGTCATTCGCCGTTCCATACTTTAGCAGTGCTACAACTAGATCGAGAGCTCGCGCAAAAACAAGTCGGTCATAAAGAGTCCAAAATATAAAAAGTCATAAGACGAAAATACTACCGCTAGTGAACAAACATTCACTAGTCTGCTTAAAATCGCTTAGACAATATAAAAATGAAGTGACAGACGACCTAACTAGTAGCGTTGTTTAGACAGACGTCGTTATAGGTTTCTAAAAACTGCTACTAGCTCAGTAAATCTGGGCGAAAATAAGCTTTAGCCCGGAAAAAATAATTAGTAGTAAGCTACAAATTGCAGAATCCCTTGTTCTTATTGTTCTTTAGGTCCTGAAAAAACCTACCGTTTTTTTATCGTAACCGTAGCCTCTGTCAGAAAACCGCAAGAGGAATGTTTTGTAGTTTATAAAATTGGCAATCGATTAGTGTATAATACTTTATAATTTAGTTTCGTTTATAAAGTTACAGACTTCCACAAACAGGAACTTATTGAAATTTGTCAAACATGCACGAATATTTTTTTTTAATAAATCATAACTGCTTTTACGTATTCCTAAGGTAAAAACATAATTGCACCACAATTCAGTTAGTTATTTATTTTTATTTATGGCCTACAACACACGAATAAAAGTCTAAAAATCAACAATGCAAGCCATTGTTATCAATCCTGTTCCATTGTTTAAAAGTTTTATATGTACTGCCAAAACCAACGGAAATTTATTTTTTGAATATGACTTAGCATTAAAATCCACGGCCCGTTTGAAAAATGGCTTTTTTAGAAAATCATCAAAAAGCAAGTTGATGAAATTTTTGGAAGGAAAAGTGACACAGGTATAAGATTTTTTAGAAGCACATTTCGTAATCGAGGGAGGACATTTATTGCATAAATTAGTATGGCCAAAGCCAGTTAAATACAAAGAAATCCGGGAGTCCTATCTACAATATGTTTTGTACAACTACGAAAACCTCATGCTGTCTTTGAAGAGTGTGATAATGAATTGAGCAAAAAATATGGAGCACATTTACTAAGGATCTTCAAAAAGTGTTGACTTCGCAGAAGAAATAGGAACAATTTTTTAACAAAATGAATACTAAACAAATTTTAGAGGCAAAAATCAGTTTAATAAAATATTATCAAAATTTTTAGTAGACCGGGACAACAGTTTTTAAGGATATAGGAAATGCAGACTCTTTGATAGCAACTACTACAATTTCATTTTCAAGAAAAGATATTATTGTGATCGCAGATGATGTTGTCGTTTTAATATTATTAATTCATTGTCGATTATTCGATAATATCGAATAACGATACTTTTAAAACAATTATCGATATATCGACATTATCGATAATATCGATAATATTGACAACGTCGCTAATGTCGATAATATCGATAATTTCGATAATACCTACATAGAAAATCGAAATATAACAGTGACAGAAAAAATGAAATCTAAGAAATATTGTAGTTACTAAACAAACATTAAATTGATTATTGTAATTGACGCAATTATTGCAACGACTAAAACATATCAACTCATGTTGAGTTGCAACTTAAATCGCCTACTCTACTTCAAACTGATGGTTATTCCTTTTTTATTATTATCGATATTATCGGTATTACATTCGAAATTAAATTTTCAATATCGCCCAGCTCTTAACACAACACCTCTTTTGCTTTTATTACATCCAAACAACTTCTAACATTTTCAAATAATCGTAAAACATGTATTGCTGATCAAAAGAGGTCAGGGTAAAATGGTCGTTGATTCCTGTGTACAGATTCTATTGGTAGTGAACGAATTATTATTTTTACTTACCAAAAAGTCCCAACGAATCGAAGAATATCAAAGAATCTCAGCAATGATTGCACCAACAACAAACACACTAGTTCATTTTTTAAATCATCACGAATTAATCGGAACTGTATTATTTAGTTAGAAAACACCCCGACATTAAGCAAACACACGTACCTATAACATTCGTAATAAGAAATCGGAACTTTACGCTCACTTTAATTTTTCCCGAAAACAGTCGAATGCAGTAATTGAATGCACACCTGTTACCATATTTCACTTTTTCAATTGTCGTAAACAACTCTTATCAAGTGCTATTAGAGATTGGACATCAAATCATTGTTTAGTAGAGATGTGCTCGTAGAAAATTGTATTTAATACAGGGTGAACTAATAATTTAAAACAGCGAATCTAACACGTACTTATTTCAACAAAAGTAACAATTATTATGGTGGTGTCTTCGATATTATCGATAATATCGAATTACGATAATTTTAAAACAATTATCGATGTATCGACGTTATCGATAATATCGATATTATCGATAATATTGACAACGTCGATAATGTCGATAATATCGATAATTTCGATAATACCTACATAGAAAATCGAAATATAACAGTGACAGAAAAAATGAAATCTAAGAAATATTGTAGTTACTAAACAAACATTAAATTGATTATTGTAATTGACGCAATTATTGCAACGACTAAAACATATCAACTCATGTTGAGTTGCAACTTAAATCGCCTACTCTACTTCAAACTGATGGTTATTCCTTTTTTATTATTATCGATATTATCGGTATTACATTCGAAATTAAATTTTCAATATCGCCCAGCTCTTAACACAACACCTCTTTTGCTTTTATTACATCCAAACAACTTCTAACATTTTCAAATAATCGTAAAACATGTATTGCTGATCAAAAGAGGTCAGGGTAAAATGGTCGTTGATTCCTGTGTACAGATTCTATTGGTAGTGAACGAATTATTATTTTTACTTACCAAAAAGTCCCAACGAATCGAAGAATATCAAAGAATCTCAGCAATGATTGCACCAACAACAAACACACTAGTTCATTTTTTAAATCATCACGAATTAATCGGAACTGTATTATTTAGTTAGAAAACACCCCGACATTAAGCAAACACACGTACCTATAACATTCGTAATAAGAAATCGGAACTTTACGCTCACTTTTATTTGTCCCGAAAATAGTCGAATGCCTTAATTGAATGCACACCTGTTATCACATTTCGCTTTTTCAATTGTCGTAAACAACTCTTATCAAGTGCTATTAGAGATTGGACATTAAATAATTGTTTAGTAGAGATGTGCTCGTAGAAAATTGGATTTAATACAGGGCGAACTAATAATTTAAAACAGCGAATCTAACACGTACTAATTTCAACAAAAATAACAATTATTATGGTAGTGTCTTCGATATTATTGATATTATCGGTATTATCGATATTATCGATATTAGCAATAATATCGATATTACCGGTATTATCGATGTTATCGATATTATTGATATTGCCGGTATTATCGATATTATCGATATATCGATATTATCGTTATATCGATATTATCGATATAATTTCAGTATCGATATTCGATGTTAAATTTTCAATATCGCCCAGCCCTACTTACTACTAATTATTTTTCCGGGTTAAAAATTATTCGTTTGTCTACTCTTACTGGGGTCGTCTGTCACTTCATTTTTATAGTGTTTTAAGCATTTCTAAATTTATTGATGATACGCTGCCATTGGACTAAATGACGGAGTTTTTCGCAAAAAAAAAATTAGAACGCCGCGCCGCCTCGCGTAAACGCTACCGATGTAGAACGGCCAACTAGTGGATTTTTGTTCACTAGGGCCATTATTTTCGTCTTATGATATTTATGTTTTCGGCTCACAACGAACTTATTTTCACGTGGGCTCTCGGGCTAAACGCTACAGGAAGACTTACCTAATGCTGTTGGTTTAGAGCTATCTATCCAAATAGTTCGAAATAAGCTTGGTAAAGTTAAAATTAGGTCTAAGAGACTGTGCGCCATCGAAAAAAATGGATTAATTAGAATAGAAAACATATTCTATGGCAAATTAAAAATGGGAAATTTGGCCATACCTTGGATTGGTCAAAATTCTATCTATACGTGAATATGGATTTGGAGAAGAACTGGAGCGCGATTTTAGTTAGAACATAAGTTGCGTGTAATAAACCACGAATAAATTAGTGAACTCCAGTTGTAATCGTATATTTGAAACATTAAAATTTTTTCGCTACATACACGCATATGTTTCAGCCAATTAACTAAAATTAAAGTAAAATGGCCATCATACTTTGAGCATAGATCGTTATTCATGTAAATAATTTTAATTTTAACATAATTTAAATAATATTTCTACACTAAATTTGCATTATTAGCAGTGGCGGCTGGTGCATGAAATGCAATAGGGCGACGCCCTAACTTAAAATTCTTAAAAAATTGCAACTTTTTATATTTGTAGACCCACAGAGCAAAAGATAAATTTGGAAATTAATGTCCCTTTATTTAACAAACGAGAGACCTATGAAACATTTCTGTTGAAGTTGAATTCCTCATCAATAAATAGTATAATAGATTTTGAACTTAGTATACAGATGCAGCAATATTTAGGTAGTAAACCAATCCCATTCCTCCATTTCTCTGGTGTTATTTAATTCCAAACAAATCTTTTCCCGCAAATACAAAATCGATTTTGCTGCCACAACAAAGTACGGTTTCTAACTAAAATACGCGATACTGGCGTCCGCCGTTAATAGTCGTGCGCTCCGCTGCAGTGGTGCAATCTTGAAGTTACTGTTGACGATGAATAGTTGACAAAAGAAATTTTGTTTAGTGTTAGATTATAGCTATTACTACAGGTTTGAAACATACAACACGAGAGGGACTTCTGTTAAAAATATAAAACTGATAGTCAATTCCTCAGTAATGTTTACCCTGCTTTAAAGAATAAACCGTAATAAAATTTAAAATGCAATGTTGCCAGTTTTGCAAATCTTAGACGTCTTTTTATTTTAATATACCGCATACATGTTTTTTCTCATTTATACAGGGTCTTAATGAATTGTAGGGACAAACTTCTAGGGCTTGAGAAACACAACAAACCAAACAACTTTTGTTAATAAATGTGTGGTCAAAAGTGTTTCCTTTAGAAAATAGAGCCTCTTAAAGATTCTTTAAGAAGTACCTGAAAATAGGCAACCTAAATCGCATTTTCAATTATTTTGCACAGGTCACACGGAATTTTGAAAAGAAAACGATCTAGACATACATCCATTCAAATAACGTCAATTTTTACACAATTCGATATTTTTCTGATATTTTTTGACTTTTCTTGCATTCGTTTCTTTCTGTGCCTTTTATAATCCGTTTTTTTCGTTGTGTGATTTTTTGATAATTATTTTCTTCGTTATTTTCATTCTGTGTTTCGTATTTTTGTGTTATGGCGAATTATACCTTTACCGAACAGCATGACATGATGTTCATGTATGGAGCTGCCTGAGTCAACGCACGCGAAGCTGCTCGCCTGTACCAAGAACATTTTGAACATTTACTACAATTTTGTTAATTTTTGAATTAGTTATTGTAAATTTTTCAAATAGTTGATTTTTGCTTTGTAATTTTTTTTATTGCGTAGTTTTATAACATTTTGTTAATTAATTTAATTTGAATTTGAAAAGTGGGAAAGAGGGCTTTATTTATCCTGTATTAATTTCCGTCGATATGGAAACAAATAGTAGGTAGTAAATTGAGTTGCCTACATTTACGCGCTTCTTAAAGAATTTTTGAGAAGCTCTATCCCTGAAAGGAAACACTTTTGACCACACATTTATTAACAAAAGTTGTTTACTTTGTTGTGTTTTGCAAGCCCTAGAAGTTTGTCCCTACAATTCATTAACACCCTGTATATTAAAAATTCAATTTAAATTCTACTCCTATACAAAACCCGGTTGTTTAAATTTCTTAAACATATTTAATAAATTATTATTTTAATCTTAAATACAATTTAACGTATTAGATATATAACTTGTAATACTTGCCGGTCATATTTCATAACATCAAGGTTGTAGTTTTCGCATGCTTTTATTAACGTAGAAAATACTTATGTGGAATAAATGACAAGAAATAATTTTATAGTTGAAATTTAGATAGGTTCGGATTAATTATTTAACGTTGGTTGATATCCATGAATTTCCATATAGTTCTTGGTTCTAACCATTAGGAAAAGCTGCCAAACTTAATCGTTCTATTTCAAACCGTCTAAGAAATACTACATCAGAAATAGTTTTTATTTTTTTTAGTAATACTGTTTTCGACAAATATTCGTTATATTTGATTAATCTGAGATACAGTAAAATAGATTCATTAGCTTTCCTCAGATTTTGGTGCGTTAAAAAAAGTGGTTCGTGTTTCTAAAGTACCGAACGTGTATTTCAGTCAAAATGCAGAAGTTAAATTATTTAACTATCACAATACATTCCCATACTAGAAGCGTGGGAAAATGAAAAACTAAAATGGTTTGAACATTTCAGTTAGTTTTAGAGAGTTGTATGTATTCTGCAAGTGGAAATTCGAACAATGATTTGGCTGTGAAATTATTAAATCGAGCATTTCGAGAACAACAGCCAGCAAGAAGTTTAAGTAGTAACAACGATATTATCTTCATAACCCCTGGAGCGAATTCATCAACTGCATTCGGTTTTGTAATGGCTTCTTAATCTTACTCATCAGCTGTACTTGAAAGAAGTTTTTAATAGAAATATAGAATGCAGTAAACCAAGGATCTACTAAATGCATAAACAGGATAAACTACTCAAAAATTACAAAATTGAGCAATGTATTGATTTAACAAGTAAAGAATAATTTTTGTTTTTGTCGTTACAATTGGCTTATTATATACAGAGTTCCCATTTTAAAACTCCGAGCCTAAATATTTTATAATAGGCAACACACAATGCAGCTTCCAGATCACTATGCATTTCTACCATTTTTTTTTAAATTGAGGTCAGAGTTGTTTTACAGTACATGTATCTACTAATGATTAAGTACAAATTGAAGGTTACTTTAATAACTCAAATTTAATATTTGACAACAATAACTACAATAATTTAATAGGAACATAGTACAAAAACTAACGAAGCAGGTGTTCAAATTGCCTTCCCTTTTCGTTTTCGTAGAGTATAACTCTTCTACGCATCGAACCTCTAACACAAGCTAACATTTCCGGTGTGATAGAGCGACAACATTGAATTATCCTTTCGCGTAGATGTTCTTCATTTCGAATGGGCACTTCATCGACATCATTTTTTACTTTTCCCCACAAAAGAAGGATGCAATGCACCTCGTCCAATTACGCGTCCCTCAAAACGTTGGTTAAGATAATTTCTCACATCCCTATGAAAATGCGGAGGTGCACCATCATTTAAAAACCACATGCTATTCCGTACGTTTTGAGGAACTGTTTGGAGGAGAGCCGGTAGTTCATTAATTAAGAAATTTAAATAAATTTCACCATCTAAATTTCCATTAAAGAAATGTGGACCTATTACAAAATCGCCAATAATACCGCACCACACATTAAGAAAAAAAATTCTCTGAAAATGAGCTATCCTGATCCAGCGCAGCGGGAATTGTCTTAGGCGTAATAGTGGCAGTTATGTCGATTAACCGTGCCGTTGTTTGAAAACCTCGCTTCATCACAGAATAATACCATACTTAAAAATTCCGCATTGCCGTTTAATTGCCGTCTAAGAAATTGACAATACTGAACACGATGCTCATAATCCCTATCTTCAAGATGGTGTATGGTATAAACATGGTGGGGGTGAAATTTGTTCGCCCTAAGAATATCGAAAACAGAACCTTTGCTAATGTTTAAGGCCTTTGAAATCGCTCTTTAACTTGTATGGGGATTATCCGTAACCATTTCAATTACAGCTACTTCGTTATGTTCAACCGTAACTTGCCGTGCCCTTACTTTTGGTTTTGAAAATTGCCTATACTCTTGTAAATTCAGAAGAAGCATTTTAAATGTTTTGTCTGTTGGAATTCGTCTACCTGGAAAGCGTTGCGCATACAAAGTACTGGCAGCACTCGCATTTTTTCGACATTCATCCAGAATTAGAAGCATGTCCACTTTGTCAGCGTTGGAATACATTTTGCACCAAAGATTAGTGATCGATAATTTTTGTTTTGCACCGTTCAAGTAGTGTGGCTTAACGAATTTGATTAGTAAACTGTCAAGTTAATGCAAACATGATTGCCCTGATCTTAATTATAGAAATATTTTGTTTTTAAATAATAGTCGGCAGTGACTTGTATTGTGTGTTGCCTACTTAAAAAAATTTAGGTTCGGAGTTTTAAAATGGGCAGGCTGTAGAATGTATGCAACTTTAAAACTATACGAAACAGTATCCGTTACGATATTATATAGTTATGTCTTTTTTAACGGTTAGCATTATTTTGAGTTTACATTCAAACCGGCTATTTACCGGCAAATTACCTGAAAATAATAATAAAGCTTGTAATTAGGTAGCGGTAATCTATCTGTTTATCTATTTATATATAAAATGAGGATTACGTTAACCTGTCTCAACTTTTAGTGGTGAGGAGCCTGCACCAATACAACCCACATAGTTACGGCTCTATTATATAAGACACATATTTGTTTGTACAGCGTACCGCTGCAATTTTCAATGCAGATAAGCAAATTCAGGTTTATAGTGATTGTTTGTATTATTGAAACATAAATTGCCGATAGCTAAAATTACGAAAATAAACTTCAAGAAGAAAACATCGCATCGAGGCCATGAGACGGCAAACATCGCGGGCAAGTTTTTACTGCTTCGCATTAGATTTCTTGTGTTGAATACTTAGACCTATTTCCATAACATTTGTTATTATTATTAAAACAATAATTTAAACTTAAAGCCCCTTTGAATTTCGGCCCCCAATGCAACTCCATCACAATTTACGTTGACCCTTGTTCAGTTGTGCTGTATAGAATGCTAATATTTAATAATAGTAATACTTGTGAAAGCACCATTAATTATGGAATTAAATATCGATCTTCTTCTTCTTTGTCAACCCTTCTCTGTCCACTTCTGGACGTAGGTCTTTCTTAATCCTTTCCATACTTCACGGTTTTGTGCTGTTTGCATTCAATTTCTTGAGGCCACTTCCTTTATGTCGTCCAGACAACGTTGTTGTGGCCGGCCAATACTTCTTTTTGAATTTCTTGGTGTCCATGTTATAGTCCTCTTTGTCCATCGTTCATCTGGTTGTCTAGCTATGTGACCCATTCAGTTCCATTTAGGCTCCGCTACTCTTCTTGTCACAAGAAAACATCGATACTTCATAATAATTATGAATGCATTCGCGTTTGTTATTCTTGCCATCAAGTTTGTTTATAGGCTTGCTCGGTTAGGATGATGTCATATAAACACGTATATAAACGATCATTGTCACTTCAAAATCGATTTTATATTAAAAATCAATACGAAATAAATAATCGATAAATTTAATAATCAATTCAAATAACAAATTATAGGGCGTGTGGTATAGCATTCCAATACATGATCATAAGAAACGATTATGCATTAGGTGAGTAGTGTTTTCTGCAACATTCGTTATATCTACCGCTTTCATAATAGTTTTGCTGTTGGTTTAGCACATATGTAGATGTACCCGTTTCCGCAAAAATACGAATCTGTTAGAATACACAATCAACGAATTCAATTTCAATTGGAAATCAAATATAAAACTATAGTCAAGTCATGTAGTATCCGAAGTAAGACTTTGAGGGCTGTCTTTTGAGAGCTCTCGTTGCGGCGCCGCCGCCGTTTGAGCGCTGGGCGATCGCTGGGCGATCGCCGTTTAGACACCGGATGTTCGTGTGCTGGTAGTGAACATCGACATAATTATGTATTGCAAAAAGTCACTTTAATACGCAATTATGTACTATTCTATTTGGAATGAAGTTAAGTTAATTTGGCAATTATTGTAGTATTATTGTAACATGAAGTGTGATTCGTTTTCAAAGCGCACTATGAGAATATTGCTTGCTATACTAGATAGAAAGTAGTTTTGCATTACGAAAAGTTGTTAAATTTGATTGATATTGATAATATAAAAAGCACGTCGAGCCGATAGAAGATACTGAAAATGTATTTAGATACTATCCTACCTACTTCAGTGAATATTAAATGTGCAAAACTGGCGCACAAACGGCCGGTGGTTAACAATCCGGCGCTCAAATGGCAGCAGTCAAATGGCAGCGGCCAAACGTCGCGTACCGATAGCATCAAATAGAAGTAAACATATTAATCGAAAAAAAAAGAACATTGCAATATTTCAAGTTTAGAATAAAAATACACTTCAAAAAACCAGTTTGAGTAAGCACATATTTTGATTAAAAAAACTGGTGCACAAACATCCGGCGGTTCACAGCTCAGCGCTCAAATGGCAGCAGTCAAATGACAGCGCCCAAATATCGTGTACCGATAGCGTCAAATACGAAGTAAACATATTAATCGAAAAAAAACCTAGTAATATTCCAAGATTAGAATAAAAATACTTTTTAAGAAACCGGTTTAAGTAAGCACATATTTTGATTAAAATATAAAGAATTGATTCTACAACTGAACTACAAATCAAAAAAAATTAAAGGTAACGAGGGTTGTAAACGTACATTTTTTTCTCTTATTAAATTTTGCTTGATCTAATTCTTGTTGCTTATTTTTAGCAGATACGTTCAAATTAAAAAAATAATCAGTTACCTGTACTTAGTATTTACAGAATTTCATAGCCCTATTTATTGAAGGTGGTAAAAATTATTTAAAAAATGAGAAAAGTAGGCTATACCTATGCGGATATAAAAAAAAATAATTGTTATATATCATCCCATTTAAAATTTTCAAGTGCCTTCTCCCCTTTAAAATTAAGTGTTGTTTAAAAACTCATTATTAACCTGTAAACCCATAAAACAAACAAAAACTATTGCTTAATAGTATATTAAAAAACAAGTTTCATAAGACATGATTTTAGAGCACGCGTTCAAGTTAGAAAACGAGCCGCTTGCGACGAGTTTTCTAATGGACAAGTAATGGACAAGTGCGCTTAAATGTCTTTTCTATTTTGGTCCAAAAAAGTTAAAAATTACCTTATTTTATATTTTAATTTAAAAATATAATCGATTAGGAAATTTTTTTATGTTTTGTTTTGGTTTTGTGGCTGTTGGTGACATTTAAAACAATTTCAAATAATTCAAACTACTGGCAAATTAAAATTGAGACAAACTGTGTTTGAAAGTGATTTAATTTTTAAAATACCTAAGATTTGAAGATAAGATGGAAGAAGAATTATCTTGCACCCCACCCGAGCTAAGCAAAGTAGCGGAAAATACGCTAAATAATCTAAATTTTTGGAACTTACAATTTGAAGGTTATGTTTATAACGCGTGAAGGTTTTGTTGTCACATGGTTGACACCAACCTAGCAAAATAAAATTTCGAATTCTTTAAGGAGTTGCTTTATGAAACCCGAATGAGTTTCATAAAGTAGTCAGTAAAGAACCAAAATAGAAAAACTTTTATAGTTTTAACAGCTTTCCAAAAAATGAAATAATATTAAACGTGTATTATATTAACGAACTGTCAACGAAATAAAAACATATTTAATGAGTATCTGTATATAAAATACTTAATCACTATAACAATATCTATTTATTTTAACCTTATACGTATTTCGGCATGTTTACATGCCATTGTCAAAGGTTATATGAAAGTAAACAGTTAGTGTTGTTATAGCAATAGAACTTTTTTACTTATCTTGGTAATCGTCTGCAGGTGACTTGATTTCTTATTCCAAAATGTCCAGTAGAGGAGAATTTAAGAGATCAATTTGCTCATTCATTAACGGTACAGTTTTTAAATGTTTGTGAATTTCAAAAGCTTCTAGTATATCTAATTTACGTTCATCATCACAAAAATGTAAACATTTTATAGTGTTATTAGATGTGATTGAATTATTGTGTTCTAGTAAGTGTTTAGCGTAATTGGATTTATGTGGGTGTTTGTATTTGTAACAACGTACGTGTTCTTTATACCTAATATCAAAATTTCTAATTGTCTGGCCTATATAAGTATTTTATATACAGATACTCATTAAATATGGACTTTAACGAAGTAAAGCTGGAATTAATAAATAAAAACATATTGTCTAATAATGCAGAAACTACAGAGTAACAATAGATTTTTAAAAAACAAAAACAACATCTTTTAAGGAATTTAATTATTCGTAGTGTACAGCGCTACTGTACCGTAACTTATCTCGCATTGCCTGCCTGATATTGACACTTCGTTGATGTACATAGTTTGACTTTTCCTTTATGTTACTATCTACTGATGAGGTAGATATTGGTAAAACATTTTAATTGGTCAGTCGGATGTGAGCATTACTTACCTTAAGTCAAATAGAGTTACGGTACTTTTGCGCATGAAGTACTTATTTTTATTTTTGTCCTAACCTAACTTTTCTGCTCTGTTGTGTTCTGTTCTGTGTTCGTATTTGCGGTGGAATACACAAGAGACGAACAAAATCGTAAGTATCATATTAAGGCAAAACTTTCAAACTACATTCAAGATGTATGTAAATAATTAACATGTCCTTAACACATTTTTACTTTTAAACTGAAGTAAAAGTTTAATTACTGAATTAAGGTTTGCGACATTTTTAGAAAGCTCAAAAATTTCACTAAAACAGTCTTGCAATTTAAATTTCATTGTTTGTCGTAGACAAATGCAATTTATTTTTCGTGTATCAAACAGTACATATAGCATTTTCACGCACAATATCAGTAAAGGTGGAAAATTTTCATAGCAAGAAGCGGTAGAGGGAGCGATTTATCCGATAATACGATGTAAATTTTTATAAATTGAGCCGCCATTTTGTAACGTTAAAAGATATCGAAAAACTTAAGATACAAAAATTGTTCAGTTTAATGCGACCTCTAAAATGAGGCATCACTTGACTCCTCATCCTATTTAAGATTTTTGAGATAATATCTTTTGAATGTTCCCACTCTTTTGAGGAGGGGAGGGGTACTACCATTTATTATTTGTCCTCATGCGGTACATCGTTGGAAAGCTACTTTAATGAACTTTAGAGAGCAGTAGAGTAGTTTATGTGCGGTTGGGAAAAAGTTCATGTAATGGCTGTTTTTTTGATACAATTGGCCGCCATTTTGAAACGGTTTGAGCTATCGATATATATTTTTTCTTAGGTTGTTAGATTTAAAAAGACCTTTTAAATGAGGTATGAGTTAACCCACCTTCGTATTTGAAATCTCTCCAAAACAACCTTTTCCGGAGCCCTGTAAAATGTATAAATGATTTAACTGAATACCTCGGGTACGATTTATATAACAAATTTTTTATCCTATTTGTCGAAATTCCATAGTTTAGCCGTAAAATAATTTATCTAGTACAATGTCAGGTCTACGCTTGTTGCATACAAAAATGTATAGTAATTTACTTGTTAAAAAACATTTTTTAATAAAAATTGCGAACTATGTTAATGTAGAAGTGAATTAAATCCCCCTCTGGAATAGTTATTTTTTGCCTCCGTTATCACAATTTTATTAATTTTTGCAACATTTTTAATTGGTAAACTAATGCACAAGTAACAGAATACAGCATTGAATCAACGATATGTCTCTTTTGACGATAGTTCTGAATTGTATCAAACAATCCCACACGCGCGCGCCGCTGAATTTTCAATGCAAACTATATAAGTTATTCATTTTCAGTTTTAGTTGTAAAACTATTTACCCTCACGGTAAAAACTCTACAATTATTAAGAAAAAATAGCTTTAACGTTACCATGCCAGAGAGCCAGTTAGGTTGATCAGCTCATACGTTAGTTGTTAATTAGTTAATTAGTTTAATAACCAAAGCTTTTAAAGAGTGTACTTAATTGGATATAAAATCTTTCAGATTTTGGCGTTAAGTATATAATAACACTTTATAAAAATTTTCATTTAATTAACTAATTTTCAAACCAGACATCTCAACAAAGGAAAACCAAATTATGTAATAGTAGGCGGATAAAACCACGACAAAAGTAAATTAGTCCGCCGACAATTAGAGAACAGAAAGGAGACATCCCCTTAAAAATAAACAGACTTAAAAAATTAGCCTATAATTAATCTTATTACACGGTTACCACATTATTCTAACCCGTCCTATTATTCCTACCGTCGATTTTTAGGTTTTCAGAATATTGTATTCACACTTGACGTGAAATTACCAAATAAATAAAATTTCATCATGAAAAATCTCCTACAGGGTTTAGTTTTGGTCCTTGGCCTTAACAGAATCATCGCATCAAATTAATTTTTTTTGGTTAAAAGCTTTATGAAATAAATATTTTTCATAAAAAAAATTTCTCGTGTAGCTTATGCTCGCGTTTCAAAAATAAAGTTTTTAGAACAAGCAGTTTTTATGGCAGTTTTTAACTGAGCTGAAGCGAGCACTGCAAGTGCGAAAGAGAGCCCGATATGCATCTCATTGCGCATTGAAGAAGCAGCACAATAACAGTAATAGGCTAGGAGGCAGTATATTAAATAGAACTAATGAATATGTATAAAAACATAAACTGCACATAAATAAGGAATCATTTTAGATACTGCTAATAGAAGATTCTCAAATTAAGTAAGGTGCTGTCATAATGAAATGGCACCCAAAATATAAAATAAATCTGTGATTATGATTGATTATAATTGATTTATAGTTACTTGCCATTAAGAAACAACTTCAAATATTTAAATGTTGATGAGGTTTTTATGTCATAATCTCTGAGCTGATCATCATCGTTTTAATATTTTGGATTTTATTTTTAATCACTTCGAAAAAGCAGCATTAACAACAAATAAACCTAGCTGTTGTAGTAATTCTCGCATTTTCGCAGTTTTTAATTGATTTTGATAATTATCTTCCGCTTATTTAATGCCTTTATGTAAAAATAATCTAGGTAGAGCTCCGCCCACTAACGTAAAAGCGTTTATTCCTCTGTAGCACTGTTTGCCTTGTAATAGTTTATTAAAAAGTATTTTTTTCAATTTTACTAACAATTTTATTGATCCCCACCTCCAAATATAGTTCCCAGGCTGTTGAAATATGCATACCAACGAATTGCACCGTTATTTTTACTTCTAAACCTGAGGAATTGTTTCATAAAATAAATGTCAAAGCTTTAGCTAGTATTGATACATTTACAAGTGATATCAGAAGTGTATTCAGAGATTTATTTTCTGTCGCAAGTAGGTACGCTGTAATCCAGTGGCGACTCGTGGTGTGGGAGGCATTTTAAAGTATTTTTTTGGAAAAAATTTGGTCTTACCCAATTTTGAGGTAACCCTATATTTCAAACCCATCCTTTACGTTGGCAAAATGATCTATTTTAACCAACATTTTCTTTGAAGTGCTTCGATAAGCACTCTCTAATAAAATTATTGTAAATTGATACCCACATTGCCAGTGTGTCAAAATGCACAAAATTTTTCATGTGGTTTACCGATAAAAAATGTGCTTGAATTTTAGTTTTTAAATGTTTGCAGTCAATATCACACACTGAATTATCACAAAATAGCAGATAGTGGAAACAAGTGAAAGCATTTTCTTACATTGCATTCAAAATCCAGAATTATTTTGCACGGCCATCGTACAACACCACTCAATTATTATTACACATACAACAACTGTTTTCACACTACTACGTCGTGTACGTGCGAATTCCGCAAATTAGGCGGCTATTGGCATGCGTTTATCACGGACATCTGACAGCATAATTCTTGAAAATTGTGGGTCCGTGACCTTGAAGTTTTTAATACGCAGATACTTCTATCCTCTTTTAGCTTGTGTAATATGAATTTTACTGCAATGAGCTTTCTATTTCACTCTTATTCATTTGAAGGCCTTTTAAGCAGGCGGCTTTATTCGGTGGCGTATAGCTGAATTGGGGACTGACAACCATATGACCCTCGCATAGATTCGTTTAATGCGCGCGAAATACTCAAACATTCAAACGTTTTCGGATCCTGCGGCAGCACTTTAATAAACGTTCTCGCATAGAAATCTCATACAAAAATTAACTATAAAGCATTTTTTAAATATTAAAGTGTATAATATGTACTGAAACAAAAAGTAATTATTTATTTTTTCTCATTTCATTGGGAGGTCGATGACCATTTGACCCAATGAAGAAACCGCCACTGCTGTAATCGCCGAACAAGACAATCTTAATGTTATGTTAATTTAAATTGATTGAAAATTCTTTCAATTGGCAAAAGAGACACAGGCTTATTGTAAACAATAAAACACAAACACAAAAAATCTCCAGAAAGCAAATCCACGAAAGAAAACCCTGTGGAAAAAATCCCTATCCGTAAGTCGAGTCCCTTAGATATTTTTTTTTATTTATAGACAAACTATTTGTAACCTAAAATAAAATGACGCGTTGGCTTTTTACTTTTCTCGCTATACGTAGTATATCTACACGAGCTCGAAAAAGCTCAAATTCGTATTCTACGCCTGTTCAGTATCCGAACAGAGCAAGCGCAATCATCCTACCACCCCCAGGCCACCCGCAGCATTATATTATAGACATACCTATAGAAGGTTTTCCTTTTGGTCGTTCACCTGACCATTTTAATTAAATAATATCCAAATATTCAAGGTGAAGAGGGACGCTTTACTTCAATATAGCCGCGCTCGAAAAAGAAGCTTAGATTTATATTCTACGAATCGATCTGTTTACTAACATGATTGGCCAGCTTCATCAAATCGAGCGAAAAATGTTTAGACAAAATCAGTCCTTACCGCCCTGCTCAACGCGTACGTTAATGCATAACTCGCTGTCTTTTGCACATGCAGTGCTCGCTTCAGTTTATTTGAGACGGCTCAATGAAAACCGCTCTAAAAACTTTATTTTTGAAACGCGAGGATAAGTTACATGAGAGCATATTATGTTCGTAAAGCCTTAACGTAACTGAAATAAGTTAAGTGTTTTTAAAGTCCGCGTTTTACCAAACTTCTAGTTGCGTGTACAAAAATATACATATCTGCCAAAATTGAAAATTCAGTTCTGTTCAATGTCGGTGATAAAAGATTTAAAAAAAAGATTTAGAAGAAAACACCCATTTTGAAAATTGCTTCGCTTATAACTTTTCTCGCTACTACCCAAAAAAGTCGTCAAAGTAGATTCTGATGCATTAAAAGTCCCTTAATAAAAATTTCAGCCATAATTTTTGGCTTTGTCCGCCCCACTATCTACGTTTCTAAAGGATGTATGAAAACCTACCCGAAACGTAGTAAAATAATGAAGGTATTCATGTTTAAAGACAAATACCGAGATTTAGGTACAACATATTGCACCGCAAGCGTGCAAATTACCTCGCGAGGAGACTACACCACGTGATGCTACTCAACAAATAGGCATTAGCCTGTTCCTACGAAAACATCTTTACAAAATATTATTTGTGATTTCCTGTAAAAATTTGTCATCTCTTAAAAAAACATATTTTTCTCATACCAGAAATTATTTTTGTTGAGTAAAAAGATATTTTTGTTTAAGTAAAATATAGTTTTTGTATACCTATAAAAGGATATTTATAGGTACGAAAAAATTATTTTGTATAAGAAAAAATTGTTCTGTGTCGGAAAAGACATTTATGTGCGCAAAAACTGTTTTTAATACGGGAACAAATTGTCTTGTATGCAAAAAAAAACACTTTTTTATTTGAAATGTTTTAATGGGAATTAAAGTTATGAATTGTCTAGAAAAAAAAATATTTTTCTACTTAACAAACGTTTTTTTCTATCAGATCGAAATAATTTTGACCTAAATACAGAGATTACAATGAAGGCATCTGCATAAGATGAACAACCAAAAATGCATTTTATTAACTGTGCAAGACCGTGTTGAATATATTTTACAAAGCGAATAAACATCCTGCATTATCCAATTTCACTTAGTGGTGTGACATGCTGTAAACTTTACTGTGATCTGAGTAGTGAGTAAATTGAACAGAAGTTCAGAAAAGCGGATAAAAGGTTCAGAAACGAATAATGTTTATTTTTCGCCGAATCCAAGATTTTCTTTATTCGAGCTCATTTTGTTTAACTATCAAGTGTAAACGCTGTAGAAAGCTGATTTTCTTGAAACATTGGAAGCGCCTTAAATTATTCATCCCATGTTACATACGTAATGTCATAATTTCATTTATGAAAAAAGCCAGCACCATTCGAAAAATGTTAGTCCTGTTGCAAATAATATATGAGTTTTGTAAGCAAAAATACGTTTGTTTTAATTTACAACTGTATGTTATAAATAGGAAATATTTATTGGGTAAATTTTTACGAACATATTAAAATTATTTCGAATGCCTAAAAAATAATTTTCGCCTTAGAAATAAATACTCGAAAGACGACAACACGTCATTGTTTCCTAAACTAAATTTAAAGGTTGTTCCCGAAGATTTCTAGGTGTGTTTGTAAAAAGTTTTGACAATCCCCTCTGTAAATAGATCATTCACTTAATTTTGCATTTATAACTTGTAAAGTCGATCGCGGTCTATTCATGTGCCTAGGCTGAAGTAAGTTTTTGTACTTATAAGTTACTGCTGAAACAAATATACCCTCGGTCAAAACAAAACATTATTGTTCAAGTTATTGTTCATAATAATATATAATATAATAGTCTCTCACTTTCAAAGGCTTGTGAACTTCTTATTGTCCATTTGCTATTCGTGGCGTTAGTTCATAAATTAAATGGAATATTACAAAGTAAAGATCAAGATAACCTTACACTCAGTTAATAAAACTGAAAGTCGTTAAAACTGTGCAATTTATTATATTTATCCTGTTAAATTAGCACTTAATAAAAAAGTATTTGAGAAATTATTTAAAGTGAACCTCGCTTACCTAACAGGGCCTGGAAAAGGCGAGACTTGAAAATTCTGATAACGCGTTCTATGGCCAGTCGCAGCTGCTTATCCTGAGGTTTGGTGAGCTTAGAGTGATAATCCTCCAAAAGCTCGAGCGCACGGTGAGCCTCTGTAACACAAAACATTTATTAAGTTAATTCTGTGTGATAAATTGTTGCTGTGTAACTCAACATTAAATTTGGTATCAAATTATTTTGAAAGATTCCCTTTTTTTTGACCGGTATGGTATGTGCGAAGTTAGGTCTACGCGATTCTTAGATAGTAAAACAGAACCTAACTTTTTCGCTCTATTTTTTGGTCCAGTGTATGTTTTATTCTTCTTTTTAAGTGTATTCACTGAGAAGATAGGGTTGTAAATACCGTGAAATATAGAGTTGTTGGTTTAGTTTAAGTAATTGTTTGTTTACAAATACGGGGTGATTTAAAAAAGATCACCGACCAAACTTTGGGATTGAATTTGTGTATTTGTTCCAGAAAACAAGGGAAATATTATGCAGTAGTACCTATACTATAAGAGCTTTAGAATTTCCGGTTATACTACGAATAGCCGTAATAAAGATCGTCAGTTTGACTGTTGAAAACTCGAGCGAGAAGCACGACCGTTTTTCTGTCAAATTTACACAACCTGTTACTGATAGAGAGTTTGAGTAATGTAACCAAAAATTGCAAATATCGAATGGTATTCGACAAGATAATTTATGAATACAAAATACAATAAATACCAAACTTTTATTTAATCCAAAACGTGAAATTAGGAGGTATATCAAATACTTATTGAAACATAAACTTTTAAAATAATCTAAAAAAAAATTAAATTTATAAATTTGCAAGCGAAATCTGGTAGAAAACCTTGGAACAAATCCAATGACTTTTACCGAGTTTTTCCACATTCAAAGTGGCGGCCGTTGCAATTTGAAAAGATTGACTTTAGCGACGAATTGAGAACAATGCCTAGAAGCTTTGCAGATTGTACTGTTTGTATTTCAGTGTCGTTAACTCAAAATTAGGTGCTGATACCACAATCGTAATATCGTCAGCATATATAAATAACTGAATGTTCTACAATATAATCGGGTAGATCCATCATAAATATTAGAAACAGTAGCGGCCCCAAAGTGCCACCCCGCGAAGTTGAAAGATTGACATTAAAAGGGGATGAGAGTGTATACAAATATGGTATTTAAGTCAATTTTCAAATATTAATTTAGAAAGTTCAAACAAACATGAATGGACCCTTGTATAACAGTGGTATTAAAATGCTGCAGTAAATGCAATTGTAAAGATTGTAACAATGGTTACTCTGAAGATCCTGATTCAAAAACAAGAGAAACTTATTAAGAAACTTTTACTCGTTTATTTACACAGCATTAGCTTTTTATTACGTCACATGTAGGTATTATTACTTTCCGTGTTTCCGTGTGAAGAAAATGTAAAACTAACTAAAATTATTTTTATATGTATACAGCTTCAAGCACTATTAAGGTTTACGCCACGATGAGACACAGAAATTGCACAGAATTTAAAAAAAAATTCATACCATCAAAATCATGGCCAAATAATATTTATTGTTTTGCTTTTTAATATTTCTCAACGTTTATTTTTAATTTTGTTTGCTGCATGTATATGTTAAAATCTACAAATAAAACGTTTGTTGCTTAGTAAAAAGTTCACTACACCGAAAGCAAAACATCCTATTAGTAATTTCTGTGGAGACAAAATATTTTTTTTGGAAATTAAAATAAGATCATAGACAGCACTGATGCATCTGCGTGCAAACAAAAAGTCAATACGCCAAGCACTTCTCGAGATATTATGTTATATGTGTTAAAAAACGTTTAATTTGAAAATTGGCAAAAAGTCGTAAATGGCAATTTTTTATAGCAAATAACGTACCTAACAATGTGTCGGTATGATCTAGTTGTAAGAAGCAAAAATTTTTGTATAGAGGTTGCGACTTTTACAGTTTACCCAATTTACATGGAAAATTCATCAATGTCTGATTATTTTTTATATACAAATGTTATTATTGTTTTAAATACAATGTTTTGGCAAAGTCGACTCGGCGCGAGCGATTCGGCGCCAGGACGTTTCGGCGCCACCAATTTGGCACGAGAACATTTCGGAGCAAATACATTTAGCGGAGTTGCATCGGTTTAGACACGTTATTTATACTCCATGTTTTAGACACATTTGAATAGTAGCACTTCATAAGTAGATTTATACGTTTTATTAAGGTGATTTATTTAATTTCAATGTATCTATAAGAATAAAATGAATATAAAAAAATAACAATATTTACAAAAACCGACTAAAATCATTGGTTTTATTATTACTTCCTAGATCCGTTAAAATTTGATTAATAACACTAATTATTTTTATTAACCCACGTATTAAGTAGTGCTATTAAAATGCGTTGAACGTATTCGCCCCAAAATGTCCTCACACTGAATCGGCTCCGAAACGGATTCGCGCCGTACAGTCTTGCACCGATACGGTCGGCGCCTACGCGGTCTCCCGCCGAAGCGACACGGCGCCAAAACGTTCTTGTCCCGAATCAACCGTCGAATCAGTGGCGCCAAAATGTAGTAATTGATTAGGCTGTTATTAGTTGCAGTAAGCGAAGCTGATTACGTGTTTAATGCTTTTTACTATGGATATTGGTGAAAATGCTTTAATCTCACTTCTCAGTAGCTGAACATGCACGTCAAGTTACTAAAATCATTAATACTTCGCTGCCGCATCAGCACTAATGAACATTTACGGTAAAATACCGTTAAATTTACAAAGAAAATAGTTCTATTTATTCCAGCGGTTTAATGAACGCACTGGTTATTTTTCAAACTCACTTCCAATAATTTACACGTCGTATCGGTTCTGGCAAAATTCTTTCGGAAGTAAGAATAATAGCAAAAGAGAATTACATTTGTTTGAAGTGAACATGATAGAGGATGGTCTAACAACGTATAATGCTGGCTGTTGTTTTTGGAATGAACACCCCTTTCTAGTAATTGTAAATTTTATATAGGATTAGAATAATAAGTGAACAAATCTGCATGATTGCTTATATTATAACAGTTTGACTCGTATATTTGATCAACTCAATTAAGTTTCGAAGGTGATAGTAAATAGAAAGCACTTCTAGTTTGAGCACTAAGCGGTGCTGAAACCACTAAAGAGAATTTAATCAATAATAAGTAGGTAGCAAAAAGAGGAAGAAATCGTTACCTCGCTGATTAAATTTAAAAGTTGACACTTTCATAGACGGTAACCAAGTGCACAAAAAGCCGAGTCTATCGAAGCGTGGAAAATCCTATTATATTTGCTACCGTAAATTTCAGCAATATGCATTTTTAGCTCAATAAAAAATACTGTAGGTACAACTCGGTAAGTACGTGTACTTAAAATTTTCCAGCAACATATTTAAGCATACTACAAACACTTTATTCTGTTTGTTTTCACTTAAATATAAAACAAAATTTTTACATAAATGAAATTTTCAGAACGTATTCATTCTAAATGAAAATATTGAATGAAGGAAGTGAACGACGCTGAAACGTTGGGAAATCAGCTCGAATTATGTATGTTAGGATATAGAATCACATCTACTACACCTGGAGTCTCCTCCTATTGGTAATCTTTCTGATTGTCCCGATATTTGTTCGAAGAAAGGAAGACCTTCACTTCGAAGTTGATATCGGCTTAAATATATAAAGACTACCATTTTTCAGGAACGTGCTTGTTTTCTTAAGAAAATATTCTTATGTTTTAGCCAAAATTTTGCAATTACTCCTATGTCAACATTTCATTCAAGAACTGTATTGCTAAAAACATTAATTTTTACAGATTAAAAACCCATGCCCCTTTGAACAAAAATTAGGAATTATAAATACCTAAGCTAAGAATTCAGTGGCTTTTCGTTTCTATTTAAATTCATTATTAAAAATTCATAATTATAAGTTCATAATGAATTATAATGTACAACACAGGCGCGGATCTACGGGGGCAGGAGGGAGCTATAAGAGCCGTAGCACCCCCTAATACTTCAAAAAACATAATTTAATAAAGAAGCATAAATTTTGAATGTTTTTTAATTTACTTTACTTAATTTATTTTTTTTAACACCACAGGGTTATAACAATAATTCTTCGACCAAATAAGCTTAAAAGAAATCCAAAACCAGAAGCTAAAGTTAAACATGTTTATTTTTTCTGATGTTTATTACAGAAACTGAGAACTGAAGCACTTAACGAAATCTGACAGAAACCCATAGCATAAACCCGAATTTTGTAACTTCAACTTGCGACCGCAACGATTTGTTTCAAAAATTTAACATTAACGGGGCGTTATTGAGAACTTCCGATTTTTGATTTCTATAATCCCAAACAAGGATTCTCAAAAAAAGAATCGGTTTTTCTCTCATAAAATAGCCTTAAAACGAATTTCGATTTCTAAATACAATAAGGCATAGACGGGTACGTACACGTCTTGCGCAGGTTATCAGCCTACAGCCGTTTACCAAGCCGGTATAGCGGCAACACTGGTGCGACCTTAAAAGTCAGTATTCGTGTGCACAACGTTGAGAAAATATTATAAACATATTTTCGTAATATGATAAGATAGTTTCTAAAGTATCGGAAAATTCAGGCTAAGTTTGGCGTTTATTTTGCCTTCTCGTAGTGGTGATATTCTGTGCAAAATATGAGCGGCCGCCTTCCATTCGGGAAGCCCTAGGTTCGATTCCCAGCCCGGCCGACTAACTTGGCTCAGGTTTTTTCCGAGGTTTTCCTAAGCCAAAACGTGAATACTGGGACTTTGGTGCGGAGTTCAAAAGACCCCTATAGCGGCCCGCCCCTTCACAGGGAATGAACCAACCCGATTTTCCTTCCTTTCGCCATATGAGGTAAGATAATGTTTAAATATTTTAAATATTTGGCTTTCAACTCAATCCTTACAGATTTCTAGAGCCTCCCCTAGTCATCAAAACATATCAAAAACGTCCAATATTTTATGTACAGAATTCAAAATGTATGTACAAAAGTCAAGTATGTAGATACTTAGGTACATAGGATGAAACGTGCACAAACCATGTAGAAATGCTCACAAACATGTACAACGGTATATAAACGGCAGAGCTAAAGTATTAAAAACATCATATAAAATCAAATCTTACTCAAACCACTAAAATAAAATTACCTTTAGTGTTGGTGCCTTGTTTATAAAAGTTTCCAACAGATAATAAATAGTTTTAAATTACAGATATTCAAGATTCAAGCGCCATGCGATGTTCGAAGTTCACAAATACCAAAAAAGTCTTTGAGACAAACTTTGCCAAAAATCCAAATCAACGACATCTTGTCTCATAAATGTAAAAATTTTTTACTGACTTTATCACTCACATTTCATTGAACAAATCACAAATTTCTCAAATTAGCTTCGGATAATCGCTCATAAGTCTTAAGTTAACGTGTTTAAAACTGATGTGCACTTTTGGGTATATTTATTATTATTTTAATATAGTTTTTTATTGCTATGGGTAGAAGTAAAATCTTATTTAATGATAACATAATTTATGAATTAAAAACAATAATTGCCTCCCTTATCCACACGCAAAAAACAAAATACGAGAAACGTCGACGGTAGCCGATGATAACGATGTCAACCAACATTAATCGCGAATGTTCAAATCATAGTTCAAATCATGACCGACACAAATTTTAGTGTACACTTATAATAAATACAATAACATGCTTATATGCATTAAAAAAGATAAGTATGTATTTACATTAAAATTGTAACTTGTTTGAC
The DNA here is from genome assembly GCA_958336395.1 of Ctenicera cuprea. Taxonomy (NCBI): domain Eukaryota; kingdom Metazoa; phylum Arthropoda; class Insecta; order Coleoptera; family Elateridae; genus Ctenicera; species Ctenicera cuprea. The sequence continues at coordinate 26,787,504 of OY284490.1, forward strand.
AGGTTATATGAACCAAAACCTTAGACCAAAATAATGTACGTAACCTTAAATTTTTTATGAAGTACCACTTAACAATTCTTCTGCAAAACTGTTCATTTTTACAACAACCGTAAATAAGAACCTCAAAATAAAAAATTAAATTTGCAAAACAACGCCACTATAAACCGTTTGAAAACAAGCAAACAATACCGTCTTAAGAGCGTTGATTCCCGCAAACACCCAAACATTTCCGACTAATTCAGTGTTATTAAAAATGCTCCAAAAATAATGTGAGTGATATAATCAACCCGAATACGACTCGTGATGCAATTTTTCTTCGATAAAATTGTGATTATGTATTTATTGATGATTATTCCATCGGAACACATAATTAATTAAAAAATATCGAAATATTTCCAAAACGTCAACAATCCAACTGAACACTACAAGAAATAAAGTTAAAGTGGAAAGGAAAGCTAATTACCAAACTTTCCAAGTATCCTTGACTAAACAAGGAAGTCAAAAACTACAAAACAGGAAGCAAGAAACAACACTAGAAATTCAAAAATTGAAGATAACCACAATAATTAAAATGTAGAGCAGGTCACCTAACTGCCAGGAGTAAAATTAGCTAAAAATTGAACCGTGACATGTTTTCTGAATTATTTGGTGTAAAGTTTTGTATTCTGTCGTTGAAAATTTGTTCACTACTTATTCTTTGGCAATTCTTCTACGTTTATGTCACAGTCAGTTGATGCAGACCACATAAAACTTTGGTTTTTTCACTTACCGCAGGCATGTCAGAGTTTTTTTTATTTTTTGTTAAAATGCTGTTTAATTTGTCAGGCTCGCTTAGCTGCAGCACCCGGTGCGAGAGAGGTTTCTTGGCGTTTTCTAGCCTTTCCTAATTCTTTCCGAGTGCTACCTTTTGTATTCAGAGCTTTGATTGTGTGTACAATTATTGCAAACAAACTTAAAACTTATAGATGTTTACCGGCTAATCAGAGTAAGGTCTTAGAAAAATGTAAGAGTCGTATTAAGATTATCTGCGAATCTCACACGCCGAGAATTCTAAATCAAAAAGCTCACAAAAAATATATTTTTTTTTAATGTAAAACATATGCATTTACTGTGAAATATACACTTGCTGTTAAATTATGCACTTTAAAAGCAAAACGAAAGTAGTATAATTTAATTTAGAAACCTACAAAGAAAAAACCGGAATCTGCTAGGAAAACGCAAATAAATCAAGATTTTTATTTATATTATAAATCAGCTAAAACTGTTGGCATCAAAAGCAACGTTGATGAAACAGAACTTAATGCTAAATAAAATTACATTTAAACAAGTCATCCGCAAATTCAACTAAAGCAGGATTTTCATCTACGCAATTTTGTTGCAGCAATTTATGCATTTCCACTATGCAATTTGGGTGAAATAACGTCCGATTTTGTTGGCACAACAAATTGCATAAATTAGAACTTGTTTATTTTCATGCAGTTGTAGTTGGATTTCAGTATTCTTTCACTACCAACATCAATAGTGAGTTTGGTACCAAAACAGCATCATAATAATCTAATATGGCTTGCTTTTTTGGTTTTTCTACAATAAATGGTTGCATAAATTGCTGCAACTAATTGCATAGTTAGAAATCCTCCGTAAGATATACACGAAACGTGCGACATAAACGTCAATTGTCTCGTTGTTAGAATATAGGAACCACTAGTAAATAATGTTTTATGCTGTTGGATTGTTTGAGATTACATTTTTAGCGGTAAACTTTTTTAACATTCATAAACCTTAAGTACCTATTGTAAATAAAAGATTATAATTTGCGTTATTAATATTGTTATGGATTTGCTTTACATGTTATTTATTTACAACATTTATTTCAGTGAAGTGAACTAATAAGAGAAAAACATATACTGGGAACAAAATAATATGAATTATGTAAATGAAGGAAGTAAAAACAGTGGAAACAGACGTTGTTAAGAAAATCAGCAGTTTCATAGAAATGCAAAGGCCATATTTCAAACTTTGAAAATTCATCCATAAAGAAAATACAAAGTGATTTTATTATTCGGATTTTTTCGCCTTTTTCCGCATTTTGTACAATTTGCTGTACCTAAGCAAAAATGATCGGTCTTATAAAATAAATGCATATTTAGAATAACATCAAACATTGTTTTACTTCCCATACGAAATTATGAAAAAGGTACAAACTATTTTATTCAGATTTAACAGTTTTGATGTTATGGAGAAAACAATGTAAGGCAGCAGAAAATAATCGTGTAATAGTAATCGTTAATACGTTCTGTAGCACGCGTCTCATTAATGAATTTATGATTAATAATTAACAAGTGAGAATGACGTTCACATCGGTGTTCGGTGTTGATGTATTATTAATGTAACAGGCTGCGCTATTATACGTCAAAGTCATGTGGTTTACACATAACCGTAAATATCCATTTTAAAAATAAAAGCCGATTATTAAATTCTAACGGAATATATTAGTACAGTTTAATAATAGGCTGCAACGAAAAACCTATCCATAAATAAATGCTACGTTATTACGTGCATAAGTAATTATTGACATACCACTGCAATGGATAATATACATTTTAATACATTTAAAGACCACTAATTCAAACTTTTCTAGTATACTCGCAGGTACGTTTTTCAATAAATTGCAATATGTTAAAAATATAACTCCATAAAGATGGATTCAAACCCTAGACGAATTTTTCACCTCGGTCTATATTATATATAAAAAGTCTTTAGTCAGAAGAGTATGAAAAAAAAAGATTTTTTAAGTAAATCAATACAATCTGTTTTTTTTTAATTTAAATCCATTTAAATCGATTTTTCGGTTTTTTTTTTAATTAAAGCTCATTATTTTCAGTTTTTAAAGTGTAGTATAAGAGAAATTTCTGTGAAAGACGTGTACCAAAGTAAAATAATATTTCGGTTTTCTGTTACAGTACAAATTGCATTAAATTTTGGCTAAGTTTTTGGTTACGGTTTGATGCTACTTCAAATGTTTCGATTACTGATTCACTTACGGTACTTGGTATTAACCGGTATTTCTTTGAGGTTTTATAGATCTAAAAAAACAGTGTCAAAGTTCGAAACCAAACATTATAATAATAGTTACATTACACATTTTTTTGCACAAATACCTTCACACATAATTACACTAAACACTATTATGAAATGATACATGTTGCAAACAATTTTTTTATTAAAAGATGCGCAGAAGAAATTAGTTCTTTTAAATCAGTTGAATTGCCAAAAAAACTAAGATTGTAAACTGAACATTTGTAAAATTTTAATTTATATTGTGAAGAAATATTTAAAACTGTAAAGATAAGTATAAGCTGTCTAGATCAAATCTCTAAAAATTTAGGTGAATTGGGTAGGGGAGCTTATGGGTCACAAATAGAAGAATTTGTTGCAAGAATAAAATTTTAAAAAGTTTTGATACCGTGTACACATTCCGCTACTCTCCAGGCACGGCCCTTCTTCTATTCAAAGCATCATAGAGTGCATAGACGCGTCCGCGCACCACAAGGGCAACCAACCTAAATATAGTAACAACAAAGTTTCCCTAGTAACAAAAAATTTAGTGACAAAAAATGTTCTTAGTAACAAAAATGTACCCTAGATTGGCACCAACAAAAATCTAGCGATAAAAGCAATTAATGTTTCTAGTAACAAAAACTCACCCTTGAATGTTACCAAACTAAAACTAGTGACAAAAACCCCTTCTAGCGACATAAAAAAACCTAGAATATTATCAAAATAAGTATGGTGACAAAAAGCCTCTAGAATCTAATATCACGATCCCCTAAAATTTTGCAATTGCAATGCAATAAGCCTTTACGTCCCACTACTAGGCTCCGGCACTCTTTTCTGCCACATACTCTGTCTTAGCGCTAAGGTGGTGGTACGGGAGACCAACAGTTCAACGTCGAATCAATTGCCAGAGAAGGGTTTTAGGCATTAAGACCACACGGCTGCTTACACCAGATTGGGGAATTTAAGTGGCGGGTTGTTGCATTTTTGGCTGCGGCGGGGAGTCAAACCCCAGACCTTTAGCGTTAGAAGCGAGCGGACAACCTCTAAGTTACCGCCCGCGCCACTCTAAAAACATATGCCTCTAAACAAACCTAACCCTTATCACTCTAAATTATCTTATTAAAATTTCATAATTTTAGTAATTTTTGTGTTCCTAGATTTAGGCTGGTAGCAATCTAGGGCAATTTTTTGTAACTAGAACACTAGGGAACTTGTTGGTGCTTGGACGCCCCTGTACACCCTACTCCAGAGAGTTTAACCAGCAACATTCAACCATCTACATTGTAAAAAAATTATAATAACCCAAGTACATCGCTAAAAGAAAAATTTAGCTTCATAACATATAAGCTGTTCTGTGACATTGCAACGCCACCGAACTCACAACTGGGCATGCCGAAATGAACGCTGACATTGAAGTTTAAAGTTTATACTATACATTATGCGTTTTTCAGAAATTTCAAACGAACGCAACGTTTTCAGAAATCATTTCTACTACAAATTTTTTAAGTGTTCTGTAGTCTTCTCCACCCCCTCTTCCCATTGTTTACAATTACTTCGGAGGTTTCCCCAAACTTCTTATCTGCATATTTGCAAAACAACGACTACTCCATCAGGCAACGGCCACAGACGAAAGTTCTTTGGGTAGTTGCATTCATAACATTTTTGCCCACAAGGTAAACTAACTTTTGAAGGGATGCAAACACCTACTTTGTACTATCTAGATTACTTTTATATTTTTGTTTTAAGTAATTTATGTTTTAGTTTTTGCTCATTTTATTACTATTAAACAAAATTCAATTTAGCACTATTACTGTCGCTGATTCTGACACATTTACTTCAGATAAGTTCACCAAACAGAACAGTTTAGCCCACTCTTTAATGACTCTGCAATTATTATTTTCATTGTTAGGCAACATTTACTATTATTTTCATTGTTTTGGCTACCACCAATTGACAACTAAAACAGCGTTCGCGAACACTCGCAGCTCAAAAATTGAGTATTGATTGTTATTTGCTACATTAAATAAATGTCGGTCATTTGATGAAATAAAAAATACTGGTAAATTCCGAAACTAATCAAGGTTACCGTTAAGAAAACTGTTAATTGCTGTTCTCGTCTTGATTACGACTACGCAGAAAATTTTGTGGGTATTTCCAGTTTAGGTTTTCAGTTACGTTTCAGTTTTTTGTTTGTTTAAATTCATAAATTAAATTTTAAACATTTAAATCAAGATGTCATTGCCCCATTTGACAGAAGAGCTGAATTAAATCAAAATATAATGGGAAATTTCAAACAAACTCACATCAGTCAGTTATTCATTTTAATCCATATTCCGCATTCAAGGTTGTGGAGTGTCTGCAGAGTAAAATTTTTGTTTTCTTCTACAGATATCGGGATATTTTTTAGTCAAACATACCCGAGATGTAAGCGATTTTCGACAAAACTACCTTTTTCCGGGTTTTGGTAAAGAATAATGTTTTATAAAATAATATTCAATATTTTTTTAAATCTAAACTACTTCGAAGAAAATATTACGTGACCCCCCAATCAAACACCTCTAGTGTATGTATTCAAACAAAGATTATTAGAATTACTAACCTAAATACGTAATGCTCACTATAAAAATTTTGAAATATTAGTGCTACTGCAAAAAATATCGACAACAAAGTGATCCGTTATGTTTCGAAGGCTGAAATTCCGCGAGAAGGTTTGCCTTTGCGGAACCTTGTTTATAGGAACTTTTTTATTGTTTCCAGATTTTCAATCGGTTCTAAAAGTGCGGTTCGCATGTTATGAAACACCCTGTATATTAGCAAAAACGGCTTCAACTTGTAAGAAACCTGAGTGTCCAGGGTACCATCAAACTTGAAAAGCATTTGTGTACTTTTGATAATGTTAGTAGAAGTGCAAATTTAGCAATTAATTTATCACAAAGGCAATGAATTAAACCTAAAAACTAGCAGTATAAATTTAATGTAAATCCAGAAATTAAATAAAAAATAAATCAAAATATAAGTAAGTTCTAAAAATAAATCTATCTACTAACGAGAGCCTCATTGTAAAGTAAAATGAATTCAAAAACAGGAAAATAATAATAAAAGCCATTAACTACAGCAGAAAAAAAATATACTTTTACTTTGCGTGCCAGCGAACATATTCGGATTTTATTGTAAGTAATTGCGTGGGTGGTGTGCAAGTGTATAAGTGAAAGTAAAAAAAATGAAATTCCTGATTTATTGTATGAAAGCTTTTGTAATTAGAAACGACACAATAGCATGTGGGATGTAGGAGTTAATTATAGGTCACTATTATATAATGTATTTGCTTTGCCGTAATAACTGTAGTTGAATTCATTTGTATTTTATACTAATTTTATTTGTATAACCACAACATTCTTAAATAAATCTAATGTTAACATTGCATTGTACGAAAAACTAGTTTTGCATCGGTAAATTTTATTGAAAGCTACTACAAATATAGTGCAATTAAAGGTAGGTAGATATTTAAACTGGGCATAAACTGAACATCAATGGGAGCCAATAGAAAAATTCATATTAAAATAGGAGAAAGAAGTATTAATATTTTGAATAAAACCGTTTCAGCACCGCTGATATACCAGAATAAAATATACTTAAATGCACAGGTAACGGATACAAATCCAAAATTGCAACATTTTTTTTTATTTGTAGGTGAATTTAACAACAACATACTACAGAATTGATTCTATTTTCCCTATTCTACTACAGGTGTGAATATCTACGACTCTACATTTTTAATTATACCCTGTATATTTGCCAATACTTTATAATAGATTATCAACCATTACTTATTACATCTTGTACAGTTTGGAAGAAGTATTAAAATTATTTTCAAAGCGATTCGGGCTACCACATTAATTGTTAATAATTGTGATAATGTACTTTTTTACGGAAGAAACATTTTATTTTTATTAAACCTATTAGGTACCTCCAGTAACTAACCTTGCCGAAAGTTAAGGGTGATACTTACATTGTTATCCTCATAATTATCGTCCGATGTTAATGAAACTTAATAAGCTTTAATAGAACAGGCTGATACGGAAAGCAGAAGTTAACCATGTTGTTTTGCTTCTATTTAATAAACAACATAATTTTAAAATTTTAATTTGCAGAATCGGGTAGAAATTATCCAAACAATTTTGTAGTCCTTTATGGAGGACCAACACAATTTTTAAAAAATTGTGAGATTGTAACATTGGTATCAAACTTGGTTTTTCAGTCTTTACGATAAGAAATTATGAAATATATAACCAATTATCTAACAAATTAGAAAGCTTTTTCTTCTTACAATTTTTAGGACACTTAAAAAATATGAAATGTACCTTCAGTTTCATGACCAATTAGAAGCGCTACGCTCTTGTAATAAAATCGCATCGCTCACTTTTACTCATTTTGCTTTTAATATTATTACCAAATTTTCAGTTTTAACTTTTACGTTTCGGATTATGTTTTATACAGTGATATTCATTTAAAAGTAGAATACAACTGTTTCATTTGAACCAGTGGACATAGTTCTCAAAGCAAATTTAAAAGATACTTCCTAACTATGCAAAATATTTCAAACTTGGCTTTAAGGTGTGAAATATTTATAATAATAACTGTTAATACGTTAAAAATTTGATAGGTTTAATTTTGATCAATGGCATGGATAGGGTAACTAAGCACTCGCTAAAGAAACAGCCCAGCTGCAAGCTGAATTTTAAAATTTGAACACATGAACATAGCTTGAGACGAAAGGCTCCCAATAGGTTGTATCAGAGAATGAGGAAAAACAGTAGTGTTGGTCCAACAGTTGATTCACATCATTTTGATAATTTTCTTCTAAGAATACTTTATTATTAAGTTTGCATTTAGACGTAAACATCTTATTAGTTGCTATCAGCACAAAACACGGGTTTTAATGCTACTTCTACATTCACGACAAGAATTGATAACTAACTACTTACATTGAATTTTGGTTTAATTATTACTAGTGTAAGAAAAATATTAATTTTAATTAATTATGCAAACTATGCAAAGCATTGTTGCATCAACTAAACAAACGCCATTATATATGTATGAAAATTATTCTCCACAAACCACAGTTAACAGCGTGATTTACAACAAGCTACCTATAATTAGTTTATATGGTAACATAAAGCTGAAAACATATTATTCGTAATGGAATAATAGACGCATATTAATTATTTTTGAGTCAAGTAGCAAAGAATTTAAAATATATACAAAATATATTTTAAAAGTCTACACAAATTTAAACCCTTGCTAGAATAGTAAGTAGCAGTTAATCGCAGTATTCGTTAAAATTCGTCTATAAATTAAAAAAACTAGTGCAGTTTACTAATAAACAAGATGTAACTGAAGCTATATCATTTTCTTGGGTTAATAAGAGCTGAATCTAATCGTGGTGGAACATACATTGCATTCAATATAAGTTTTTGTACATTAGATGAGGCAATTCATGTACTGATGCACTTAATTTTCGTTAAACAAAAAAAACTAAATTTCTGCAAGTTTGCCATATTTATTTATTATTTTATAAAGGTTTAATGCGAGTGCGATGTTGAGTTGTTGAACTTCAACTCGCACGTAAATTTAAATGTTATGTAAATAGACTTTATAAATCAGCAAAAACAATTCTGTTTCATTGTCTTAGATGCGGTAGAGGGAGCGATTCATCCGATAATAGGAAGTAAATTTTTATAAATTAAGCCGCCATTTTGTAAAGGAAAGAGATATCAAAAATCTTTATATACAAAAATTGTTCAGTTTAATGGAATCTTTAAAATGAGGTATCACTTGACCCCTCGTTCTATTTAAGATTTTTAAGATAATATTTTTTAAATGTTCCCGCTCTTTTGAGGGCTGGGAGAGGGTACTACCATTTATTTTTTATTCTCATGTAGAACAGCGTTAAATAGATAATTTAATGGACTTTAAAGATCAGTACTATTTTTCTTGGTGCAATGTTTATGTGCGGTTGCGAAAAGGTTCATGTAATGGTCGTTTTTTTTTATATAATTAGCCGCAATTTTGAAACGGTTTGAGCTATCGATATTTTTAAAATAATATAACAAAATTTATTTTAATTTATAGCATTTTTTTTTTACTTTTGTTTTCCTATAATGGGCTTTAATTTTGATTTGATTCCATATGGCGCTTCATATTCATAGTTCTTGCAATTTCCTTAATGTTCAAGCATACTGAGTTTCATAAAGAATTTAATCTAAAATTTTATTATGTTTTATTTAAAATATTATAGTATCCAAATTAAAAATGTGTAGAACAATGTGAAAGTACATGTGTAAAACCGTAACAAATGTATTTATACGTTTCAAAATACATTAGAAAATGTAGTATAAATTTTGTAGAAATAAAAGTATAAAGAAAATCTTGTGGGAATTAATGTAATTATATATTCCAAGTACGCATGAACAATCTACTAAAAATTATAATTTTTGCAACTCCATTAAAATACACAAGAGAAGCGGTAACTCCCAGCGGTCTAACAAATCATACAGAGGCCTACATTTTTGCTTTAATTTGTTTATTTTTCTTTTCGGGTAAACAATTCGCGCTGAATGGAAACACTCACAACAACAAAAACCCATTTGAATGGCATTTAGCTTAATTTCTAATTTTAACGTTCAACAGAGGGGTCGCATCATGATATACATTTTACTCAATGACAAAAAGCAGCTTACAAAAAATAGATATTTTAATAAAAAGGCTGAGTAATACACAAACATGTAAATATACAAATGTGTCCCTGGAAAATAACCTCGAAAAAATCGCACAGTTTATTTGATTCACAAAACATTTAAGTGCGTATATTTTCAAAATATGCGCTTAAAAATCAGCCCTTGAGTCCGGAGCATTAGTTTAGTTTTCTGAAGATTTCATCAGAGGATATAATCATATTATTATTCTTTATTTAGAAGTTCGAGCTTTACTTCATTGAAGTTCATTTTAATTTATTGTAAATAAAACAATTCTTGACTTCAACGGGTTTTTTTATTTTAGCCTTTACGCATTTCAACGTGTTTACACGTCATTATCAAAAGCAAGATTAAAAGTAAACAGTTGGTGTTGCTATAGGAACAATAAATCTTCATAACATGATCTTGGTTTTCTATATCTGGGTCCGGATGACCTGATTTCTCATTCCAAAACGTTTAGTAACGGTGAATTTAATAGATCAATTTGTTCATTCAATAAAGGTACAGATTTTAAATGTTTGTGAATTTCAAATGCTTCTAGTATATCCAACGTAAGTTTGTCATCACAAAAGTGTAAAAATTTTATAGTGTTATTAGATGTCATTGAATGATTGTGTTCTAGTAGGTAAGTGTTTAGCGTAATTGGACTTATGGGGGTATTTATACTTGTAACAACTTCCTTGTAATTTTTCCTAGAAATTTTGGTATTAGGTACAAGGAAAACGTACGTTGTTACAAGTATAATCCAATTACGCTAAACACTAGAGACGAATTTTCAGATTGTCACTGATCAATTATCGAGGAAGAATTCTAAGAATACAAATTTTCTGCAATTTAAATTACTGATATATAAAAACGACTCCTCTTGTGAAACTAACCAGTGGGAATAGTGCGAATGAAAATATCTTTCCGAGGAACACGTTGCGAAGAACCAACTGTCGCTGGCCAATATCAGGACGATAACCGTCACATACTATAAAATTAATCACAGCGTTGGACTTCAAAACATTCTATCAATCTAATCAAAACTATAGCAGTGTAAATCTATAATTTAATGGCCGGTAACCACGGTGACCGTTCACATAATTATAATCCACTAATTTAATTAATTTGGTTATAATTTTCTCTTGCATTTAATGGACAAATATTTAATTAAATCTGTATGATTAAAGAGTTTCTAGAACATATACAGAGTAATAGAAAAATATATGTCGTAAATTGAACTGGGTATTTCCGGAACCAAAATAGGTCGATTTCAGGTAACTAACTTGTATTCTAAACTGCACCACTGCGAAGCCAGAACCGTTCAAAACGGAAGAAAATTATGTTAAATTTGTTTCTTATGTATAGGTTTAAGTAGGATGTTGCTGTTTTGATTAAACACTATAGTAATAGTGGTTCGGCGGGTTCGAAATTCGAGCCAATGAATCTCCTAATAGACGGAGTTTGCTGCAAATAGTTGCAGCAACAGAACGTTCAAAATCCCTTATCCAGATGAGACTAGGCGTGTTTTACGAGAGATAATATTCTTCGTCTCTAGTACGATCAAAACCCAAACACAGCACAGGAAACCTATAATCAACGTGGTGTTTCCATTAAAGTGTAAGTAGAAATCGTCGGAAACGTTTTAATTGTAGTACTAGTTTAGTCCTGAGTATCTGCTTTTTCTGTATTCAGAACAACCTTCATATGATGCCTTTTTGGCCATCCAACGGACTATGGGGCGCATAACAGAGCTTCCTAGATTACCTGAGATTATCGTAGAGGTAGACGATCTCCGGCGTCGAATACTATATACGCCCGACCAAATTCGCCTTCCTTGTGTATCGCAGCAGGTCGGCTTTTCCTATTTAGAGCGGAAGAGTGTGTTATGGAAAATAGCGACTGTTTCAAACATTTTTAAAATGAAAATTAACAGCTACACCTTTTTGTTTGCCCTTTTCTCTTCCTCACAAACCGTTCTTAAAAGTTTATAATTATTTTTCACATTTTACGTTGAAAGGTTGTAAATTATCAAGGGTTCTTCTTCGCATTCAGTAAATTGGATAATAAACTAAACTATTTTAGAAAAATAAATTCAACCGCTTGTTTTCTCACGTCAGACAAACCTGTATAGTTCAAAGTGTGTTTTTGATGATTTTATTTGAAATAAATTTCATAATGAGTAAACTTTTAATACAAAGTAAAAGTACAATGTCACATTATTAGACAACGTTTTAAATTCATTGTGCAATACCCTCAGTTTTTGCGTTTTTAGGATAAAAGATTGATGCTGTGAAAAAATTAAAAGCGATAGAAAAACATCCGTTGGATGCAGTACACACCCACATACCCACTCACAGACCGATATGTTTTAAAAACCAATTTTTTGGGTTCGTGAAGGTCCAAAACTTGTATTTTCGTCAAAACATCGATTTAGAAAAGTTGCATGAAATCGATACTTCTCTATACTGAAAGTATAGGAAAGTAAAGAAAGTCTGTCTGTGGGTGAATGGGTGGGTGGGTATGTGTGTGGTGCATCATAACTATCGAACGGCGGGTCGGATTTCGATGAATTTTGGAATCTGGGAGGATTTCAAAAATTCACCGACTAAATAAGCTTTGTAAAACAAAACCGGAAGAGCAAGTTAGACATGTTTTTTGGTAGCGTTTTCTTCCTAAGCCAAATTATATAAGCCAAAAAAAATTTGGTAGAAGACTTTAGGGCAAATCCAACGCTTTTCTTCCGAACTTTCTAGCTTTAAAATAGCAACCGCTACAAATTGTTTAAAATTTTGACTTTAGAGCCTTATTTCTCAAAAATAGGTTGACAGATCGCGTTCAAATATTTTATTGTAACTATGTTACTGTGCACAAAAGTTTTCGAAACGTTAAAAGCTATAAAGTGAAAAAAATACCAAATTTTCAAAGAAACTGGCAATACGATTTTATTTAAATTCTTACCCCCTTATTTAAGGAATCGGTGCAAATAAAGAATTTCTGCTTCGGCCAAATTGCTCGTGAGTGATTGTAGAATAAAGTTGTCAACTTAGTTTTTAAATACGGCAATATTTGGCAAGGGGGAGGTTAAATTTCTCTCTCCCACCCAATTTTTGGTGAAAGAATTTGACCTTCCGTTTTTGGGTTATTTTATTTCCATGAAATCTTTTTCAAAAAATCGACTTTTTGACAAAAATCTGTTTTGTATACTTTAAAACATCATTCGCTCTCTCTATCTGACGCATATGCGTTGACCGGTGTGTGACCAAAGTACATACCCACAGCTACCTGTCGACCTTTGCTTTGCTATTTTCTCTTTGTAGTCAAAGTTGGGCCGACATTAATACTAAGACACTTTTGAATATATGATGAGTAACATTATCTAAAGTATAGGAAAGTCCAGGCGAAGTGCGTTGCTCACTGTTACTTGGGGGAAGCTGCAACGTCGAGCGGTGGGATTGATCTGATCGCATGTGACTGCAATAACTGATAAATGTTGACAATTTATTTTCTGAAAAAACAATGGCTATTGATCAAGTTTTGAGATAAAATCGTTCAATAGAAATTGTCTCGATACATTTTCGTCAATTCGCTTGTGAGGGTTAAATGAAACCTCATGTAACAGGTGACTAATTTTGGGCAGTCGACTCCTTAAGCTTTTATTGCTATAGAAATCTGCAATATTATTGTTTACGAGCGTTTACATACACAGTTTGTCACTATTTTACTGAATACATTAAATACAGACGCTTTTATAATATAAATTTTAAAATTTGTACGGGTACGTAAACCCCCACATGGACAGCTTATTCTCTCCCTGCCTTGTCCTTTTCATTAGTTGCCCATTCCTTCCTTGTCACTCCCATTCGTTGGCCGTGTTTCCAGTAAATTGGTGACAATCTCCCCGACCTTATTATTCTACTGATAAAAGATCCATTCATCAATTCCATCATCAAATTGAGTTATTTTTCCGACATGCACTCGATTCGCAATTTGATTGAAGTCGTTACAATTACGGAATCAATCACATTTGTACAACGTCAATTACTACTAAAGAAACCAATGAAGTGAACAAGAATCTAAAAGAAAGAAATCGACATAAAAATTCAAACGCTGGAAGGATTTCCCAGGAGATAATGAAACGAAGTGCGCTGGACGCGACCGGAAGCAAAATCAGGCGCAGAAGTTAAGGAAAATTTCACTCGGCTGGCTAAAGCTTCCACTTTCCAACTAGATGCATCCGTCTCTCTACTCTTACGTTTTATACCGTTTCTCAATTTGTAGTATCATAAAACCATAAAATCTTAACGCATGAATTTAGGGCAGCGGATCTTGAATAATTCATTTCAATTATACAAACAGAAAGTTACGTAGATAATGCCCAACGGAATTACTCCTGGGGTATTATGTAATACTGTATAAGTATATTGTAGTTTTAATATACAGGGTGAGTCTGGATAGAAACACCTTCCGGTTATGTTGTTAGAAACTAATTTACCAAAAAAAGTTCTTAATAAAAGTTGTTCGGAATGCTGTACTATACTCTAGTATGTATTTTTTGGTTGCAAGGCTTAGGAGAATTTAAAATACAACATACAAGTTTCTTGTCTTAAATGACACCCTAAATATTATACATATTTTCATTGTTTTAAGACTGTTCTATATCCGATTGTATAAAAATATCATAGGGTTACATGAAAAATATTGCACGGTAATACATTGTTAAAGAAGAAAAAATTCTATTTAAATTTTTATCAAGAAATAGTTTTGAAATTAAATGAATAGCCCAAGCAATTGACGAAAGTAGTTGTCCTTGCAAATGTGGAGACTATAACTTAGCATTTTAATATATGTAAATTGGAGGGGAACATTGGGGGCGTGAGTTGTCAGGAATTGATATAATTACCATAAGTTTCTCTAGCCGAGCTAATGTTTTTGTTACGGTAAATAAAAACTAGAGGGCGGCATATGCAATGCACCCTTAGTGGGAACAAACAGATTCTCGGACGATTCTAGCGTAAACACACGTGTATTCAAAGTTACTCTCGTATAGATTATTATTGATAAACAGAAGTGTATTATAAAACTGCATTTTAATGCAGTGTCATTTAGAGCAACTATTTATCTGTCATTTGGCACTTTGCTTGTCCATGTAGCTTTCATAGTATTTTATATATTAATTTTTCAGTAAAACGTGTTTAGTGTAAAAATGGAATAGTTCAACTTACGATTGGATCTTCAGCTGTAAAAACAATAATTCATGACCACCTTCGCCTGAAACAAGTTGTAAGTCGTTTTGTGCCCCATCATCTTACAGATTTTCAAAAAGCCGAACGCGTAAGAATTTCCCATGTAACTCTAACACTTCTTAATAATGGTGTGCATACATGTTTTTTAAATTGTGACAGGTGATGAGACTTTCATTTTTTGATATGCCAACTTGACAACAAAGCTGCAAATGGATCCATAAAATTTTTAAAACTTTAGAGATCTGCCATTGCGATCAGTTTCAGCTTTTCGAAATTAAGTACACAGAGCTCTCAAATAAATAGTAGTTAATTCCAATCGGACAAGTACTTTTTGAATAAATAGGCGTTAAAATCGAAAACGTAGCGGCCGTCATTTTAAGGCCAAATAGTTCAGTAAAAAAGTTTTCAATTTGCCTTAACTTCTTTTCTCGGGCCCTGTGTTCAAATTTCCAAATTTTTATTGTGGAAAAAACCCTACCACAAAAATTCGTCTAACTTCCCCTTTTTATTTGCGAGAGGACGGACTTTTGGAAAACCCTGTAGATTGGTTAATTAACATGTTTTGCTTAATTTTACCGTTTTAAAATAATTTATTCTCATTGTAATTAAATTTGATACGTTCTTATAAACTTCTAGTAAATTAGCTTACGAGTTAGCGTTATCGTATTACGTTAGAGCTTTTGTTCCGGATTTGCGGGACACCACTCTAAATTAAATGAAACTTAGTAGATTCAGCTTCAAATCTGCCAAGGAATTTTAATGACTAATTGATACTGGTGCAGTGGTAAAACAAAAGCTTGCATTACGTCGGCTATCTACAAATAAGGATACTGTATTTATAAATGCTGGCTTTACTTCGTTGAAGTCCATATTTAATGATAAAATACTTAATTATTTCAACAATATTTATTTATTTTAACCTTATACGTATTTCGGCATGTTAACATGCCATTGTCAAAGGTTACATAAGAAAGTAAACAGTTAGTGTTGTTACAGCAACAGAACTTGGTGATTTGATCTCGGTAATCGTCTGCAAATGATTAGATTTCTTATTCCAAAATGGACAATAGAGGAGGAGAATTTAAGACACCAATTTGCTCATTTATTAACGGTACAGTTTTTAAATGTTTGTGAATTTCAAAAGCTTTTAGTATATCTAATTTACGTTTATCATCACAAAAGTGTAAATATTTTATACTGTTATTAGATGTCCATGAATGATTGTCTTCTAGTAAGTGTTTAGCGTAATTGTCTGGCCCATATAAAGCGAATTACAATGCGAACAATTTATTTTGTAAATGCCTGATTTTAGCAAATTGTTTATGATATTGCATTAAATAGAGTATTTAAGATGTTTCTTTTTTTTATATTTATTTGTTTTGCTTATATTTTGGCATTTTTTTCTGATTTGTCACCAAAATACGAGACCGAGGCATATTGAATTGTATTGGATGAAGTTGGGTATTTTGATACATTTTTTGAATGGCTAACTTATAATCTTCTTCTTTAAAAAATGTATTAATAAGTTTAGTATTATAACCATTACTATATGCAATTTGTTTAATAATTGAAGAGTCTCTATTATAATTAATTTCATCTATAAAGGGACGTCAAAGCGCTATGTATCAGACACCTGTATGCTGCACCAGAGCACGCCCACGGAATACGTGTAGGACAACACTCAATAATGTAGTAAAGGAAATCTAATAGCCGTGGAAAGAAACAAAAGCGATAGCACAAGATAGAACAGATTAGAGAAGCGTGGTGGCAGCCCTACCGTTCTAAAGAAATTCATAGAACTTATACACTATATTATACAGGGTGGGACATTAAAGTGTCACCGTGCTATTATTTCCGAAACAATTGAGATTATTTAATATTTTCCTTAATAAAAGTTATCGATAGTTAAGTGCGGCATAGCCGAAATTTATTACCTATTAGTGATGCTTCTACTGCATATTATTTTCATATTTTAAATACAATACCCTGTTTGACATTTTAGGACAGTTTAGGATCACAGTACTCAAACACATTTAAAAATACAATCCAAAAATAAATTATTATACAGGATGTTATATTTAAAATAACTAAGTAATGTGGTGCACAGTCGTAACGAAACACCTACTATAATTGGTAATAATTTTAAGTTACGCGGCAGTTAATTATCAACAGCTTTTTTTATTTAGCAAAAAATTAATATACAAGATAGTTTAGAAAACAACAGTGAAGCGACAATTAAATGACTCACCCTGTATACGGGCAAAAAACATGATTTATTAAAATTTAAGGATGACTTAATAATTCTTCGCTAAAATACGAACACTAAAATAGACGTGGGAAGGGGAAAGTAAGACCAATTTTTCGCTTGCGTGGTGATAATTTAATATTGTGAGTGACCGTCGCCTTCCAATTCCCGCTTTTGAGGGCGATCCACACAATTTAATGAAGTATTTAATTATTTATAGGCCAGACTATTAGAAATTTTGATATTAGGTATAAAGAACACGTACGTTGTTACAAATACAAACACCCACATAAATCCAATTACGCTAAACACTTACTAGAACAAAATCATTCAATGACATCTAATAACACCATAAAATGTTTACACTTTTGTGATGATAAACGTAAATTAGATATACTAGAAGCTTTTGAAATTCACAAACATTTTAAAAACTGTACCGTTAATGAATGAGCAAATTGATCTGTTAAATTCTCCTCTACTGGACATTTTGGAATAAGAAATCAAGTCATCTGCAGACGATTACCAAGATAAGTAAAAAAGTTCTATTGCTATAACAACGCTAACTGTTTACCTTCATATAACCTTTGACAATGGCATGTTAACATGCTGAAATACGTATAAGGTTTAAATAAATAGAAATTGTTAAAGTGATTAAGTATTTTATATACAGATACTCATTAAATATGGACTTTAACGAAGTAAAGCTGAAATTGATAAATAAATTAATGAAGTATTGCTGCTCTTAAAATTACCGATCTTTTTATCTCAGCTTAGTTATCTGAGCTAAGTTCATTCATAACAATAATTCTACTGAAACTAAAGCGAGGAGGAAAATACCTAAATAAATTTAATTTCAAAAGTAAACTATTTAGAAGTTGTATAATTGGATTTCGATGTTTTGTTTTTCGATAGTACAAAATTTAGTAAGAGCAACATTCAACTTATGTTCTAACGGGGACCGGACGGAGTTTTCATGCACCACATATGTGGGATACTACGGAACTTTTTATTTCGGCTTTTGTGTCACTGCTCACAATATCTTTTTCTATCGCGCGAATAGTATTGGCAGACAGACAGACAGACCGACAGATAAACACCACCAGCTGTTTGCATTTATTCTCAGATGCCTCTCTGCTATGGTTGAGGTAATGTTATGTGCAGCTATTAATATTATTTTCTAAATAATTGAAAAGATTTTAACAAACAGCAATGACATGTTATTCACATTGTCAAGTTTTTATGCTGGCTATTTAATATAACCTAAGATTTGATTAATTTTATTTTTGTTTCTGTAAAACACCACGGACGCCTCCTTTTGTCTTAACTATGTATATAATAATCTATACCTATATCAATGTCTAATGTATGTAAGCTGTATGTAAGTACTATAATCGTTCATACATTCCGCCAAATAGGAAGCAGATAGTCTTTTTTGAGTAAGCACGCTTTGTTCGTCTAATTGCAATTACTGGATTGCCGACGCATTCTGGTTTCATAAGAACACATAATTCAAAGTCTGTCTAAAAACTAAACTTGACTTTCAATCCCGTAAAGTAAACATGTTATTGCCACTCGCACATTCCTAAATACTAGGCGCATCGGTTATTGCCGAATGACATCTTGTATATCTTAGACGCGTTTCTTCAGTACATGTCAGAGGTTTATACAATCCGTTTTTAGCTGAATTATTCATTATTAATTTTATTATGTATATATATTTACACTAGGGAACATTTTTTTTTAAATAATTGTAGGGTGCAAGCAGAAAATATAGATATACTCTCGGTTATTATACTAATAATAATAAAAAAAATTTATAGCATTTTTTAAACAATCTTATTGACAAAAGCTAGAGAGACAGAATGTTTCTACATCTTACTTTTCTGTTTTAAGGCACATAAAACTTAAAGTACAAATAGAAATAGTTTTTAAAGTTTAACAAAGTAATAAGTGGTACGGCAATATAATCGACTATTTGCACTGATTTTACAGTTATTAAAGAAAGTAGAATCGACCTTGTATACACAAAATAAATTTTTTCTTTATAGTGTATAGAAGGTCAATTCGTCAAACATTATATTATGTTCGAAATATTTATTTACATGTTTTATTGTTTGTTGATATTTGATAAGGAAAACGAGCTTAATTTTTGTAGTTAACTCTTTTTAGTTTTTTAATCTAAGTGTTAAATTATTTAATATTTTTGCATTTGCCATTGCCTACCCAAATTGTGGACCCACGGAACGCCACTGATCACTATGTACATTACGAGTACGAGTTTGCGTATGATTAACTTTTCAGTTATTCTTGCGTCAGTGGGTAATTATTAAACTGTTCAGTAAAAATCCCACACAACTATATTAAAAACATGTTGAATATTCTATTAACGTTTTTAGAGGCTATACTTTCAGAACCATCTATATATGCGGAACTGTCTTAACTTTACGCGACGACGACGGAGGCTAGGAATCTATATATTAAGTTATTGCCAAACTATTTTCATAGGAGCAGCACTTATAAGTTATTATACCATAAGAATGCTAGAACTGGATTGTCAGTAAACAAATAAAACACGGAATTCGTTAATGTCGGCGTAAAAATGTCCTGATCGACTGCAGCTTTCCGTCGACAAATTACTTCAAAACAATAAACATATTAAAGTAATATTCCTGTAAACACTGTAGTGTAACGTCAGAAAATAGGCACCGATTGAAGGCCCCTCCATTACCCATATTATAATAATTATTTATTTTTTATTTTTATAGATATTCATGAGGCAGGTATAAAATTAAAAAAAATCCATATAATTTCTCTTAATAACAAAAAATTTAAATAATACTAAAAAAAGAATAGAAAATTATTAAAATTTTAATAGGGACAGCATTTATAATATACTTAATATTCCAATAAGAATTAACGTTTAAAATAATTTTAAATATATATTACACAATATATATTTAGTGTTGGATTATAATACTAATGTTAAATGTTAAATCTGTTCAATGCACTCACTAATTTGCAAAAAAAAAATATTGTCTTATATTGAATACTTATGCCTATTTTAATTACATTTGCTTTTATTATTACAAAAAAATACCTCTCAATTACGGACTCCAATGCAACTGCATTGACTGCATCAGCGCAGTTACGCCACAGTGCACGGTTAAAGTAGATGTAGTACAGCTCGAAACCGCTGATTTATTATTTTTTTAACAGAAGTTACAAAAAAGCTTGGGGTTCAGCCAGCAGGTTCTTCTACTATAAGATTAAAGTTAAATTAAATGTTGTTACATATTAATGTATGAATACAGCTTCCTTCATCTTCTGTTTATGATTAGGCCCGGGAAACTACAATACACTAATTATTATCAAAGAGCAGCCGTTATCCTATTACTTTTTTTTACAACTTGCATAGTGGAGATATTTTGTTTAATTCTAATCAAAAACATGCCTAGATTTCACATTTACCCGTAAGACTACTTGAGTTCATTTTTGGATAAAACTTCAGTTTTAATGAAATAACAACACAGTTAATGGGTGTAAGATTAAAACCAGGTTTTTTTATATAAGATAAATAATGTTATGTTTTGTGTTTTTATTAATATACTTAACAGCGAGTTTAATATTAAGATAACAAAACAATTTTCACCTAATTCTTTAACATGAGAAATGAGAATAAAACTAAGAACTTTGGAAACGGTTAAAAAATGATAAAACTAAATGGTTGCGTAAATATTAACGTATAAAAAATTATTCATAAATACTCCTGCAATTCTAAGTTACACTGCTCATTGAACACATCAACTACCTTCCAGATCAATTCAAGCATTGTTTTTAGTTGATTCATAATTTCATTAACTATAGCTTACAAAGTACGTCGAAGTTAAAGTACAAATTTGATAAAATCATTTAAAAGTGTTTATTTTAATTAAAATAAAAACTAAACATGTTTACCTTAAACTTCAGATTTCCCTGCGTTGTTATAATACCCACAAGCGTGTGTAAAATCCTTTCTGCAGTATTAAACCAGTAAAAGTGATTCGTTCACGTTACTTAAAACCACAATAAATCCCAATAAAACACAAACACCATCCCTCATAGCAATCACTCTACTAAAGAAATTACAATAATCCAATTTAGGTTTTCATACATCAAGTACCCCACCTGCAGGACGGTGTTGAATATTAGTGTGTGTTATCTTGCGCCGCAGGTCGCATACAGATAATGAGATAACCTTTAGCAAAAATGTTTTTCTGTAGAACAAAATTAAACCAGATTATGAAATTACTTTTTTACTTTAATGGCTGTAAAAGCTTTATATAACAGATTATTTTAAAAATTGTTTTTTTATTTATGCAATTATAAAAGCTTCAACTCCTACGGAAATTTCATTCCTTTCTAAGGTTTCAAAACAACATAAACATTAATGGGAAGTTTTCAGGATTCACAGACGCAATCTGAGGTTTGCCGAGAGACAACACAAACTTCCAAAATAGAATAAGAGAAACGTTTATTCCTACATTTGGGTGTATGTCAAATCAACGACAATAAACGTAAACTAAGCATTCACATAAGAAGAAGAATAACTTATTCTTCATAAAAGCAATTTTTAAATTATGCAAGCTATATAATAACAAGTATTTTAAAATCAATCATAAAAAGATAGTTTTAACTTTATGCAAAACCAAAATAAAAATAGATGTTATATGGGCAAAATTTATTATTGTTCGGGCTTTTTAAACTACATTTCATTTAAGTTAAAAGTTTTGCGCCTCTTCCTTATTATTAGAGGCCGGATTTAAATGTAGATGCATATTTTTAGCTGCTTATTTGCAGCTCGTTTTTTTTCATTGCGTTTTACAGAATTCTAAAAATATGATTCCACTGTAATTTTTCAGAACAAATGCAAATTTTATTGCATATTTATGCATTTGACCCATTATCGCTTGTTTTTTGTACAAAAATTTTCACAGTTTCTGAGCTTACTACGGATTTTCTAACATTATTGACCCGTGGGATTCGGAGAAAAGCTGTGATTAACCTGTGAACATCTTTAAAGATTTAACTTAATTTACAATAATTTTCGAGTCAATAAAACCTCTGGACACAGAAGGTGCCACTCGGAAAGAACGGAGAAGAAACAGACATCTTCCATAATGTATGGTTTGAATCAACCGACCAAAATAAGCGTAGAAGAGTTGCCTAGGTATAAGTACAAACGATGGTTCTCCAACCGACAAAAAGCAAGATTTTAAACCAAATAATAAGGAAAATATAGGAAAGAAAATATCTAGCTTGCAACTGTATTAGAAATTAAATGCTTGAGTACTTTTAAGTTAACTGAGTGTAATCTATATAGTATTAATTTCGGATCCCTTCTACCTGACTTAACTTTTAGTGGAAAAGGGCTTCCGCTACTAGAACCCAAATATTTAAGCGGTCATTATATAAGGCGTATATTCTTTGGCACAACCGCTACAGTTTTCGAGACATCACATTGGGTTTATACTGTTTGTTTTTATTATTGAAACATAGTCTGCGATAGCCTGCACTAATTACGAAATCAAACTCAAATAAGACCGAGCTGCTGGCTATTTATGTAAAAAAACAGCAGCATTTGATTTCAACAGCATGCGTAGAGTTGTTGTAAATACGAAGCCGCGCAGAGGATTTAGTATAATAATCATATTTAACTAATCATCATCATAATCTGTCACCTCTTATACCCAAAGGTATCGAGGTCTTTCACTCCGGGTAGGCTCTTCGCTTGTGTAATAGGAGGTAGTGGGGCTTCTTTAGTCTTTTAACTAATACAAACAATAATTAAGACGTAATATAAAACATCAGATTTGCTGTACTACACAATACTGCGTCCCACAGAAGAATACTTAATGCTATCTAGTCAGCTGTGTCGGTCTAATGTCTTGAGCTCTTGCATATGACACGTCAGCTTTACCAGATAACTCAAACATTAGCTTCTCCGAAAATATCTGAACATGTTGTTTTATAACCTACAGTTATTTTATCACCCTCAAGTGGGGATCGCCATTTACAATTAAAAGAAAACAATTTAAAATAAGACTAACCTAACCTAGCAAACGCAATCACTATTGATAGGGATCAAAAACAGACATTTAATAAACTAGGAACTAATCTACCAGAGCCGGCCATTTAGACAATTATACGTAGCATTTTCTACAGTTAGAAGAGTTTCAAATATAAAATTTACAGTGTGAAAAACTAATAATAAAAAAAATTTAAAAGAAAACGTTGGTATATTTATTTTAATGGTTATTTGATGTCACACTCCCTGAGCCGGGATCGTACTCCAGAAAAATATACATTTACGTGTTTGGTTAGTAGTTACGCATATTAAGTTCATTATTCATTTTATAATCGCCGACTCCTTGCGTACTTGAGTACATACAATACTGCTAGACAAAATATGCACATATGTCTTACATCTTTTATTATTTAAAAAAACAGCGTAGCCCACGGTTTCTGCTTATCTGGGTTAATTTATACCGTATCTGACCTAATTACGAAAGTTATGACTTCAGGCAAATTTAAGATTTTAACGGAAATACACGTTTTGGGGCCCAAGGAACCCAAAAACAATATTTTTAAAAATTTTTGTTTGTGGCTGGGTAGGTGGGTGGGTAGGTAGATGCATGCGTTCGTTTCCATATATCTCCGCAACCCCTTGACTGACCAATTTTTATCAAATTTGGTATGAGGAAATTTTTTAGTTGCAGGCAGTTCTGTAGAAGGTTTTTAATCGGAACCTTTAAACAGTTCAATAAACTATTTGAAGTAGTTTATTAGTATTAACAAAAATTTTCAACCATATTAAAACTTAAGAAGGAACCATACTTTTTAATATTAATAACACGTTTTAACTATG
The DNA here is from genome assembly GCA_958336395.1 of Ctenicera cuprea. Classification (NCBI taxonomy): domain Eukaryota; kingdom Metazoa; phylum Arthropoda; class Insecta; order Coleoptera; family Elateridae; genus Ctenicera; species Ctenicera cuprea. Next base: position 26,811,693 of record OY284490.1, read on the forward strand.
CATATTAATTAGCTCTAGTTAAAAAACATATTTTACATTTTTGTATATTTTTAATAACTCTGTAGATAAAGTATTTATAAGCATGTTTAGTCCGAACTAGCGGTGGGCCATATATCGATACATATTGATATTTTTGTTATATCGATAAATCGATATCAGGAAATATGTCTATAAATATCGATATAATTTTGATATCGGATATCGATATGCAAATTTTAATATCTCTCACCCCCACCTCCGAATTCGGGAGCGTAATTTCTAGCTAGCGCCTTACGTGAATAGGTATTTAGGTAATCCTCAGTGCCGCGCTGTGCAAACGCGATGGGGTTAGAGCGGTCGGCTTCTACCTATTGTAGAGATGACAGGATTTAAAATTTAAATTATTCATTGGGGCAAGACTATTTAAAACGTGTACAGTATGGGAAAGTACCAGCAACCTGTTTCGCGTATTTCCAATTGGTTATTTTATGTTTGAATTTTTGTAGTGCTTATAATTTCAATCATTACTTATTATTAATTCTAGCACCTTTCATCGTATTTTACTCTTAGTTTAAGTAATTTGAAGAGGATCAAATATATGTATTTGTATCATCCAATACAGAAGTAATTATCAATTTAAAAAAGACTTTACACAGATACTGCTTTGAAATTTTGTAGCAGTTGAAAGAGTTTTGTAATCGGATTGTTACTAGAGAAAAGACGTAAAAGAGGTATTTGAAACAGGCTCTAAAATTTCAGGATAAAATCCTTGTTACTTTTGTAATTAAAACTAAAACGGTTTTAGATTGTGTGTTAAAAAGCCATTTTGGCAATTTCTCTTTAGTATAAACTTACAAAAACTATTTAAAACGGGATTAACTCTAACTGCAGCAGTACAAATTTAAACAAAAAAAACTGAAACGAATTCTTATAATTAATTACATAAACCATACTGTGAAACTATGAAATTTTTCTACAATATTCCGTTTCTTAAAACGCATTCAACACAGCTTCTAATTTATACTCTAACGTCAATTGAAACACATTTATAACAGAAAATATTATAAAAAAACAATTACTTACTTCGTATCATAAATAATGCGAGCAGACATTTAGAATAGTTTATAGAATATGTTTTAGCCAGATGCAAGGTGTAAATCAGAAATAAAGAAAGCGCCAGATTCGGGGGGTTGGAACGTAACTGTTAAGTAAGAAACCACAACGGTTTTAATTGAACAGTGTTGCATTGGGATGCAAGGGACAATATTGTGTTTATTGTATTTTTTAAATTATTGATAAACTGCTGATACGTATGTGAATGTGGTGGTGCAGTCATAGATATGAGGAGGTATTGTTGACGAGCTATTATTTATACATGTGTACTGTTAAAACATTTTGTTTTTGCTAATGTATCTTATTTTGCAAACCAGATGACATGTTAATCATATTATTATCAATTAGTGATGCAGTGCGCAGTTTTGTAACAATCTTATCAGAGTTAAGAAACGACATGCCTTGCAACATACAAAGCCCCCTATTATGATAATTTTTGTAGATAATATGTTAACTTAGTTTACACGAGTTCAAACAGCGTAAAAAAATGTCAAATACCCATGGCTCATCTGGCATTTTAAAATTAGTTAATATTAATTCAAGAAGTTTTCATATTAATAACATCTTTCACAACCCTAATGATGCCGTAAAAAATTTAGAAGTATTTTGACACAGCTAGTAACGAGAAAACAGCTTAAAGGGTTTTGTACATGTCGGTGAGCGACATCAAGTAGGATCAAAAGTTTATCTCGTCACGGATGGCTTCACCCTCACAATAAATATAGCCTTACTTCCAACTGTAATTTAAAATCATTTAATAGAAGGTCACAAAACACTATGTATCTCTACATAAAAATATGAAAGTTAACTTATTATATACAGGTTGTATCAAATTGTGTTAATTACTGGAATCTCGCATACTTGAAGAGATACGACGACGGTTAAATTAGAAAAAAGTTTATGCCCACTAATAATCTTAAAAACTGTCAACTTTTTTTTGTATGAGCAGCAGTTTAATTGTTTTCATATTAGAATACAAATTTTAATGATTTCAAAAACGTGACATTTTGTTTAAATTTTGTCCATTTTATTACAGAAAATTTAAAAAAAATGACAGTTGAAAATGAACAACGGCAGTTATACTAAATCTAACAACTTCGATTCGTTTTAAAAAATTGTCCTAGTAATGCGTTAACTAGAAATACGTAATATAAATATTAAATGAATTATATCCAAAAACAAAAAAACAAACTTTCAGTTTTTTACAGTTGTTTTAGAAACTAAGCAAGAAATATCTAATTTTTTTATGTTATTAACAGGCATAAAATTTCATAACTTTTCTGTAATTTAACCGTCGTTGTATCTCTTCAGATAAGCAAGATTGTAATAGTTAACAAGCAATTTGATACACCCTATATACAGAGGCCGCCACCTAAAACTCCCCAGTCCCCAGGTCTATAACTTTTTAATTTAGAGAGGTATCATGACCAACGTGGCATCAAATTGTAGGAAATTTAAAACTCTTCCAAAATGACACACAATTGAGAATCAAAAAACAATTGACAGCTAAAAAGTTGTAATTTATCTCAGCCTGTTTTGTTCGAATATTTTTTCCCTGTACATTTAAGAAGATTTTGTTAACATTAATTCATTAAATAGAGAATGTTATAACTTTAAATTTGTTGTGTTATACTAATAATATTGATTACATTATTTTTTTTGTACAGAATGTTCGAAAATTCTTGTTTCCTAACAAAGAGGTGCATTGTAAGTTAAAAAATAAGAGTTATAGGCGGTTGAAGGTTATACCTCTAAGATGCAGCTCTTCATGAATAATTGCTGATCGCTTTTTATTAAAATTGGATTTGTGCAACTGGTTATTTCAACGTGACTATTCAAAAAGTCCTAATCGGAAGAGTAGTTAGGTAACCTTAAGATAACCAGTTCCACAAAACCGATTATTATAAAAATTAAAGTGTATATAGCAACCTGTTAAGGGCGAGTCTAAATCAAATTTGAAATACCTAGCTTAAAGCAATCAACAGTTATTGAAGAACAGCTGCATCTTACAGATCGTCTTCGACCGAATCTAACTCTTCAAGAAAGCATTTTTGGAAAAATGTTTATTTTTGTAACGTACAATATATCTCTTGATCGGGAGACAAGAATTTTCCAACATCCTGTATAAAGAAAAAAATAATGTAATCGATCATATTAGTATTACACATCGAATTAAAGGTAATAAAAGTTTCTATTTAATGATGTTAACAAAATCTTCGTAAATGTGCAGGGAAAAAGTATTCTAATAAAGTAATGTTTAAATAAATAACAACTTTTTGACTATTAATTGTTTTTATATTTTCAGTGGCGATTTTGGAAAAATTTTAAATTACATACAATTTGATGTCACACCTGTCATGATACCGCTTTAAATAATCAAGCTATGGGCTTGGGAAGTTTTAAATGGCAGACCATGTATATCAAAACTTAATCTACTTTATACAGGTTCATTGATTTTAAACTGGTCTTTGGCAAACTTTTTTATTTAAACAGATATACATATAGTTCTCAAAACAAATTTGAAGAGCACCTCTCAACTAATAAAAATTATGAAAAAATTCGAATTTCCATTTTCAAGATGGCCGTTACTGAAAGAGACAATACTTTCTTAAATGGCAACATGGTACTTTTGATTACTCGTCTTACATATTAATGTAAATGTACTGATGACGCGGGATCATTAACATGAACTTTGGTTATCAAATATCATCATAAAAAGAAATCAATAGGGTAAGACCAGGAGATTTCGATTGCCACACTACTACTACTTATGTTGAGACTCCTAATTATGAACAATGACTATTTTAACATATAAGAGACGAAATCAAGAATGCAACACCCTAAATGTTAGCGAATGTCAAACAAAGTGTTAGTAATCGTGTACATTAGTGTAACAATCGACAAAAATGTTATGTAATGGAATCGTTGGTGTACTTTATGTCATTCTCAGTTTTACTACAGTCCTGTCTTGATTTCTTATATGTTTGATGGTTACAGAGAAAAATGGGCAAAACATGTCGCTGATACTTTCTCATACTTTTTACGTTTTAAATATTCTCGCGTCAGTAAATTACTGAATAACATTTATTTAACAAAGATTAAAGCAATGAAAAACAATAAGAAAAAAATAACGACCCGGCGGTTATTTGCATGCCATATAATAATAGTAAGCTACGATAACTTCGGCTAAACCGCATAGGAGCAGATTCGCGCTTCGGACCTCGGACCAAAAATCGCTATCTAAACACTATATTTAAAGAGATATTAAAAATATGCAAAATATTATATATATAATTTTTATTTAGAGCTAATTGATATTTTATAGGCGTACTTAAAATTACATCCAGATATTAAAAAATATGTTTTTTTAAATTTTTAATACGGTTGAAAATTCTTGGTAATTCTAGAAAACTACAGTAAACAGGTTATTGAATTGTTTAAAGTTTAGTTTATAACGCTTGGCGTTTGAGTTTTTCAATAAATAATTGTTCAATATCACGTTTTTCAAAAATTCCTGGCAGGCGCCAGAGTAAAACTTAAGAGATTACTAAAAACAAATTTTTAATTTACTGCAACATACATTGGCTTACAAAGCAGCAAAAAAAATTGTGTGGGCATGTTTTGAAGAACAATTTTTTGAAAACGTCCAAAATTTTCATATTTCCAAAAATATGTTTAAAGCAGTTGATTATACTTATTAACGGCTATTAAATAATAGGATAAATTAAACTGATTGAAGATTCGGTTTTTGAGTAACCGGGCATTAAAGTCAGAATGTTCAAAAATGCGTAGCGGCCTTAGTTTAAAGATACAGCATTCGAAAAAGGAACATTAGATTTGCCGTTAGATTCACTACACCGTTATGGTTTCAAAATAATAAAAAAATGGTTTTAAAAAATACCTTCACCGAAAAAACATGTCTAATTTCCGTTTCAAATTCCGGTTCCGGTTACAGACCTTAGAAAGAACTATCTACAATTAAAATTATAGGGAAAATAACGCATCCACCCACACACCCACCCATTCAAAGACAGACATTTTTTAAAAACCACTCTTTTGGGTTCGTTGAACCCCAAAACGCCTATTTCCGTTAAAATCTGAAATTCGAAAATGTTCATGAAATCATAACTTTCCATACTTCAGTAGCAGTATGGGAAAGCAAAAAGTATGTTTTTTTGTAATAGTACTTACTAGCAAGTAAGAAAAACTTTATGATAAATATAAATAATGTTGATCTTAATCCAATGTAATAAATATTGGAACACCTACGTTTTATTCCTTATCCGCATCTTCTAAAACGCATAAATGTTGTAAACAACTATTCTAAATTATTCCTAAATTACTTCGCACCGAAACGACAAACAAATCTATAGAAATTAGTAAGTTGATATTATGTTTACGGACTTGAGCAAAGGCATTTGGTAGTGTAAACCACAATGTATCGTGTTGAAGTTTAAGGACCTAAGTTTTGTAGTCAAGCACGCGGTTAATACTTCTGGGAAATATACAAGCAAACTAGGCTATACCACAAAGTCCTTAGTCCTTACGAGGGTAAGGAACCAATTTGAAGCCTCTATTTATTATTTACTATTTTTATTATTATCTAGTGGAAACTACACGCACTGTTCGAGATTATACAACGTAAAGTAGGTTTGGGTTTCTTGTTTCTTCACGCTAAGAAAATTTATAATATTAGGGAAACTTTTCTTCCTTCCATGTATTTTAAGTTTTTATTAAATAAATGTTTTCAGGAAACTTAAGTACCTGTTAGGAAATTGAAAGTATAACTAACAGTTCATATGAACACATACAGGGTGCCCCCGGATCGACTGCACTATACGTGTAACCATAAACAAATTATTAAGACCAAGAACGCAAATGCGTTAGCGGCGCCCCCAAACATAGTGCAGGAATGAGTTCTTAGATGGCGCATAAGTTCACATCTTACCTAAATAATCTATGTTAACTGCAGTTGCTTGTCAAAGTTCACCTGTTCCAGCACGTGCAACAGAATGCAGAAATTGTCAATAGACCAGTGGCGTAGGAAGCGGGGGGACCAGAAGGGAACTAACATACCTCTGATGGAAATACGATACAAAAAGGAATTAAATTATATCCACGAAATAGCAAAATTTGTGGTCTACTCCCCCTCATTAGTTACCCACATTTTATACAAAACCAAAACAGGTTTCTCTTAAAACTGCATACAAAAGAAACAGATTATCGGATTAATAAAAATACTGGGCTCCTTTGACAGGCTATATCCACCTATTCATAATAAAATTATCCCAAAACTCAGGTTATCAGCCCACTGTTTCTACAACTCATAATTTAAACAATTTTCTAAACCCTGTGCCAATTGAAAATCAATCAGAGATTTACCAAATAAAATGTTTTACATATTCCAAACACTATATAGGCCAAAGTAAGAGAAAACTAGACACACGTTTTAAAGAACACTTATCTTATTTTCGCTTCAACACACCAGAAAAATTATGCGTAGCAGCACACATTTTAAATTCAGAACATCATATACTACTATCTGATATAAACCTTTCAAAATCTATTAAAAATACCGCTTAACATTTTAGATCGAGACTCGGGTTTAATTCCTAATTCTTCGTTGCTTAAGATTAACGCACGGCGGGAGGAAAATAATCTCGAAACTATAAATTCCCACCAGGCTTAAGCAGCGTTTCTACTTCGTGCTGTAATTTTCAGATTCGTTGTGGTTCATCCATTTTTAATTTCTACTGATGATGACTGCTTAGCAGTCGAAATGTATATTTGGAGAACAAAAGATTTCTTGTGAGAATTAAAGAGTTTAATTTTTGCTTATTGATCATTTTCTCACCGTTGTGAATCTTGGAACCAATGTGACTGACTCGAAGATCCAAATGAGTTTGGGGGTTTGATTTGGAGATGATCCAGTGAGTGCAGAGGTGTTGATGCTGTTTCTTGTAGCTTTTATTATTGTGCCAATTTACAATAATAACGGTTGATTTTGACTAATCTAAAAACTCTTGTGTCAGACTCAATAAATAAACAATAATAAACAATAATTTCTGCTTATTTGGTTGCACTACGGTTAACCGTATTTTTCAAAATTTGTTGTAACAATACACATATCTCATTAAATATCCATATCCATCCATATCCATACATATATAAAAGCTCAAAGGGTTTTTTCTCCAGTTCCTCCAGCGGCTACCGCTTAACAAATTTGGACCATTTTTTTTTCAATGAAAGGTCTCTATCCTCAGATGGAACATGAAACATTTTCATGTTTTTATTCTACGTCGACTTTTAAATAATAATTATTTTAATTTATAATATATATGAAAGTCTGCTAGACAAGCTTCACTTGAGGCGACATCTACACTTACGTCGCGTCTCCCTTATGGAACTAATGCATCACGTGACTCATCATTTAGCCGGTTCTGTCAACGATCACTCTGTCAGTGCATTGTGCGCTGGGGTAACCCTAGTGTTTATTTAAATGTCAATTGTGTACAAAAGCCGAGGACACACGGATTCCAGGGCTAACTGTGAGATTAAAGAGCTTCTACGTCCATGAGAGAACGGTTGACAAGTCAGTTAAGTATATAAATAGTGCCGACAAAATAAATAAAACACGATATTTACCTAAATTAAAATTTAATTTAAAAATGCAATTCTTTACCATCTTTTATAAATAACTTTTTTTGTATCTTTTCAAAATAATGTAGTTTGCTGATTTTAGTCTTTGTATGAGAAATTTTATGACTTTCTTGATAGATCTGTTTCTAAAAACATACACGTTTTTTTGTGTAAAAAGTATTTTTTTCCAGTTTTATGAATTATTGCTCAGTGCACCTATAGTGCAGTCGATCCGGAGACACACTGTACGTCCACAATTGCACCTAATTAGATATAGAGCCTCGATTATTTAAAGCTCCGCATAAAATGTGTAAATGTAATTGAATAATACTTGAATAAAATTTACGTTCTAAGCAAAAGTTTAGAGGTAGACACGCGCCTTAATCATCTGCTAAACCTAATTTTTTTTGTGTTGTCGGTTGGAGCGTAGACCACGGTCTTTAAATGCGAAATCGAAACGAGTCAAGTCAGGAGATCTAGCTTGTCAACGAAAACTTCGAAATTTACAAGGTTAAAAAAACTTAAAATTATATTCTTGAGGTTATTTTAAGTAAAAAAAAGTTTGATAAAGATAAGTGCGTAAACGCTTCGTTACGGAGTTACATCTTCTTGAACTTGCACCAGTTTAGCCGCCCTTTAATTAATATCTTCCTCATAAAATGAGATATTGGATTCAAACTGTGTAAAGATATTTCTTTAATAATGCTTTACATTTGCACTTGTTTTCATATAAATGCATTAAGCAGGGGCGTAAATGTGGAAGGGTATTCAACATATCTCTTAACATGTGTATTTCAACAAAAAAAAAGAGGACATTTTAATCATCAATAATAAAATACTGCAACAAAATTTAGGCCAAATATCAAAATTTATGAGAGATATATTAATTAAATCATGCTTACACCGATACATCTTCGGGAGGATGTAACTCCATAAAAAGCTCTTTAAGGTTGTCTAGAAAATCACCCCAAGGAGGATCTATACTTAAAAAAAACAGTTGATAGCGATGCATACATTTTACTGCAGTCCGTACCGTTTATGAATTAAAATAAAGTGTTAAACTCTAGATTTAGGAAAATTCTGAGCTTTAATTCAGGCACAAAAGCACTGCCCAAGAAGGTCACTAACGGTTGAAATGAAAACCACGTCTAAAACATTCTTGTGTATTTAATATCAAACGTCAAAACAAAACCACAAATAACATGAAAAACAAAGTAAGTCGACCAGTGACGCGAAAACCAATGTCACTTAAAACGCAATAGGTAAAATTAAAATACGAGGCTCTATCTCGAAATATGTGCTTTTGCGGACATATGTTTATGTGAATGTTTTCCTTTATTTCTTATATCCTAACATGCTCCTAAGTTTTATGAAGAGATTTCATTTAAAATGTCAATTAGAACAGTTCCAAACATTAAAAACAATAGAAGCAAATCTTATATAAGCATCAAATCGATAGTGTCTTAATGCCGCAGTGCCTGTGTATTACACAACGAGCATGGATAGTGACATTTAAGTGTGTTTGACACCTTCCAGCGAGTTATGTACAATATTTTTCCCGCGACCCAAAAAATAAAAAATCTGTACTTTTGTTGCGACTTTTTGGGTAATAGATTTAACGACCTGATTCTTCCTGTTTTGACGACACTTGGTGGGACAGATTACATAAAATTATCGCTACTTGAGTCAATATCCATATTTTTAAAGTGAAATTGTTCAAACTATGGTCAGAAATACTTTTAATAAATGTAATGTGTAGGGTAACTGTTGCCAGTAGAATATACATTTGAATTTTCGTGACTGTCGCCTAGCGCGGCCAATCGGGAGCAACTTGCCAGATAACTCTACAGCTCTACAGCAAATCGCGAGCACCTTGAAGACACCTCAACAGCACTCCGGCCAATCGCGATGCTTTATAGTGTTTCGCCTTTCATTTTTCTAACACACTTGTGTTTCGTACCTACTACATTAAATGAATATGGAGGGGGCCAAGCAGAAAGTCATCATACCAACGACTATGAAAAGCCATGTTCTGCTTTACCTCTTACCACGCACATTTATTATCGAAGATTTATTTCAGCACACAATATTTTGTAACACAGAAAAAACGCTAAATACTCTCTAGATCCTGGATTTGGCAACCTAAAATTTCACGTCGTCGGCCGCATGAGATAGACTAGACATTACCTTCTTGAAAATGCGCTCACACTAATAAGAAAAGGCTTTTGTTTGTGGAGGCAATTTACGGTTTACGGTGAATACATCAATGAAGAAAGTCCAAAAACAAATTCGCTGGGACAAATATTCATGGAAAAAACACCCGCCAACAAAACTTGTCTAAAAAAGACTCCGGTAAAGACATGCTCCAGTAAAAACACTTCCCGGAACAACAAAACTGAGAAGATAATTTCCTGAGGAAAATAACTACTAGAAAACATCCCCTAAAACAATCTCATAGAGTTTCTTACTGGTGGATCTGCGCATAATTAAAAAAGCGATTTCCCCGAAAATGAGTTTAACGGTTTAATTAACTTCTTTCCGCTTTTCGTTTAAAGAAAATGTTTCTCGGCCTGTGATAGGAGTTTTTTGGAATGTATCTTCTGGAGATATTATGAGAGTCTTTTTTTCTCAAAATTCTTTTCCAAGGCTGCTTTTTGTTGTTTTCTTTTGTTCTTTTCTGCAGATTTTGTCCAAGATTTACTTTCCGGGAGCAGCTCTCATTCTCAAGACCAACTCAGCAAAGGAAACATTCGAAACGGCGAACGTATGACAAAAAGATCGAGGGTCGTAGCCCACGGCTTCTGCTAGTATTTAATTAATTATAGAACTGTTACCATGTTGTAAAACATTAAATTCAGAATTTAAAATTAAAATTAAATGTTTCGCTTGAATAAGTTAAAGCAATCGCATAGGTTAATTACTTGTTGTTACTTACCTTCATATAATTAGAAATATTGGTTACAGTACAGGGCTTAAACTAAATACGTTAAGCTCGAGCAACTTTCGAAAGTAGTAACACCCTGGATACATCAAACTTGCCAACACAACACTAAAAGTAGAAGTTTGTAATTATTTACTGAAGCAAGAAGATTACCAGAGCTTTACTTGAAGGACAAGATTTTCCTCAAAACAGTCTACTCACATAATTTTTTTCCAAATACTGTTTAAATAATTTAATATATTTTGTAAATAAAAATACATCAGTCCCGATAATTCTCTTTGCATCTACGGGGCTACCAGCACAAAAGCTAATGCAGTATGAGGACCTTGGAAATCACAATTTTCAAAATTACCTGTATTATTTAAAGAAACCTTTAACGCCTGTTTACTCAAAAATGAACTTTAACGCCTGTTTACTCAAAAACGAACTAACTAATCGGTGCACAATTTCGCATCGTTATACCACATGTTCAAATAAAAAATACATAAGGGTTTACCATGGAAAATAATATTACTATATTTGCATCCTTTAGAATTTAAACAAACAAAGCATAATGCCACTTAAAATTTTTAGGTAAAGTTTGTCATCTCTAGTGCCACTGACAGGGTGATAACTAAAAGACAGATTTATATGCATTAAAAAAGTCGAAATATGCAGGCAAGATATGCACCTAAAAAATACAAAATATGCATTTAAATATGCATTAAAATATCAAAATATGCACACAAAACTTTTTATTTAATAATAATATAAAAAAAGTTGAATGTGAAGGTGTGAAGGTCGTACACGTTTTCAGAAGCGCCGATATAAAGCCCAAATCTGGACCATATCGAGCTAATCAAAGCGTGGAAAGATTGAAGAGTGAGGAAGTAAAGTGAGGCCGAGGACTGGAAAGTAAAGTCATACAACACAAAGCAGCGAAACGTGAAAAATTTAGTATAATTATAGAAGGTGGAGATTAGAAGATAACAAATAAGACTGAAAATCGCATGTAACTAACTGAGCAAGAACAAAAATTGCGCACGAACTGGGGCATAGGCAACACACCGTACCGCGAAGCGTGCATAGAGGAAGGCAACTTTAAAAGCTATGGCAGGCGTAGAGCAGCTACTAAAGCAAATAAGTAGTAGACTGGACGAAATGGATACGAAACTAGAGCAAATAGCTACTGATATGAACACAATAAAACTGGAAAATAAACAACTAAAAGAAAAAGTGGAAAAGCAGGAAAAAAGAATAGAAACCCTAGAAAAAGAGGCAAGAAAAAAGAACCTAGTGCTGAAAGGGATAATGGATGAAGAAGACGAGGGACAGAGAGAAATACTAGAAAAAATTGCAGTGGTGATGAACAACGTAGGGGTAGAGTGGGATAATGAAAGGGACCTAGAAGATTATACAAGGCTTGGGAAGTATAGGGAGGACGGAGCCAGACCCATTCTTGTCAAGCTAAGTAAATATAACAAGAAAATCGAAATCCTCAAACAGGCCAAGAATTTAAAGGACACGGAAATATGGATAAATGAAGACTTCACTAAAGAAGTACAAGAAGAAAGGAGAAAACTAGTACCTACCTATATTGAAGGAGGCTAGACGGAAGGGACAAAAAGCGATACTAAAATACAATAAGCTAATGAAATTTACGATATAGAAGGAAAGGATACGGCAATTATAAAAAAGGCACAAAAGGGAGCTGCAAATGAGGCAAGTGCCAGTATAAAAAGATCGGTCAGTGATAGGTCACCCAATGAAGACCCACTGCAAGCGCAGTTAAAGAAAATAACGAGAACGTCGAATCCAAAAAACTAGTAAACAAGAAGGAAGAAGGAGGAAGAAAAGGCAAAGACAAAGGCAATGAAAAAGGACATGACAAGGAAGTGAATAAGGAACCAGATGTAAAAGCGAAGGCGACGAAAGGATTGAAAAGCGACAAGGAGACTGACGAACAAAATAGAGGAAACAAGGCGTGGAGAGTGGGACTTTGGAATATACAAGGACTCAATGGTAAAGAACTCGAACTTACAAATGAATTGGAGAAAAGCGATATTAAAATACTAGGCATAACCGAAACAAAATATAAAGGACAAGGAACGCGGACGCTGAACAACGAACATACCCTAATATACAGCGGAGTCAACATAACAGATAGAGCTAAAGCAGGAGTAGGCATAGTAATTAATAAGGAATATAATAAGTACATCACAAAATGGAAGTACATTAGTCATAGGCTGATAAGACTAGATCTGAAAAAGGGAAATAATAAAATGACGCTTTTTTTAGTGGGGTATGGACCATCTGAGAATGAACCGAAGGCAAGCAAAGACGAATTCTGGGAGACACTACAAGAAGAAAGAGATATGCTCGATAATAAAGTAATTATAATTGGGGATTTCAATGGAAGAGTTGGAAAAAAGAATGAAAGTGGCCCCCCAGTAGGAAAATTTGGAGAATGCGCAATCAATAACAATGGCCAGAGAATCATAGACTTCTGCCACAACAATAATATGATAATCAGTAACACTCACTTCCAACACAAAGAAATACACAAGCACACACGAGTAATGGACAGCAGAAATGAAAAATCAATAATAGACCTGGTACTAATTCAGAGAGAATATAGAAATGAGGTATCCGATGTTAGAGTAAGAAAAGGAATGGAAATCGGAAGCGATCACTTCTTAGTGCAAGTGAAGCTTAAAAATGATAATTTGGTTACAACAAACACGAACCAGGTAAATAATCGGTCCAACTGGCCTAGCATAAGAGCATATAAGCTAATGTAAGAAGAGAATGGAAAGAAATATGCGGATATAATAGCAAGAGAAGCAGAGAAGTGGGAAGAAAAGGAGGATATTGAGCAACAATGGAACAAATTTAAAATAATGGTATGTAAAGCGGCCGAAGAAGTATGTGGAGTCACAAAGAAAAGAAATGGAAGGCATACGGCATGGTGGAACGAACATGTTAAATCAGAAGTCAAAAAGAAAAAGAAATTATGGAAGATGTATCTAAGCAATAAGACAAATAAGACACTAGAACTATACAAAGAACAAAGAATTAAAGTTAAAAAGGTAGTCAAAGAGGCAAAGCAACAAACATGGAAAGACTTTGGACGAAAGATGGAAGAAAATAGTCAAGGAAATGCAAAACTGCTGTACCGAACGGTGAAAAATTTAAGGAAAGGAAATGCAAACAAAAGCCAATGGATTGAAGACAAGGAAGGGAATATTATAATGGAGGACAAAAAAATAGTAGAAAGGTGGAAAGAGTACTTCTCTGATAACCTAAATGGAGCAACGGAGTCAACACAGCGAAGTATAAAGGAAGAGAGAATAGAAGTAAACCAAGAAGAAATAACCATAACGGAAGTCCACCAAGCAGTTAAGAGACTGAAGAACGGGAAAGCAGCGGGGTCTGATAACATGAAAACAGAACTTATTAAATATATGGGAGTGAAAGGGATAACAGTGCTACACAAAATGATAAACAGCATGGAAATCTGGGAAAATACCTAGAGACTGGACAATAGCAATACTACTACCTATTTATAAGAAGGGAGACCCGAAAAAATGCCAAAACTATAGAGGAATCTCAATATTATGTGTAGCCAGTAAAATATACGAAATGATACTGGAAAAGAAATTGAGGGGAATAGTGGAAAGAACAATAAACGATAATCAATGTGGCTTTAGACCAGAGCGAGGAACAACTGACATGATATTTAGCTTGAGGCAAATAGCGGAAAAAATTACCGCTCATAATATAAAGCTATACCTAGGGTTCGTGAATTTAAGCAAGGCATTTGACACAATTCCAAGAAGCGAGATATGGCAAATATTAGCAAGCAGAGGAGTAGACAAAACACTACAAAGGGCTATAAAAAGCTTCTACAAAACCAGCCGAAATGTAGTAAGAACAAACAACTGTCTTTCGAATGAATTCACCACAACGACGACGGGAGTACGACAGGGTGGAGTGATTAGCCCACTTCTGTTTATCGTACTGATGGATGAGATATACAAGACATGCAAACAAAGATTGAAAACGACGAGAATAGGTACCTACAAACTACAACAGGTGCACATATCAGAAATGATGTATGCAGATGACTTAGTCATAATCGCAAAATCGGAATCAGATCTTAACCACAACATGAAAATCTGGCATGAAGAATTTAGGGCCCACGGTATGAGTATCAACAAGGAAAAAACGGAAGTGATGGTATTAGGAGGGGAAGAATACATAGAGGTTGAACTAAACAACACAAAGCTGAAACAAGTAGAAGCTTCAAATACTTGGGATCAGTTATAAACGAAAAAGGGAAACTAGGTAATGAAATTGATAACAGAATAGCAAGTGCAAGTAGGCTATACTACGCATTCAACAAAAGCTTCATCCGGAAAAAAGAAATCTCAAATAAAACAAAGGCTAGAATATTTCAAAGTGTATATGTGCCAGTGCTTACTGGCGGCTGTGAAACATGGACATTGAGTGATAGGGACAGATCGAGATTACAAGCCAGTGAAATGCGGTACCTAAGAGCCGCGTTAGGCATCACAAGGAACGACTGCATTAACAACAAAGTAATACGCGAACAAATGAACACTAAACCGCTATCAGAAACTATTGAAAAACGTCAACTAATGTGGTTCGGGCACATCACGCGAATGAGTGACAACAGAAAAGTGAAAACCATTTGGAAAGCTGGAATAGATAAGAAAAGAAGAAAAGGGAGACCAAGGAGGAATTAGAATGGAGAAATTGCCAAAACACTACAAAGAAGAGACATAACCTGGAGCCAAGCAGAGAAGATAGCGCAAGACCGTCGAGCATGGAGAACCCTATGTCTCGGCCCCTCGACACCGTAAGGTACAAGAGGATACGCTTATGTATGTATGTATAAAAAAAACTAGAGACTAAGAGCACTAAATTAAACGTGATTTGTTTAATTAACAGATTTAACAAAAAATGGCTTTCCAGTCAGCAGTGAGATGTTTAGATTTTGATATCCATTCACGGATTTATTGACTTTTGCACATTTTCACTTTAGGTTTTTTTCTAAATAACAATTGTACTGTACTGATAACCAACTAATAACCGCCACTGTTGCAAACTAAAGACTGCGTTGCATAATATTTTTCATAAATTTGGGCGTATTATTTTAAACAATAGGAAAATTTTAAAAAGCTGATACTTCTTAATCCGGCATTTCAGCCCTTTTAAGTACCTAGTAAAATCAGATAATTGATGTACAAAGCAATATTATAGCATTTCTAATAAAAAGTTAAATTTAAATTTAAAGCTGTAAGATTTAAAAATTTTCATAACGATATAATTTAAAAAATCTCAAAACATACTGCAGACGCAAAAAATATGCACATATTGCAAATTATGCAATTATTGCAAAATATGCAGTTATATGCAGAATACAAATGATATATTATTTAAAAATTTGAATTAATACGAAGCCGACTAGCAAAAGAATATGCAAATGCATATAAATCCGTTCTTTAGTGATAATGATAACATATAATACATTCTAAAGCATGCAAACACAGTAATTTTATTTTCCATGCCCAACCCTTATGTATTTTTTATTTGAACATACGGTACTAATATAAGTAAAGCACAAATTTTATGCACATTTATATTTTAAACCAATGGTATTTCAACTTTCATATTTCCTATTTTAATCCGTATTTGGTAATTTTATGCATATTTCAGCACGTTTGTGCAAATACATATTTATATTAACCACATATTTTCTCTTTTTACTAAATTTTTCTTTAAACAATACATTTTATCCCTCCAGCAAAACGAAACGAACAAAACTTTGAGTTTTTTGGAAATAAGAATTGACTGCAATTTAGCAAGGTAGTGTACTTTAAGTCTTGTAATAACAGAAAAACCGCCCTGAGATAAATTGGCAACAGATACGAAACTGGGAAAATTTGAACTTGGAAAATATTAGTCTAATCCGGCTTATCAACTTATTTTCAAATAATCAAATTACAAGTGCAAGAAATGTCTCCAACAAACTTTGTAAAATTATTACAAATATCTCAGGCATCCACAAAAAATGTTAAAGGCAATATTGGCAAACTTGTATCTGTAAAGTTAAATTATGTTTTGAACAAAAATGAAGGGTTTCAAATCCTTACACAAGTAAGTTAAAGTAATATCGGGAAACTTTAAGATGACGAAATAGATGTAGATCTGAAAATTAGTTCCAATTCAAAAATATGCCGCAACTGCATCAGTTGACGTTGGAATGAGTTTTGCAACCATTTATAGTCTGATACAAGATAATCATTTTTTCGTTAACATAAATTTAGAAAAACGCATTATAGTTATTTGTCATAATTATAAATAATACATAGTACCTACAAGTAGATGTATAGATTAATATTAATTTCAGTTCAGCTAAATTATCTCGAATTAATGTATTAATTAATTGTTTGAAATTTGTTTATGTATAACTTTAAATTTTGTACCAAAAATTGTAAAAATAAATTTATACTAAATCCGGATCCCTTCCCTCTGTCTCATCTTTTACTGCCGCCGGAACTCCGCTGCAACAAGTCAGGTCTGCACGCGTCCATTATATAAGGCGCATAATTCTAAGTGCTTATGGCTGCTGGAGCAGTACAGTTTTCGATGTCATTATCTAGTGTATTTAAAAAGTATGTATAAATGCGTGGGTTGTGAACGCTCGGACCATTCGTGCACAATGCGATGTGTTTGCGGCGGACGGACGCGTATGGACATGGATGAGTAAACACTCCGGTTGCAATGCCCACTTACAAAAATGTGTTACAACATGTCATACAATATTACATAAATATGAGACATTCGTTAAGGTATGTAAAGTAAAGGCAATATTTGGAAAAATAGATAATTACTCATGCGGATGAAATAAATACTAAGAATCTTTATAGTAAATTGATTACGAAATTACTCACTGCAGGAGATTATGTGGAAGCTTGTTATTTCGACACAAACCTAAATTTGGTTACGAAGACGGTTGTAAAGTGATCCTGACCGGCTGTTACTCTCTGTGTCGGTAAATCATTTTTAAGATAATTTGTTCGTTGCAAATATTAAGTTAATATTGCTCTACGCACAGTGGATCTCTCTAATACCCATTCTATTTTCTTTTATGGGAATTAATGAACCAAATATAAAGTATAAAATAATTTCATATACTTTCTTTTAATTACAAGGAATTCACATAGTAATAAAAGAAAATTGCTCGAAGAAAATTATTAAAATTTTATTAAAAACAACATTTAAAAACTAACTTTATATTTGAATAAAAAGGGTCGAAATGGATTTTTAGTAAACAAATAACAGCTTTTTACATTTAAAGTCCTTTACTTTAAATGATCAGCAGATACAAATTTCTACTGTTTATGTTTATGGTGCGACCATGCCAGCAAGCGTTTTTGTGTTTATTTGTATGTGACACAAACTTATAAAGAGTCAACATGCAGTTTAGTACGTTGCTATTTTGTTTATTGTTACTTTAAGTTTCAAACACAATTGGAAAATTACATAGTATATATTTATTTATTCTTATATTATAACACTAATGATAAATGTTACAAAGTAGTCACTAATTAAAAACAATATTTAAGATTTTTCCTTTATATAATATTTTTGTTCATTTTAATTACATGTACATTTGATTTTATTATTACAACATACTTTGCACATGCGGTCTTTCTCAATCACGGGACCCAATGCACCTGTCTTGACTAAATCGGCGCAGTTACGCAACTGTGGGTGTTTACGCATTAAGTACATATCTTACAGTTGGATACAATAGATTTCAAAAAAAAAAAAGGTGGGCGTAACCCACGGGTTTCTTTAATATCTCTTGTCCGATTCGAAATATAGGCATGATTCAGGTTTTGAATTATAAGGTTTGAGGATTGAAATCCAATATTTTAAATTATTTTTATATATACTGGATTATCCGTTTTAAAGGTAGATGACAGATAGTAATTCTTCTGTGTTCTGATATATGGTATATATATTTTTTAAGTTGGTAGGGTGGCTAACAAGATAAAAAATATTTAAAAAAATTGACGTTTGTAGGCATCACTTTGAAAATTCATGTGGGACTTATCTTTATGGCGTTGTATTTTTGTTTTGGCATGACAGTAGTTTTCTTTTTGTGAAGAGTAGTTTTTGAAAAATCGTTTACTTTCAATTATTTCCCCTAATAAACAACAAAACACAATAATTACCGCATTTACCAAATTTACAATATACCTCACAAAGAAAAGAAAACAAAATAACATACAACTGAGAACCTAACAACCATTAGGCTGGTTTCGCACGAGACGACAGCGATACGACTTGTCGCGCGCGATATATCGCGATGTATCGCACCAGCCCTGGTGTTTTCACATGTATACAATAATGTGACGATAACGGTAATTTAGATTGTTTAAAAAGTTGAAATGTTTGCCCAGTGTTGCCAGCGTAAAACAATCGACGATGGAAAGAAGACGTGTTGTGTTATTACTCTTGATACAACGCAGGCGCCAGAGAAAGCCAGCCGTTCTTAGACGTTTTGTCCCAAAGACATGGTCTTTGTTCGGCAATTTCTATTAAATCTAGCGGCTCACAATTCACTTTTCTTCTTGTCGTCATATTTTTTAGCAGTCAACCTTCATCCATGTAACGCTGCGACTGGACTAAACTTTCGTAGTTCATTGTTAATCCAGACGATACTGTACTGTTTATCGCTTCCGTGTGCAAACACACATATAATATGCATTGTCAACAAGAGTCGTCGCGATAACAATCCGAGGCGGTTCTAGAGAACAAATCGCGTGTAATTGCGATATCGCCTTGTCGGCGCGATACTATTTATCGTACCGCTCTGGTGTGAAAGACTCCCACATATTACATAGACTTTTGCTGCATCCGATATCGTAACGATATATCGCGCGCGACATATCGTATTGCTGTCGTCTCATGTGAAACCAGCCTTACGATAAAATGGCTTCCCCTACCGATATTCTTATTGAGATATTCGCTAACTAGAACATTGTAATGAGCTAAGGCACCGTTACGCATCCACAGTCTTGTGTGATATTAGTTTAGTTTAGTAGGGGAATTTCCTATTAAACATAATAATACAGCAAAAATCAGAGATTTGTTTCAACTTTGGCTAGATCAATCGTAGCCATAGTTAAAACCAAATATGCCGGAAAAACTCTTTCTATGGCTGGGACGATGTCCACCTGATGAGTTCTAAGAAGAACGAAACGCGTCGTGGTCTATCCTAGCCATAGTTGAAGTCGAATCTCTGATTTTTATTGACGTTGCAACACAGGCTTTATCGTGTGTTGTGCATACAGGTCGCAGTGATTGCAGATACTTGCTTAGCAAGTTTCTGTCACACTCAACTACCGGTTTGTTGCTTCCAAATTTTCCTAGCCGCACACTAGAGGGTTTATAAGTCCCTATTGAAGATTTTAGTAAAACGGAGAAAAATTCAAGTATGAAATCCAGGCGAAATAGCTCATATTTTTTTTATTAATTAACATCTCGCAAATTTGTTTATACCATGCTGTACCTACAATATATATTGGGTTTTTGAAGAATTTTAAGCAAACTTTGTTACCTTCAACAAAATTTCTCATTAAAGCAGTTCAGAAGAAAACATTTCGGTGATTAAGCAGATTGGCAAGTTCGCTAAAATTTACTTGCAGCAACCAGCCACTTTAATTAGAATACGGTTTATTCAATAACAGAATATTCAACTTTTCAGTTCTAAAATCCTGTTTTTCTCTTGGCGGAGATGAAAAAGATGAAATAAGCAAAAAGTAACCCTGCAAAATGGGAACCGCGTTCTGCCTACTCATCATCTGCTACTTCCGTAAAAACGCGATGCGGAAGTGAGCAGCAGTTGACAACAGTAATTTTGCAGTAAAAGTATTGAAATAATTGCGAAATACACTCGGTTATTACAAAATTACAAATATGTAATGTATAAAGTACCTCCGTCATAGAGCTGCTTTTCTTGAACATTTTACGTAAAAGCGCGGACACTAAAAGCGTCAAAAATAAAATGAAGTTTCCATCTAGGATGACTTTAGTAAAGCAAAAGAAAGGTTTTACCTGTGAAAATCTGTCGGAGAAATTATCAGTATGACATAGAAATTGAAGGCAAACTGAAGCATCTCGAAAATGAGCAAAAAGAATAAAACTAAGCTAACGCTCCTAGATCGAATACAGAAAATCTAGTAAAGTTTAAGTATTAATAGGTAAATGCAACTTAATCTTAAAGGAGGTTATGTTTTACTACAACTTCAAATGTTAAACACTAACCTTTAGGATCTTTTGAGCACCAAAAATCAAGCTTGAATGTTTAATTACAATAATTTGACGATTATGTGTTTTGTAGTATAAATGTTTTGGTACTTTCAGAAACGTATTCCTAAACTTAAAACTGCTGTCACGAAAAATGGCTAATATTTTCAAATAAAAATAAGAAATTATTAATTAGGTACTAAGTGCAAGATGCAATTATTTCGATCAATTTGGAGCACTTTATGAAAGAAAAAGAATTGCTTTCTGCAAGAAGGAGGCTAATAAACTCGTAGCATAATGAGCGTTTAGTTCAGTAACAGAAAAAGCATTATATAATGCAATAACCCGGAGTTAAAAGGATACGAGTTCAGAAATAATGGCGCCTCTAGTGGTCACTAATGAACCGACTGAGTAATTCAATAAGTTTCTACTGTTAATAAACGCTACAGGCGAAGCTGCTCAGTATTTCTCTTGTTTTTTTTAATTAACGAAAAGGGCTAACCGGACTAATCGTGGATAGCTTTATGCAGCTTTGCAGAGGAAACTATAACTGGTAGCAAATGAGAATTATTTTAGCAAGTTAGTAGGTCTGTATAAAGTGAACAAGGCAGTGATTAATTTAATTAACGTAACGCAGTAAACCGAAATCTGGGTGACGTTTTACAAGCGCAAGTTGCTCGTAATATGAGTTTCACAGCTAAAAGCCACAGTTACTGATATAACCGACCTTTGTATAGACGTCCCACATTTTCTCCCTTTCCCCAAGTTAATAATCCTCGTTTAAATTGCTTAATATTTCAGTAAAATTAAACCAAAACAAAAAAGTTTTGTCTCTGCTCAAATACCGTTACATTTTGATAAACTTGACAGTTAGACATAGATTTAATACTTTCATTTCTTTATAATGCGACATGCTGCGCTTAGCCAGGCTATGTAAATAACTTCAAGGACGATGCCAATTTCTAAATTGGTGCAAGTTTGTATAATATTTGTTTTGCACGAAGAGGACAGTCTGATATTGCCTATTCGCCTTGAACTTAAAAAGAATAGCCATAAAAAACGGCCATCTTATTTCCGTTTCGACCGTTTCCATACAACAAAATCTGCTGAACTATCTTTTGATGAAAGCTTCAAGTACTGTGTATAATATTGATATGAAAAACCAAAGAGTCCTTCAGAAACGCTGCAGTATGTTACGTCACAGCATCCGCCCGGCGCCGCGACGGCCAAATCTATCGATTTGCTTAACAGCAGCTTGCGAATCAGCTGACGGTATCACGATAACCTATTACTTTAGTTTGCGTTTAAAACTTTCTTTTTCACAACGACTGACATGGGTGAAGAATTTGTAAACTCGTAAAGTTTAAAACGTGCTAGCTGTTTTGTGTAATCGCCAAGAAAATCAATTGGGAGAACGTTAAAAATATTTTTTTTCAAATTTATCTGTATGGTTTTTGAATAAAACACTAGCAATACTAACAGTAATCTTGAAGATATTTCAGATAATTGTTAACGTTAAGATCAAAACTTATAATGAAGTTACACCCCGAAATTACAACTCTTTTTATTGTGTTTCCGAATCTTCTTTATTTGGTTAATCTTCCTTTTATTTTTTTTGTTGATTGTAGTTTTTTTGCTAATTGTTATTGTAAAAGAACTGCTTAGAAAATTACCTGTTTTTGGATAACACATCTATCTATCTATATGCTAACAAATAATCTTCGGCATGACGTAGTAAAATAAAATAGTAAATACTGAACTTTGACTTGACTACTTTCGGCTGCCTATTTGCGCAACCGACCTTTACTTCATAAATCCCCTTCCGCCTGCGCTCATGCTCAATTCTGCTTTAGCTGTCGTAGACTAGATCACTGTATTAATAGGAAAAAGCTTTTTCTGAAAAATATATATGGTGTTCTTGTTGCTGATCAATTTATATGAATAAAAACAAATTTCATTTTGAATTTATATGCAAATTCTGGAAATTGGAATAACTTTCTTACGGCTTTTTTATAAATCACATTTTTTGGAGCTTGCTTATAGGGGGGTTTCTTTCCTAACTTTGTTTTCCGGGTTTTTTCGTTTGTTTTTTTGGGGTTTTTTTTCCCCAAGATACGCGCGGTGTACCCCACGAGTTCTGCTAGTATCATATTAATTAATTGTATTCGTTTTCGTTTTCATCGAATAACAAGTCAATATACCATATATAAATGTAATCAGTAATAACTTTGTACATTTAATTAACAGGTTTGTTAGTTACATAACATAAAAAATTTATACAGCACTGCATCAATGAAGTTTGTTTCATTTTGTTGCGATGGTTTTAAAATAACAGTGCCTCAATTATTTCAAAGCTCGGTTCCGAACACTTCATATTTTAATTTACTGCAGCGCACCTTTTATATTCTTAGACAGCTGCAAGGAACATTAAAGTGCTCACAAGCACAATATTTTAGATTTCCATCAGTATCAGTTCAAAAACCACAAATAATTTAAATTTAAATTTAAGATTAATTTTGGTAAGTTTCAGATTGAGTGCTGACGTTTTTCTATACTATACTGTTATAGAGAATACTCAAGAAAACTTCAGCTCCTCATAATACTTTACTTATCAATCAGTCCTTTCAAAACTTTTAAATACAAATATATTTTTTACAATAGCTGACATTCAGCCGTATAAAATAATGAACGAAATGTCAAGAACATATCCAAAATTTCCCATCTTTCCACAAAAACATCCCTAAAAGTATTACGAACTTTGTGCTCAATGTATAAATAATGCTTCATGGCTTTTATTTATTTTTCTTGCAGCTATACAGGGTGGTCCAACACTCATTATTATTATTATTATTATTCTAAAATCGATTAAAATAGACAAGAATGATGTTAATAAAAGTTTTTGGCAACGATTAACCTACCTTTCTGCATAGTTTAACAAAAGCTTTAACTAATGCTGTAAGCGCTGTGATGCGATCCTTCTTTTTTTTAATAGCAACCTATCAATGTTTTGCGCATATTCGATAAAAATTGTTTTTCTCTTTTTAACGATATAAAACTTGTATACCCTTACATAACAGAAGTTGAATAAATGTGCCCGTCGAGCTTTTTAATTTACACTACTAAATAAGTATGCAAAGAAAGAGCTTTGATTAAACCTAGGAAGCCTTTTATACGTAACATCCATAAATAAATTTTGATACGAAAATGAATTTTCGAAAAGTCTATTTCTACATATGGTTTTGCGTTCACGGCCGCCGCTACTCACTAGGCGCGGCATTAAAAATATCCCAGAGAGCATAACTAGTACCATTACAACATGTACAAAAGTAAAAAAAATAGTAATAATAACCCATTTACATAAATAATGGGTAAATTCAGCTATTCGCTGACGTCAACTGACACACTCAAGGTAAGTTCACACAGTACAGAACATTTGGGCCTAATCTCTAATGCATGTTCGCAATGCGTTGCTGGGCTTTATTAAAAAATAATTTCAGGTCTAATTTGCTATAGGGGCTATTAAACTTTAGCCACTAATTAAATCACAGCGATCTGAATTTCTGTTCGGTTAAGCAAAATGGTTATAATATTGGAAACTAGAAATTTTTTCAGTGGTTATAGAATGGTAACGGTGCCGCTGTCAATTAGCTGTTGCTTTATATAACCATTACCTATCGATATCCAGTTACTTGGGATTATCTCTAACTTTAAAAGAAAAAATAGAGTAATTTATTTAGCTTTTAATTATTTTTATGGGCCAGCGGGTGGTCTAGTGGTTAATATCCCGGGCTTTGAAACTAGACTTTCAACGGCAGTAGGTTCGAGTCCTCTACCCGTCGGAAATTTTTATGAATAAGTTAATTCCGGCGGATCCATGGATGGTGTGTGTGGTGTGTATGTTGGGTTGCATGTCTTTCAGGGGTGGGGCATGTTAGACCGGTGAATAGCGCCGAAGTGCGCTGAGCCCGTGTAAGGGGGTGGGAGAGGAATCATGGAGTGGTGCTCAGGCACGGCCTCCTAATTCTTATAAGAAAAATTATTTTTATGTAAAATAAGCTTAATTTAGTGTGCATATTGCAAATCTGGCTATCAGTGCTGCGCTTTGAAGTTCACTTTAATTTTCTGCAATTGTATTAAAGTTATATTTTGTTCTATGTAATGTAGTGTTTCTGACATGTAACTATAATATTGAAGTTTTAGTTAATATGGATATACTGCACCTTGTCCATAAAATTGAAAACACGTCAGTTTTAACTATTAAAATAACCATTTTGAACTGCCCGAAGGTAATTTTCAGCATATCTAATTTAACAAACCCGTTATTGCCATGGTTACGACCACTAAAAGTTGGTGCATTTACAGTAATAAAATATTTGTTAGCTACGAACGTATGGCTTGAATTCCTAATTTCTGAAAAGTTATTGTAAAAGTGGTTTTAATTGCACATAATCTATAGTGGAATGATTAACGTAGTAAATTAGTAGAATAGATATGAAATTATCGTTTTTGGCTGTAAACTATTGTAAACCTAGTGACCAACCAAAAAAGCTAAACATGCGGAATACGCAGGTTAAACCACGCGGAATATAAAGAATAAGTATTTATTGTTATTTGCTGCTATAATTAAATATCAATATAACGTTTGCCAATACAAAAAAAAGTTAAAGCTGAAAATATTTTCTGGTTTTCGGTAACGTTTCGGTGTACAGCAAGTGCCATTTAACCTTGCAAAAAAAATGACGATAAGTTTAAAAGGCGAGAAGCCGTTACACTCTCAAACAAAAGCAATCCCGTAGTTTGAAAGCTAGTATAATATCTAGTTGCTGTTAATTATTTATGTCATTATTATATTAATCCCTCCTCAAAGCAAACTGTTTCTAACCTTATGGCGCACGGCCTTTTAATTTGTCAAAAAATCCACAATTTTTCTTAAACCATAAATAAATTGACTGTCACTTTTTAGTAGAGTGTACCACACTGTCCAACAGCCAATTAGAGCTAGTTTAAGTTACGACTACCGACGAAACAAAGCGTAAGTAGCCGAATCAAAGCCCACTAAAATTTGCAAGGTTAGGTGGCACATGCTGTACATCCCTGTAGTAGTGGTAGAAAGTTAAGTTAAATTAACTGTTCACGTAAGTTTGGCTTTAATATAGAGAGCCGTTTTATTTTTCTTTCTATAAAGTGACCACAAATAGATAAACAATCAGACCTAATCACCCCATTAACCAAAGTTATTTTATTGTTCTTTTTGAACAGACATAGCAGAGATATTAACCGATATACGACGACTAGCTCCTACTACTTACATAGTACTATTGATATGCGTGAAAGTAAATAGTGCGTACAAATAACTTAAATAATCAGCATTTCTCCCATCTCATCAATTTATTTGCACTGATTTTGGTTTTCATGATAAAAGAGCTACCGTAATACCTTAATGTTATATAATAAAATTTGCATGTTATTCAAAAGAACATTAACATATTTAGAGCAAGGAACTTATATGAAGTAGACTGTTTCATACACTAAGCCTCATAATTAATTCATCAAATAAATCAAAACTAGCGAAACCCATGGGCTACGTCCCGAGCATTTTTTTGGTAAATTCTACAAAGAATTATTTTCTAGAAAGTTTCTTAATCTGAACCAATTACATTATTGCCTAAAATGCGTATTGTTAAGTATTTAAAAAAATATAAACAGCGAAACTACTGAACTTAATATGTTTAACGTTTATTATTTCCGACTTGCGAGAGTTCAGGGTCACTAAAAGATAACGTAATATGAAATGTTGGCCTTTAAGCTATTAAACTATACGAATATATGTGAATAATCAATCTAAGCGTAGCTTATTGCACAGCATAAATATTTATTTAATGCGAGTATAGATTTAGTTACTACAATATATTCTTATGCGTGCAGTTTGTGTTCATGTGTAATATGCAAGATTGAAGAACTTAAATATAGTATTAAATCAAGTAGGCTGCGTATGCGATTGGATTGGATTGCAAATCAAGTGAAAATTGTCGCTTCGTGTCTAAATCATACGACCGTAGTGTGTAAACACAATTTCTTTTCTTGGCGCTGAAAACTGTACTGGCCGACTGCAGAGCGTTGCATGCGAATAGCGCCTTATATAACTGACGTGAATAGATTCTGCGTCTAGAAGCGGGAGCTCGGCGGCTGTAAAAGTGAGACAGGTGGAACAGATTCCGATTTGATATATAGATTCACTTTCCTGTCGTGAGGCAACTTAGTACCTATATTACGTCGCATTTAGTTTAGTAACGGCAAGCAATGTAAATTGAGAAACAGAAAAGGTTTACCCATGGATTGACAAATCGGATACTAAGGGAGAAGAAGGAATAAGAAGAAGACAGAAAATCGATACTACTAACAGAAGGAGGAAAGAAGAAAGTCATTGATGTGTGGTCTCCGTTGCAGTCGTACATTGTTGTAATTTACGCCTGGAATTAAGCATAACAGTTTGTAATAAATTGTTACCAACCCTTCTAATTTCTTCCTCAATACGGTCTTAGATTTTTATTAGTGGATCAAAAACCTTGAATGTTATATTTATGTTTATAAAAAGTCACACATGGAAAAATGTGGAGACTTGGCTGTCATAAGACGTCTCCAAATCTTGAAATAAAGCAAGAAAATTCAAAACCCTTCCAAATTCATCATTACTTAAGTTCAACGCACGCACGGCAAATAGAACCGAGGATCCACGAAACCATAAAAACCGACGCACGCATCGACAATGCGTGAGTTCTGACTTACCAAGCACAAGGGACGTTTCTGCACCGTAACTGTGATTTCACTTTTCGCTGTAGTTCTCCTTTTTGTATTTTTTCTACTGATGATGACTGCTTAGCAGTCGAAATGTACATTTAGAGTACAAAAGTTCTTGTGAGAACTAAAGGGTTTTGAATTTTCTTTATTTAATTTTCTCACAGTTGCTCATTTATATTTATTTAAATAAAGCAAGTTTAAAACAATTCCTTTAAAATGTCCATGCATTGCCTTGCTGTTGGCGTTGTTAGAACCACACATTTTCTTGCAGTAGCCTTCGCAACATGATAAACTATTGATCAGAATTCAATTTAAGAGCGCATTTGTTTTGAAAAACTACAATTCAATCACACCAAAGGCAAAAGGCAGTGTGCTCTTCAATGCGGCAACAAAGAATTTTGAACTGAAAATTGTGTTAGTCGAAGGAATTCTGCAGTGTATTTGTGCATGAATTTGAACTTACAACGTCATTGTGTCTGAACAATTAACTTCGTCACAAAATAGATTTCCACCGTGAACACACGTTGAGTAACTGGTCAATTATTCAGCAGGGAACTTATATGAAGCAGTCTGCATACTACATTAAACCCCAGAATTAATTTAGAAAATAGCTCAAAATTCACTGTCTGTATAAAAAACTATTTAAAAAATTTATTAATAAAAATTGCATTGTTGTGCAACATACTATCTATCTACGTACTTACAGTGCAACTAGATTTTATTTTACATATCTAACAGAATCACTGCTAAAGTTTGTAAATGTATTGGGAAAACAGAATTTTCATAGGAAAACTGTTATTATACAGGCTGTTTCAAATTCTAGCCCCACCATGGGGATCTCGCTTATTTGAAGAGATAGAGAGTTGGTTAAATTGAGGCAAAGTTGCCAAATTTTATGCCTAACAATAATCTGTAAAGAAATTTAAAGTAGCCACTCTGGTTTTTCAGATATCTGAAAAAAACTGAAATTTTGGATTTTTTATTTTTGACTATAACGCATTTATCATTTATGCTACATATTTCTAGTTGACGCATTATTAGAACACTTTTTCATGCTGAATTTAAATTGTTTATCAGATTTGGTGTAACTGTTACCATTGTTCATTTTTGACTGTCAACTTTTTTTTTCTTGTGGTTGGTATTTAAAATTTTTTCATATTTGGATAGAGTTTTTAATTCTGATTTCAACGATATGTCACACTTTGCATTTTGTTTAAGTTTTGGGCATTTTATTACAAAAAATAAAAATTTCATAAGAGTGCCATGGAAAGACCACGTCATTTAATTTATTTTGAGAAAATTGTAGTAGGCTATGAACTGATGGAAGTAAAACAAAACACTTCTCTTATTTACTTTTACTTTTAGATACATTAAGTATGCGAAAATTTCAGGAAACTTTGTTTTGAGCGTAGGCAGCAGGTTAGGTTATTTTTTACAAAAACAAATGATTATAGTCAAAAATAAAAAATCCAAAATTTCAGTTTTTTTCAGATATCTGAAAAACCAGAGTGGCTACTTTAAATTTCTTTACAGATTATTGTTAGGCATACAATTTGGCATCTTTGCCTCAATTTAACTAACTCTCTATCTCTTTAAATAAGCGAGATCCCCATGGTGGGGCTCGAATTTGAAACAGCCTGTATACCAAATTCATATTTCTCATTGAAAATTAAGTAAAAAAAATAAGTATACATTAAATCTCAAATAGAACGCCTTTGTAAGTAAAAACGAACACACTGTGTGTTAATTCATTTTTCTAACTTCTGGCATGTTTAATTATTATTTCTCAAATGCTGCTTTTATTTTTATAAATACTTTAATATTACTGGTACAAAATATTTATGTTTTGGATGTTTAAGATCATCCTTACAACTGTTTAGATAAGTAGTTTGGTGGTTTGATGCTAAGTATAAACACCGACGTCAAGGGGTAGGCCACCACACCCGAAGATTAAACCGAAAATCTCTCTTGGAATAGGCATATTTTACGTGGGAGGATTCATAACTTTATATCTCTGCCAAAATAGTACATTGTTATATGAAATGAACTTGGTGAGTTGGACCTCGCCCTTTTAGGCTCAAAGGCAGTAGTTGTTCATACTATTGATCAATCTCTTAAATAGGTTGACTGTCACGCGTTGCTAGTGTTTCACAATATTGTGTTATACTGCTAACCATTTTAATATACATACTAAAAAATATAAATTGTAAATCAATAACCTCGCCATTTATAATGTGGGCAAAATAAAAACGTAGCTTAGTATAAAATATATATCTGCTCGTAAATCACAGATGTTCCCGTATATGGTTTTTGCAATGGATTATAAACACGAAGTGAGAAATTCATTCTGTTTCAAAGGTTTCGTAATTAAATTCTTGCATTAGCCGGATCTCGGCATTAATTAAGACATTAATTGTTAGTCACAGGAACAACTAACAGCCTAAGTAGAAATTGTTTAATAATCTCATTCAAGGAACATCGAAACTTCATAATTGAATAAGTAATTCATTAACTTCTTCATATAACACTACATTAACTCTGTTGTTTTAACTTTAAACTCTTTAGATCAACAGTTAAGTATGTTTATTTGAATTGCCTAGGGGGTAGAAATGATTAATCTCATCAATCACAAAAACCAAGATAATAAAAAGAACAAACCCCAAATGTATAAAAATTGCCGAAAAAAGCCCTTCCAGCATTAAATTCAATTTCTATGATAGGCATACTACAGATTGCGACTCGGCAAATGCCACTGTAGCATTAATCTTAATATTGTCCCCTAAATTCTGTGTAATGTCTAAAATAAGAATGAAATGTGACTGACTGCGTGCTGAAAAGATGATGCCACAATAATGCTTTTTAATTAATGAACACCATTAACTTCCACAATAAAACTGCGGGCTACACTTTTATTTAGTAGTTTTACCGAGTATGTCAGAATGTGTCGTGAAATAATTAGAAAAAGGCAAGAAGCTTTATAACAATAAAAATGCATCTAGTTAGTTGGTACAGCAAAAAATAAGATGAAATTAATAATCCATTCATACATCCATACATACATAATATAAAAGCTCAAGGGTTTTTTTCTCCGGTTCCTCCAGCGGCTACCGCTTCACCAATTTGGACCATTTTATTTTTAAATGAAAGGTCTCTATCCTCAGATGGAACATAAAACATTTTTATATTTTTATTCTACGTCGATTGTTCTATAATAATTATTTTAATTTATAATATATATGAAGGTCGGCTAGACGCGCGTCACTTGGGGTGCCATCTACAAAACCGCCGCGTCTTATTATTGGAACTAATGCATCACGTGACTTAGCATTTCGCCGGTTCTGTCAACGCTCAGTCTGCCAGTGCATTGTGCGCTGGGGTAACACTAGTTAATAATTATAATGCTACTTGGGCATGAAAATATTAATGTTTAGTCTTATATTGTGGCAGGCCTCCGCCGATTTTGAGATATTTTCAAACTTTGCTACTTGAAAAATATTAATGCTTATTTAAATTTTGTGATGCTTATTTTATTTATAATTTTAATGCCAATTTAAGTACCTAACGTTCGAGCTTGAGGTATAAGACTAACAACTGCAAAAAACGAACGTAATTTGTTTAATAAATATTTATTTATTTAATATTTACATAATTAAATATTTTTACAAACTCCCAGATGCTCACCTGCCGCAAATATAATTTATAAATCGTTCTTACCTATTTGATTATTTAAAGCTTAAAATGCATAAAAATTATAATACTGGCCAATTCAGTCTGCTGCTAGACAGTACATGACGTTCTCTAAGTGTAACCCAACCCAACCGGCCCTGCACGTGCACATCTTCGGCCATATCTAATCGTATAGGGAAGTATTGAGTTGAGTGCACGAAAATGTTTGTAACAAAGATTTGACGGAAACGCATGTTTTGACCTTTCAGGAATCCAAAAAAAAACTTATTGAAAATTTTAACTTTAACGCCTTATTACTCAAAAACGAGTTGGCCACTCGGGATCATTGGTATTGTAATTTCTCTAGGGCGATACACTATTACTACGTACGACAACTTTTAAGCGCACGAAAATTGTGAAGAAGACATTATTTAAATAATTAGGAAATATAAAAAAATATAATGCTCTAAACTGGAGATGAGATACTATTTAATTCGCATCCCAGCGCGCTAATTTCTCTGTGAAGCGATTTTTTGAAAACTTAGGTTTTAACGCCTATCTACTCAAAAAGCAGTCCGATCGGGATGACATTTAATGTTGTAAATGTCTTAGGGGTATACCATGTTAAAAGCTAAGAGGACTTTAAGAACTGCTAAAACTGTAAAGTGAAATAATCTAAAAGTTTTAAAATTAAAAAAAAATCAAAAGCTGGCACAAGGTTTTTTTTGATACAATAGGCTAATAATACAGCTAGAGAAGAACTACAGTCTGGTGGGTATTCCAGTCCCTTTATTTAATAAACAGGAATGCGGTAAAAAACTGTTTTAGTTAAATTGCTCGTGAGTGATAGTACAATGAGACTCACAATGTGGTTTTTAAGTGCGGCATTTTAGGAAAGTTAATTATCCTCTTGTCAAAAAAACTTTTGGTTACTAATAACATAACAAGATGTAACAAAAGTAACAGTTTCTCAAGTATAAGAAGGTCTAGGCAAAGTGCTCTCTTATTTTGTTAATATCAGAAATGTTTTTTATTTATTTATTTAATTGCGGTTTAATTGCAGCTTAAACTATTTAATTTACAAATCCAATGAAAAGTTCGGCTTATAACTCCAAAATTACACTTTCAACATAATGTATGTAGTTGGTAATTATCCTCTTGTCAAAAAAACTTTTGGTTACTAATAACATAACAAGATGTAACAAAAGTAACAGTTTCTCAAGTATAAGAAGGTCTAGGCAAAGTGCTCTCTTATTTTGTTAATATGAGAAATGTTTTTTATTTATTTATTTAATTGCGGTTTAATTGCAGCTTAAACTATTTAATTTACAAATCCAATGAAAAGTTCGGCTTATAACTCCAAAATTACACTTTCAACATAATGTATGTAGTTGGTAACCAGGCGTTAACGCTTGCAACACAATAAAGGTACCGAAAGTGCAGCGGTTCAAATCCCGCTCAACGCCAATCCTTTTCTTAATTTCTAATTTGCTATTTTATTTTATAATAGCTAAGTATTGTTTTTGTACTGCTTCTTGTGTCTAGGATTCTAGGAGTGAAGCGCACTTTGCCTGCTCACGCCCACTATCAAAGTGTGGACCCAGAGGGTTCGTACTTATGTACACCCGACGCTGTTAAGGTGCCGGCCACTATGATCAGGCCGGTTCCCGGCTAGTTCTGGGCGGTGCGTAGCTCACCAGTGCTGGGACCTGCGAGGTCCTAACTGGGAGGGGTAGCGCTGCTTGGCACGCGCTTGCTCCGACAAGTCCAACCAGTGACTTCTTTGACCGGTACCATGGGGACCAATGCCGAGCCCGCGGGGGATTCACACCCCCCGTTTTTGGTCGCGGAGTAGGACTCATGGTGGCAGTGGTACAGCCTAAGTGCAGCCTAGGGCCGTCTTAGCGGTTCGGCTGGTGAGCTGCGTTTCAGCTCGGGCACTGATCTGCAAAATCAGTAGAGATTTAGGTAGTGTTTCTCCACCAGTAGGGGCTTAGGGCTCGCAGCCTGATGCCAGGACTGGTAGCCTGTTCTCTTTCTTGTATTGAGGGCAGGCGCGTTGATCGAGCGTATCTCGATCATGGCGTCCCGAAGGGTTTCACCGCCTGGAGGGGGGACGGATATGCTTCATTGCTGGGTGCTGTCCTAGTCTATCAAATCAATTGGTGCTACTTGTGACAAAACATTTGTTAAATTACAAAAAAATAATATATTCAATTAAATCCTCATTGAGTCATTTTTGTATAATAAAGTATTTGACAATTAATTACCTCAAATAATAATTCGGCTATTTCACAATTGTTGCATTCTAATTTTAAAATGAAATGATTATTAAAAACTATAAAACTATTTAGTAAGCATTACCCATTCAATTACTTGTATATGTAAAATCAAAATTTTTAACTAATATTTAGAAACTGAAATAATCTGAAATTTTTCAAATCAGCTGATATAAATTTAACTGAAACGTCTAAAATCGTAGATCATCATTTATGATTCAGCAGCTGTGAAGTAGCTGAATTATTACTTGAGATATTTTATTGTTTAATTATTTATTATGCAAAGATGACTCAATGAAGATTTAATCAAATCTATTATAATGTGCAATTTAACATTAATAATTTTTATTAACAAAGAGCAGCACAAAATTAATATTTAGCTTTAATGCGATAAAACAGATAATTAGAAATTTACAAAAAGCTGAGCGAAAGTTGAACCGTTGCACTTTCGGTACCGCTGTTGTGTCGCGAGCGTGTAACCTCTGTTTACCAACTGCACTGTAGACACACGCATTCTCTAAAACTGACATGATATTTTAGAAAAATACCGCATGAGATGTTTTGTGTTTGAGTCTTAATATCGTTAGCTATTGTATAATCAACAGCAATACCACTTAAAAATTATCGATTATTCTGTCGCTTCATTAAAAACTAAATTGTGTTGCTGCTAGGAAATATCACGACTTCGAAAGAGGAGTGATATTGCCGTGCTTTAAAACAATTGAGTTGATCTATGAAAGAAAATGTTTCATTCGCGAGTGGAATGTGTTAGAATATTCCACGAACTAAATATTAATACACTTGGTATAATTATTTGTTACTTACTGATGTACAAGCGCGTTATTTAATTATTAGAAGCAAAAATTAGGAAATTTTTTATTTGATCAGGGTGCGATTGGCTAAAAACCTGAAAATAAATAAATGGCTGCCATTGGCTGTTACAATCTGAGTGAAATATTCATTTTTAATATAAATCTGTTTTTCATGGAACTCGTCAACTAGGCATTTTTTATTGTAGGCTAAATTAAATACTTCTACTACAAAAACACGTTCGCAGTCTTATAAGACGTTCGCCTATTGCCAGTTCTCCTTCAAAATGTTGTTTCCTTCGCAAGTGGGGAAATCTTCTTGTAGTCCAATATTTAATTCATTTTTGGCAAGAATTTCATTTGCATTGCATTGAATTTTGTATTGCAGTATAGACTAGGGAAAGTGACGACGATACGCACAAAACCGTGGCAAAAAGAGCAAGTGTTGCACATTTTCACTGTTTTAGGGTTGAAATAAAGCAAGTGACTATTAAGCTGTCTTTAAACTCTGTTATGTTTGTTTCCATCAGTCAGTTATGGCCAGAACGTGCGTCTTTTTGTTGAGGCGTTATAATCCAACTTTGAAACTAAAATTATATAAATGTGTAATTGAATTGAATTAATATAATTGTATGCTTATGCGTGCTAAAATATGCAAAATGAAATTGACATACGTCGAAATTTGCATAACACATTTTCTATTATTTGTTTGCAACCCTAACTATACTATGTTTTTTTGTACAAGTGTATTTTTACGCTGCATGTTTATGCTTGACAACAAACGACGTTATTTTACAAATGAAATATTGTATACACTAATATATACGTAAAATATTATTTTCTGGTTTGACCAAACAAAGTGGAGAGAGAAGAACCTAATTAATCAATGTGTTTTATTTTGTTGTATGGGTTTTATTCTGGAAGAGTTTGTAAAACTAAAACGATATAGCTATGCCTGTGAACGCTAAACCCATGTTATTTGGTGTAACTCTGCGATACAGGTCCTCTCAGTGTTAAAATACAAATTTCTTCAATACGACCGGCATACTCTGTTCCAGTAGGGAATATTGCATTTAGATTTTACCAGACACTGCTCGAACTTGGATTTTTCCACCTATCAAATCAGAATAACAGCGATAATTTGCATTAGTGCAAATTGTCAACAGCAATACTACAAGTGAATTGAAAATTATCGATAATTCTGTCGCTTCATTGACGGCTAGAAAATATCTCGACTCCAAAATAGGAGTGATATTGCCGTGCATTAAACATAATAGAGTTGGACAATGAAAGATGATTTATAGAAAATGTTTAAGTGACGAGTGGAATTTGTTAGAACATTCTACGAACTAAATATTAAAAGTAAGACCACTTAGTTATAATAATTACTTGTTACTTACAGACGTACAAACGCGTTATTTATTTATTAAAGGCAACTATTATAAAAAATTTGTTGATGTGATTGCTATGCTTACACCGGAGCTTCCTAAGAAAAGTATTATCGCGGCCAGTCAAGATGCGATTGGGTAAGAGCTTGAAAATAAGCGATTGCCATTGGTTGTTAGTGTAAGTGAAATATTCAAAAACAATACCATAGTTCACGAGTGGTATTTTTAAGAATATTCAACAAACAAAAGAATTAATTTATTAATTAGTATAATTATTTGTCATGTACTAACGTACAAACGCTTTATTCAATTATTAAATGCAAAAATAAAAAATTTTGTTGACGTGTTGGTATACTCATACAGCATAAGCTTCATAAATAAAAGATTATCGCGGCCAGTCAGGGCCTAATTGGTCAATAACCTGAAAATAAACGGCTGCCATTGGCTGTTACAATGCGAGTGAAATTTTCACTGTAATTTGTTATTAATGACGTTGCCATAGTAATTGCTTGCGGCTATTGGCATAAGTCTGCAAATAAAATGTAAAGTGTCTGAAAGTAAGTTGCAATAATGCACACTCTTGCTTATAAAATTAGATAAATTTTTAATATGTTTTACAATCATGCCTGTTGCGACGGGAAAGTACCCAAGTGCGAAGTACAAGGCACATTTCTAACAACTTCTTCTTGCTGCACCTAGTCAAAATTATTGGTGAAAGTGAAATTGCTAAGTATTATAGGCTAAAAAATGAATACAAATTAGCGAAACCCGTGGTCTACACCCCACGCGTTTTATGTGTAATTTTTAAACAAAATAAGTACGATGTATCAAGAGTTTAGACATGTTCTTGGTTGTTTCAGTAGCGCACCCATGAAGAGTTTTAAAGAAAAGATTAATTTGACTGTTTTATTTTCCCGAAAAAATATTTGGGATCGCCTCTGGTCTGTTTTATATTATTTAAACACGTGATTTATTTTCCTACCCTTATTGTGATATTTTCGTACGCGTTTAATTAACATCATCCTAACCGGTGAAAATAGAAACAAACAAACTCGATCGATTCATAAGTACGAAGTATATTTTGTAACTATTATTAAATATTTGCGTTTTACATAGTAGAACTTTGGGAATAAATGAAAGTATTTCATAAAAGAAAAATAGGTAATGCTGCCCGCTGATATTTGCGGACGTAATGCTTTCTTCTCTGGACTTTGTATTCGCAATGCCAATTACAGCTATCAGCAAATTTTGTTTCAATAATACAAACAAACAGTTTAAATCCAAATTAGGTTCTCTGCACTGAAAACTGCAGCGGTCCGCTGTACAAGCGAATATGCACCTTATGTAATTGACTCGTAAATATGTGGATTCTAGCATTGCGGCCCCCTCTCCACTACAATTTAAGATAGTTGGAAAGAATCCGGATTTAATGTATAGATTATTAAAATTTGGAACTACAAAACGGCTTCAATTACATCAACTCGTGATATAAAAGAACGTTTATAACACAAAGCATTCCACAAATGGGACTCGTTACCCTTTACAATTCCTCTATAAACTTTAATTTTATAACGCTCTACCGTAAACAACAAAAATATAAAAAGAAACTGCTCTGTAAATGTCTAGGGTCAACCATAAAGTAACGCGAAGGTTTAAATAGGTTGATGTTATTTTTACATTCAAAATTTCAGATCATCGACTTAACAAATATAATTTGCAGAAAGCAAAAGGTACTAGGTACTCATAGTTATAGCATATTTTCTACAATGCACTAAATTCATATTGTACCAAAACACGTATTTCGATTTGAATTATTTAAAACAAAACCCATCCAGAGAGCAGTTTTATAAGATTTACAATTTACATATATATTCCAATTACAGATAAATCTATCTAAATGTTTTATTGGTCATTTGGGTATATTAAAAAAACGAATTTGATCTAATATTGGATAAATCCGAATGATGACACCGCAGGTTCATAAAGCGAATTTAGTAACCAAAATATCGTATGGAAACGTAATGAGTTCTGGCTAATCCCAATGACGAATAATTGAAAATTCAAAATCTGGTTTTGCATTTTCCCACGTTTAGCACATATAAAAAAGTATATTAATATTTAATGTCATGAACATTTGCTGTTTCAAAATTTTAACAAAAAACGTAATTTTGGGTTTAAAAACAACGTAAGACAAGGTTTCTTTGGAAAAATGCCTGTGATTAAGTGCGTTTGATAGATCGGTATTCGTTTGCTAATGTCCCCGGAACACATTACTCAATTTGAAGAAAGTTAGAATACTATATAAAAATTTTATTGCAAAATAAGCTTTCAAGAAACTCGACACCGGAAAGGAAAGTTAAATATGATTTTTGACATATTATTCTTTCAAAATACGATATTTCTTTATAGAGGGGAGTCATTTAAGTGTCACTCCACCGTTATTTCCTAAACTATTTGAAATAACAAATTTTTCTTTTTATAAAAGTTGTTGATCATAACCTGAAATTATCACCAAATATACTGAGTGTTTAATAATGCGTGCACAGCAATTTCTATGGTTTTTGTCTTTTTCTTAAGTTTTATAACAATTTCAAATGAGACGAGGTGTGCTACGATAACAAAACTAAAACCCTTATTTTCTTACGCTTAGGAATTAATACCCCTTATCTTACTATAATATTATAATATTCAAAAACTTTCAATACCGTCATGTAGCTGAGCAGTGACTTCATCGATAATTTTCTCATGTAGCATTAGAATCATTTTCTTAGGCAGTCAGATGGATTTTTTTCCGTTTCAATGACATAAAACTTGTATGTTTGTAATGTGAGTGTAAACGTTTTTATCTATATAAAAGGAAAAATCTATCTAAAAGCCTAAGAAAATATTTATGTTGGCAATTAATAAAATTATCGATGGCGTCACTGGTTAGTCACGTAACAATACAGAACATTTTAGAATGTGGCATTGAATTAGCTCATTAGACAACAAACCACTTTTATTTAAAAAAATATTAATATTCTCAATAATTTTCAAAGTAGTAGGTATACAATTTTTGAGTATTAGAAAATAAGAGTTTCTGTTTTATCTTCGTAGCACGCCTAGTTTCATTTAAACTTAAAAAACGTTATCAAAATACAAAAAAAAACATAGTAATTTGAACATTTGGTATACCAAACTCTATATTAAATTAAAATAAAATTTGATTAAACATTTGATAGTGATAAAAAATACTGAGTGTTCCATTTCAAAAACAAATGTTATTGATATTTGAAGTTTTGCAAAATGAACATTAAATTACGAACACCTTGTGTAATAATCTGCTGTTTTACATATACCGCTAAATACTTTATATTGTGTTAACAATATGTGCAAAATGGAACGTTTTAGTTGAACGTTTTTGGTATCTAAAACATAAATAAAATAATGTTAGTCCTTAAATGTCAAAAAACTCGAAAACCACTAATTTATAGATGGTATCACCTTTACACTTTTAGGTCACTAATTAAATTTAAAATCTAAAAATTTTATAAAATACAGGGTTATCTATTTCAAATGACAATGCTGTACAGGCATAATTAAACATCCATTAAAATTGGTAATAATTTTTGGTTATGCCGCAGTTAATCATAAACAACTTCTAATAAAAAAATTGATATTTTTAATAATTTAGGAAATAATAATAGGGTGACACTTAAATGACTCCCCCTGCATTTACTCATAAAATAGTATTTAACAGAGTAAGTTAAGATGAATCAATTACATTGTCAAATTCCGAAGCTTCAAAAATATAAAGGAAAATAAAAAAACTTTTATGATTTTTACATTTATTTTATATCTTAATAATACTTAAGTGTTAAAATTAAAATAAGGTAAAATTTTCTATAACGTGTTTTTCAAATCAATGGCCACACGATTTATTTTTTTTAATTTGTCAGCCTATGAAGCTGTAGGAATCGATTACCGTATGGTTTTTTCGTCAATGTCTAATATCTGTTAACGACCTTTTAAAATTTTTAAATTGATATTTACAATAAAATATAAAACCAGTAACATTAGAATAATTAACATTCGGGGCTGCTTAAAAAAAAAGTAATATACTGGGTGCCCAGCATAACTTGCACAGCGTGAGTATTTGTGCAAGTTAAAGTAAAATGTCTGTTCATAAGAAATAAATCACAAAGGAAAACGCTGTAAACTTAATTTTAAATTGAAAAAGGATATTGATTAAAAACGTTTTTCACTTCTAGTATTGCAGTGACAATAAAAGGGAAAGAAAGACACAGACTCTTAAAATAAAAACTGTTAATTTAGTTTTTTAATATTTTTTTAAATTCTTATTTGGGACAACATTTTTACGCAGTTATATTAGAAACAATTTTTTAATACCAAGATTATACAAGCCGTTGTTTAAATTTTCAACTATTGTTTTTACATATAGAAAATTGGTAAAATGATAAAAACAATCGATCAGCATTCTTTGTAAAGACTTTCTGACTTTTTTCATGGTCCACTGATGTTAGGAGCGTTTTTAACCAACATCTAGTTTGAATTTAAAATTAGGTACATCAAACTGATATCGCAGAAAACCTTTTTAACGTTGTTAAAATAAAATACGGTTTTCATTTAAAAAATTGCATGTTTGTGTTATATCTCAAAAATAGAACAAAACACTTGAAAATATTTATTCTTACTACAGCTTACATACATCTACAAGTTTTTCATTGATAATTTTTTTTTGCTATTTTCACTACGAACAGACATACTTCACCTTAAAGAAATTCCACCTCTTCACTTTTTCGCTCGTATCTAGTAAGCCATGAATATTTTGGGGAAAACAAAATCACCATTACATTGCTACAGTAATTAGACAACATGCATCTATTACAACTGTTTTCGTACCTCTTATACTTGCCGAGATTCCTACGCTCTGGAAGTTATTTTAGGTACCCTATATAGAAAGCACCACTCCCCCCCCCTCCACCGTCTTTAAATAAATAGTTTTATTTTTTATTTTTTGATTTTTTTATATTTAATTGATAAAGTCAGAAAGCTTTTTTTTAGTTTAATTAATGTTTGATATGAAAATTTGATGTAATGATCTAATTACATTTGCATTTTTATCGGTGTACCAATTCTGTAGTATGTCAAAACCGAACAGTCAACACCGATGTATCAAAACCAAGGAGTCAAAAAATATGTTAGCTGTATTTTTCAGTAGCTGTTGGAGCTAAAACGTTCACGAAAAATCCAGACCAAATACTACACCAATTTCTATTTTATTCCGATTTTATTAAAATGCTTTGTTTTAATTAGCACAGTGCACATTTAATACCCTTATCTAAAAAAATTGTCTTCGCAGAGACGTAAAAATGCTACCAAATTGTGATAAACGAATTACAGGCGATTTAAGTTTTTCTACATC
The DNA here is from genome assembly GCA_958336395.1 of Ctenicera cuprea. NCBI lineage: Eukaryota > Metazoa > Arthropoda > Insecta > Coleoptera > Elateridae > Ctenicera > Ctenicera cuprea. The sequence goes on from OY284490.1 coordinate 26,853,056, forward strand.
GTTAAAGTTAAATCAACCATAGAAGCTGAAATTGTAGTCTTATATTTGGTTTTTCTTCGTTTCTTTCGGCATAATCGGAAATGAACTAAAAGAACAACTGTGCTACCTTTATAGCATTTTACTTTTATTACAAATCTTTAATTATGTATCATTCAGTGTTAAAAATTTACGATCAAGCAAGTAGCATCTTGCATTTAATTAAGCAAACTTTTAATTGGAAATAAATAAATCTGTACAAATTAGGATGTCGTTGTAGGTCTTTAATGAGGACTAATCAACCTCTTTTCTAGGCCTCAGGCTAGTACGCCAGAAAAAAAGAAGAAATACATCTCTACTTAACTCTCAGAATCAAATAACGATTTACGTTGAAAGTTTGGTTGAAAACATATCATTTACTTACAGTATACAATGGTGACAACCGTAGGAATTGCTTTTTTTTGGATAATGATGTTACTCTATTTTAATCAAATTTGTTTAATAATGTAATACAAGCTGTTAAAATTACATCAAAAGTAGAAAACGGTAAAACCGACCCTGTACTGAAACCACGGCATTCAACAAAACTAGCCCCTGCGGACTCTGTGTGGGGTTACATGAAGAATAAAGTGTTACGCACTAGGAATTTAGTTAATTTAAAGACCCGAATTACCATTATTACTAGTTAAATATATCTTTCAGTGTTTCGCAATGCGAGACAAAGCTTGCGGTTTCCAAGTGTGATTTTTGTTTCAAAAATTTTTTATAAGTTTAGGCGGATTGTTAATTTGCAGTTCAGTTGTTTTCAATTTTAAATAGTATTGTTCTTAAGATACTTTTATCAAATGTATTACATTAACAAAATAACTCCTAGCTGGGTAAAATAGTACTTAAAATTAATACTTACATTTTTCGAGCAAGTTTGTACGATAAGTAATTGCATAAACGGCATTTTACAAGTATTATGTGCTGTTTAAACATAAATTGTCTACAATGTGTCCCAGAATTGACACAACAGGAGGTATATTGGACAAAACATTTTTGCTACTTAATTTGATTTTTACTATATTACTAATTACTAAGCATATGTTCGATTTTTGCAAATGAAGAGAGTGGGCCTTGGCAGTAAGTTAAGAAAAACTGTTTTGGCTTCACGTAAAACACCTTTTCCGTAGGAAGAATCGAAAAATGTTAATGAGAAACGTTGTCCAGAATACAAAATTATGTTGCAAAATTTCGGAAAATTGACGTACTTTGTTGAACATACTTCTTTGTAATAAAACATCATTTCCACAAGAGACATAAAAACTTTTCACAGCAAAAAGCTGTTTGGAATTAAATGCTACGCCTTCGTGTAGTATTTTACGAAAATTGGCCCACTTTGATAAAGTCGGCTTCTGTAAGGAGAATACAAGATACAACGAATTTCTGAAATAGGTTCTTCACCGTTTTGCATAAAGACATAGTTATGTATTCCCAGCAACTTTTCGCAATATTATTTTTCTAAATCTTCCACGGAAAAGGTACTTTACTGGAAGCCAAATTAGTTTTTACTTAACTGTCAAGGCCCACTTGATTTGCAAAAATCGAAAAATGTTAAAAATTAGTTCTAAGTCAAGCAGAGCTTAATTGTAAAATATCAATCTTTTTTTGACCCAATACAACTCTTGTTGCGTCAATATCCTGGGACACATCCCACATCATAAAACTAGATAAATCTAATATCTGCGGAAATTTATTTTGTTGTACTTTGGGAAATTGAAAAAATTAACAATAACTCTTACTTAAAAAACAAAGTTCTTTAAACTTCCAATTAAACCTTTAGTGCCTAATTCAAAGGTTTTTGTAGTTTTCCACCTTACAATAATTGGAATATAACCGCAATATCAAACAGCCAATAAATGCCGCTGTATTACATAGTTGTTATGGAAACAAATACATTTATTGGAAATCTATATGAAATGACTTGTACAATCGGAAATTTTGTTAAAGTTAAAAAATTGTTCCACACAGACAATTTTAACCTTGTTCGTGTTACAGGGAATTGCATCTTCTACTGCCTGATCTATATTTTCACTGGTTTCTTTTCCAAACCGGAGCCATTTTCATGCAATTTTCACTGAATTTAAAACTAATTTAACTTAACGACGTTTACATCTGTTTAAGTTATATTATAATATCTATGCTTTCAGTTTATTTATTTTTGTTACTTTAAAAAACCAAATTCGAAAAGTGCCTAGCTGGTATTTTTAAATTAACGGTAAGTTGTGAATCAGAATGTATTTTTCCACAAATACTTTTGTGGAAAAAGACAATTTCGTTTATTTAATTTCACCATACTTTTCCACTTGGAGGATACACTATTTTTTTAAATTTTAATTGTAGCATATTTTAGTTGATATTGCAATGCAATTTTCACATGTAACCATCTGAACCCGTGGTCTTCGCCCCACGCTTTTTTTGATAACTTGTAACGGCCGCGTCGCTCTACGTGACAATTACATAAGCATTCGCTCAAAATAAATAAATTGGGTCGGGTCCGTCGTCGCGTAAAGTTGAGAGAGTTCTGGATTTAATATATAGATGTTTCAATGTTTATTATACATATATACACCCACATGTAGCTTAATGTTTTATATTCTAATAAACCAGTATAATTGAAAATAAGGTCTTAAACATTTATTCTAATTTTTTCAATTTTTATAAAACGTGACTATACCATAATTATATTTTTAGCAGAATTTGAGAACTGTTGTAATTTACTGTGGTAATTTTTGCTATATCATTGTTTGGTAGAATCTCTTTCTTGTGATTTTATTATTTTCTTTCGTCAGTGGCGTAGATGCGTATTGAATTTTTGTTCATAAACTAATATCATTCTTAATTTTAAGAAATATGTTATCTAATTGAATTCATGAATAAAAAATACTCAAAAAGGGACTCTTGCTAAAAAATGACACCATCAACGGTTTTCGAGAAAATAGAATGCAATTAATAGGAAAACAATTTTTTTTGTTTGTCCCAAAAAATATATTTACTGAAACCTAAATTCATAAAAGCACTATGAGTAGAACTTGTATCCGAGTCCACCCTGGGAATTTGAAAACACGGCGCCTATGTACTGCAATATTAACTTATATGCGTAACCCACAAAGCATCTTAAAAATATTTACTCTTTCTGTGTTATTGAACAAGTCCGTGATTTATACATATTTATATGAAATCATCCTAACCTGGCAAAATTAAAATAAATAGACTTGCCATAGAATAGTTTTCTTTAATATTAGTTTGGTCTAATTAATTAGAAGGACAGAAAAATAGTAGCAACCCCTTTGTATAAGCACCCTACAATTATTCAAGCAAATGTTCCCTAATGTGAATATACACATCTCATAAAGTTAATAATGCATAATTCAGTAAAAAAAGGGATTTGTAAGCCGACACGATGATTAAACAAACGCATCTAAAATATACGAAATGTCATTAGGCAATCACCGATGCGTCTGGCATTTAGAAATGTGCAAGTGGCTATAACAAACAGTTTAATAATGAAATTCGCCGCCTCACGCTGTTCTGAAACCTTCTCTTTGCAGCGCCGCTCGCAACATAAACATTAGCTTTAAATTATAAATATTATGTCTCGAGATGCAAGAGCCTGTCGGTTTGTTATGGTGAGACTGTTAGGGATTTAATATACAGATACCACGAATGACATTGATTTTCTCGAATATCTTTGCTGTAGAGATTATGAATACTTGTTGCGACGAAAATCTGCACGAGTGCCGATTTTGTTAAATCAATACGCAGGAGTGTTATTAACAAAATATTGAAATAGGAAAATTGGTCGCGAGTGGTATTTGGGTAGGTAATTGAACGAACACAAAGTAAAAACATAATTTTTGTAATTTACACAATAAGTATCTAGTAATCAGTTGATAGGTTTCAATTATAGTTATTTAAGTAACAAGGAATGTAAAGACGTAATAACATTCGAGGTAGGTAAATACGAGCCGAGGCGAAGCCGAGGCTGGTGGCCTGCCGAGAATGTTAATAGTGGATACATTCCGTGTTACTTATTAAATTTTTCACGCTACAGGTATAAAGTTAATCATATTTTTAAAAGTTGGTTTTGACTGCTGTCATCGGAATTACTTTTTAAAAGCCCCATTATTCTAAGTTGCCTGTGCTTGTTACCATATCAACGAACAGTTAAAATCAACATTTTAGTATTCTGTTTGAAATAAAATATTAGAATCGGTACCTTGTTGCTTTAATTATTATCTGAGGAATGTAAATGACACTATTAAGTTCCGTAGTCAAGGGCAAAAAGTAAACGAATGTTATTGGCCATTTTCATCTTTTGTAGCTATGGATGTATCGCCTATTCACCTTGCCTGTAGCGGGAAAATTTAATTATTATTCAATTTGCCCTACTAAGGTAATTGTCAGTATAACCAGGTTTGGATTGGTTCACGTATCTAAAATCCACTGTTTTTATTGGCTCAAGATATGTGAGGTCAATTATTGTAACGAAGATTACACGTGCATTATATTACTATCCGTAATTTTTTTGAATGAACAATTTCATTGCTATTTGGAAATAAAACACTCGCCTTCGACTCATGCTTATTTCCATAGCAACAAAAACACCCGTTAGCTCAGAACAATATTTTGGTAAATAATTCTTGCACCTGCGAAACCTATTATTCTGAACTCCCACTCCATAAACTCAATCTAAAGTGAAATATTTTCCTGTCACATAATTTTAACATTCCAATACTGATACGTTTATACATTCTGTATAAGTAAATTAGGTTTAATTATTTTAGGTAAAGTTTGTCTCGAATTTAATGGTGTTATTTAAAAAGTAATGCATTAATCCAATAATAATAAAATAATCCCTGTCCGTCACCTTAATCTAATCAACCTAGAGGTTGCTGGTATAAAAAAGAAGTCAGTTTCATTAAATACGAATTAACTTGCAAGTGATAATCTAAGAGCAAAAAATTATTATTACGCACGACTCAAGTTATTAACTGAACATATTTTCGCACTTAAGGTTATGACCTCCCGGCCTCAGAAAAATCTGTAATATTACATTATAGACCTCTGAACGATGAGAGTAAAGTTTAATCAGTTCTGAACTGTGCAGATATATATAACCCAAAACCAAAGTTTGAACCCGAACCTCACGTTCCTTAGACAAATTTAATTACGCCCACCAACACCATTGTTTTATAGCTTTCAGAACTGGAACTACGTTAAACGCGTCACTTCCAAAATTGAAAATTTCCACTTAATCTCGCCGTACTTGGGGCTGGCTATTAATCTTATACATTAGGATTCCCCAAATAGGCTTTATAGTATTCCACTCCAACGGGTGACCAAGTTTTTATGACCTCATAATATTCATGGATGCCTCGTCTGAAATTATACATTAAGCTTATGCTACAGTACTCCCAGGGACCTACATCTTGTCAGAATGTCATTATGAACACTACTAACTTATTTCAAATAATTTACGCTGTATCTGCTATCATTAAAAATTATATTATATAATGCAGTTAAAGTATTTTGATATTCAATATTAAAATAATTAAATTTTTTATTGCGCGTTTTAATATTTAACTATTAATTCATTTTTCTTGGCATTTTCGCTCTGGTTTGAATATTATTTAGCTCCCTCAGATTTGATGGTAGTTTCCGAAAGCGAAAATGGCAAAAAAATCAATTAATATTTAAATATTAAAACGCCCAAGAAAAAAATAGAATTAATATAATATTATATAGCTAAAAATTGAAACAAGTTACTTTAAAACGAATATTAAACGTCAAACAACGTAGAAAATTCATCGCGAGTCATTGTCTCGGTGTGGTAAGCACGCTTGGCCGGAAACTGAGAGGCTTGGGTTCGACTCTCGCATGGAGCAACATCAAGATAAATTTTAATTAAAATTGTGAAATTAAAACTTACCTTAAACCGGAGAGTTAAATAATATTCAAACTAGAGTGAAAATACCAAGAAAAATCAGTTAGTATTCAATTTCAAATACATACTAGCAGAACACGTGGCATATACCCTACGCTTTTTTTATAATTTCTATTACAAAATTTGGAAAAAATTAATTACAAGACATATAATGCGATTGCATATCACAAACTCTTCCAACTCATCGCCGAGCCGACGGTTTTCCCGATACTCATAAAATACATATGATTGCTACACAGTCACGTACAGAACAGTCTTGTTTAAAATTTGCAAAAGTTGTAGACTAAAATGTGTACAAAGTGCTGATGCGCATTATAATAAATAATTGTAACTGTTGTTTAAAGGTGTATGAATCCCTATCAATCCCAACAATAATGAACGAAATAAATTTGTAACAAAGACTCTACGCAAGCTTCTGAAATAAACTTTTACATAAACATAGGCGAGGACAGCTCGGTTTGCGTTCTTCCTACACGGACTTTGCGCTATATCTACTGAATATTTTCTTTCTTTCTTTCTTAATCTTTCACCTCTTATACCCGAAGGTGTCCAGGTCTTTCACTCCGGATAGGCTATTTGCTTGTGCAGTAGGTGGTAGTGGGGCCGTTTGGCCTTTAGACCGCTACGCTCCTAAAGCTTATGCCACCCTTCATGCACATTCATTCTATGTCATTCACACGCATGTGTTTAATTGTATGTTTTATGTTGTTTATGACTTTGGTACTTGTCCTGGTCAGTCAGTAATCAAGGCAAGCGCCGTTAATTGTAACCCAACGTTCCCAACGTTGAATGGTTACCGATCCACAGAATTACAGAAAAAATTTCTGCTTCTTCCAGGATTCGAACCGAGAACTCGAGCATTGTGAGCCTGGTCCTCTACAACTGGACCACCCGGACTCTTTCTGAATGTTTTCTAATTGATAAAAAAGCTTATATCGACTAGCGTCTGGCCGGTTTAATGCAACAGCCGTTGCACAATACGGCCGAACTTGCGCAGTTAGTATGCCGTCAATCTCAGTAAGCGAATGCAACTTTGTTTTCGTATTTTTTCTTTAAAAATATAACTGCTCTTAACCATAACCTCGGCGAGATAGTAAAATTAGGCCCCAATCGAAATTCGACCCTTCAACCATTTATGCAGTAAAAAGCAGTACACCCGCATTATGAAGCACATTGTTTAAGTACTACAAATTACGAAGCACATCTTCTCGCAGTAAAATTTTCTTCGCCCAAACGTCATAGGTACAGGTATGTACGCAGCGTGTTGTCATGTAAGGTGGATTGCAGAATCAAAAACCATTTTGTCAAAAAGAATTTCAAATGAACGACTGCAAAGTAATTTTCATGTTGTTCTTTAAAAAACAACTGTTTTACACATCTAACCTCCTGCAGAGACCAAGAACGTTGTTCAAAAAGATGCACTATAAATAAAGATTTTAAACATTCTAAGAGAAAATGTAAAGCAGCTGATTAAGTCACGATTGCTATGATTTCATAGACGGAAAAAATTTACAACGATGAGACACTTTACAAAGAAAATGTTTTGCGAGCTACAGGCAATAACACTCGCGACAGAGTACGTTGTAGCACTGTTTTTTAAAATTTCGATGTTATTTTGCCCAGGAATCGAACCTGAGCGACTGGGTGAGAGCCCAGCACTTACACTACTACATGTATGTTATGATTCACCATCTAATGAATTGAATATTTTCGGCTTATAACTACACCTATATTTCCACAAGTGGCGTAAGGTAAGCTACTTCAGATTTCGCCCATTTCTAAGAAATATAGATAGAGTATGATATGATTTTTTTTAAATTCTTTTTAAATGATAAAGTATTTTAATTTTAGCTACTTCTAAGTTTCTATAGATAGAATTTAGATTGTTACGCTTAATTTTTCGCTTTGTGCCTGTGTTGGTACTATTTTTGTTGTTTTTCATCAAACTAAAAAAATCAACTTCGCTGCCATTCGCAATACAAATGAAATACATTTTTGCGTAGAAACCCGTGCTGGTGTATTCTTGAGGTGGATAAAGTAGGTCTTTAATTGTATAAGAACCACATTTTTGTTAGAACCGTAGAATAATAAATTAGTGTATTCAACATTACTGCTAGTGAATTACCAAATGGTAAGTACATAAAAGTTACTTCCTTTGAAGTAAGATTTCAAAATAATTACAAAATTTTTCAAAATTTATAAAACTAAATATTTTATATTTAAAGAAATTTTTCTATTTCGGTTTTTTAAGGTTATTCTTAAAGCACTGTTTTAGCTAAAAAAACAGTGTTTTAAGAGAGTCTTTTAAAGCATTGTTTTTAGTAAAATTTCACCAACAGAGATTGGTATTCATGATATATTCATGATCAAAATTTTTAACTTTTAACAAAGCAATTAAACGAACAAAATGGTAGTGCTGTCAGCAAAGGGTATTCGTACAAGTTTATTATATTTGAGAAATTTTGTAAGCGCCGTCAAGCGATCTTTATTTTTATAAAATAGCACCTTACTATTTTGCATTCGTTCAAAAGAAATTTTTTATCTTTTCAATGGTAAAAGCACATACAAAACATAACAAAATTTTTGAGAAAAACGCAAAAAACTTTCTCATATGCCTAGCACAGTCAGATTTTGTTTCTTCAGTTGTTTTTTATTAATAAGAGATAACAATAAATAAATTTTTCTACCGACGTCAAAAAATTATGACATTTTTACGTAAATTTCAGTATGCAAAATGTCACATTGGAGTTGTTTATTTTGACAACGTGCACGAAGTATTTCACGCACTAGAACGAAAAATATTTCGTGCATGACAGCGGTAACATTTTTAAAATATTGTGCTTTTGATTTTTCGCGTAATAGGTTAGCCATTGCATTATTACCCACTTCCGTTATATCAAAAGGTATATCTTCTTCCATTTCCAATATTTCTATCATTTAAAAATAGGTTTTTTTAAAAGGGGCGCCGACCAAACTTGTTTAAGAAAAAAATAACTGACAAATATCAATATATGTTAAATTTTGTTTCAGTAGTACCAAAGAAACAGACTGCTGGTGCTTTCGAATGATTTTTGTCGAGGCGGTAGCCGAGACAAAAAACTTTCATTCTCAAGCACTAAAGTATAATTTCGCGCACTAGTTACATAAACAACTATTAAAGCACACTGCTGCGATTGCGTTAAGCTGTTGTTTGAATTCAGGGCCTTCTACTATAAGGAAGTTTTTCCCATTTTTTACTAAAATTTTGTCATGTCATGCAAGTTTATATCGTAAAAAAAACATTTTTTGTTTGATCTTGATTCATTTCAGAATTAAATAAGGGCGTAATAAGTGTTGGTCCACCCTGTATACTACCATATCCCCATTCCCCGCAACCTTCTACACGTTGAAGAATAAAATCGGTCAGAAAATACATTATCTACACCTCGTATATTGAAAAACTCATTTTTTGCTATAGCAGCAGCAAATATTATTAAATTATTACAGAAATGTTGGCACTACATTTATCTCTTTTTCTAGCTTCCCTATTTTTAATACTTATAGTGCTTACAATCCTTTAAATCCTATTCAAACCGGCTGTTATTTTTAAAACATCCACCTATCTCATTGGAGGGCGTATGGTCTCCATGCCAATATGGTTTTATTTCATTTATTTAGATCACTTCTTGCTACATGACTAGCGTAAGTCCAGTTCAGTTTTGCAGCATTTTCGATTACGTCAACGACTTTTGTTTTCTTCCGTATCCAATTATTAGTTTTTCTATCTTTTAAAGATATTTTTAGCATTTTTTGTTCCATGTTGCGTGGTTCTTAGGACGTTCACGTTTCTTTTAGTTCTGGTCCAGTTTTCGGCTTCATAACACCATACTGGGAGGATACACACCTTGGCCTTTAGATGTAATAAAATGATTTCATTTTTCAATATATAACTAAGATTTCCGAATGCTGCCCATTAATATTTGAGTTTAAATGCTTATTTTTTGAATATGTTCAGATTTTTCAAAACTTTAATGACTCCAAAAATATTGGTCAAATTGAAAATCATAAACGAAGTTTTTATTCAGTTTTTATGGTAGAATACCGTCCCGCGGTCCATGTCCGCAAGTTTCAGAACACCCTATAATAGCTAAGATAAATGATGAAAAAGAATGATAACATCAAACAAAAGCCAGGATTCTAAAAAAACCGTAAATCTTTGTTCGAAAGGTAGGGAGTTTCAGAGAATTGATACCAAGTTTACATGACGTATTTCAGTTGTTAAAGCGAAGAGTGAGATGCTTTTTTACTGATTTAGTGTCATTGTGATATATTTAACGGAAAAACATTACTACCGTATATCAATAAAATAATTATATTCCCTCGAAAGAATTATTTTTAAAACTAATGTCTCTGATTCGTAAATCACGCAAACAGTCTTATTTGAACATTCATGTGTAGAAAACGTAAAGTTTGCCTGTTTGCCGAAGGGAAAATCAAGGTGGCATGGGGCTAACAGATTAACGTAAGCGATATGCCGACAACTACTCGTTGAGCGTGTATTCATCTAAATTCCAATTTGCATATAAATTTTTCGATAATTATATTTTTAGATTTCGAGCGTCTTTTGCAAACAGCAGAATTTTTATTTTTAAGCCATAGCTACATGTTAGTTTTTTTTAAATAAAAACCCCACTAGTATATAAAAACTGGGCGAAACAGGTCGCTGGAACTTTCCCATACTTTTCACGTTTTAAATATTTTCGCGTCAAGAACTGATGAAAATTTACATCTCGCGGGACAAGCCCGCTTCAGACGCAAGACTTTGGTTACTTACGGGCTGGGCTGCGCACGCTCCTACGACGCGACGTGAAAGGCGCTAAGATAGTTAATGCGCTCACGAAAAAAGTTATAACAGCTTTATTTACACAGTTATCAAAAATATGCAAAGAATGAAAAATATTTATTTGAGCTAATTGACAGGCGTAGTTAAAATTACGTAACTGCCGGAAAACACGTTGTTGATATTAAAAAGTACCGTTTCTTTTCTTAATTTTCAAAATAGTTGAATATTCTCGCTGATCCTAATAACGTGCTTCAAATAGTCTATCGAACTGATAAAAGTTTATAACGATCGGCGTTTGCGTTTAGGAATAAAAAATTAATCAATTTCAAAATTTTCAAAAAATCTAAGAGTGAAATTTGAGAAATTAATAAAGAACCATTTTTGTAGTTCATTGCAAGCTCTATCGACTCGTTAAAAAATAATGTGTGCAGTTTTTGAGAAAAAATTTTTTTAAACGCATATTCACAATTTTCATATTTTCCAAAATATATGCTTATCCAGGGCTATTAAATAATAAGATAATTTGTATTGATTGGATATTTTGTTTTTGAGTAATCGAACATTAAATTTAAAATTTTCAAAAATTCGTAGCGGGCTACATTTTAAAGATACAGCATTTGGAAAAAAATCGCTTGATTTATCTTTAGTGCAATACAACGCTATATATTCAAAATTTCAAAACAGTGATTATAAAAAAATCAATACTAAACAAACAGGTCTAATTTCCGTTTTCGGTTCCGGTTCTGATTAACGACCTTACAAAGAACTGCCTGCAACTAAAAAACTTCTACACACCAAATCTTATAAAAAGCGGTGCAGAGGCTCCGGAGATATAATGAAACGAACGCACCCACGCACAGACATTTTTTTAAACCACTTTTTTAGGTTCCTTGGACCCCAAAACGCGTATGTTCGTTAAAATCTAAAATTCGAAAACTTGTATGAAATCATCACTTTCCTTACTTCAGTAGAAGTATAGGAAAGTAAAAAGCAAAACTATATACTCAATATTATCTTTCGACAGTATGAAAATAGGTTGTTATTGATTTTTAAATGTAGCAAAATATTTGAAAGTTTGTAATAGTTATTTATGACAGTAGTCGGAGAAAGGCGTTATTATAACTAACACGAACTTGAAAGTTGCACGACGAGGTCGTAGACCGAGTCGTGTAATCAAACGAGTGCTATAATAATGCATTATCGCACGTGTGACATACAAAATTTTATTTACGTTTGCTCAAAATTTGTTAAAAATCGAATTGTATTTTTTTTGAAATGATATTTGACATTACGCATTAATTTATATATTTAAATACTTTTGTTTCAAAATCAAAGGAACGAGATAGATTCGATTTGTTTAATACTATGGCAACCAGCCCGTTTTCTTATAAACAAAGTTTCAGTTTTGTTTGTTTAAATTAAATGAGTTGCGGAAAAAATTCATTACTTAACTCATTTTACATTAGTGCGACAATGAACTTCATTACCTAACGCAAATGAATGACATAATAAGTCCTTATCCAAGCAGTCGCAGATACAGAATTTTAAATATGTAGTAATCATAATATACTTAATCAACTGTATTTATTTAATAATAAATTGTCTAGCGGCTTTAGACTATTCATTCAAAATTCGTAGGAGCTTTCGTTGTTCGTTATATAAAATAACACACAACTGAAGTTTTCGCACTCTTCGGCGTGTTCGGCATGCTGAGAATAAATAAGGATTCTGCATTAAGTGATAAACCATGTTTCTCTGAAATCTACGTTCTATGCAATGAAATTAAGCGCGAGAAACTAACTTGATGAAATCATTCCTGTTCAAATCTTATATACGCTACCATACTTTAGTCTGTTAATAATAATGTTTACTAAATTTCTGTTAGAAAAGGAGTGATAATTGTAATCATTTAAGGAAATACACAAACAGCTCGACTGTGAACTGGGAGATTAGATAATTTAAATTGTTAAACAACTCTCTAGTGGTAATAGCCTATTAGTTACATTGGATTTGAACTGAGTAATTTAATAATTTAATTTGGAACAACGGAGCAGCAACTTGTTGAAGAACTGATACTTATTTCATAAATATTTTAAACTTCGACAACAATATTTCTCAGTCCTAAAGGTAATTAACAAATTGTTTTTCAATTTATATAAACTTCCCTATTTCTTAGATTCTAAATTAGAAAAGACTTTCTACAAAGTGATTTAACAAAAACCATTTCGGAGCGGAAGATACGCTAAAATTCAATCTGAATTAGTAATTAACGAAAGATAAATGAAAGTGCGAGTCTTTCAAGTCTCAATAAGTCATCAAACCTTGTTACTCTTTACTCTAAGAAGTTCGTAAAGACTAACTCCTAAGAAACGTGTCTTTTGAAATGCGAATGTTTTCAGAATGAAAGGAGAACTTCCAATTTGTCAGATTCCGCCATATTCCGCCAGAGCTTATACTAATTAAAGAGTCTCGGGGAAAAACCGTCAATAATCGATTAAGAGAGATAGCGTTCTAAAACAGGATAATACACCAACAGCATATGCGCGCACAAACCGTAGGTTTAATTAATTTGAAGCTACATATGTTATGTTATGTGTGCATAAACTTTGATATAGTTATCGAAACTATGATGTAAACATAACATCGACGTAAGTTTACAGCACAACGTATACCTCTTTAGCAATACTATATATACTATCCCCACGCCCTTTATTGTTTTGCTTAAACTCCTTTTTGGCCGTTTTTTATTACCTAACGCAAATCATCATATGTGCTATTATACGGCTTTCACAGAAACAAATATAAATAGCGGCGTAAAGGAAGGGTGCAAAAAAGAATAAAATATATTTTATTTCATGTAAATATATTTAACACTAAAAGTGTTCCTTATAAAATAGATTACGTAGTAATGCAACTGTTCAAACTAATTATTTTATAACTATTTATAACTGAAAAAAAAACAAATTGAACCAAAATTTAAAAAAAAATCTCTTCATGTCTAGTCAAAGGAAGTTATTTTTTGAACTATTTCCACTTCATTTCTTTTAGTAAGCATGAAAAACACTGTTATACGTATAAAGACTTCAAAGCAGGCGAAATAAATTTAATTATCCACTACATTGCTTTATGAGAATGAATCCTGACAGCTTACATTTACAAATATTTGATAAATGAGGCTAAACACACAACCAATCTCGTTTTTTCGCTTGTTATACTGTTGATTAGGTAAGGATTTTTAAATAAACCAGCAAAACCGGTGAGCTACGCCCTCCGCTTCATACCCGTCGCGCGCGATTCGAGGATGAGAGCTGCTTGCGAAAATTCCGCGAACACAACCTAAAAAACAATTTTCAGACAACAATTTTACGAAAAACAAACCGCGTAAAAAAAGCCCGAGAAAAAATTATTAGCTGAAATTTCTTTAAAAACAAAGCAGGAAAAAGGTTAGATGAACTTAGTGAACTTGTGCGTTCTAACGTCTTTTACAGCAAAATATTACTTTTCGGTCTAGATACACATATAACTATTACAGTTAACCAATATATACTAAAAACAGAAAAAAATAAAATTTTTAAAAACATTTTTCAAATTTCATACATTTTCAAAATTTCAATGAAATACTTGATTAGTTTCTCCGAAGGTGTTAGTTTTGCTATAATTTTTGACTTTTTGAATTTTTTTAAATTTTTCAACGGTATGAAGAAAATAAAAGATGTAAAATTTTTGAAATTTTGAAAAAATCAAAAATTTAGATTATGTTATTGTTTGACAATAATGAATTTTTTGGAAAATTTTTAAATGGTTTGAAAATTTTTTGAAATTGAATAAATTTTGTTTTAATACTGAAAACATTTTTAATTAAAAAAAATATAGAAAATTTTAAATGTTTGAAAATTCGTGTAGGACATCTTTTTGAAACTGAAAAATAATGAAAAATATTGAAAATTTTTTGAAATTTCAAACACTTAAACAATAGAAATATTTTGGAAATTATTTTTCAAAGTAATGAGAAGTTTTGGTTGTTATAATTTCCTAAATTTTTTTAATATTGTTTTTAAAATTGATATTTTTAAAAATTTTTTAATTACCCTTAAGGTAAACGAGCAAAAAGAAACCCAGAGATGTTTTCTTGATCAAAAGTTGTTCTTATTGTCATATAACATGTTGATACCGATTTTAAGTTCGAAATTCCTACTTTTTTAAAATATCGGAAAATCGTTGGAGGGGGTAATAGGAATAACGCGGTTGAGCAAATCCTCTTTTTAGTCTGGGTACAATACTGCTAGGTCTTTATATATTGCTATGATATTCAGAGTTGTAATTCCTGGAAGGCAATTTTTGGGATGCTTGTTACAATTCAATTTACGTTTGGAGGTTTATGAAGACTATAAGATTTTGGTATTCAAACTTTTAAACTCAGGGTTGCGTATTATTGCTATAATTTCTTGTTTTTAAAATTCAAATAATGTGGTTGTCATTGTATCGTTTGTATTTTCATGTTTGTGAAGTTTTGTTTACTCTGAAAGAAAGAAGAACACAATCAAATTGATTGATTATTGTTTATGTTAATTTTTAATTATTAAATAGTTCAGAATTGTTTTAAAAGGTTTAATTTATAAGAAGTTTTAGACTTACTTGTTTGTGCATCGTGAAATGTCATTATAGATGTCAGTGTCATTATGACAATTTGAAAAACTCATTGATCATGAGATTTATTTGTTTTCAAAAAATGGGAATCAAGAGAGAAGACAAAAGAATGGAAAATTTGTTTAGTTAGGTACGGCTCGTCTTTGTAAACAAAGACAGAGAATTTTTATATTCTCTGAAAGAATAGAAAAGAAATACGAGTTTAAAGTAATGTAAAAGTGTTTTTGAATTTAAAAGAACCAATTATAAAACAGATACAAGTATTTATCAACGAATTGTGGAAAGTCCAGAAGAGTAAGAAATATAAAGCAATCCAGAACGAGTTTCCAGTTGTGATGGTGAAAAAACCAAGTATAAATTAACATAAAAGCAATCCAGAGGAAGATTCGAACTAAAGGCGAGTGTTGTGGTTATTTGAGGAACCTGGAAACTAGAGAAGTGGAAGTTGGACATTCATCGTTTGTTGAGTGAAGGATATATCAAGAAGGAGACACAAAGATAAGTGTTCGGTTTTAAGAACAATAGTAATTAGTAGGAATTTTTTGATTTTTTCGAAATTTTGCTCAAAAAATTGATTTATTGAATAAAACCTTCTTGTAACGTTGATATTATTTTGTGTATAATATAAATAAAATAAAAACTCACACAGCCTCACCACTGGATATCCAGTGGTGAGGCTGTGTGAGTTTTTATTTTATTTATATTATTCATCAACGCCACTTATGGGAATATGGTCCCTCTATCCAAATTATTTTGTGTATTTTTCTTTTTGATTCATATTCAGTAATAACTGTACTTTCAAGCTTAATAACGACCCTGAGAAAGTTAATAAAGAGTCTCATACAAAATATAATTTGGAATTGCGTGAATTGCAGGCGTTTAGAATTGTTTTATGGTAATACGAGACCACGCAGATCATTGCAATATATTTAAAATACCCATTACAGGGTCTTTTAAGATTATTACAATCTGATCAATTGAGTAGATCAATGAGTAATTTTATTCTAACCTAATTGATTACGTTTGAAGATTCTTAAAACTAAGGTCTTACTCACTAGTTTGCCTTGTGTTCTAGTAACTTAACTACACTAAACTTAACATGTAGCCCGAATACCGCACAATACTCTGCTTTGCACTATCACTATTTCCTAGCGCAAAAGGCTTCGTCCTCTCGAGTCTCCTTACTAAGTTTGTGTTGTCCAGTAGCTGAATAGCCTCGACGTTCACATGGTGGAGCAGCCTTTGTTCATGGCCACTGGCAAATTTGGCGATGGTTTGATCAACAGTATCCATTTGAAGATCCCGATGGATATCTCTGTTTCGGCAGTACCAGGGTGCATCAACGATGTTCCTTAGTGCTTTGTTCTGAAAACGCTGAATCACTTGGATGTTGTTCTTACTGGCACAACCCCAGAGTTGAATGCCATAAATCCAAATGGGTTTCAATATTTGCTTGTATAAAAGCAGTTTGTTATATGTGGACAATTTGGAGATTTGTCCAAGTAGCCAATACATTTTTTCAGTTTAATACAAAGCTCTTCACGTTTCTTTCTGACATGAACTCTCCAGCGGAGTCCAGCGTCTAAAGTCATTCCCAGATACTTAGCTGAGTTAGCATAGGGAATCTGGGTATCGTTGATTCTGATAGGTAGGTGTTGCTTCTGTTTGTTAGTAAAATCCACATGTACAGACTTATTTTCATTTAACTTGATGCGCCAAGTATTAGTCCAGATGTTAATTCTATCAATGGAGGCTTGAAGTTTCTCAGCAGCCTCTTCATGATTTTTCCAACGGCCATAACTGCCGTGTCATCAGCAAATGTTGCTATGGTTTCATGTTCAGGACTTGGGATATCATTAGCATACAATAGATAGAGTACCGGACCTAGCACACTACCTTGTGGCACCCCTGCTCTGATTTCTTTTATTTCAGAATAAGCATGGTCTTGTTTAATTCTAAAATATCTTTCTGATAAATAAGATTGTAAGATTTGCGAATATTGCCGTGGCAGAAACAAGTTCAGTTTATGAAACAAGCCTTCGTGCCAGACTTTGTCGAAAGCCTGAGCAACATCGAGGAACACAGTGGAACAGACTTTTTTCTCTTCTAAGGATTTTTCGATGACGTTTGCGATTCTGTGAACTTGATCGATGGTCGAATGACTTTCTCTGAAACCAAACTGGTGACAGGGAATCAAATTCCTTTCCTCTATTATGGGTTTTGGTCTCTTAAGGAGCAATTTTTCATACAGTTTCGAGATAACTGGCAACAACGATATAGGCCTATACGATGCTACGTCATGAGGAGGTTTCCCTGGTTTAGGGATCATGATGACTTCTGCGACTTTCCACATCTTAGGAACATACTTCAACCTGAAGGATGCGTTAATAAGATTGATAAGTTTCACTGCGGTCTTTCTTGGGAGTTGTTTCAAAACTTCACCAGTAATTAGATCTTTCGGGTTGATGTTTATTTTAATTTCATCTGAGACTTCTTTTGGCGAAGTAGTTCTTATGACAATATCGTCTAGTTCTGGTTCAGTCCATCCTTGTGGGTCTTCTCCCTCATTTGGCTGGAAAATGCTCTTGAGATGTTCTGCAAACGTATATGCTTTTTGGGTATTGTTTCGGGGCCAACTTCCATCCATATTTCTGATTGGAAGATTATGTAAGACAGGTCTTTTCAGTCGCTTAGTAGCCTTCCAAAGTGAGTAATCTGTTTTGTTGTCATTAGTTAGTTCTCTCAAGTAGTCTCCAATGATTCGTTTCTAATACGCTGAATTTCGCGCTTCAATTGCTGTGCTGCGTTGTTCAAAGCTGTTTTATCAGTTGGTGCTCTGATCTGCTGCCATTTCCATCTAAGTTTTCTCTTTTCTGAAATAAGGTTCCTTATCTCTTTTGGATAGTTATTTCCTTTTGTTCTACGGATATACTCAGGAGTGTTATCCCATGCTGCTCGTTGAATGTTTTTAACAAAAAGATCAATTTCCTCATCTAGTTGCTCTTCTGTTCTTAGTGGAACTCAAAGCTCAATCAATTCTTCAAGTTTAATTTTGAAGCTTTGCCAATCTGTCATCTTGTTAGTTAAACTCGGTAGATTTTCTTTTAGGATTACACTATCACTCAGTGTAAGAAGTATTGGAGAGTGGTCTGAGTTCATATCCCACGCTTCTTCAATATGGATATAATTTGATGAGATATTCCTGATTACAAAAAAGTCGATAAGATCAGAAATTTTATGCAGGTCAGTAGGCCAATACGTTGGCTTACCAGCTGATAATACTTCGCATTATAATTGTTTAGATGCTGCTAAAAGTTTTCTACCTTTAGTTGTATTTAGCCTAGATCCCCAGTGTCTGTTCTTTGCATTAAAGTCACCTCCAATGATGAGTCTATTCCCTTGGCTATGGAGAAAATCTATATACTGTTCTTTCTTTATAGCATGTCTCAGTGGGCAGTATAATGCTGTGATTACTACCTCATATGATTTTGTTTTAATGTTAACAGATGTGGCCTGTATTTCCACTGTTTGGTGGCCCATTTCTTGCTGGTGTAAGATGGATTCCTTTATGATAATTGTACTTCCTCCTTTTGCTGCATTGTCCGGGTGGATCGTATGATAGACTTTAAATCCCTTAAATTTGATGTATGTCTCCTTCGTGAAATGAGTTTCAGATATGAGACATACATCAATTTTTTCTATATCAAGGATTGCTTGCAACTCTTGCTGATGTTGCAGCAGTCCATTGGAATTCCACTCTAGAATTCTTAACTGATTAGCCATTTTTAGTTTTAGGGATCGCTCCTTGTGCGCGATATACTAATTTGGAAATACGGGTACAATACGAATCTAATATTCTCTTTCGTGCGCGTATATATTAAATCATTACTTTTTGAAGCAGTCGCCTGGTTTTATAACTTCTGAGTTTTAGTTGCAACCAATTTTTATCCCTTGAAATCTCAAAATAGATATTAAATGTCCTATATAGGTTTGGGCCTTTTTCGGCCAAATACTCAATTAACCTGTTTAACTAAACGACCAAAAAGAAACCACGAACATAGAAACATTGTTGCTATTGTCATCTAACATGCTCATACCGATTTTACAACCGAAAAATTTAAATTTTTAAAAATACAATAAGTTGATGGTGGGACGACAGTGGGGGCGCTTGCACAGATTGGCTATCAGTCGTGCGAAGAATACGAATCTACGGTTGTTTTTTGAGTGATTCTATATTAAAGCAGAGCACTCTACCCTATCCCTCCCCACCTTTTCTTTTGTTTTGTTTTTGAACCTAAATTGGCTTTTCTGCGTTAAGGCGTCTGGAATGTAAAGTGTATACAGACGCACAGACAGACATACATTGCTTATTAGTAAAAGTCGGATTAACATGCATTAACAGTTTTGCCAGTTACATTTATCCTGTTGTAGCAGAGAAAAACATATCTGGCAACACTGTTAGTGCACATAAATGTGGTCATTAAGGTGCGTGATGGATTGGTTATGTGAAGAAATTGGTACACGTGCAAATATCTAATATTTTGCTAATTTCTCTACATAACCAACTTAATGGCCACATTTATATGCTCTAACAGTGTTGCCAGATATGTTTTTTCTCTGCTACAACACTGGCAGGGCACATAAATCCGGCCTTTACTTATTAGTCAAAATGTTTACGTTGTAAATGTTTAGCATAAAAGTACGTTTCTTTTAGGCTCGTATATCTGCCAGTAAAGTCAAAGCGAAAGGAACTTTGCTGAATTATCGCATTTGCTCCAAATGCGATCACATGACGGTGACGATCACAATACCTTCTCCTATAGCTATACTTCGTATAGCGAGGAACAATTATAATTCTTCGTGTGATGTTTCCGCGTGCTTTTAAAATGCTTTGATATTACCACGGTTTACAAATTACCATTTTGTTTTTAACAAAGCAGCAAATAATAGTAAAAGAAAATTTTAAAACGGTTAAGACGCTATAAAGAAGTAATTACGAGGGTGTTAATAACTGCGAAACATTGTATTAAATCCTCTCTAAGATATTTTTCATTCGCCCCTCTTACTTAGCAACTTCCCGTTCTTTTAATTTAAACTGCCAATTGGCGTTTGTCGTTGTATGAGATTACCTGAAAGTTTTAAAAGACACCGCCAATATAAGAATATAAGAATTAGGTACTACAGTAAGTATATAACGTTGCTATTTTTGGAAAGCAATAACTTATATTTATCTTTTTATCTTAAATATTAAAAGTGCTAAATTGCAATAAAGAAACTTTCGAATAATGTAAAACGTTGAAGTAAGAAATCTTCAAATGTAATAACTATTGTGATATCAAAATTGATAAACTTTTCGTCCAATGTAACAGTCTAAATCATACCACCGCAAATAACACGATAATTACGTTTATGAGATTTTTTGGCCGATAAATATATCATTGAAACAAAGTTTTACACTTTACCAGAGCTTCACGCTAAAATACGAGCTGTAATCAAACTCAGACAATCAATCACCAACTGTCTAGTATAATCTTTACTTTTACAGAAACGCTGTTCTAAATTTAAGGGTCTCTTACTAAATTATTTGGAAATTTAAAAAAATAAAACTGTTAGTAATACATGCCAAAAATGTATTAAAAATTCATGCTGGAGCTCGTACCGCACATTTGGGAAACGCAATTAATTGAGCATGAACCGTGATTTGCTAACGATGTTTCACTGCTCCGTCCGCTTTTACACTTAAGTATGGATTTTTTGAGAGAATGTTTCGATATTAACCACCTACAGGATGCGAGTTTAAATTTTTACTAACGATAATATTACAATTTTGTTCTATAACGTGCGTTGAAACGCGTTCCTATGAAATAATAATATATTATTTAAATCTTGCAGATGTATGCCAATAAAAATATTTAAGAATTATTAGTAAGGAAAGATTCTATACAATTTCTTTGTGGTGCCTATACTATTTAAATTTATATAAATTGACAATCACAAAACGCACTACAGATACTTATTTAGATTGCTTTACTCTGAAATTATAAAGTAGAATATTATTATAATTATAAGAGCTCCAAAAATTCCACACGCGATATTTCGATAAAGCTACTTTTAAACAGTTTAATTTCAAAGAAAATACAATTTGGATGTAAAATTGAAGTAAAGGCGTTATAGACCTAAATAGAAAACCTAATAATAGTTTTTGTTTGTAATTGTGCTTTGTAGTTTAAATCCCAGTACAGCATTGATTTTTACTCGGTATCGTGATGTAACACAATAGAAGGCATGCATATAAAGAAAATAGAAAAAACGAGCATGCTTGTTTGGTTCTTACATAAAAATAATAATACACAGAATCAAACAATGTTTGAAAGTAACCATGTGAAGGTATTTACAATAACCCCTTCAAAAGACTAAGGGGAGTTCGAAATATAACAGAGGGTGTTCCTATCCTAACCAGTGATGAGCACTTTCCCGGGAAAGAGTTTAGGGAAATGTTCTAGGAAAGATTTCCATAAGAGGGAAAATGTAATTAAAATAGATAATGAGCAATTCTGCAGAGGTAAAAAAATGTTAATCGATAAATTTGATATTTTTACGTACACAACAGAAGTAAGTTAATATAAAGATAAAATAGAAAAATAATAAGTAAATAAGTAACATCGTTTTAACAAACATTAGAGCAAGTAAAAAGCATTTAAAAACTGGTAACGCCCCAGAGGTGATTTGAACTTGCGACAGCCTGTCCAATACGATAGTGCATAGCGTAGAAGAATAGTAAGCCACGATAACTTTCGGCTAAACCACATGGGAGCACGGTAACCGCTCGCCTCGCGACTGATCAAAAATCGTTATAAATATTTTATTTGAAGAGTTATCAAACATGTGCAAAGAATTTTCACATACCAAATTTGATAAAAATTGCTCAAGGGATTCTGGAGGTAAATGGGAATGTAAAATAGAACATCTCAAATGTGTAAAAATTCGTGAAGTAAAACGTCGAGCACTTTCCCCATCTACGTCCCTGATTGAAAGATTTAAACTAAAATCACTAAAATTGTGAACCATGAATAGTAAAATATCTACTCAAAGTTTTAGTTAAATATCTTAATTTATGGCTTACGGGTAATTGAAACGTGATTTGGCCTACATCATCTTCGGGGAGTTCTATCTCAAAATGCTGCGTTATTGGATAAACATTGTTTGCAATTACAAAATACCAAATTTACATAAAACCAGATAACTCTAGCAAGCTAAATGGGGGAGGGGGTGCTCTACTTCAATATAGACGCGCTCGAAAAAAAGAGCTTAGATTTGTATTCTACGCATGTCAAATAGTTGATCTGCGCAGGCGCGACTTTCTACCACCCACCGGTCACCCCACCATCCAAGTTTTTTTTCAAGAATTTAGGAATTACGACTTCAAAATCGATATAGACATGTTAGATGATAGAATGGCCATAGGAACGGCTTACATTAAGAAAATACCTATAGCGTGTTTTGTTTTGGTTGTTTACCTGAAAAGTTTATTTGAATTATGCCAAAAAAACAACTATCATTTTTGCAAAATTAATTTTCGGCTTTCAGCGGTTAAACATTGTTTGCAATTACAAAATACCAGACATCAAAAAATAAGCGGTGTGTGGAGAGGATCTCAGATTTGTATCCTACGCATGTTAAAGTTGAATAGCTTATCTGTGCAAGCGCAATCTTCCTACCACGCTCCTGGTCGCCCCTGCTATCGACTTATTGTTTTAAAAAATTTATGAATTTTTACTTCAAAATCGGTTTGGACATATTAAATGACCATAGGAAGAACCTTCCATTGAGAAAAAACTATAGCGTATTTCGTTTTGCTCGTTTAGTTGAACAGTTTAATTGTATAATTGCCTAAGAAGAAATTTGTTTTTATAAACTTCTAAATTTTTATAAATTTATAAACTGAAAATTTTGATAATTTCTAACAAGCTTTTAAAATATTCTAAATTACGCATTTTTTTAAAAAATTTTCGTACGTTTTCCAAGAGTAGAAACTTTTAAAAAAATTATAAATATTTAAAAAAATTATGTTTTAACTTCTAAATTTCTAACCCACCAAAAATTTCCTAAAAAGTATAATTTACAAAATAATTTTAAAATATTCAATTTTCAATATAGTCGAGGACGGTCCCGCAGCTTTATTACCTTGGCATAGCCATTTTTATACATAATAGTAGTGGGCCGTTATCAGTTGGCGACTTCAGTCCAGACCTGACAGTCCGTGGCCTCCAAGCGAACTGTTAGAGAGTAGGGACCTATACGTTTTCACCAAGAAATCTGTCTTAAATTTAGAAAGACCTTTTACGAACACCCGGAGGTAACAAATTTAAGTATAATATGTTTTAGTAGGCACATAAAACCGCGACAAAGCTTAGAACTAAAATAAACTTAATATTGGTTTTATGTAAGGTACAATCTGACACTGCTAACCCTCCTTTTCAGCTTAAAGAAATGGTTCTAAATTCGTTGTTGCACTGATAGCGACTTTATGTGAAAAATATTAAAAAAAAGCTTTTGAAGATAAAAAATGTTAACCTTTGATAACTTTTACTTTACATAATTATTGTAGCAGTTAATATTGCGCAGTTTTATTTTCTTATGAAAATACACTAAAATAATGATAACTGGAAAATACTGTATCTATAATTACATAACTTCATAAAGAAAAGTTATTAATGGAAAATTTTACTTTTCGTAGGCATGTGGCTCTGTCCGATGTATTGAGAGATAGCAATGCAGAAGTTTAGGGTTCAAATCCTCGCCAGGACATGAGTGTTTCTACCATCTTGTGTATGTTAGGTAAGTGGGCATATGAGGGCAGCAGTTTGTAAGTGTTAAGGTAAAACAGCTCAAGTGTGGACTTCGTGTAGACTTTCCCATATACTAGATATTAATACTTGCCGTATTTGAAAAAGTGTAAGTTTTAATAATTATAACTTTGCACAGTTCACCGAGTATTAGATTTGTAAGAAAACAAGCAGCGGAAATTTGAATTTGCGATAGCCTCTTCAATTGGTTTCCGTACTGTAACTCTACCTATAGAAGCAGCGACTACCTGCATCAAAGCAAGGTAAGCGCCCGCCGGCGCGCTTATCGGATTACAAATTCCACTTCGGATGTCGGACAAAATGGCTTTAATAGCTATATTTGGAAAGTAATCAAAAATATGCAAAGAATGAAAAATATATTAACTAGAGCTCACTGATAGGCGTAGTTAACACTACGTAACTGCCGGAAACGCGTTGTTGATATTAAAAAGTATCGTTTTTTTTTCTTAATTTTTAAAATAGTTGAAAACTTTAGCGAATCCTAATAAAGTACTTTAAATAGTCTATCGAACTGATAAAAGTTTACAACGATCGGCGCGGCGTTTGCGATTTTGAATAAATGATTAATCAAATTCAAATTTTTCAAAAATTCCTGGAAAGCGTCAGAGTTAAATTTGAGAAATTAGTAAAAAATAATATTGTAGTTCAATGCAAGTTCTATCAAATAACAAATTTTTAAAAAAATCGAGACCAGTTTTGGAAAAATATTATTTTGAAAATTTTCAAAACTTTGAAGCAGCGCCATTACGATGGTTTTCAAATTTTCAGAATTCATTTTATTTCATCGTATACAACCCCCGAAGTACACTCAAGCTAGTCCCGATCAGACAACTACTTTTTGAATAAATAGGCGTTACAGTCGAGATTTTCAAAAAGTTGTAGCGGCCGGCATTTTAAAGCTAGAAAGTTCGGTAAAAATATTTTCGATTTGCCTTAAGTTCTTCTCTCACATCGCGCGCTTAAATTTCCACAATTTAGTTTTGGAACAAACGCCACCAAAAAAACATGTCTTACTTTCGTTTTCGGTTTTGGATTGTTTTGGAAAGCTAAATTAGAACTACATTTGTCGACATACCTCTTGATTTAAAATTTCATTAAAATCGGTGTAGTATCTTCGCCTGTAGAGGCGTCACACATCCACAGAGAGACATGAGCCCCAAAACGTGTATTTTCGTTAAAATCTAGATTTCTAAAATTTTCGTATTTTAAAACATCCCATTTACTGTTACGGTGGTTTTATACGTTGCTGTTTTATTTTTGCTGCTAAGGGGTAGCTATCACAGACGCCAAAGAATAGACCAGTTAACCAAGACATTTTGCCAAATGTCTGTCTGATACAATGTAGAGATATTTAAAGTACATCTCTCACACAGAACCCACAGTTTTACATCTCTTCTAAGCGATGGCACATTGACAAATGCATCTACCGGTATATTTCACCGGCTTTCAGCGAGAATCGAACAACAATCCCTCTACACCACCGACGCGACGTTGAGTAGTTGTTATTATACTTTACAAAATGGTAATGTTAAGAATAACGATGGTTAAAAAAATTAACATTTTAATTTGACAACAATTCCCAATTTCTACTACCGTTTACATTTCCATGCTTGACACAAAATAATTTCAATTATTTTATGCTTGACTCTCTCTTTACTAATCACTCTACCAACCGTAATGTATTCAATATTGATCTTTTCAAAATGTTTTTTTATTATACTGGTTGTGCGACATGGCTACATGGTACTGGCATAATAAAAAAGGAATTTTTTTCTAACAAATAAACCTAATTACATAATTTTATGATAACAACAGTTTTTTGCAAATTTAAACTTTGCAAGCAATCCAAACAATATGTGTAAACATTGCAGATAAACACTATTATTTGCATAACTAATAAGCAAAACAGAATGGGGCTAAGTGAAATAATATGAATGGAATTTAACGATTTTAACAAAAACTGTGACCGCCTCTGTGGTGTGTGGCCGCACCAAGTAAATTTTCAACTAAAGTGTCTGATGGCCTTTGCAATGTTTGATCTTTGTGTCGAGGATGTGCAAAACATTTTGAATAGAATTCAGTTCAGGCCGGTCCATCAATCTAATTTTTGCCATTTGCAAACTGTCTGTAAAACAGCTCCAGCTGTCTGTGTAGTATTTACTAGCGATGGAATATTTCGAACCAAAATAATCGAACCATCCGATTATTGAAATATCTCGAAAGGTTACAGAAAACCATTCGAATGATTATACGATATCAAAATTTCGGGTTTGTCATTTCACAAGGGGGCGTTAAAGCAATACCCCTTACAGTAGGTAACTGCAAATGCACAATGAAAATACATGATACGATGATTACCACCAGTGGTGGTATTATGATGCGAATACACAACTACAAACCGAATTTCTGAAATGCGATTGCATGGAGACGACCTTGCCGCATCTTTCTCGCGCAATTACAACGGAATAAGAACTTTTTGTATTAAACAGTTTACATTACATACATTTTCTACATTTGATTAGGAACAGCACAGTTTTGTTTCTCGTATTTGAAAACTTCAACATTGCCCTAAAAGTATAAATAGTAACAAATATAAAAATATACGGAAATTTATTATTATTATTTAGAATAATACTGTATTACCATTGATAAAAACAAGTAGTACACTTCACAAAATAAAATAAAAACTGATTTCATAACAATTAAAAACAGGCCGGAATTAGCAATAAATTGTGTTGAGATTAATAAAAATGCTATTAAAAGGTTTACGCTGTTTTGAAGAGCGGCCCAAAAAAACGATGAATTCTTTCATAGGAGCATTCGAGAAGCCAGCTTTTTTGCTACTTTTTGCCGCATGGAAACAATCGAATGATTGTATCCGAACGAAACAATCGATTATTAAAACCTTTCGAATGGCAACTATTCGATTATCAAAATCATTCGAATATACGTACCGGAACCATGAACAGTTCTGTGCGTCCTTCAATATTGATCCCGCTCCATATTATCACAAAACCACATTTAAAAGTAAAATAATCAAGTTCTTAAATGCAACAATTTGCATATCGTTCACGAGAACGTCGTCAAACTCTGAAACGTCGATCATTATTACTTGTTACAAACCTCTCCACTCTCGTGACTGTCAATTAACGTGTTCTGTGGAAAATCAAGCAATACGCTGTGCTGCAGTCAACGGAAGACAAACGGCTGCCGTCGTGCATACTATATCATCTTCATTACAAACGGTTTGATTGTCAGAAATTGACAAACTGTTAGACTTCTGTACTCTTATTAAATAAAGTGAACTATAATGTCTCCCCTATTGTAACGAGCAATCAACCCCATGTAACGATGCTCATTGGGTGTTCTGTTACCATTTTAGTCTGGCCTTCTGGTGAAATTAATTTTGCGGCATGTCCAAAGTTTCAGGAATAGCCTTTTTGACTTTCCTATACTTTCAGTGTGGGGAAGTATTGATTTCATGCAAATTTTCGATTTCGAGATTTTGACGGAAATTGGACCTTCAGGAATCGCGAAAAGTGTTTTTTAAAATATGCTTTTCTGTGGGTGGATGGGTGGGTGTATTCGCTACATAACTCCCAATCGAATGGTCCGATTTCAATGAGCTTTGAAATGTGGGGGTGTACCAAAAATTCATCGACAAAATAATGTTCTAAAAAAATTCGAAAACGAAAGCGGAAGTTCGACATGTTTTTTTGTAGTATATTTTTCTGAAAAAAAATTTTTTAAATATGAAAGTAGAATCTTATAGAAGACTTTAAGTCAAACTTGGCGCTTTCTTTTAAACTTTTTAGCTACGATGATTTGAAAATTGTGACTTCAGCGCATTAAACTCAAAAACGGGTTGACAGATCGAGTTCAAATATTTTACCGTAATAGCCCTATAAAGACGCAATGTTACTGTGCACAAAAATTTTTGAAACGGTGAAAGCCATGAAGTAAACAAATTTCCGATATTTCGATAATTTTCAAAACAATCTTGCCCAAAAATTGGCCACGCGATTTTTGTAAATTTTGTAGGTTCATAGAGCTGAAGATGACCTACAATTTCGCTTGCGTCTCAGTTCGTAAATTTCCTTTTGACGCCTTCTATGAATTTTTAACGGGTTTAAGATTTAACTTACTGAAAAATTAGCTATTAGACCGGAATAAAATTTGATACTGGAAATGCCTTACGGGTACACAATGTTACAAGCTACCAGACAGAACGTTTAGACCTGTTACAACTGTGAAATCAAAAATATAGCAAAATTGTGACTTTTAAAAAAAACTGGCCACATTTTTTTTATTTTATATGACTGCAGAGCTAGAAATGAGCTACAATTTGGTTTATGTGCCAGTCCACCAATTTCTTGTGACGCCTTCTATTTTTGAGAACCGAAAACACCTCTCTCTTTAATAAACAGAAGACAATAACAAATTTCTGTTTAAGCTAAGTTGCTCATGAATAATAGTAGAATCAGATTCAGAACACAATTTTTAGGTGCAGCATTATTTAGGGGGGTGCGATTATTTTTCCCCTTCTTCCCTAATTTTGGAAACGAATATTTCCTTCCGTTCTTCGTCGTTGTTCAATCCTCAGGAATTTTTTTCAAAATATCAAAATTTCTTTCTTCTAATTTTCTATCGTAACATGCTCAGCATAGGAGCATCAAAGACAACTTCGGAATAGGTAAGGTAGATTACAAAACACGTAGTGCATCAAAAATGAACATATTATAATCCCGTGACAATAGTCAAAACTGACCTTGTAGCTTTGTATCGCATGAGTCTAAAATATCTACCCAGCAGGTGGTTCAGTTGACCTTCTTGTAATGAAGTATTAGCACAGTTTTATATTTAAATACCCTACAACTGAAATCAGTTTTTAGTTACATGTGCTGTAATATTTGTGATTAGATATATAAAAGTAATTATTTTGCATAAAAGTGTAGGATAGTCCGGACAAACTGCTTTGCTTATTTTTTATTAAAAAAATATATAGCGGCCGTATTTGGAAGTTACAATTTTCGGTAAAACGCTGTGTTTCTATCAGATTCCATTTTCAGATTTAGAAAATTCGTTTTCCAAGACAAATTACCCCAACAACGTTTTCGATTGCGAATTTTTTATAAAAGCTTCACTTTTTTAAGTTCAAACATGTATTACCATCAAAGTGTTGAAATCGAACATTTTCGCGGAATTAGTACTTCTACTAGTAGGTGATGCGTTGTAATACAAAGGGGCGTAAGAGTATATTTAATAGATAAATGGATGTAAATACGAGAATAAAACAAGAAGAGTATCATCAACGGACAATTGTAAAAGGTTGAGTTGAAAGCAAAAGTGAAGGACTAGTTATGAAACGACAAAAGGTGTGGTAGCTCATTTGCTTACACCAGCCGATGTAACAGGCTACTTATTATTATTACTCTTAGTACTCATTTTATTAATTTACTGTCTCGGGACTACATTTTTTTGCAGCTTTTGTAATTATATTATAAATGCTGCATTCAGTATACGTAAATATAGATATAGTCTACTACAGCACGCGATTTGCTTATTTTGTGACTATATTCAGTACAAACAATAGAACATATTTTTAAAGAAAACTAAGAAGAGAATAACA
The DNA here is from genome assembly GCA_958336395.1 of Ctenicera cuprea. Classification (NCBI taxonomy): domain Eukaryota; kingdom Metazoa; phylum Arthropoda; class Insecta; order Coleoptera; family Elateridae; genus Ctenicera; species Ctenicera cuprea. The sequence continues at coordinate 26,882,986 of OY284490.1, forward strand.
GTCTATCCAAATAGATATATACTTCAATATAAAATGTTTACCAACCTTAACTACAGTAGCGTAGCAAGGACGGTGCCAGCGGCGGCGCGACTGCATTGGCGCCCAATCAAAAAGAGCGCCATTTCCATTCGACATTATTAATTAAAGTATTGAATTGAAATGATCATTTCAATTCGTCAAAACTTCTATATAAACAAATCCGCCAATCAGGCTCTTGCATATTTCTCATACAGCTTGTGACCGCAAATTGTGCCGTGATTAAAAACTCGTGTAAGCATAGCTTCGTAACATAAAAATAAAAAACTAAACCCGTGAGCTACGCCCAAAGTTCTTTTAAACCATTTTTTGAATAAATTGTTGGCAAATTTATAATTTATCAAAACAGATATAACGAGAAAATTAATACATTTTTACTTATTAATAGTATAAGGCAGCGATTCTTTAACTTTAGAAAAGTGATGACCATCATTGACGTACAGAAAAAATGGGGACCGCTGCCTCTTAGCTGTAGGCTTGGAAACTTTTGGTGAATGTATTATTTTCTAATAGAAATATGCATATCTGTATAGTATCACAGTGGTTGTAGTATAAGTAATTCACTTCTTTTCCCAAAACCCGGGCAATAGCTCCGTGGACCCCAGTTAAAATACCACTGGTATAAGGCAATCACTATCAACTATTTTACGCAAACTTTTAAAATTGAGTGCTGCATCCTTCACCCGCCGGTATTCGCTGATTCGTGGCCCAGTTGAAGTCAGCCTACGTGACTCTTACATAAATATCGGAACCCGCTGTAAATACTGCTAACAAAATAATAATAAGCTGTGTCGAGCTGTTTGTTCCTCAGCGGGGTTTGGTTCAGTAATGAGAGATTGCAGCAAATCATGTTTCAATAATACAAATCTACAGTATAAATCCAATTTTCTTATTGGCATCGCACATTGTACTGGTCTGATACACACCAGTACATACTAATATGCGCCTTATATAATATACTCGTAACGACCTAGCGTCTAGTACCGCCGGGCCCGTCGTCACTAAAAGATGAGACAGGTGGAAGGAATCCGGATTTAATTTATAAATAATGTCTTATTTAAGTCAAGAAATTTAGCTTTAATATCATGAAATAGCAAAATCTGTAAATTATAATGTTTGAATCCGCACTTTAAAATATAAACAAAAATTATAATTATGTGTAAAGTTATTTTTTTTAATTTTTGGCATCAAACTTGTATTTGTATTATTTTTGTATTGTTACTTCTATTTCGTTTTTTAGTTCTAAATAAATAAAGATATTTTATTAAGATTTAGTGTAGCTTTTTCTATTTTAGAGTTCCTCATCTTGTGTTTTTTTTGTTAATTTTTCTTTAACTAAACGCCGAGTTTTGTATGGTAATTAATAGAGGGTCGCCTTATTTAGGTTTAGCTGAGCGCCAAATTACCTCGCTACGGCACTGCTTAACTCGCTCTATATTTTTTATTTCTAAAAAACCAAATTCACCATCAAGAACTTTCATGTAGCAAAATCAATGTAAGTATTAAAATGATTAGCAGCTGTAGCCGCGTATATTGCAAAACTATGGACTTTAATTCACTGAAATTTATTTGTATGGTATTTATTTAAATAATTAATTGGTTTCCCTACAAAGTAAAAGTAATTTTACGGCAATAAATTTGACGCGGCTTTTGCTGATGAATCTGAATGTTTGTGTAAGTTGTATACGAAATTTATGTTGCTCACTTTATGTTTAGTTGTTTACATTAACGTCGAAAGCACAATGAGTAGAGTTTGTTCTCACTAATCGAGTATTGCATTGTTTGTTCTTAATGTTGACATTTGATTCACATCCGCTGTTAACCGTATTCTTTGTGTAATAAATGCCTCAATTTTACCAATAACAGAAAACGCGGGATTCGAGTTTCGTTTTAATTATTACCCTTCGAATTAGTCCGCACGTCGACCAATTCAATTTACACAATCGAAATCACAGATTGTTATTTCGTACTCTTTCCGAGCCAGTGTTCATTGGCAGTATCATTTTGTGAGATCAAAAACATTTCATCGTAGTGGAAGCGTTATTCCACTGTTCTAGTTAAGAGTTTTATTTAATAAACCCAAGAAGCGAGAAGTTCGTTTAAGAAACAAGGGTAGTACATGAAAAATCGAAAAGCAATAGATAGAGAAAATTGTCTACAGGAAAGTAGTTTCCGGGAGCATTTTCTTCTGGATTCACACTGCACCTCGAGCAATAAATTCAACGAATAATTTTATTTTTTTTTCAGAGTGTAATACAATTTTTAGTTAATAGAGGTTTGTCTGTCGTTCTTAAGCTTTCGTCATTTATCATCGTGCAAGATTTTGTTACACTTTGTCGTAAAATAGAGAAGTAAAGTGAGCTTACGTAATGATATTTTTATTGTAAGACGCTACCTTTAAATGAGTGTTCAAGAATGTAATAATGAAATTAATTCAGTCTTCGGTGATTTTTTAAATTTTCCATTCCATTATTATAATTAATATCAGTGTATGTGCCTCAGTTTTTCTGCAGCCGGACTGCAAGTCCGTTGCACAATATAAATACGTCACCATTATAGAAAATGTCAAATGTGAACAGTAACAAGTCCGTAAAAGAGATTCGCAGTTGGAATATGTGGACAGCAGGAAATAAAAAAGAATGTGATAAATACATCATATAGCTAATGGATAAATGTGGACTGACACTGAATAAAGGTTTAACGGACCCTTTTTAGTGAATTGTACTTTGAAGATGCAGTCGGTCTACATTTAATAAACCTCCCTAAAATTGAAATCACTATTCGCTTATAAAGTTAATGCAAAATGTAATTCTCTATAACATTTCAGACGTTTATTTGAGTTCAAAAAATAGACGAAGCACTTCGCCTGGCTTTCCCATACTTCAAAAATATTAGTATTTTTGCATCAAAATTACTACCATACGTCAGTCAATAAAGTGGGGAAACGGACAGAATTAACATTCACTCAATATTGAAACATGTGTTACAAATTAAATATATAATATAGTAAAAAAGATACTCTCACATTTACAAAGAGGAACAACCTAAAACGCGTTTCGTCCTGAACTCCTAAATAGGACTCTTCAGTTAGGTATAGTTCCTATTTGTAAATGCAAGCAACTACAGCGCTTAAGGCGTGCCAATAATAACATAGACGGTGATACATGTCCCTAGCGACATCTGCATAATGTATGGCGAGGGATTTAGGTAGCAAAGCCACAAATCCACGCAAGATTGGGGTGAACCAGCTAAGATGCTGTCAAACCGCCAGGTGGCCCTCTGAGTGCGATTACAAACTGCATTGTAATAGATCAGGTAAACAAGAAAAATGCTCGCATTTAAAAATAGCAACAACCTCAAACACGTTTCGTCTTTATTAGGACTTCTCAGTTAGATATTCCTATTCCTATTTGTAAATGTGAGCATCTTTTTGTTTACTTGATCTATTACGATGCATTTCGTATTCGTATACAGAGGGCCACCTGGCGGTTTGATACCAGCTTAGACGGTTTACCGCAGTTTAGTTTAGATTTGTAGCTTTGCTACTTCAATTCATCGCCGTTTATTTAATGTAGTGATGGAAAAACACCGAAATGTATTTTTTAGGGCATAAACCCGTGTTTTTTGGAATATTCCCGTGACAATTCCCAATACCTTTTGTCTTATTATTCCTTATGACCAGACATGTTGCATTAAGAAATTAATCATGATACCAAATTGCGAACAATGCAATGCTAAAAAAGAAACATCAATCAAGCTGTACGGGGTGAGTAAAAAGTAACTCATAATACGTCTGTAACCAACTTGTTTTTTAAATGTCACCCTACATATTGTTTGTACGTTTTTAAATTCAGCAATTATTTCTCTTTCTGGTACCTTATTACTCGCGTGGAATCTATAAAAATGTTTTGAAACAAATACCTTCAAGTTCAATAATTTTCCAGTTGCCATATCAACCAAATAAAAAGCGTATAAAAAATTAAACATCAACAAAGCATTTACTGAAATTTAACTTTTATTAAAGCAAATTTTTAATAGGCCCAAATTTAAATTTGGGAATATTCGGGAATTTTCAATAATTCCGGGAAAAAATTGCAAAGTTTCCTTTATGGAAAATTTTCCAGCCGCCCACCAATAATTTAATTTTATTCTACTATTATTTATAAACAATGTAGCTTAAACGCGAAATTTTCTCAAGCCCCACTTGTTGAGAATAAAACAATACACACATTAATTTCGAAATTTCAAAAGTTCTGTTAACGACGTAACAAAGAAATCCGGGTATTGGAATACAGACCAAACGGTGGCCATTTCTTATATCTATTAGCTCGCCATTTTTTAAAGAAAAACGTATTGACATTTTTTATAATATTTTTTTGAATTTAAAAAATATTTTTAAAAAGAGGTTATAAAAAAATGTTTTTAAAGTACCTTTATATAATAACTTTGTATTCCCGTAGGACTATTACGATACCGATTTTTAGAAACAATTAAAATCAATTTAAATTCACATATATTTTATTTTTTTTCACGATCTTCCAATACATTTACGTTTACCGCTAATAATGAATATGATTTAGATGTCTCCGAAATATTAGACATAGCAGGTTGTCCAAACTATTTTGTATTTACGAGATTAATTTTACACTTGCACCGCATTATAACATTTAGAAACTGATTTGCATTAATACGGATATTAAAAAAAAATATCTATGAACATGTACATAATTCACTAATAAACTGATAGTTTTTGTACAACAGTTCATAATCGACTACTTTCATTAATTTACGTTTGTTAAAAAAGCATATTTCCACATTTAAATTAAATAAACACATTCCTATTTTCCATCATGTTGAATATTAATTAAAACGCAGTATAAACAAAGACCAACACACTGCACTATGTAAAATTGAAAATTTGTTGTTGCGTTAGTGAGTTATTTCAACGACGAGTAGACAAAAAATAATAGGGACGTAAACTGTCCACTGTAGACGATAATTAAAGGTTTTCGTGCAGTATGAACTAAATGCCCTTTACAGTTGGACTAAGTAGTTTTCAAACCGAACTCTTCCGTTAGAAAAGCTTTTAAATACTTTACCTAAAATTTGCAGCTTTTACCTACTTAATTAATATGAATATTACAATATATCTATGGTGGTATTTGTCTTACAGAGTTAAAGAAATAAGCTTAAAATGAATAAAGATGTGTATGTTAGAATAAATCAACCATGAAATATTTGTAACAATGTCCGCAGATTTTAAAAATGATAATAAAAATCTTGAGATTTTTGCATGTTGGACAAGGTATTTTGTTGACATGCGAAAGAAGCCGAGTAAGTGTCGCAGAGTTGAATTTGGTGTGGATAAACAAAATTGGTTATGGATGCCATTGTTAGTTGCTATGGTTAACTGCTGCTAGGATAATATCACGCAGAACTGCGCTTTCCAACCACAAGCAATTAAATTTGTTCCAAAATAATAGATTTCATCTTTATAGTCTTAACCTCATACTGTCATACTATTCATTAATCATTCTACGGCGTTAATTAGCGTACTATACGAAACTATAATAAAGTAAATCGTAAAACACTTAAAGTTAATCTATTTTATATAAATCCTTTTGAGTATCGCATAAAATAAATTTGATGTACCAACTCGTGCTTTAGAGGCAAAACGTGCCATAACACCTCTACAAATTTCACTATCTTCTACGCTAAATTCATCCTTACAAACTTTGGAGACCATTCGGTAATTTTATTACAGCAGATATATGCAAATTGTTCGATAGGTTATCTCTCGCGGTAGCAATTTGCAAATTACCGGAATCCCCATGACAACATATGGCCCAGTTACGCTGGGTTAAGTACATCTACAAATCTGCCACAGAGCATTAAATAGAAAATCACCACAGAGCACTCTCGTAGTTAAAAGTTAGGCACCAATCCGTAACCTTATTTTTAGCACTGCACTCAAATAACCTAGATTTTAATAAAATTATTTGAAACAAAACTCAATAAGTAACATGTAGGAAACGAAACTCTACCTGTGACATTATAATATCTAGTGTGATTGAAAGAAGTGGCGGTAAAGTAAGTGTTCATGGTTCATAATCAGCGGTTGCAAAGCGTGGCACGGTGGTACTGCTTACCGGAGCGCGATACGACTCCGGCTCCAACCACAGCAGAGTCCGGAGATCGATTCCTGCTTCGGCGCTCTTAGATCTAACTCCGGATAACACGTGCTCGTTGAACTAGCGTGTTACAGCCACTGACCAAATGCAACCAAAGAACCTGAACCGGAAAACAGTAACCCACTTTTTGGGGCTTTAAAAAATTGCTATGCGTTCCTGTCGATCGTGCTGATAACAAACAAAAATTTCGTATACAAAATAAACCCATTTTCTGTAGGTTACGACCAATGTACTTAAGGGGTGTGGAGTTTTATGACGTGAAATGCTAGATGTATGTGTAATATCGTCGTTGAAAGCTTTCTAAAATAAAATTTTGTCACTAAGAATGACTAAAAAAGCAAAATTCGTAATATAGGTCCTTTATTGTCTATTTGGAAATCATATGCAGCAATTATAATGTTTAAAGTTAAAAAAAAAGTCTTTTAACCAGAAATTAATGTAAATGTTAGTTAAAATAAATATAATTTGGTAATAATACAAACCAATCACTTAAATACAGCATTTTTGAAAATAAATGTTCTAGGAATGAAAGAAGTAATAAAAGATACATGTTTCAGTCAAAGCAACTCAGGAAAAGTACAAAATTTTATTATTTTAAATTAATCAACTTCCACCTGTCATCTGTTATTTTGTATACGTAATGTGATTCGTCGCTGCAATCCTAATTTTGTACGGAAAGCGGAAGGACAATTTGAGAGACTCTTGAATTCTTTCATTTATGTTCTGCGGTTTATTGTAAAACCCTTGTTTTTTGGGCGTCCAGTTCGCGAGCAAGCGATACGGGGTTCACATCCCGATATCTTCATGGGTGTTTGCGTCTGTCTGAATATAAGTGTTAAATGGGGAGCTACGACCGTAGCGGTTAAACGTCCGTATGCATGTCCAACGAAATAAAAAACAATATAATAACACCAAAATTTTTCACATAACTCCATAGAAAAATCCAGATGAGTTAAGGCAGGTGATTGTACAACAATAGAACGTGTTTCGTATTTTGTATTCAAGCAACGTTGTTATAAATTGTACAACTCTCACATTTGAACAACATAAACTTTACAGCTTACATTATTATTCCACAAAAAGCTTATGTTTTGCGTTTAAAAAATCCAATGTTAATTTTACATAAGACAAAACGCCCTTCTATATTTTATATTTTTTAAATAGTAAGTCTTAAGTAACTAGTAACTACTTCACAAAACCATAAATTACCGACTTAAACCTTTCAAAAAGCCCAAAAATGCAAATTAAAAATCATAATTTTAAATTATTTAAATACTAGCAGAACCCGTAGGCTACGCCCGCTGTGTTTCTTTTGTAACCCTAAATGTTTCCACAGCTAAGTCTGTCTCAGTTTTGAGAGCTGCTCCCAGGCAGAGAATCCCGTGAAAACCCGAAAGAAAATCCAAAAAAAAAACAGAAAAACAGTTAGAAATATGTTAGTTAAACGTATTATGTTTTAGAATTTTCAGGGAAATGCTTTAACACAGATGTTTAAAATGTTTTTGGAACTAATAAATACCGCCAAAAAATATTTGTTGGACATTTGCATATAATTCTGAAATAAAATTCGCCCTTTTCATATAAATCGATCAGCAAGAAAAAAAACTTTTTTCAGGATATGATCTTTCTAAATTATACTGTGATCCACCAACATAAAAATACACGTGCTTTTGTTTATGGGAGGTTTTTGTAGTGGTTCTTTTCTTCGGGAAATAATTAAACCGGAGTTGTTTTAAACATAGCTTTTGTTCAGAGGATTTCGGCGAGTGTTTTTTCTCTCAACGGTTTTCCCAGCGTTTCAGTTGTGGGCCCTTTGTCAGGAAGTTTTTCTCCATAAGCCGGAAATGACCTTCAAAAACAGAAGTTATGTGTTTTTTAAGGCATGTTGTTAGTGTAATGTTGTGGCTATTTTGTTCTGCTGCTGACGCCGCCGCGACGAGGCTTGGGTCTCGACAGACAGAACAGACGTAGAGAGCATTTATCGGTATTTGGATATTGTGTAACACATACAACCTTTAGTAATAAGGTAGATGTTCTTGTCTATTTTGAGTGAAATATGACGTGTCGATTTGTCATGCATCTTCAGACAGTGTAAAAGTTATCAAAACAGCACGATGCGAGTTAAGGGTTGAATTAGTTCATTTTATTTCATTGCAGCGGTTGTTATAGCTCCCAATAGTTAAAGCAGTAAAGTGTGGTTATTTGTAAACATGACCTAACATTGTCAAACACGTCACATTCTTGTATAATGTCTTATGAGTCAAATATGGGTGTCATTTTAAACTCGCCTAGCGCGGAACCATATCTTTAGCACTAAACAATGTATAACTAAAACACTCGTAATAGTGAACGTTTATGTAATTTATTGCCGATAAACTTAGAGGAGATGCAAGAGACCGTCGGCACAAGATCAATTTTTGCAGTCGACTTTTTATAGTCTAAACATTAGACACTCACTGCGTTTAATACACAAATAGATAGATAGATAGATAGGTAAAGAGATAGATAGATAAATAGATGTGTATATAATTTTAATCTGAAACATAAGCAAAACGTATTGTATCACATATCTGCAGATTTCTGCCCCCAATTTCATCCTTCAGAAATGGTATCATTCGAAAGAAAAAATTCTTCCGCATACGTTGGTACCCAAAACTTTTCAATTAATCACTTTATTTAAAAAAAATCTTTATTAAGAAAATTATTTAGAATAAATCAAGTTTTTAGGCGGATACAAATTCTCCGAAGGTCAATATTTTTCGTAGACCGACAAGTAAATTCCCCCGATAACTTGAGGGTTGGGAATTTGGGGATTATCGAGCAGTGGTAATTGCTTTCATTTGATTATACAAAAGTGCATACAATTCAATATAAATTTTCCCCCAAAACATATCATTGCTGATTTTCAGAGAGCAATACATGAGAAAATTGATTTCTTCCCTGATTCCAATACATTTGGTTGTTTGTTTCATCTGACACAAGTATGGTACAGAAAAGTTTTCTAGTTAGGACTATCGAAACAATACCAAGACAGCGACTCTGCAACTGGGCGTTGATTTCGCTATCTAGTCTATTTGGCTTCCCATTGCTTCCACCCCTCTGAAGTCAGCGACTGCTTCACTTTAGATTTCATGGTCTTTCAACCTCAAGGAGACAAAATTTGGATAAATCTGTAGATAATTTAATAGACAATTAGTTACATCTAGATTCACATTTTCCTTAACACATGTAGGCCAAAGCTTAATCAAGTATAGCACGTACCACCAATGTCTTGGATCGTTTTACTCGCCGTTTAATGTCAGTTTTTATTTTTTCTATCCACCTACTTCTAGTTTGTTGATACACTGCCAAATTTTCAGCCATAATACAGAGTCTAATTTTTTTTAAATAGGCAACACACAATGAAACCCTCGGATCCCTATGCATTTCTACCATTTTTTTCTAAATTGAGATCAGAGTTGCTTTACAGTACATGTATCTACTAATGATTAAGTACAAATTTAAGGTTACTTTAATAACTCAAATTAAATATTTGACAACAATAACTACAATAATTTAATAGGAACAATTGTCTGGAACATAGTACAAAAACTAGCAAAGCAGGTGTTCAAATTGCCTTCCCCCTTCGTTTTCGCAGAGTATAATTCTTCTACGCATCGAACCTCTAACACGAGCTAACATTTCCGGTGTGATAGAGCGACAACATTGAATTATCCTTTCGCGTAGATGTTCTTTATTTCGAATGGGCACTTCATAGATATCATTTTTTACTTTGCCCCACAAAAAGAAGTCTAGCGGAGTCAAATCGGGACCACGGACAGGCCAAGGATGCATCATCCCTATGAAAATGCGGAGGTGCACCATCATTTAAAAACCACATGCTAGTCCGTACGTTTTGAGGAACTGTTTGGAGGAGAGCCGGTAGTTCATTAATTAAGAAATTTAAATACATTTCACCATCTAAATTTCCATTAAAGAAATGTGGACCTATTACAAAATCGCCAATAGTACCGCACCACACATTAAGAGAAAAAATTCTCTGAAAATGAGTTATCCTGATCCAGCGGGGATTGTCATGGGCGTGGCAGTTATGTCGATTAACCATGCCGTTGTTTGAAAACCTCGTTTCATCACAGAATAATACCATACTTAAAAATTCCGCATTGGCGTTTAATTGCCGTCTAAAAAATTGACAATACTGAACACGATGCTCATAATCCCTATCTTCAAGATGGTGTATGGTATAAACATGGTAGGGGTGAAATTTGTTCGCCTTAAGAATACTGAAAACAGAACCTTTGCTAATGTTTAAGGCATTTGCAATCGCTCTTTGACTTGTATGGGGATTATCCATAACCATTTCAATTACTTTGCCGTGCCCTTACTTTTGGTTTTGAAAATTGCCCATACTCTTGTAAATTCAGAAGAAGCATTCTAAATGTTTTGTCAGTTGGAATTCATCTACATTGAAAGCGTTGCGCATACAAAGTACTGGAAGCATTCGCATTTTTTCGACATTCACCCAGAATTAGAAGCATGTCCACTTTGTTAGCGTTGGAATACATTTTGCACCAAAGATTAGTGATCGATAATCTTTGTTTTGCACCGTTCACGTAATGTGGCTTAACGAATTTGATTAGTAAACTGTCAAGTTAATGCAAACATGATTGCCCTGATCTTAATTATAGAAATATTTTGTTTTAAAATAATAGTCGGCAGTGACTTGTATTGTGTGTTGCCTATTTAAAAAAATTTAGGCTCGGAGTTTTAAAATGGGCACTCTGTATAACAAGTGATATGATTAATATCGATGATATTATCGAGTTGAAACCGAGCTGCAGATTCAACAAGTGCGAATGCACGAGTTGAATGTGCTGCTTCGGTTTTAACGAGAATTGGCAACTTTTTTGCATTCGTTTTTCCTTCGTAAACGACTATTTCCCAAACGATTGTAGAAATATGATATTAGAAAGCGAAGTGTTTTTGGAAAGAAAATACGTTGCTATAATTTTAGAAATACATCTCGATTAAGTTTTGTAAAATCAATGTCATATTACAATAAAATAACTTTGTTACGATTTTCACTACTTGCTCTAGTTTAAATTTGTTAATTATTAAATTATAATTAGACGTAGGATGTAACAAATAGAAATATTCACTTTCAATTTTCTTTTTGGTTTATTTTGTTGCATGTGCAATACTGCAATAAAATATGTAATTGTATACATTTTCAGTGTAAATGTACAGTACGTACGTATGTATGTAGAAGACGTGAAGTTTCTATTAATAATTATCATAATAAAATGTTCCAAAGTTTTACCGTACAAAAGTAAGAAGTAACTTAACTGAAGATTACAACGTGACCAATTTAACTGTCGATTATAGCCAGATTAAGTTCGGAATTAAAATCTGACTATGGAAGGGACTTAAAACCGCCGAAAATTTTATGGGGCACGCGAATTCGGGACAGAATAATTTTGAATGTTTAAATTTTTCTTTATCTAACATTTCTTTGCTGTATGTTTTTTTTTCATTATCAACTATTGCATTAATATAATATGAGTCTCTTAATCGTGCAACCTGCTAATATTTTGTTTATCTGGAATGCTTGTAAGCACTTTAACAATTCGTCCGCAGTTCAGCACATGGATTAACGATCCTTTTAGGTATTTAGCTACCTGATTAAATTTGATCCGCAATTCGAGCGAGCCGAATTTTTAAGTATGAGTTGCCATCGCCTGTCAATATTCAAATTTTGTATTGCTATTATTACGAATAAATGCAATTTAAACTGTACATGAACTCCCTGTTCGCTTCTGAAAAAGTTTATATAATGAAAAATTAGATTATATACCGAGTCTGGTCAAGACCTTCTCTAATATATTTTTTGTGTAACCGTCGGTACATGTTCCAGATTGAAACTATACCCTCGGTAGAACAAGCAGCTCTGCTTTGAAATTGAAACAATGGAAGGTCAGGTGCTACTAAACTGTTAAATTAATTTCCAACCTACTGTTTACGCTGTTCAAATATATTCAATTGAAAAATTCGTTGTTTTTTAATAAGAATTGTATGCACATTGATGACAAAATATAGCTTATAAAATGGTTATACAACGGTAGTAGCTTAAGGGAAACACGAATATTAATTTAAAAGCTCTTAAACAAAACATTTTCCATTGTTTTAGCTTCCAAGCATAGCTGTTAATTCTATTTAAATAATCTGAAATTATTAGTTTTTAACTTTATTAATTAAAGCAGTTTAGTGGGACGGTTAAAAAAATTAAAAACACTAATTGGTTGTGCTTCCTGTTCACTTTAACTTTCTTTACAACAGTCCCTTTTCTATACAATTACAAACTTAATGCAATAGTTTCAAGTTTTAGCTATTTGTTCAATAATGTGTTTTGTTGAAATAATTTGCTGGCATATTAAATTTTGTTACAAATCTATTTCGTACCATCATGTTGAGTATACCAGAACGCACCCAAACGGTATTTTGGAAAATAAGAGGATGATTACCATATAATGAAGTTAAAAATAAGTTTCTAGGTAAGTTTCCCGTGCGGAGTCATGTAAACAAATTTCAACGTTCTGGTTCTATTGCTGATACTTAAAAATCCGGACGGCAATCGGCATCGCACAGAAAGAATACAAGTCGTACAACAAGAAACAGAAAGAAGTACGAAAACGGTACGTGCTATTTCAAGCCAATAAGACATTCCAGTTTAAACAGTTCTAAAAATTTAAAAATTCCATCTTAACAAACTTATTACTTTATAGAACTGCCTGCCATACTAGGACAACTTAAGGGATATAGTCACGCAAACGAAATCTAAAAATTAAATTCAAAGTACGAAGAACTTTATCTACAACATGCCGTGCGATTGTGGAAATCAATATCGAGGAAACCAACAGACCCCCAAAACTAAGAATATCGGAGTACAAAAAAATACATAAGAAATGGCGAAACAGGGTAGTCTAAAACAGCGGATCACGTCTGGACTGACGACCACATAGATCCAATGGGATAATACTGGGTGATCGTAAAAAACATGATTCAGAGCAGGCCATGGCCGAAGTGTTAAAGTTGGCAATACTTAATATAAGCCAATTGTCAATTGTTGACAGCTGTAAAAATTTTTGGTTAAATACATTAAGTTAAATGTATCTAACCAAAAATTTTTTCATTTTTTTTACGATCACCCGGTACTATAACAGCCAAAGAAGAAATGCGAACACGCAGGAAACTGAAAAAGGCTACATACAAAATAGCACTGGCAGAACAACCACTAAAGCAAGCCAGTGTGGAAGTAAAACACATTTAGATGCCACTTCTACGCAAATAAATTCAAAAAATTAAGAACTACTGCACATAAACAAAAATTCGAAAACGTAACTTAAATATAACTTCCAACATCAATATAGTGGATTCGATGGTCTAGTGGCCAAGCTGCAAAAGCGACCCGGGTTCAAATCCTGGTGGCACTAATTTCAAAAATAATAAAACTGCTCTTCTCAGGACCAAATGCGCAAAAGCGTAAAAGGATGGGCTCAGGTTTCATATTCTGGAAATGTTTCTGACCAAATTACAACATTTTCGGTACCCAGCTTGCATACTACTGTCGAACGTGGAAATAATTAAAATTATATCAGTGGCAGCGACTTAAAAAAACCTTAAATCTTTCCTCTAAACTTTACAGTAACCTTTCATAACTGATCATAAACTACGTATACACCACAAGAACCAAACAATTAAACGCGATGTATACACTCTAGAGTAAAGCACTATTGGTTCACTTTAATTCGATTGTTTAGTCCTTGGAATAAAGTTATATCAACAGCAAAACATGCATTGTAAACAGTAGTAGGAGGCTAACAGAAGAACTAAATGCTAGTTTTTTTTTATTTTCTAGTATAAATTATGACAACCTCAGTTTAAGTTGTGATCTCTTTTCCGATTTGTAATTAAATAGTTTTTTTTTAAAATACAGCACCCGTCCACACAAGTTACTAAAAACCAGATACGTATTTCAACAGCAAAGCTATCATCATCAGTGGTAAACGGACACACACTCAGTGTCAGTTTACCACTGATAATGATAGCTTTGCTGTCGAAATACGTATCTGGTATTTAGTTACTTGTGTAGCAGGGTGCTGTATTTTTCAAGTGTTGTTATTCCATGTTTCACGTGATTCTTCTTTAAAAAGTTTATATTTTATAAAAAATGGTTAACGACTATAGCAATTAAGTGTGCATGTGCAAAATGCGCAGCATATGAGAACCAAAATTGCTCTTTTTTTTGTTTTTCTGTATTTACCAGGTTGGAAAAAATAGGATTTAGTGCCAATATAGTCCCCGCACCATAATACTAGTACTAACGGTGTATGCGCAGTCATATACTATACTGACATTCTTTTTGATTACGACAATTTGTGGGTACCCTACTGTAATATAGACGCGCTTAAAAAGAAGCCGAGATTTGTACTCTACGCATATCTAGTAACCGACTTGCACAAGCGCGATGTCTCTACCACACCCACCATGGATTTTTTGTTACTTAAAACTCGGTATGACGGTTTCAAATGTCCATAGCAACAACTCTTTATTGAGTGAGAAACGGTGAGAGATTTTGCTTTTGTCACTTATGTGAACAATTGAATTGAGTAATTGCCACAAAAACAAGAAAGTCCGACACAATGTACCAGAAACTTATTTAGAACTTCATCTTAGAATAATTCTCTTATTCTGCAAGATCTCAGTTCCACGAGTTCTGGGATACTTAACAAGATGGTTTTAAAAAGATCTGTAGCAAAACAGCAAATTATTTCAACAAAATATATATATATATCAATTTTATAAACACACATTTGTAAGCTAACTATAGACTTTTTGCCGCCCCTAGGCAAAGATATATAAAGCCTCCCCCCCCCCCCCAAGCTCTAGAGCAGGAATAGGATTTTACGGAAAAGTCTATGTATCTGCCTGCATAAATAATTATATATTTAAATTTTACTAAAAAAAAAAACAACGAACAATGAAAAACGGAACGGAACTGAAATTCGCATATAACGAAAAAAAATATGCAAAAGTAAAATCATACAATTTAAGCTACGTGCACCTATGATTTTTTCAGTTCAAATGCATGTCTACGAATTGCACCCCGAACTGTCAATTTCTATGTATTAACAAGCGCGGCGCCGCGAGTTTGCGCAGTTGGGCGGAATAATACAATACGAAACAAAAATGTGAAATGACCGTAGGCTGTTAGATGCAGTCGTGTTCGATGGGTTCAGAATTTGGGTAGGCAATAGCAAAAATTATTTAACATTAAGATTTTTTTTTTTAAGAATTATGAAGCCGTGCGTGAGCACGACCCCATAATTCCCATCCCACCCCCTTACCCGGGCTCAGCACACTAAGTGCTATTCACCGGTCTAACATGCCCCACCCCTGAAAGACATGCAACCCAACATACACACCTACATACACCATCCATGGACCCGCTGGATTTAACTTATTCAAAAAAATTACCAACGGGCAGTGGACTCAAACCTACTGCCATTGGGAGTCTAGTTTCAAAGCCTGGGGCTTTAACCACTAGATGACCCGCCGCCGCCCCAACATTAAGATTAAAAAGTAGAAAAATTACGGCAACTTCAATTTACCGAGACCTGTTGTTAAATGAATTAACCTACGCATAAAAATCCCCGTTAATTTTCACTTTGTCATTATGCACTTTAATATGATAACGTAAATCTTCGTCTAAAGCCAAGTTAAGGCGTGATATGCCAAATAATGTTAATCTAGCAGTTGCCGATAAATGTTCTTTGGTTGAAGCACGTTTTATAATTGCAGCTGAAAGATTTTTTAAAACAGAGTATCGTGTTTCAGACTATATTTTTGAGGGGTTAGATATATGAAAATAGTAAGTAATTCTAGCAAAATTGCTTATTTTTAATATCGGTACCGGTTAGCCTGTCCATTCTTTAATACCATTTAATATTAAACGATCTAGATTTCTTCCTACTGTCTGTCTGTTCATTTTGGAGTACACCGTTCATGATTTTTATTTCTATTTATTTTTTGTAAGAGTATCCAATAATATCTCTTTTAAGCTGGGCAACGAGAATTTCCATATTTACTGCAAATTTGCAAACTACGTATGAAGTAAATAAACACACAATGGCTGCACGTTGCATCTAACAGCCGCGGAAGCGGCGCAAGTAAAATAAAAACTATAGAGGCCGTACCTTTGCAGTGCCTATTACGTTATAAAATCCGTACTATTTCTTAGCGTCTGACCATTGCATTATTTTATTAATGTGCATGCAAATGTATTAAGAATAATACGTTGGTTGATTGTGTAGTAGCTGGAATCATTTGGCCCAATAAGCTGGGCCTTCGCGTATTCGAAGCCGTTTTTAAACCGTATATTTATTTGTAGCCTATTTTTTAATGATACGCGGTGGTAATAAAAAGTAAAAACTGTATGTAAAAACAACTTTTTTTCATTAAAAGTCGGAATTTGGTTTTTTGTTTGAAAAGTTGTGGGTAGGCAGGCTATACCCTGCCTAACAGGACGGTTATACGTTTCTGTTACAAAAAAATTCAACGCAATATCTTTCTTATATCTTTTCGTACACTTTTTTTAATCCTTTTATTGCATTTCATTGTTTTTATTTTATTTTCAACAGGTTTTAATCGCCTCTGAAATTTTGCCGCCTTAGGCGGCTGCCTGCTTGCCTGCTGCCTAAAGCCGCCACTGCCCATAATGTTTTCAAATTTGTCTGCATCCGCTAAAAATTGCTTTTATGTACAATACTTAACATGTTTTTTACATATACATAATGTGGCCATCAACACTTTTGGTTATGACTTTCGAAACCATAATAAATGCGCATCGTACAGGTTTAACTCGAGTAAACGGTGAAACGGTGGTTATACGAGTACTTATATGTAAGTATGCACGTAGATATTACTAGTTAACACGAATTTCATTGCTGCTTGTTGTATATTTCTTTGTTTACCTGTTTAACAATTTTGCGTTCCTCGAAATATTGTACCTAATCCGTTATTGTGACCTTAATACATGTTGAAATATTAAAAATGATATGGTTTGGCACATAATTATAAAAACAATAAATATTCTGAAGGTAACACTAAATTTTTAAATTCTGAAAGAAACAGTTGTACAAAATCGAGTACAAAATACAACATATATAATATCACGTGCAGTCTGTTGAAGTGAGAATTTTAACATACATGTATATGGAACGCCATATTGCTATTTATTTGAAAGTTAAAAGCAAGATTGCTAGTAATATATAGTCGAGTATTTTGTTTACATTTAGAACAACATGGTTGGTTTATGAAACAAAATTTAAGGTACAGGTTGTTTTAAATATTGCAATAGCTCTTCAAATTTTCAATGGAGTACATTGAAAGCTGCAACAAATAATGAATTCTTACTATATGCGACTGTTGTGGTAAACAATCTACAATAAAACAACAATCTACATTTGTTGTAAACCACACAATACACGACCATTGTTGCAAATAACCGAACTGAAATCAAATTAGACTGTTGCTGTGAACGATATTATTTAAAACAATATTACAATGCTGTTATAAATATTCGTAATTGAAGCAACTACAGAATAAAAACGATACGCGACTAGCTGCTGCTGCAAATAAACAATTATCGCAATATGCGAGTGTTGTAGCAATTCGAATTAATACAATGTGCGACTATCGCTGTAAATGTAGAATTGAAGCAACCAACTACTTACCGAATTAAAACGACATACGACTATTGCTGCAAATAATACATTACCGTAATAGATGCCTGTTGTTGTAAATCGAATTAATGCAATGCCAGATTGTTGTAAATAATGATTTGAAGCAATACCAAAGGACTGGCGAAACGCGAATTCAAACGACACCCGACTATTGCAGTAAATATCAAGTGATTTTACGCAATATGCGGATATTGTTGCAAATCGAATTAATACAATGTGCGGCTATTGCTGAAAATAATGATTTCAAGCAACACCGTACTGTTGGTTTAAATGCAGAGCAAATAAGGAATTTATACAATGCCCCATTTAATACAATTGTCGAATTCGAGCAACACCCGACTATCGTTCGAAATAAAGTCAGCAGTTGGCCAACCTGTGTCGCATTAAATAGCGTTAGTGATTTTACTTTTAAACTGGGGAGTTGCCTGAACCACAAAATCACTAGGACGCTAGATAGTAGACAGCAAGGGTTTATTACTTGGCTATACTCGAGGATATAAACCCTTGCGGTCTACTATCTAGCGTCCTAGTGATTTTGTGGTTCAGGCAACCCCCCAGTTTAAAAGTAAAATCACTAACGCTATTTAATGCGACACAGGTTGGCCAACTGCTGACTTTATTTCGAACGATAGTCGGGTGTTGCTCGAATTCGACAATTGTATTAAATGGGGCATTGTATAAATTCCTTATTTGCTCTGCATTTAAACCAACAGTACGGTGTTGCTTGAAATCATTATTTTCAGCAATAGCCGCACATTGTATTAATTCGATTTGCAACAATATCCGCATATTGCGTAAAATCACTTGATATTTACTGCAATACTCGGGTGTCGTTTGAATTCGCGTTTCGCCAGTCCTTTGGTATTGCTTCAAATCATTATTTACAACAATCTGGCATTGCATTAATTCGATTTACAACAACAGGCATCTATTACGGTAATGTATTATTTGCAGCAATAGTCGTATGTCGTTTTAATTCGGTAAGTAGTTGGTTGCTTCAATTCTACATTTACAGCGATAGTCGCACATTGTATTAATTCGAATTGCTACAACACTCGCATATTGCGATAATTGTTTATTTGCAGCAGCAGCTAGTCGCGTATCGTTTTTATTCTGTAGTTGCTTCAATTACGAATATTTATAACAGCATTGTAATATTGTTTTAAATAATATCGTTCACAGCAACAGTCTAATTTGATTTCAGTTCGGTTATTTGCAACAATGGTCGTGTATTGTGTGGTTTACAACAAATGTAGATTGTTGTTTTATTGTAGATTGTTTACCACAACAGTCGCATATAGTAAGAATTCATTATTTGTTGCAACTTTCAATGTACTCCATTGAAAATTTGAAGAGCTATTGCAATATTTAAAACAATTAACCTGAAACTTTGTTTTATAACACAAACACCTATGTTAGATTTATATTTGAAATTTTATAACTACATGATGTATTATAACATAAAGTTTATTTGTACTAAACAGAGAAAACGGTCTTATTAATAAAATAAATGTAAATTTTACAATAGCTTACAAATGTTCGGAACAAATAACTCGTAGATTGTTTTAAATATAACGATACCAGCTCTGGCGTTAAAAACAACACATTAAGAATTGCTACATATGCTCATTTTCCCCAATATGTGCATAATGTCGGAATTAAGGAAATAGAACATTGTTCCACTATTGCTTTATTACGGTATGTTTTGGCAAACTTTCGGTTACAGCACCTAGTTATTTATATGGAAGCAGGCGAAACAAGTGTCGAATTAGAGCAATAGCCCAACATTGCTATAATTTAATATTTACGACAATAGTCGTATATTGTAAAAATTCAATATTTGCAGCAATTACTAACGTGATGATTTAAAAACTTGAAAGGGTTTTGCAATATTTAAAGCAATACCGTAGAAACTTTGTTTTGTAAATACTACTATATTGTTTTAATTGTAAATGAATTAAACCAACTAGATGTTGCTCACAATTTTGTTTTAAACTTTTGAATAAATAGTAATATGGCGTTCCATACATGTACGAGTTGCAGACGTACGGAAACATCCTTTCAGGATAGTTTGACAGGCGATATTTTAAAATATTAATAAAATTCGTGCATAACAAAACTATTATACACAAGCTATACTGGCGGCTCTCAGCCCATACCCTTGATCACGTCAAAGCGTAGAATGCACCGGTTTTCACACCTAGTTTTTCAGTGACCGAACCTGACCCCTAGGGGGTTGCCAACTATCCGGAATCCTTCCGGATTTTAACGCTTTCAACTAGAAAGCGTAAACGCCCCATGCCAAGCACCATTTTATAGCTAGCAGTAGTGAAAATGTTAATCTGCTTTACGATAAGCTTTCGCCCGTGTGTATTTTCAAGTCATTGCTACACTTAGATCGCTTTGTTATATGAAGCTGACAATTGTATAAATTAAACGATATTATTACTAAAATTGAACATTTCTATTCACTCTGCCGTAATTAATATGCCTGAAAACTATCGTAAACACCTACGACAAAGTTTAATTAAGAAAAGCATACTTCACATATAAACTTATCTATAAATCCTTAGACGCAGTTTCGAAATTAGTTAATCTCCTACTGGAGAATCTCGTTTAAAATACCACTGCACCCCATTTTGGTAGGAAGCGTTATCCCTTCTTTACACAATACAATCATCAGCAAAGATTAAAAGCTTTCTAACGTTGAACGCCATTTTAGAACATGCTTTCAACATAATCCTTATTTAAGAGAAAACAACATATTAATAAAGTCACGCCTTATTAGTTGATTATTTTGGTAAAAACTTGTTGTACGAAAAATTAAACTTGGCAAACACAGAACTGCATAAATTTTGTAATACTAATTTTGTTGCATCAATACTTATGCAACCTATTATTTCAGCTGAAAGCCCATGGTTAATCGTAATTTCCGTAATACAATTTAATTCTGCTTCATTTACTTCTGTTGACAAAGGAATTCAATTACCAGTATGAACTAACGAAGCAATCATGTTTTGATGTAGACAGTTCTCGTGCCTCTGCAAATATAAACCTAGCGGAGGTGATGGCTTGAAAATATACAGGTAAGTACCTACATCACTAGAGCGCGGATTTTAAGCATTTTGCTTGTGCACTATTATTGTAAGCAAATGAAAATCCATTTGTATCTCCACGATTCATGAAAAATGTTTGCTTATTTTCTCTATTTTGCTTATTTTGCTGCTTATATTGCTACTTCAGCCGCTTACATGTGCTTATTTTAGCTTTTATACAGCTACTTGGTGCTTTTTTTTATAAATAATTAAACTATTGCATATTTTAATTTGAAAAATATAATGTTAAAACATTAATTAATTTGCTATTTTTTGGTACGAACGACTCGGCGAATAATTTACCGAATGTTTACACCACATTCTACAAATCTCCTGCTAGACTAAACAAACATCCCTCAGAGAAACAAACAGTGCGCTCGGGGAATCACCACGTTCGGTGTTCTATCGAAAGCAACACACAATAGTATATCGCGTTTATTTGTAAAAAGATTTAAAACATAGATTTTTGTCTTTTGTTAACTTTAGTAATCCAGAACATTTTGCAGAGCTTAATAACAACTCATTTTTCCACAAAAATTGAATTATCTCGAAAATCGTTGAATTTAGCGACTTTCAACATCTGTACCTTTTTTTTTTGTTCCTGTGGGTTGAGCTACCTGTCGGGCGCGTCTCCAGGTGGCAGATAGAAGAACGGCCTCCACTCATGGAGAAAGATTAGAGATGGCTATACGGTGCGGCTCCTCTGAGATTAATCTCCTGGTTTGTAGGTCGCTAAAGCCACGGCCGCGGCCCAGCTCACGGCTCAAACGGTTAACCGCCTGGTGAGATAAAGAAACTTGGAGGCCAGGCACAGTATCGACAGAGGGGATGGAGCCTTGGCTTAATCGCCCGGTCCGCGTGGATTAGGTACCACTATAAAAACTTTCGTAATCTCAATATTTCGCGCGCTGAAAAGATGCATGGCCGAGAGGATCCTTGGTCACGAGCGGCAAACCAGGCGCACCCCGAATGCCGTCTCCAAGGTTCTCCGAGTTAAACTATTGCCGACCAGGCAACGAGGGACTGGCTGGAGCAAAAGATAGCAATGCACAATGGGAAGGTGCGAAACTTAGCGTATGCGACGCCAAGAACGTGCCTAAACCTATTAGGGGGTTGATATGGATTCCGGAGTCTCCAGAGAAACCGAAAAAAGTACTTAAACGGCTTAACGTACAGAATCAAGGGATTTTGAACAGAGACTTGAAAAGTAGTAGATAAGAAGCCTGATCCGAAAGGGCAGCAGCTTATTATCGTTATGGAGGGGGAATTATGATACAAGATTCTAGAACTACCACCCTACTTTTTTTAAAGCCCTAGGGCAGAAGAAGGGTAAATATGAGGCTATGGAAACAGACGAATCGGGCTCGGCGTCATCATCGACATCTCCAGAGGCAGAACTAATGCAGGAAGAGGAACTGGAAGAAGAACCTCGTAAAGAACCTCTGGCAAAATCTTCGCCATAAAAATCCTCAACGTAATTGTAAAGGCGGCAACCGCTGCTTTACAAACTTTTGTGTTGCAACGAGGCATAGACCTCACTCTAAATCAAAACCCTACGGCTGGCTGAAGACTGAGAGCATGTAAGCCCTCACAAATGACAGCCTAGAGTCTGTATACTAGCAAAGAAAAGGCTTAATCTAATGCGCTCTGAGGGTTATGTACTAGGTGGCAGCCAGAATGAGTATTTAGAAAAGTAAATAAGAACGTTTAAATGTGCACAGATTCATTTAACACACTAATATTAAATTAGGAATACAGCAAAATAACACTTCCAATTAAACACGCTTAACGACTAAATGCTAGGGCGACTGACCAGGAAGTGATTGGGGTACTTGTTAGGCTAAGTGGTGTGCGTGATGTTGCAAGTGTACCGCCCTTACTATTGCCACTAGAAATTCTAACTAACTAAAGTTCCCTACAAGTATATTTATGGAAGGGAGCGAGAGACACCTGTTGGTCAGATCCGCATCCCTTTGGTATAATCTCTCAATAAACGTGAAAAACTTTTTATGGCTCACATCACTATTCCCATTATTGTATCACATCGTTATGCCGTCTTAAACTAAAATTAGGTAAAAATGCACTACAGGGTGATTTAAAAGTGTTGTTGTTTTAATAAAGGGGTGATGAAGCTCTTCAGTTTTATTAATTTTAAATTTTAAGGGTTAGGAGTAGTTTTAAGGGGGGTGGATTTCGTAAGGGTGAATTGTAGGGTGTTTAAGAGGTGTAGCTTTATTAAAAAGGATTATTCTGGTTATTTTTATAAATATTCAATATTTTGGGTTGGGGTGTACTTATGGGTGGTTTGGAGGTTGTGCTGATTCGCGCCAAGAAGAAATCTCCTAGAGATAACGGGTTCATAGTCAATATTCTAAAGTTTTAAAAAATTACTTAAAATTGATGTATTGAGCAACAGTCTCGCACCCCCCCCCCCCCCCCCATTGTTTAAAACAATCATTTCGTTATACAATATGTAATATTTATTCGTTGCAACTTCAACATCGATTTTTCGCTTCGGAGCTTTGTTGCTTACCGTCTTTTTATCGACTACTTAATTAAACAGTTTAGGTAAGCGACCAAAAAGAGCTAGAGTGTTGCTTTATCATCAAAGTCAAAATTCCCGTATTTTAGAGGGAAAACTCATAGGCGGGTGAGTGCATAGCGGTAGGGATATCGCGCTTGCTCAGATAAGCTATTTAATATGAATAGAATACAAATGCTTTTTCTAGTGCGCCTATATTAATCTCGAGTACCCCTACCCAACCCCCCTTATGGTTTAAAGAAGTCTTATGGTTTCAAGACATCTAGTATTTTCTAAATACAAACGCAGACACACGGACGGACAGAAAGACAGACACACACACAGCACTGCTTACACCCGCTTCATCTGTCTTTCGAAACCGTGTTTATTAGTCAAAATGTTTGCCACAAAATGACTTTTATAGGAATAACTTTGAATATCGGAGTCGGCCAAAGCAAAAGAACTTCGATTGCAGATAAGATTTAATCATAGTCCTTGACAATGAGTACGTATTCTTCCTATAATAGCGATACTCTTTATAGCGAGGAATGTAAAAAACCATGTTCAAATATGTTTAAGATGCCTGTTCATGTTAATAATAATCGATAAAACTTAAATATGTAAAATACTACTCGTTAGCTTCTATAGAAAAAAAATTGTTTGCCTCTGCACGTTTCCCGTCACCTATTTCCAAACTGTTAACGTTGGAAACCATCCCAATCAATTTTATATTTTTTAACCACATATTGATCCAGTTGGCCGTTTAATACTAAATAGTAATATTCCTCTCCAATCTTCTCGCTTCTTTATTTTATTTTTTTTTAATATTTAATTTAGCCGTTAAGAATTGATTTGTATACAGTGTTTTGCCTGCAGTTAAGTATTTATTTGTAGTTATTACTTTGGTTTTGCATTAATAGCAAAGTGTATAAGATTAAGTGACTGCACTTCCCTTATTCTCAGCGGCTGGACCGGCGACGCAAATGTAACGGTAAGTTATGCATGCAATGCAACAAACTAGGCCGACTTGGAGCACGTTTGGGCCTAGTTCGCGCCAAATTGTGTGAGTTACCAGCGTCAATTGTCAGCATTGATCATTGAATAATCGTTTCGTTACAATAATTTAAAAAAAAATGGGTCGTAAATGTTGTGTGCCGAAATGTAATTCCGGTTACAAGACCTGCACAGAGAAAGTTGCCTTTTTTTCAATACCGAAAGATGAAATCTTACGTGCTAAATGGGTGCGAGCTATTCCCCGAAATGATAGACCTTTAATACACAGTGATTCTGTATGTGAAAAACATTTTTTGCATGAGCAAATTCAAAGAACTTGGAGTATAGGAAACACAACAGTAAGTTTAAATTTTTATTTCTAATTGGTTTTATCGATTTGTAATTATACATTTTAAAATATTACCTCTTATAAAATAGCGTACATATAAGTATCCACAATTAAACAAAGATGCTATACCGCATATATTTCCGAACTGTCCAGCGTATTTGACAAAGGTTACTAAAAAAAGGCGAATAATTACTAAATGTGATATTAAGGAAGCAAAAAAAGTAAAAGCAGAAAATTTAGAATCATTGCCATCAACATCAAACATGATTTTTGAATTTAATGGAGGATTTGTCTACAAATTATGGAATGGCATAATAACCATTGAATTACCTCAAAACTGGACATACTGTAAATACGAAACTAATGATGAACAGAAGATAATCTTAACGGAATTGTATTTTATTAATGAATTTCGGCTTTAATTTAGGCATATATGGTACTAAAAAATCTACACATATCTGCTTTGCATGAAAACTTATACTTCGTTTATTAATTTGTTTCCTGAACTATTTCAATTTTTGTATTGAATCGCACATATCACACGATAAAAGGAAGAGCGACTATATTGCAATATTAAAAAATAACATTGATTCCATAATCGCCGATGAAGTAGATTATGACCTAAATTTTGAAGTTGACGAAGAAATACTACAAAACAGTAGTTTAACCGAAACTATAATTGATTCAGTTGTTTACTATGTGGCCGGGTTTATTGTAAAATCAGTAGTACGTACTACTAATTGCAATTTGTGTATACGTTGTCTAAAAAACAATGATTTTGACGCTGATCATTTTCCAAAAGAAGCTTCCTTAACAGTTATTAAAACAAGGGGAGCACTTATGCACCCCAGTTCATACATATATCATGTTCTAAGAAAACTGGAGTACTACCTGTCTAAAAATATTAACAGTAGTGAAGTTTACCATCAAACCTTAGATGACTTTTTTAACAATTGTGACTTTAAATTTGATTGCACAATTCACCAATCATATGTATTAGCATCTCTGTTTCATAATTATATATTATTAAGAATGAGATTTTTTGTAAAACAGCAAGATATTACTGTGAAAAAAAATAGTGGTGACAAGAAAAAATTATCAAAGTTGTATACAAAATAAAATACATCATTAGTAGACGACACTTTGCTTTATTTACTTTACTATTCAACCTGTAACGTGTACAAAATTACTGTACATCCATTGGTTCAAAATATTTTGGGTAAAAATAATAATATAGACTAATTTAAACTTGAATTAAGGCGTTAAATTGTTGCTTTTACGTGCTTTTTACATAGAGTACAACGCGTGTGATAGGCCTAGTTCCCCCACTCCCGACGGACAGCAAGCGTTACATCTGCGTCGCCCACTAGCAGTGCGGAGTTAACTCACTTAATCTTATACACTTTGATTAATAGCTAGCAGTGGTTTTCGTTTTTTTTCTCGTGAATCTTGCATTTTAAATCTTAATTTTTATATTACGTAAAAACACATAAATCGTACAGAAAATTTTCACCTTTACGGGTAACAACGTTAAAGAGTGTTGTGGATTTTTGACGGGTTGTAGAATATTTTACGCAGACTTGTAGAGCCTACAGAGCGACATATTTACGACTGTAACCAACATCTTCTGGTGGCATAATATGTCTTTTTGTGGGGTATTATTTAGAAGGTAGACTATTTTTATTAAAACTATTAACTAAAAATTGCTTTTATCCTCATCATATAGATAACTGTGATTGTAATTCGTTCATTATAATTTGAAAGTTTGTATACCGATATACAGAGTGGCTAGGAAAACCCCGGCTACTTTTCTTGCGGCGGTCAAGAGATGGCACTTTAATAAAAAAAAAATTAAAATACTGTCAACAACGCAGAATCCAAGACGTTTTAGTTGTTTTGATTTAATATGGGGCGTATTTAATAACTAAAACGTCTTGGATTCTGCGTTGTTGCCAGTATTTTAATTTAATTTTTCGTTAATGAAGCGCCATCTCTTGACCGCCGCAAGAAAAGTGGCCGGGGTTTTCCTAGCCACTCTTTATAACAATGCTATGAGAGCAATTTTTCTACAAAAAATATAAAATTTACCTTTCCTATTGTTAAATCAACCTATGCAAGTCATTTTATTGATAACGATGGTATAACAATAATATAATGGAAATTCACAAAACCAAAAACTACATTTAAGCCTTGTTGTCCACAAAGTTATTACATAAGGAAAGCAATCTTCTTAGTACTCATTATGTATGCTATGCAAAAATGTGTATGCTGCCAATAAAGATAATGAACATTTATAAAGATATTATAATAACGTACCATAACGAACAGTAACTATTTTAAGAAATGGGAAGTAACTTGAAAATTTAAAATTGGATAAGATATAATTTTTAATATTTTTTTAAAGATTTGCATCAAAAGAGGTACAGCCTATTTTATCAGATTTTTTAAACGTCTACCATCCCTAATAAACAGAGGGATTAAATTCCGTAAACTTTAAGAACCCGAACAAGACTATTTTTTTAAGTTTCATCTGTACTTAAATTAGCAAACTGCAAAATTTAGTAACCCACTATTAGCTTAATATACAGCCTTTTCCATCCAATAAAATCCAAAACAACTATTGCTTTATCTCTTATAGTTTTAAAGAGATTAGCTCGTAATACTTAGTTGCCGCAACTGACCTAAAAAAATTTACCTAAATATAATATGAATTTTTTACGGACATCTATCAACTCTTTAAGACAGGTCTATGGTATTCTTTCATAACCTCCGTTATAAGTTTGCTGGGGAAAGTAACAAAGCATTTACATAATAAGAATTGATAGGAGGCCTAGAACTTAAGAAAAATAAGTCAATAAGGAATCATCTTGGGAAAATTTTGCAGAATAAATGTTTCCAAGGCGTTTTTAAAACCGTATTTCTTAGAAATAAAAGAAAGTACACACAACTTTTTTTATTGCAATCCGATATTCCTAACGTTGCAGTTTCTAAATTATAATTTTACAATAGTGGTGCCTTAAGCAACAAATATGCTTCGCCTACTTTCCAATATTTCAAAAATGTTTGTTTATAATCTTCAGAAATATTGATTAGAAAGTTCTACCTCGAACAGTTACTACAAAACATCAGAATCGTGCTGCTGACATAATAGACCGCGTAGCTGCTCACTTGTTAAACTCCCCTTTCCAGTCAGCAAATTATTAAGAATACAAGTTAGTGTAGTTTTTCTCACTTTTATTTTTTTTAAATATATTGCTTAGGATTAAAGAGCACCAAAGATCAGAAAATAAAATTCGTTGGCTGAAACATTTCTTCGATCACTGATGAGCAATTTGAATTGTGTGCCCGGCTGTAATAAAACACAAAATATTAAAAACATAGTTAGGTCAGTTTTTAAGAACTAGTTTAAAGTTTCAGATATATGATAAAACAAACGTAGTCCAGTCATTATATCAAAACAGTCTATTAGATGTGGAAACAACTAAGGAATAATTTTTTTGCTTAAACCCTTTATTTGGGCATTAAAATAATGGCTGTAAGTTTTCGACTTCGGCCGAGCTCTGCCACCCTTTTAGATTTTATAAAATAGGTGCAAAAAATTAGTTTTTTCAAAATAGCTTGTTTCTCGTGTACTCAATCTCAACAGTAGTCCTGAGATAAATAAAAATACATAAAATTCCCTATAAAACTTAAAAATACAATGTCCTAGTTTGAACAGTGTCTGAGACACGGCCTCTCAAAGCTGACCCTTTTTTCACGATTTTTGATGCTGTTTTGGTGGAATTTTACATAGCTCAGTCGTTGGAAAATGAATAAAAAAATACAAAAGAGAGCAAACTTCGATAGGCCATATCTCGGTAACTATTAACGTTAAGACATTCTTTTTTTTAAGAAATTTTATGTACATCCTTTCCAGCGATGAGAAAGTTTTACGTGGAATGCCCTCGAAACATTTGATTTCGAAAATACTTCATGTTTGTCAAAAAATCTTCAAAATATTCAACTTTCGGATGTCACAACTTCGTACCTATTAAGGTTAGAAAAATGTTTTTTTAGATTTGCAGAAATTTGATTCCGCTTTCATTCATCTATGAACCGCTTGTTTGTAGGATAACCAGCAAATAAACAATTTTATAAAATCTGAATAGTACGTTTTTTTCTGCCAATGATCGCGAAGAAAAGATCATCTTTTAAAGACCATATCCCGGAAACAGTTTGAGCTAGGACTTTTTTGTTAGTTTTATAAGGAATTTTATATACTTTTATTTGACTAAAAACTACTATTGCTACTATTACTACTACTATGGCTCATTTCCGGTGCACCCACCGGAAATGAGCCATTTTGAAAAAACTAATTTTTTGCACCTATGTCTTAAAATCTAGAAGCATTGCAGGGCTCGGCCAAAATCGAAAATTTAAAGTCTTTATTTTAATGCTATCATAAAGAGTTTACGCAAAAAAATTCATTCCTGAGTTATTTTCACATTTTTGTACTTGATGACTGTTTTTTACGTTCTTTGGTACGTATTTTCGGTAATATCTCGAAAAAGAAAATTTTTATGAAATTAAAACTTTTCCCACACTAGAATTCGGAAAAAAACCAGTGCTATTTACTTCCTTCAGCTCTTTTAAACACTTTTCTATCTTTACGTTAAAAATTGTTAATCTACGAATTTATACAACGAAAAAGTCACAAGAATTCTAGCGTTGAAATTTTGTACCATGATGTTCAACTAGTTTCAACAAATAGAAAACTTTCGACGCTTAGGTAGAGCGTTTGAGGTCCAATGAGCAGCGAACAGACCACGATACAAGCCCATAGGGAGATTTACCGTTTCAATCCTACGTTAAAGCTACAACTTTAAATTACCTAAAGTAGCGATATTTTAGAAACCATTTATTGCTTTAGCGCCGCCCGTCTTAAACTTATCTGTTTTCGTTAAAATTTCAAATGCTATATTTTAACATTCTTGAAATTTAGTACCAAACAACAAAATATAACTTAATTGATAACTGATTTGTATCTGCTATGTAAAAACATTTTTGAAAAACTGAAAATTATGAAATGAAAAATCAGTCACTTCTATACAATACCTACATACAAGGAAGTTACAAAGTTAAAGGGCCAGGAATTGAATGTCTGTAATAATTTTCCTGTTTTGCTTTATAAGTATTGCATGTAGAGAAAGTATTCCACACAAACTTCTTAAGCGTTTCTTCGCGGTAATTCAATTAAGAAATACGACCGCTGTTGACAAAACAAATTCCTAAATTAAATAAAAACCTTAACTAGACGCCATAAGGTTTGTTTACTACCTTTGCAAAGAACGTTGATATAGGATGACCTAGTAATAAAACCTGAGGTCCTAATACAGGAAACAGTAGTAAAGCATCTCAAAGCTACGACAGAAAAGTTGAAAGCATTTTCACTTGCGATGACAACGCCCTGCATTTCTTTTGTGAATACTGCCCAGTTATTTTACCTCTTAAAATTCCCTATATTTACGAAACTTGTAGAGTTTCTACGTTCGCAGATCAATCTTTTACCCAATACGAAAAACTTTACGGAAGATAAATACTTGTTTCACAAAGCTAAAGAAAACAATAAATAAAGGAGGGAACGCAAACTCAATAAAATTTTCCAGATGGTTACAAGAAAACAGTAAAAGTCGGTACTTAGGTACATGCAGATCTGGATAACAATAACGTTATAAAATTTAGGTCATTTAAAAAAATTGTTAACATAATTTTTTTGATATTGATACAAAACCCAACGTTATTCTGAAATTAATGTCGAATGTGAAATATTTAGAGCGTTAATATTTGTGTAACAACGAAATGCTTAATAACAAAAGAATATTCTGCAATCAGTTATAATAAATAAAATTAATTTATTTAGAATATTATTAAATTCTGTGATTATTTAGGACAACTTCAATTTGTATCAATATTATACGCTTAGGATGAAGCATAAACTAAACAAAACAAGCAACATGTCTTTTATTACAATTACTTCTTGTTGATCTATTTCCAGTTGTAGTGTGAAAAGCAAAATGGAAAAAAACAATAAAATAAACAACGGCAAAATATCCTATTTATTATTCAATACGAATTTGTAACAATCCCGTTAACAAATTCGTTCTCCAACAAAACTTATATTATAATCAAACTCGTGCTCAAACTACATTAACATAAAGAAAACAGAAGCGGTCAGGAGCCTGTCAGCGGTTTACAAAAGTATATAGAATAAAACCTAGATTGTCATTATTTCTGCTACATTATTATTTTATTACTTATTAACAACTTAATGCAATTGTAAATTAAAAACAGGCAAGAATAAAAAAATGCCATTGAATTCGATTTTCTAACAGACAATATTTTCTAAATATTTTCAAAATTTAGGAATAATGCAGTCTATTACAACTTTTAATTAAAACAGTGTTGTTTTTGCTAATTACTATAAACACACAGCAAAATTATGTAACTCTTTTACTTTCCAATGTTTCAGTAACTGTGTGCAGAAGCGCACCTGCAAGCTTGTCACATTTTAAAATTATTTCGAAAAATAGAATTTAAAAAAATTACCGCAGCACTTCTTTTCTATTTACGAAATCCGGACCCTTTCCACCTGTCTCAACATTTTTGGCGACGGGTTCCCCTTACTAGAATATTTTATAAATAGTAATAAGCGTTTGTGTGGGAGTTTTTTAGTTACAGGTAGTTCAGGTAGTACAGGTCATTATGCGGAACCAGAACCAGAAACGAAAATTAGACCTGTTTTTTTGGTATAGACTTTTTCTAACCACTATTCGAAAAATTTGAATACATAGCGTTGTAGTGCATTTAAAGACAAATACATTTCGTTTTTTCAAATTGCTGTATCTTCAAAATGAAGGCCGCTACGAAGTGTTGAAAATTTTAACTTTAATGCCCGATTACTCAAAAACAAAATATCCAATCAATACAATATGTTATATTATTTGACAGCCCTTAATAAGTATAAGCAAATGACGTAAAACATTTTTGGAAAAATGAAAATTGTAAATATACTAGCGGTTCAAAATTTTGAACATTTTCTAAAAAATTTACTCAAAAACTGCCCACATCATTTTTTTTTTAACTTTTTGAACCGACAGAGCTTGCAATGAACTACAAAATTTGTACTTTACTAGTTTCTCAAATTTCACTTTGCCGCCCTCTAGGAATATTTGAAAATTTTAAAATTGATTAATTTTTTATTCCTAAACGCGAACGCTGATCGTTATACACTTTTATCAATTCGATAGACTATCTGAAGTACTTTATTAGGATCAGCGAAAATTTTCAACTATTTTGAAAATTAAGCAAGAAAACGATACTTTTTAATATCAACAATGCGTTTTCCGGCAGTTACGTAATTTTAACTCCTATCAATTAGCTCTAATAAAAATAAACATTTTTCATTCTTTGCATATATTTGATAATTGTATAAATAAAGCTGTTATAACTATTTGCATGGGCGCATTAAATATCTTAGCGCCTTTCACGTCGCAGCCCGTAAGTAACCAACGTCTTGAGTCTGCATAACCATTTCTTATCCATGGTCTGCAGCGAGCTTGTACCGGCTAGATTAGATGTAAATTTCCATCACTTCTTGACGCGAGAATATTTGAAACGTAAAAAGTATGGGAAAGTACCAGCGACCTGTTTCGCTCATTTTCAATATCGCTACCAGTTACCCAGTCCATTCATTAATCCCAATCAGTATGAAACGATCTAGATTTCTTCCTATTGTCTGTCTGTAACGCCCCTAGTCATTTTGTAGTACATCGCCCATTACTTTTTATTTCTATTTGTTTTTCGTAAGACTATCCATTAAATTTTTCTTTTAATTGCTTGTTAACGAGATTTTCCATATTTACTACAAATGTGCAAACTGCGTATGAAATAAATAAACAAACAATAGCTGCATGCTCCACCTAACTGCAGCTGACCGGCGGCGCAAGTAAAGTACAAATTACTAAAGACCGTGCCTTTGCCGTGCTTATTGCGTTCTGAAATCCCTACTATTATATACAACGTATTAAAAACAATAGATTGGTTGATTGTGTCGTAGCTGAAATCATTTGGCCCTATAAGTTCAGTCTTCGCGTATGCAAAACAGTGTTTAAAGGCAACGAACTATTTATTTGGCGCTTAATTTTTAATATTATGCGTTAGTGTTAAAAAGTAAAAACTAAAAATTAAAATTTGATTTTTTCTTGAAAAGTTATACTGCCTACCCAGCTTAATAGAACAGACCGCCACTGGATATTATTCATTATAAAAAAGACAAAGAGCTAGTAATTTATTAAGGATCTATTGTATACTATACTATCATAATTATATAAAATAAATTTCCACCTACTACGGTTGGAGTATTATTGCGAAAGCATATGAAAACTAACAGCTGTAATTTAATAATCCGCTTATGAAATGTAGTCGCAAACAGAAATTGTGTAGCTGCTGATAACAAATGATGGTCGCCAGCTTGTCATAAATTTATGATACCAATGTACAAAAATAGTTCTTTTGTATTTTATGTCGGTTTTAATAGCAATGTAATTGCGGAAAGGTAATTGCTATCATTAGCCCACAAGTTTGTTAATAGCACTACATGCTACATCTTTAATTCATCCCCACGTGCTTTATGTTCGTTGATTAACATTTAATTGACGAAATGGATAACATAATATCTATTTAATGTTGAAATTCTGTTTCAACCACAGCAACCCTCTTCTGTATTTCCAATGAATATGCTAATTTATTTTATACTAAATCCTTTCTTATTATTTTTCAATTTATTTCTAATTTGGTATTCTGTTGGAATGCTTCAACATCAGGCAGTTATAGCTTGGCTGAAATCACAACACGTACATTAAAGTTTTGTAATTCAACTGAGTAATATTGTTGTGAAATCAAACGAGTGTCCAAAAAGGCTTTACAATCTTGATACAATCTAATCTCAAACAAAACGTCATTTAAAATGACATTATTGAAGTCGAATTGTTGACCATTGCAAAAATAAAATTTCACAATAAATGTTTTCTGTTCTAGCGTAAATATTTTATAACACAAAAAGGCTTTATAAAAATATACAGAATGTAAATTATTCAAAATAATAACGTTTTAATTTAATTACCTTTGATTTTGTCTAAAATAGTATATTAAAAAACAAGTTTCATAAGACATGATTTTAGAGCACGCGTCCAAGTGGCTTGTGGCGAGTTTTCTAATGGACAAGTGCGCTTAAATGTCTTATGAAACGTGTATTTTATACTATTTTTTTTATTTTAGTCCAAAAAAGTTCAAAATTACCTTATTTTATATTTTAATTTAAAAATATAATCGATTAGGAAAATTTTTTGTATTTTGTTTTGGTTTTGTGGCTGTTGGTAACATTTAAAACAATTTCAAACAATTCAAATTACTGTCAAATTAAAATTGAGGCAAATTTGAAGGTTATGTTTATAACGCGTGAAGGTTTTGTTGTCACATGGTTGTCACCAACCTAAAATTTCGAATTCTTTACGGAGTTGCTTTATGAAACCCAAATGAGTTTCATAAAGTAGTCAGTAAAGAACCAAAATAAAAAAAATTACTTAGATATTACTGAAAAAAACATGCGTTTTACAAGACTTTTTGGACACTCGCTAGATATTATAATAATTATAATTTGCACTACCGTTTTTTATGCCAGCCTAACTAAAACGACTTCATAAGCTTTAAAAAGTTTGTTTCAAGGTCATTCAAATTTCACTTTGAATCGTAGATTCATTCCTAATCTCCAAACAATCATATAACTTAAGAATACAATGTCGTTTTAGGTCTTCTTTCCAACGACTTTCCACTGTCACATGATAAAATTTTCTTGGTCTCAAAAGTCTAAACAGCCATATTATCGTCCTTTGTCTGTTTTTCATGATGATTGACTACATTCAAATACTAATCCTCTCAGCGCAACCTTTTACAATCCATATTCAACTGTAGGAAAACCAATTTTACGTTATTTAATAGTCAGCTGGTGAAACGATTGCGTTTTCCATATAATATTATGTGTAAATAGCTCCACTACATTCTTTTTAAGGGGGTTCCGTCTCATTTACTACAAAGTTTATATTGGTGAAACACATAATTTCTCCATCTTAATTTGATTCCATGGTGCAGACGAATCGATATAAAAACGTTCTTCAGTGGAACGCTATAAATTTGCTGGAAAGGGAAGCGCGTGGCGACTGAAATGTTTCGTTTATAAAGGAGTTGTAAAATAGGATTCTGTTGCTGTCTTCCACAGTTCGTTTGTTTCCATCATTACCATATAAATCAAGAACGGATGGTGCAATTTTAGAAAAATTTCAAATGTTACATCAAATTTTATAGGAAAATTTTTATACCATCATAACCGTGAATAGTTTAAATATTCAAAAATTTAGGAAAATATCTCTGTAAAACCGGAACAAGTAATACAATTTTTCAAAATTTTTACGTTCATAGAGCTAGAAATGCTCCGCAATTTGTTTTTTTCCACAAAGCGCCGATTTCTTGGTGGAACCTTTGGGAATTTGCAAATTGATAGCTATTGATTTAACAAACGGGGGACTAGAAAAACAATCATGTTTATTCTAAATTGCTCACAGGTGATAGTAGAATAAGATTCTAAACGTAGTTTATAGAGTTAGTAATATTTAGTGGTAGTAAGTTTTAGTTAGTGATTTGTTTGTCTAATCGCTGTTCTTTAAATACAAGCACTTTTTTCCCAAAAATCAAAAGCCGGTTTTTCACGGTCATTTTACTCTTTATATTTTACCCCGTATATTTTTGACTTACAGAATTGTAACCGAATAAATTTACAAACTGCTCATTTGTTTCATGTACTAATTTTTAAAATGCAAATAATTTAACAATTCCATATAATAAATTGAATAATTATTATTCAAACTTCTTGGGTAGCAAAAAGTGTTGGTTTTGCTTGCAAATTCTTTTCGGCGTAATAGCGATAGAAAACCAACACTCACTTTTAGTACAATTTTCCCCTAGATTTCAGTACAAAAAATTTTATGCCAGGAACAACACTGGGCTATACTAGTCAATAGTCATTGCATTAAATTGTGTCGACGAGAAAGATTGTGTTAGAAATATGTCGAGTGTACCAAGTAAAAGAGGTTTTTCAATACCTTTTGACTCTACTCCTATCCAATCTAAATCCCCAGTAGTTACAATAAACAAAGCACAATTGCCTTTGTATAAATACGCAATTAGCGAATTATTGAAAATAAGAGCAGTTAATATTGTACGACCTAAAAAACGAGAATTTGTATCCCCCCATTTTTAGCTAAAAAGCTAAACGAAAACCATAGGCTTATTTTGAATTTAAAATTATTAAACCAATATGTCTCTCCTCCTCTTTTTAAGTTAAAGAACTCCAGAACCGCTTTAAAATTAATATCTGAGGAAGAAAAATATTTTTTGTGTAGCTTATTTAGATTATATTTTGATCACAGCGATTTCCCTGAAAGATTGTAAGAACAAAATTTTTAGGGTTATTCAAGCGCTAACTGCTTTAGGGGTTATTATTAACAAGCAAAAACGTGTTATCTCCCCTACATAGGAAATTAAATTCCTAGAATTTAGCTTCAATAGAATAAATATAACTATCAGTCTGCCTTTAGAGAAAAAACACATGAATTATACAAAGAGAATTAAACAACAAACATCGTATTAAAGCAGAGATTTTGCTAAATTCTTAGGTACTTTAGTGGCTGCATGCCCGGGTCACTTTGAATTAGAAATTTTCTCATATGCTTCCAAAACAGGGTGAGACCACAATGACATAAAAGCTCATGGATTGTGGGACGAAACTGAAAGTTTCTCCTTGAATTATTAGGAGCTTATAATGGTCTAAGAACGTTTGCTAAAAATCTAGTCAATACTAACATTTTATTACAAATTGACACTGTTACAACTATTGCCTGTGTAAGCAAGATGAGCAGCGTCCAATTCAAAAATCCTAATTCAGTTGCAAGACAAATTTGGAATTGGTATGAAAAAAATATATAATTGTTTTTGCATCATACATAAAATCCTGTAATAATGTCGAAGCTATGCTAAATCCAGAACCAGCTCGGTCTCAACAGAATACGAACTTTCGGATAAGGCCTTTAATAAAATTATCTTAGAATTTGGCATCACAGAAATTGACCTGTTTGCTACAAACTTAAATTTAAAAAAATGTACAAAATACATATCGTGGCGCCCTGATCAAGAGTTTTTATGCGTAGCGAAGAAGGTATATCTTTACGCGTTTTCACCTTTTGCCCTAATCTCTAAAAAGTTGAGAAAAATCACACAAAATAGGGAAACTGATATATTGGTAATACCGGACTAGCTAAGCCAACCCTGGTAAAATTATTAACAGATGTAACAATTACCTTTCTAGCTAATAAGCACAAAACCCTTACCCTGGTGGCAGGGAGGTTGTGCAGAGAGCGTACCTAAAGGAAGGAACATCACCAGGCACGACACCAGTGTTATTAGCTTCAATATCAGATAGCACATTTAAACAATACGATAGCTGTTTAAGAAAGTGATCCTTTCACGTATAGTCTAGAAGTGTTTTCAGAATATTTTCTTGATATTAAAAATTCTGGCGTTTCATATTATATACTTAATTCACATAGAGCTGCGTTAAAACTAGTTCTTCAAATAAAATAGCACGATGCGAGTATAATAAAACGAGTTTTCGGGGGCGCGTATAACTTAAAGTCTGCAAAGCCAAAATGTGCAGCTACATGCGATACAATAATGTAGTGCTGCAATATTTAGAAACATTTTCCCCGTTAGAATCTGTTAGCTTAAAAAATTTTATAAGTTAGTAACTTTGCTAGCGTTAACATCAACTCACAGGGTTCACACCTTAACCAAAATAGCACTGAGCAATATATCACTGAGGCAGATACATAGAATAGAAATTAAAATTGCTGATAAAATGAAAATTTCTGGTTACAAAAAATTGCAACTTTTTTTGGTTTTCCAATCGTTCAAAGAAAATTCTAGCTTATGTGTCGCACCAGCAGTAAAGTTTATTTTTCAAAAACTTCTACTCCGGGACAAAATAAATTGATCTTGATATGGAAAAAACCATACCATCCAGCTAAGACGCAGACGCTGAGCAGATAGATTAAACGCTGCTGGTTGGACACAAAAATCTAATGTA
Source organism: Ctenicera cuprea (assembly GCA_958336395.1). Lineage (NCBI taxonomy): Eukaryota > Metazoa > Arthropoda > Insecta > Coleoptera > Elateridae > Ctenicera > Ctenicera cuprea. Next base: position 26,921,203 of record OY284490.1, read on the forward strand.
TTCAATAAGATCTAATAACACGTAGTTCTGGTGACTCTGCCAGGAGCATAATAACCAATTAATTACCTCATTAACCTAGGTTTAGAAGCATTTGTATCAAGATTTATAATGTTTGTATGCTAGATTTACGTAAGGTGGTTTTGGAATATTGTTATTGAGCAAAGAAGTTTTTTCGGAAATAAATGGGTTAAAATTAGATCGTCCATTACCTTTGAACAAGGTAAAATAACCAGGTAGAACAGCAAAGAATAATTAATAGATTGATCGACTTACCTGTAAGGATGATCGATCTTAATTTATTCGAGCTGTTGTCCTACATGGTTATTTCCTCTCACCCCATTTTACCCCTAAACGATCTAATCATAGGTGTAATGCAATGACTAGTAGGTATAGGCCGGCCGAGCAGGATGGATACGTAGGGTTACATAATTTCAAGGTCAAGGTTAAAATTGTGCAAGTCGGTGCTAGGAAATGCAAACTACAAGGTGAAATAATCATATAGGACAACAACTCGATTAATCAAGATCGATCATCCTTATAGGTAAACCGATCAATCTATTAACTATGAACTATAAAATTAATACATTCAAATTAGTTTTATTGAAATGTAAGAACCATGTACTACAGTTACACACAAATGTATAGAAAAATATACAGGGTGTTTTACGGAGTGGTACAGGCTCCACTCAGCTAGGCGAAAACTAGCGTTTAATTCCCATAAAATTGAACATTTAGACATTTTTTTGTTTGATTTGTGTCTTATGACGTTTATATTATATACAAAGTCATCAAAGTATTTTTAGTGTTTAAATATATTCGTAAAAACTTTACTGTTTTTATCACAATACCTAATAAACAGTTTTGTAGGAACATATTTGAGCAATTTATTACAGTGTTTTTCTTTTGGTTCTCCTCTTTTGTCAATTGTACTTCACTATTTCTCAAAACTATTTCCTATCTCTATTAAACAGAATGCTGTGTTTGTCAAACAATTTCCTTTTCTGGCAGAAGCGTTAGCTTATTTGTCAAATCAATTTCACATTATTATTAAATCATAATGAATGCTGAAAGAAGCCAAAACACCAAAATCTCCAACGAGGTACGTACTCTTCTTATTATTATCAGAGCAATGAACGATATTAGTTCGGCAGTCCAAATAGGACGGCAATTTAATGTTTTGCCAGACACTGTAAGAAAAATTTACCGGGCGTACAAAATAACCAACGATGTGAATAAGAGAAGTGTTGGGCATCGCCCCAAAAAATTCACTCAAGAGGAGCAAAAAGAAATCTGCAATTTGACTGATGAGGATTGCACCATGACACTAAAACAAATAACAACAAATTGTTGGAGCAGAATCCACAACTAGAGGTAAGCTTATCGACCATTGACAGAGCGATAAAGGAATTTCACTATTATGTAAAACGCATTTCCTTTGTGCCAGAAAGGCGTAACACCCAGATACTATCCAAAGTAGGTTTGACTACGCTGTTTAATATAACAGAATAATGATTGACAGAGAAAAAATATTTTTCATTGATGAATTTGGAATTCAAGTGAATTCTAGAAGATCATATGGAAGATCACAGAAAAATAATAGAGCCACCAAAGTCAAGGTCCAATTAAGAGGCCGTAATTATTCGATTGCTGCTGCAATGTGTATTAATTCATTATATTTATTCACCGTTCAAGATAGGCCATACAATGTAAAACACTTTGGAGAATTCTTGACAACTTTAATTGGCCACTTAGGTGAAGATCATATACGAGGCGCATATTTTGTAATGGACAACGTCAGATTACATAGAACGGACGAAATTCAACAACTGATAAGAGCTCATGAACATGTTCCAGTATTTCTGCCCCCGTACAATCCTTTTTTAAATCCCATTGAAGAGCTGTTTAACCAATGGAAAACTAACATAAAGAGAAGTCAGCCCACACGGATGAAGAACAACTGTATGCTCAAGTTCATAATGCTTCTGAAGCTATAACGCAAGAATATTGCCAAAATTATGTTCGACATATGGAGACAAATTTGGGAGATTGCCTCAACAGAATTGAAATTTTGAACTAATTATAAAACATTTTTTTTATAAGTATTGTGTTAGTATTAGTATAGTTAGTATTGTTGTTATCCTCTTCTTTTTCCTATAACATTGTGTCTTCAACTGTTTGTGTTCTTATTACATAATTTAAATTTTAAAAAAGGAAGAAAATCATGAGCAAAAACATGAATGAGTTTTCATAAATAGTGGATTTCATTTGACATATTAATGTCAAAGTGACGTAAATGTGAAAATACTTTTGAGAAATAGTGAAATACAATTGACAAAAGAGGAAAACCAAAATAAAACACTGTAAAATACTTATATAATTTCGTATATAATAAAGAAAAAGTCATGTCAACAAAAAAAAAATAATTACGAAAAGGTATTTACTGGAAATCGAAACCAGGATTTGCGAGTAGTTGAGCTTTACCTAAAAACCACTTCCACCACACATGCATTTTGATCTTGTTTCATCAATATTAAGACAAGCTTGTAATGTAATAAAATTTTCTCAGCAACATACTTTGATCCACACCAATTTACTACATGTATAAAATGCTATGGCCCGTACTCTGTGAATAAGCGTGTGTACCTATATGTTTAACATATATTAGCAGTTTTCAGTGCGATAACAACCGTTTCTGTTGCAACAATGACTAAACGTGCATTTCTACTTTGTATTTGGCGTTTTGAGTTGAAACTTCAAAACTTGCTGTTCGAAACGTATAACATATTCTTAGATACGTTGTATATTGCTCAAAAATGTTTTACAAGCATTTAACACCCACTTGTTTACGCTTCGTTGTATGTACTGCGCCCAATTTACATTTTCATACCAAACTTCCTTCATTTCAACTTCAGCGTTCTTCCATGAAAGCTGCAAAGTTTCTTCCACGAAAACTTTCTAGAAAACTACCCTAGCGAATTTAGAATTGTTATTTATAACAGCAAACAAAAGTTTATAGTCTCTGTTGTAAAAGATGTTTAAAAAAATAATATATTTGTATCATTGCTTTACATTTAAAATCAAGTCGTATTTCATTAGTATCTTTACGATGAAAACAATATTGAGTGGTTTGTTACCTGATACAAGGGCGCTAACTGCAAGTATATTTGTACAATACCTATTCAAATATAAGGAAGTCAAATAATTAATGTTTCAAATGATTGATATAATTTGTTTTTTTAAATCGAAAAGAAGATTCTTAATCCATAGAATAATATTAAGATGACGGTGGGACTAAAGAGTCTCAAAAGAAACTCCCTCCAGGTCTGTGTTTTCGTCTTATTACGTTAATTTACCTACTTTCCTACGTGGACCCCAGAAAGCAGGAAATATCATTTTGATCGTAAAGAAAACAGAATCAAACAAAGGTCAAATACAGTTATACTAAATTTGAGTTCATGGAAACTGCTTTTCATCGCCTAAGGTTAGAAACGTTTTCTCAAATCAATTTCTGTAACTTTTCTACAAAGTTAGCATCTTAATAGGCAATTATAACAAGGAACAAACTTTACTAATTGCAAAGGTGTTTTAATAGCCACAAGCAACGTCAGTGATAAAAACAGATAAAAGTATTTTTACACAAATACAGACAGCCATAAAGTAACTAAAATATGATTTTCATGTTTGCAATTAAACTTTGGTGAAAAAAAATGTATTAATAATAAATCGGAACATTCTGAGCAGTAAACAAATGGAGGAAAATTTATTATTATTTAATTTGACACTCGAAGTTAATTTGATAAGCTCAAAATTTAGTTTGACAGCACATGCATACAAGCAAAATTGCGGTTACCCGTCTACGAACTTTGATAGAATGTAATTTCAGCGTATTAACCAAGCCATTTGCTTTGAAGTCAAGTGTGGATTTTGATGGTGGCTTTATTAAACCTTTGAAAATTGACAGCTATTGTGTAATATTAAATGTGTTTTCGTTTTCTTTAGTGATATAAATAGGTTAGATTGAGTTATATAGTTTGATGTATAAATTACCTGGTAGAGAATAATAGAACAATGTGTACTAAGGAAAGAAACAATGAATAAAAGCCGCATTGTCAAGCACACAAGTCATCCTGAAGCGTAACAAGTGCATTTAAACTGGAGAGGTTGGATAATAGGTGTGTTTTCCGGTACGTTCATCGCCGCAGTAGACGAGAGTTCATGTAATTTGAAAATATTAAACGCGGTCAAATAATTGGAATGTGTTTTAAACCTACGCAATTCAGAGTTTCTAAAATTAAGGTGCATCAAACTAACTTTGTACTTGCCTGGGTATCCATATTTCAATAAAATTTGCCATTATGTGATTTTGGAATCCAAAAATTCAAAAGTGCTTCTTTTAGCTTATTTTAGGAGCTTGAAATGTGGGTATAGGTCAAAAATGCATCAAACAAAATAAGTTTTCATAAGAACTCTGACAGCGGAAACAGACATTAGACATGTTTTTTGGTAGCACTGTTTTCGTAAACAGAATTTTCTAAATCTAAATACGAAATCTGATAGAAGTCCTTAAAGCATATTTTACGGTTTCAGCTCTAAAAGGCCACAATGTTACCATCCACAAGAATTATTGAAAGCGTGAAAACTGTGAGACAAACTAACATTCATAGTTTTAGAAATATTAATTATTGCTCGAAACGCAGGACATACGATTTCATTAAGCTTTGCAGTATTATAGAGCTAGCGATAAGCTACAATACGCTTGGTGTCCTAATACCCTAATTTCTCTATGACTGTAAGGGCCTACGTCACAACGGCCACTCATAAACTTTGATCACAACGGCTACCTTAGTCACAACGGCTACCTTGGTCACAACGACCACCGGTCACAAAAGTCAACTTTTAATTGGTTCGTAACGGCCACCAACATCTGTCATAACGACCACCCGTTTCTGCTAGTTACAACGACCACTGGTCATAACGGCCATTCGCCTCAGCTGGTAATATTAGCCACCCAGTTCTAGTCGTCACGCCTGTGCTGATAATAACGGCCACTCTGGTAACAACGGCCACCCACGTTTTGTAAAATGTATTATTCAGTATTCAATACAAAAATAGTTGTTCGATGTCGAAACGTGGATGGCAGTTGTGATTAGGGTAGCTATGATGACCAGCATAAGTGAGTAACCATTGTGACCAACCTAGCCGTTGTGACCAGAGTGACAGTTGTAATCAGCAGAAACGAGTACCCTTGGCCGTTGTGACCAGTGGAAGCGGGTAGCCGTTGTGACCAAATTTTATATTTGGTTATTGAGACAAAATTTTAAAACTGGCTGTTGTGTCCAAGATGGCAACTGTGACCAGCATTTTTGGGCAAAATCTTTACGCAGAGGTGGACGTTGTGACCAGTGTCCGTGGTGACTGGTGGCTTGGATGGCTGTTAAATCCAAGGTGGCTGATACGACCAAAGTTTATAGGTGGCCGTTGTGACCAGGGTAGCCGCTATCCCAATAGCTAAAATACTAGGTGGCTAGTGTAAGCGGTGGCAGTTGTGCACGGTCGCCGGTGGTCGAAACCCGACTGCAATAAAACAAACTTACCAATTGGAATTATTTCTAATTTCCTTCTTTATAAAAAAAAACTAAATGCACTACTTGTAAACTTGTTCGACAGCAGCTTTGTGTACATGTGTTTGCAAGAACTAGGAAGATGGTTAAAAAGTTTAGCGCCTATGTGCTAAAACGCCATGCTAAAATATTTTGTAGTAGGCACGTCCGAGCCGACTAACGGGACCTCCAGGAGCACCACCAGGAAGTAAGGCAGGGTTCCCACGACGCGCGCCGAAGAGATGTCGGCACGCTGTGGAAGAGAGCGGATCGATCGACACCTAAGTTACTTGAGGGTGTTAAGTGTAAAAAGTTAAAGCTATTTAATAAGAGAACATTTAGGTGCATAAACGAAATAAAGAAATATAAAACTAAGAAAAGTAAGAAAAAAAAGTGAATTTGTGGCGAGCAAAAGCGAGTCGAATGAATTCAGTCGCCGAAGTTCCGAAAAGTCAGCACTCGCAAATTAGACAAAGCAGCAATGAGAGTGATCTCAGCTATGGCGAGTAAAGGTGGAAATAACACCGGTCCACTGCTAACACCATGTTCACGCTCTCAACCCCCTAACCAACAAAGTAGCATAATTAGTCATTAAGATCGTACATACATACTCTTTATTAATTTTACACATAACAGTTTAGCTAGGTAGAGACGACAGGTTTGTGAATTTGTTTTATACACCAATTAATTTTGTAATAAAGTTACGTAAAGTATATTTGGTAGTGGTTTATTTCATGAAGCAGTTATAAGCTACACCAAAATTATAAGAAACATAAAGAAAATTTCGGTCACCACGTGGGATATTTTTCCAGGCAGTTCGCTACCTGAATTGCCCTGCGAATATCAGCTAAGCTAGATAAAAAGCAGTTATATTAAAACATGAAATAGTATGCTATAAAAATTCATAACATTACATAACATTATAAATTTTTGAAAAATTGAAATTGAATGCCCCTTGATTTAAACATGGGACGCTAAAACACTTTTTTCAGCTAAATTGCTCGCGAGTGATAGATCAGAATTCTAGTATTAATTGTTATTAAATATATTATTTAGAAGGGGTTTGCCTTTCACTTCCCTTTCCTCATTTTTTAATTAATGAACATAGTATTTAGGTTGATGTTATTTAACCCCAAATAATCTATTTCCAAAAAACTAAAAAATTGATTTTTTTATCCGTTTTGCACGCCTATAGGTACCAGGACTATCAAAAATATAAAGCCGACTTTTATTGAAGTGTATTAGAAGATTAATGCAATTTAAGTCAATCTGATTTAATCACGGTAATACAAAAATACTACTCAAAATATAGTAAGTAAGAATTTTTGAAGTGTAGGAACGTCCAGGCGAATAATATCGCTAATTTTTCTTATTTACGGTTAAATGTGTTGTTTATTCTAACAAATTGTTAGTTGCTCTGTTTTGCATAAATTCACTTATATTTTAACATCATAATAGTAAACCTTAATATTAGTATGTATTCAAGTACAAAATTGTAGCTTAGATATAAAGAACAAACTGTTATTAAAACAGCAACTCTCTATCGAAGTGTGCTAAAGTTAGATTAAGGAATGGAATATTGGTTATGACGTTACGTTTTATAGAACAATACTATTCTTGACCGAGTTTAGAAGATAATAATATTTAATGAAATTCTTATCGATTTACCCATTTACTGATGTATTACAGTAAAAAATATAATAAGTATGCACAGAGCCATTTAAAATAATAGGTTTCCATTTGGCATTTTAATACTATGAATACCAATGTCCAGTTCTGTCACGTTTTTATACCTTTAAGGCAATTTTATTGGTTTAGTTATTTTACCAGTAACCAAGTCAATCTATGAACTAGATTAAATGTCATGGAATTAAAGTGATATCAAGAAAACGAGATATTTCTCTTCTTTTATCTGTCTCGTTTGGAATATTCGAGACGAAAATAGTAATTTTTCTGATTTCTGGAGACTTTGCTATTAATCTAGAAATAATGATGTCGCTGAGATGGGAATTGACCATTCTCAAGGATACGACTCCCATGGCAACATCAATTTAAAAAGAATTCAATATCGCAGTTGGCCATTAAAACCATACCACTAAAATATTTGAAATTTTCTTATATTACTCTAAAACCCTAAATTTAGCGTTAAACTTTTTAAAACCTGCAAAATAATTATAAATCATGAAATTATTCCACATTTTGCATCGATGTGTCTGGTTGTAGGCGGATAAGGCAATAAAGTATTAAAACGGTTCATAATATAAAGCAAAAAAGGTTATGATAACGTTGCTGTATATACAAGAATAATAAAGCGCCCTATCTCTTTCTACACAATGTTGTCTGTCTTCATTAAAACATTAATGTTGTCAAAATACAGTGAAACAACACAAAGAAGAGGCCATGGAAGAATTTATTAAATATTCATATTTTCTTTTGTTTAGCGATGTTCTGAAATTCTAGCAAACACAATATTATAATAACTCAATTAACATTTTTTATGTACGACTGCTTGGATAAGGACTTATTATGTCATTCATTTGCGTTAGGTAATGAAGTTCATTATCTCACTAGTGGTGGATTCATTACCTAACTCATTTTATTTACATAAACAAAACTGAAGTTTTGTTTATAAGACAACTGGCTGGTTGCCACAGTATTGAACAAATAGAATCTATCTCGTTGCTTTGATTTTAAAACAAAAGTATTGTGAAAGTGGCATGACATTCGCAAATAAATTAATGCAAAATGCCAAATATCATTTCAAGCAAAAAAATTGATTTGTAACAAATCTTGAGCAGTCGTAGATAAAATTTGGTATGTCACATGTGGGATGATGCATTATTATGACACACGTTTGTTTACACGACTGGGTCTACGGCCTCGTCGTGCAACTTTCAAAATTATGTTATAATAACGCCTTTATCCCGATAGTTACATAAATAACTATTATATTCAATCTTTAATTTGTTTGTATCTCTTAATCATTAAATTTGGTTACAAACACGCATACGAAATTATTTTAAAATGAAACTGTAGTAGTAAAATGCTTCTATTAAAACTTCTAAACGTTAGTACGTGCTAGTCTTAATATTTACCTATCTAGTACCAAGTACCGTCTTCTATAAACCAATCAGAATCTTACTACAATTTTTATAGATTACTTATCTGTAAATTCTGTAGCGAGAAACACATACCAGAGTTAAGTATTGCAATACAAAACACAAAACTTTTGTACTTTTCTGAAAGGATACGTATTGAAAACGAATAAATTATTGCTCTTTATACTGAAACGGTTGTAGGATATTTGCAGTGACAGGCTACATTTCCTTGTCCATAAATTTACGTCGATTCAGATTTCCAGAAGGAACGGAAACTGGTGCTTGAAAGGAATCTTTACAACTTTTTATAAGTAGGTTTTGTTGGTTCTTTATGTATCTTCAATGAGTCTTACAAATGCAGTATAAAAGCTAAGAAAGTGGGACTTTACGAAACGCATACTAAACTGCAAATTGTTTATTAAAAGCTGCGCGATGATTATTTTTAAAAACGAGCAAATCACTTCGCTGGAACTTTCCTATACTTCAGAAATGTCTAAGCATAAAAAGAGTAGGGAACAGTTTGGATTACAATATTTTCAGAAAACCCACAAGTACAGACATGGTCATACATTCAAATTCGAAATATAACCAATCAAAATTAAAAAAGCAGCTTTCAATAGTATGATACACAGAGCCATTCATATCCCACTGTCTACCGAAAATTTCAATAAAGAACTTAGCACAATTAAATTTGTAGCCCTAAAAAACGGATACACGGAGCAATTTGTAGATAACATTTTAAAGAAAAAACAAAAAGAAAATGTAAAACATCTTTTGTACAACGAACAAAAGGCATCAATTGAAAAAACAATATAGTCAAAAATCAATTATATAGGTAGTGTTAGCTATAAAGTTTCTAACAGGCTCAAAAAATTAAATATTAACGTAGCTATGCACAATCCGAACAAACTCCATAAACATCTAGTTAACAATAAAGACACAATAGAAAAATATTTAAAAAATGGTATCTATCAAATAGACTGTTCTAATTGTGATGCAATGTATATATAGGACAAACCGGCCGCAGTTTTAATACAAGAATTAAAGAACACATTAGATCAATTAAATATAATCATAAATCAACCGGCATTTCCCAACATTGTATTACAAACAATCATCTTTTCAAACCAACAGATACAAAAATTTTACACGTAGAAAACAAGGGCAAACGTTTAAATAAATTGGAAAATTTAGAAATTAAAAAGGCAATAAATAATAATAAAAATATAGTTAACGACCACACCGATTTAGGCAATTCACCGCTCCTTGACCTACAATATACAAAGCATAAAAACACATGTGGTAACACTTAGAGTCAAGGCGGCGACGCAAAATTCCGGAAATGGGTAGGGTAGTATTGTACATCTTTAAGTTTTAGTTTTAGTATTAGTTTAGTTTGATTTTAAACTCCTGACGATGACCGTGAAGGTTAAAACTTAAGTCGAGTTAATAAATACCAACAAATTGTGAAACAATAACCAAGAGTTTTATTATCATATTATTTTATTAATAATCTATTAATTTTTAATAGTTAAATATTTATTTACTTATCATAAATGTTCAAAATCATTTTTTTTTTCAGATCCACAATTCCTGCCACTGTTTCGAGAGCATATACTACAAGAATGCAACGTGATTTTACAATAGTGTGAATACTGTAAAAAACCTTAATATAAAAATCATAGTATAAACTGTTGGAGAACTTTTACTTATTTAAACTGCTGGCTATAAACAGAGAGTACTGAAGTAAACGCCAAAGTAGCTGCGTAATTCAGTCATGCGCCCTTAAACTGTTTGTTTCGGTCTAAGTCGGTCTACTACAAATCAAGGTAAAATGACAGGACATTTTACCTTGATTCTGGCTCCCTACCCCGTGTATGAAGCAACTTTAATTTTGACATATTGACTGACTGAACAAAAGAACTGAACAAGGCCCGAAACGTCTCTCAAGAGTTTCACTGATTATAATCAGTGAAACTAGTTACGGCTAAGGGTATACCCTTAGCCCTAACTACTACTGTTATGAACTTGTAAATCTTATTATATCACTCTTACCAATTTAACGTAAATTGAACTGTCTTTACGTCCCCCCGTTATTTAAATAAAAAAAGATAAATTTTTGAGTTTTATAAATCATAGAAATTATCGGGATGGTATACCAACCAGACTATAGCTTATCCCTAGCTCTACGGCGCTGCAGAATTTAAAAAAATCATGTCACTACTTTTTAAACAATATTTCTTTGAAAATATTGAAATTTTTTTGCTTCGCAGTTTCAGTAGTCCCAAAAATTCTGGTCGCTTGTAACATTGATAACCCTTGGGGCATTTACAATATTAAAGTTCAACCGGATCCAAACTCATTTTTGAGTAAATAGGCATACAATCAAAATTTTGGGAAAATTCAAAAAAGGCGTCACGGAGTAGCTCATCCATAACTCCATGACTTTACCAAATTTTAAAAAAATGGCATTGCCGGTTTTTGAGCAATATCTGTTACAAATCTCCAGAATTTTGAAAATGGGTTTCATTTCACAGTTATCATTTTCTTAACACTTGTCTTTCTCTAGGGCTACTAGAACATTCAAAGTTTATTCGGATCTACTCCGTTTTGAGTAAAAACACGTTAAAGTCAAAATTTTCAAAAAATTATTGCGGTTCCCATATTGCGGCAAGAAAATGCAAAAAATGGCGTTACATTTTCCCTAGAGACTTCTATCAAAATCCGTTTTCAGACTTAAAAAATTCATTCTTCGAAAAAAATGCTAACAAACAATCACCCCCCTCCCATAGGCAGACATTTAATAAAACAGTTTTTGGGTTCCTGTATCCAACACAATCGTGCAAATCTTTTTGAAACTATAGGAAACTAAAAATGGATTAACTTGACTTTCCTATAGTTTCAGAATATTTGTTTGCAGTATTTTTAAAACTATTTTGTATCATTAGGTGTCTAACTTCAACAGTCATATAAAATAGGAAAAAATAGTTGCTCACAAAATAAGGGCAAAAAACTAGACTAATTTAGACTTGGAGTGCCTCTAAGAAAATACACATGTGTAAACACGTGCACAACCACATACACGCACAACGGCATGCACATAAACGCGTGCCCACCACATATCAGCAAGCGCGCCTGCGTACCACACAAGTATACATTCCTTTCTGCCGCATGCCGACCAATCACAAAGAACGGGCGGATATTCCTACCTTTGCTTTAGCAGACAAGTGCATGACTTCATACAATTTACTAGCTTGTCTACCGATTTCAAGGCTGCCTCAGCAAAGAGTCTCGGAAGTGTAGAGGCGTGAAGCGCCGCCCGGCAAGGCAGGGGGTCTGCGTTTGATTCTAAGCAGTTAAGAGCAGTTATATTTTTAAAGAAAAAATACGAAAACAAAGTTGCATTCACTCACTAATAATGCGCGCAAAGCTAAAGCATAAGTAAAAATGCTGGCTTGTTGCCACACGTAAGTGCATCGTGGGTTGCCTAACCAGTAGGCGTTTTTTTTTTTTTTGTTTTTTTTGGAATTTGAAGTTTTTGAATTTGGCGCATTCTGTAACTCCGCCCCTTCTTCGTGATTAGTCGGCATGAGGCAGAAATTAATGTATTTTGTACACACACACATATCTTAATAATGGCATTTTCAGATCTTAGAGGTTCAAAACCTGTATTTCCGTCAAACTTTTAATATAAATTTGTATCTCAATCATAAGACAGGACCTTACCGAAAATATGTAAAAATACATATTTCTTTAAAACTACATTGCGCTGGTATTTCTGTATAACGAAAATCCATTTTATACGAAATCTATTTAACGTATTTTAATAAAGTGGTGTATATTTAGAACTGTTTGAATGCATCTTTATACTATTGTCATCGAACTCAGTTACAAGTTACTGAATCTGCAACTTCAAATGCACAATTAACAATAACGCTGCTCCACTTCTGAAAACGGAAACATTCTACCTTGATAACTGCGCGCCACATTTGATAAAAGCAGTTTCATTTCAGTTGTGACTACAATACAGAATATCACTGTAATGCTCTTGATACACTTCATTTGAGTAGTATGAGTTTGTTGGTCAATTCAACAACAAATCTCTAAAATTATTCCAACGACGCTTTGACATTCGCATACCGAGGATTTCTATATACAGGTTGATTATAAATTCAGGGCCAGTTGATTTGCTCATTTATTATTAGCGATAGAAAGAAAAAATGTATACTTAAAAGTGATTCAGTTTATAGTGACGAGTATTTTGGGAATACAAAACAAAATGGCCGACTTCCGGTTTAAGCGAAAGCGATTGTATCTTAATTGTTTTAAACAGCACACTATGTTTTTTAAGCTAATTCGATTGTAGGATAAATTTTGTTTAAAAAATTATAATACAACTATAGGCCTAAAGCTAATAATAAGCAAGATATTTTTATTTAAAGCAACGTATGTAACCTATGGTAGTAATTCTAAATAAAGTGATCATAGGAGGTTGTTGTTAAAAAAATAATAAAAACAATTTAAAAAAACGTGCTATTCATCTGCAAAGGAAAACTTCATAGGAGTTAGATCAGGTAACCAAGGATGACAGCTAAAAGCGCCTTTATTGGCAAATTAAAAGTAAAGTGCCTTAGTTTATCCACACACTTTATTGTGACAGTCCTACGATCAATTATATATAGTTTAAAAATGGCGCCGGGAGTGAACGTACTAAACGATAACGCCGATGCAAAAGCATGTAAAAGGTGCAAATCCGTACCAGTAAGCGGTTTAAAATGTTTAAAATGCGAATCGGTTTCGCATGTGAGTTGTGTGAAATACTTTAAAAAAGTTAAACATATTGACGATAAGCATATAATATGCTGTGATGATTCTGACACACCCACTCATGGTGGAAAAGACGAAATAATGGAGGCTTCTTTCAGCAGCGCCCAAGACATCGAGATTGACGCAAGTAAAATTGAAATTAGCTACTTAAAAGAAATAGTAAATCAAAAAGATTGCATAATTAACAATCTTCAAGAATATATTTCATCATTAAAAGACCAAATACATCTCCTAAACAAATTAGCATCCGTATCGCCATCTCCTAGCATAAAGCAAAATGTTCTATCCACCACCGATCCACGACCATGGAACACGGCTGTTAAAAATAACAACAAAACTGAAGTGCCGTCGACGAGTAAGACCGTAACTCGTGAAAAATTATATGGAACTACAACAAATCACCAAAACAACGTGACTTTAAGAGATATCGGTTCTAAAGATAATTCGACTAACATAAACAAAACAAACCTTTTACAAACCACAATAACCGAGAAAAACATAAATACAAAAATTTTAGACAGCACACAGAAGCAAAAATTATCTGAGTTAGTAAATATCAATAATGATATTAATTTAGACAACGGATTTCAACAGGTAGTAAGCAAAAAAGGTAGAAGAAAAACAACATTAGGAACCAACATCGAAAAATGTGAAATAACAGCTGTAGAAAGCAGACGCTCTGTGTTTATCTCAAGGCTCACGGCTGATACTACAAAAGATCAGTTAAAGAAACACCTTCAACAATTCAACATAACTTTTCTTGACATTGAAAAATTACAAATTCAGTCAACCAATATCGCAGCATTTAAAATTACAATACCATCGTCTATGGAAAAAAATGTCAACAATCCTGATATTTGGCCTCGTTTTACAATCATACGCCCCTTTCGTCAACCGAAAAAAACTGCATAATTCAGCACTGAACAAAACAGACGATCGTAAACTAATAGAAAATATATACCTAACGCCAAAACAAATATTTCCAAATATACGGTCAATGTATTCTTAATAAATATACAATGTATTAGAAATAAGCTATTGGAACTGGAAATTTTCTTGAAATTAAATCTCGAAATAAACGTTCTTTGTTTGACGCAGCATTGGTTATTTGATGTGCAAGTCGCTGCAAACAAATTAAGTGAATTTACTACAGCAAGTATTTTTTGCCGTAACACTTATCTACATAGCGGTGTGGCTATTTTTGTTAAAAACAATATTTTATATAAACCTATAAAGAAATTTGAATTCTTGAACCAGGAAAAACATTTTGAAATAGTAACAATTGAATTAATAGACCAAAAAATGACTGTGGCTACAATATATCGTGCGCCTGATGGAAACATGGATATTTTTTTCAACAACTTAATCACATTTCTAGAATTAATCAAAAATTTAGAAAATAAAGTAATTACGGGAGACTTTAATATACAGATGCAGAATAATGCAGATAAACATGCCGTTCGATTAATAAATATCTTAAAGTCATATGGTTTACACCAAACAGTTCAAGAACCTACAAGGCCGAACAAAAACGGCGGTTCAATAATTGATAATGTATTTACAAGCATATCAAAAGAAACAGAGTCGAAGTTAAAAATCCATGTTTATCGGATCACTTTGGTATACACTTTTCAGTAAAAAGTATTCCACAAAAACAGGAGGAGAAAGTTAATAGCCGAAAAGTAACTATAAAAAACTTAAATAACCTAAAAACGGCTTTGGAAAATACAAACTGGACTACAATTTATGAACAAAAAAATGCCCAAAATTGTTTCACCGAGTTTTATAAAATTTTATTAAAACATTTCGATGACTGCTGTCCCAAAAAAACAAGCAGTATCAAGAAAAAGTAAAATTCGTTGGTTTACAGATGAAATAAGGGATATGAGGAACATATTAGAATCGCTTTCTACCATAAACAATGTTAGACGAAGCGAGGACTCGCAAAATTTGTATAACAGCTATAAAAAAATCTACATTAACAAAATTAGAGCGACAAAAAAAGAGGCAAATAGTCGATTCATATTAGAATCAGATAACAAAAATAAAGCTGTTTGGAAGATAATAGAAGAAGAATGCAAACCAAACATCATAAGCATAACAAAATAGAAATTAAGGCTGACGAATTTAACTCGCATTTTGTTAATGTTGGAAGTGCAGCAATTAACAGTCTACCAACCAGTACTATAGATTTTCGCGTATTTTTAGGAAAGGGTGTAAGTTCACCTACAAACTCCTTTTATTTACATACAATAACCGAGACAGACTTGAAAAAATATATTTTTAACCTAAAAAACAAGAATGCTAAAGATATAAACGGCCTTAATGCAAAAGTACTTAAGCATATTAGTGATGCAGTATTAGTACCTCTTTTATGCTCCATAAATAAATGTATCGAAAAAGCAATTTTTCCAGAGGAACTGAAGATAGCAAAAGTTTCCGTCATATACAAAAATGGAGACCGAAAAAATCCAAACAATTACCGACCCATTTCCATTCTACCCATCATTTCAAAAGTGGTTGAAAGTATTATAAAAGACCAGTTACTTACCTTTATTACTCAACACAACATCTTGAGTGAACAACAGTTTGGTTACAGAAGAGGAAAGTCGACTACTCTAGCTGTGATAGATATTATAAATGAAGTCATAAAAGCTTTTAATAACAAATATAAAATAGGAGTAACTCAAATTGATCTAAGTAAAGCATTCGACACTGTTGTTCATGATTGCCTGTTAGACAAGCTACACCATATAGGAGTAAGGGGCGTGCCTCTTACATTAATGCAAAATTATTTATTTAATAGAAGGCAAATTGTCTCCGTAAATCAAGAATTGTCGGAAGAAAAAGTGTTAAGTTCGGGAGTTCCGCAAGGTTCCGTGCTGGGGCCATTGCTATTTCTGATATACATCAACGATTTACCTGCAAACTGCACCATAGGAAAGTTAATACTTTTTGCTGATGATACCACCATAATCGATACAGCAGTTGATGATACTGCCCTAAGTTTAGCCACGAAGAAAAATCTTCGAGTTGTAGAAGAATGGTTTACGGCAAATCAGCTGAAGCTTAATGCTGAAAAAACGCAAAGTGTTGTTTTTGATGTAAAAAACGGTAGAGATGAGACAAAAGCAGTAAAATGTCTTGGTTTCTATATAGATAGCAATCTACGGTGGCATGTTCATGTGCAACAGATAACAAGCAAACTATCCACAGCAACTCATCAGTTGAGAAAATTAATTCAATTAACAACTCCAGCAGCGGTGAGGAATTTCTATTTTTCAAACTTCCATAGTGTATTGCAATAAGGACTAATTCTATGGGGTGCTAGTGCGTGTGCTGATCGTGTGTTTATATTGCAAAAATCGGCAGTGCGATCGATGGCTTGCGCAAATTATAGAGAACATTGCAGACCGTTATTTATAAAATTACAAATTTTAACTGTGCCGTGTATCTTAATATTGGAGTGCTTGTTGTTCATAAAAAGTAATGAGCATAATCTCCCTAAGCAATCTTGTCACCACTTTTACAGTACCAGACAGAACGACGATCTAGTCCTGCCAATTCACAGATTGGCCAAAACTCAGTGGCAACCCTTATCCTATTTAGCAACGAAAATGTATAATAAACTTCCATTACTAATTAGACAAATGCCAGCAAAAAATTACAAAGCTGCAATAAAGAAACATCTTGTAAATACTGCTTACTATACTGTTGATGAATTTTTAAAGTGCGAATCTTTCTAAAAGTAAATTTTGATGTTATTTATATTTTGTTTGTATGGCAATTTATGTTGTTGATAGATATTAATTATTTGTTTGTTTTATACATCTATTTTTGTTGATGTATGTAAATGCAATGTATGCATATTAACATGAATAAACTGCTATGCTATGCTATTGCAATGTATTTATAATCATTACCATTGGTTACATACGTTGCTTTAAATCAAAATATCTCGATTTTTATTAGCTTTAGCCCTACAGTTGTATTATAGTTTTTTTTTTAACAAATTATCGTACAATATAATTGAACTAAATAATGCAGAATGTTCTCTTTAAAAAAATAAAGAGATAGTCGCCTCATTTAAACCGGAAGTCGGCCATTATGTTTTGTATGCCCAAAATATTCATCACTATAAACTGTATAACTTTTACTTATACTTTTTTTTTCTACCGCCAATAATAAATGAGCAAATTAACTGGTCCTGATTATAATCAACCTGTAAACAAATTAGAAAAGCACTTTACCTGGACTTTCCTATACTTTAGAAATCATTACATATCATATTAGCGGGAATGAACTAAAAACGAAAGACATATCGGGGATATTATAGCCGCATACGGTCAACTGCAAGCTGTAGCTAACCGATTTTTTTAAGGTTTTTGCGAGAGAAAAAAAATCGGTTTTTTGATTTTTTTTAGAAAAACAATTTTTGGAATTGGAGAGAAGCAGAGACCAAAGATGAAATTTGTAAGCCACAAATTTGCTAGGAAAGAGGTTAATCCCCTTAAATCAAGCTGCACTTAAAAGTCAAGTTGCAAATCTTATTTTACTATCACTCATAAATAATTTTGCAAAAAAAGAAATTCTTATACGACGTGACAAAGAAATTAGCTGACTGGACCACCAACCAAATTGTTGCTCATTTCAAGCTTAAGAACTGTGCAAAATTAAAAAAGCCAATTGTCTGGTCAGTTTTTCAGCTATATTTTTTTTAAATTTCAAAGCTCACATTTTTTGTTTGCACAAACAGCATTGTGATCTTGTGATAATAAAAATAAAATTTATGCTAATCAGCCAACTCCTTTCTCCGTAATAAGACGTTAATTATAAGTCCTAAGTCTAAATTACAAAAAACATTGTAGTAGCTGCCATTTTGAAGGTAGTGGGTTCGGAAAAAGTATTGAATTAACTTTAAAGTGTTCTATTAAACACCTCTTAAAAATTCACAAAAAAAATGTCGCAATTACTTGTTTAAGTTCCGCTTCCGGTTCAGGATTTTTAAAAAGCTTATTTTGTCGAGGTTTTTAAATAACCACTTATTAGTTCCTGGGGGACCAAAACCAGTATTTTTGTCAAAATCTCAAAATTGCATTAATACTTTCCAATACTGAAAGTATAGGAAAGTCAAAAAGAAATTCAGGCTTGCAACATTTCTAACACAGTACCCGTCAAAAAAGATGAGTGCAAGTTGTCCTAAATAATAATAATAATAGCTGCTTTATCATTAATGTTCACAAGAAACAAAATTTAATCTGTCTTAATTATCAGCAGTCTGCATAGAAAAAATAGTAAAGAAATCAAATTTTTGTTATTAGCCCACTCCATTTAGTTGAATGTGAACGTACTGTTTTCCACATGTAATCTAAAAAAATATAAATACATATCATTAAATTGGTTATTCGTTTGTGGAATTGAAAAGGCGAAACAGAACAGACCCACACTAATAGGGTCAAAGTAGTCTCCTTTATCCAGCAACGTGCAAAATTGAATTCCTGTAAAAAACTGAATTTCTTCACCTCCATGTTGCCCTTTGCGCTCGAAATAAATAGCCTACACATTAAGCTTACATATGGAGCTTTTAACGGTAAGAATTTCTTCGTAATTGCAGCAATTTACTAAATGAAAAACCTGCGAAAACCAATTTAACTATTTTTTTACACATTCCTGAATGTGGCGTATATACGAGTACAA
This sequence comes from Ctenicera cuprea, assembly GCA_958336395.1. Lineage (NCBI taxonomy): Eukaryota > Metazoa > Arthropoda > Insecta > Coleoptera > Elateridae > Ctenicera > Ctenicera cuprea. The sequence continues at coordinate 26,940,425 of OY284490.1, forward strand.
AAGAATTGTTTAAGCCTTTAACAAAAAAAAACTAACTATTATTCTCTTACATGTGCAGGTAAAAAATTCTATTAAGTTTAACGTGAATACTTCATAGCAATAGTACGGCGGCAAAATTCCTTTGATGAACCTTATTTATACAGGGTCGCTAATTCGCTATTATGTATGGGACCAAAGCTCCCCTGGTCAACCCTGTTTGAGATATGCGTTTCATATTTGGTATATGTTAATTTGAGGTTATTTTGCATATTCTGGAGTAAAGAAAAAATTTCTTTGCATATAGTTTTTAAGTGCGGCCGCCATCTTGAATTTTTTTAAATAGCAATCTAGGCTGTGTTATACATCAATAGAAAGCTTATTTTTTTCTCTTTTCAGAAATATTAAACATGTATAGAGTTGCATAAGAAAATAACGCAGAAAAATTAAAAAAACATTTGAGGCATGCTTACATCGTTTAGGGCTAACTTTTTTTAAACAACATCGTGGTTCTGAAACGAACCTTTTTTTTTTCATCGCACAGCAGTTCCGAAGAAGGAAATGGAGCGACCTACTTCGAGCTGGTGTCCTTGGTTAATTCGTCACTGCACATTTACTCAAATCTAGTAACCCTTGCATTAACAAAACGTCATAAATAAACAAAACACAAACGGTAATTAAAATTAATAGGATAACAAACAACATTTCTTAAATAAAAATAAAAACAACAACATTATTAATTAACAGTAGTTAAGAGAGGAGATGTTCAAATTGCTGCCCATTTACTTCTTGGCAATAATGAATGCGCTTTTTAAAATTGTCTAAAGAGTCGCGCAAAGAAGTGCGAGAAGTAGCAGCCATTTCAGCACTAATACGATTTAAAATTCTTCTAAATTGTCAGGTCTATTTAAATAAATGCAACTTTTTAAATGGCCCCACAAGAAAACATCTAAAGGAGACAAATCTGGTGACCGAGCGGGCCACTCCACGGTTCCTCTTCTCCCGATCCAACGCCGATGAAAAATGTCGCCATAGTGGGGAGGCGCACCATCTTGCTGAAACCAGATGTTTTCGTTGACTGCATTTGAGTTATCATGATTTGGAAAGAGTTCTATAATTTGAGGAATAATATTTTCCCGCAGCATTTGAAGATATCTCTCCGACGTAAGGTTGTCTTCAATGAAAAATGGTCCAATAATATTGGGACCAACGATACCAGCCCATACGTTAACTTTCTGGGGTCGCTGGGTGTGAACTTCTTCCATGCAATGGGGGTTGGTGTCCGACCAGTATCTACAGTTGTGCCTGTTTACAGAACTAGACGCTAGTGTCTTAGCTTAACCGCCGATCCTGACGTCAGTCAGTGAGTGAATGCAAATTTGCCTTCGTATTTTTTTCCTTTAAAAATATAACTGTTCTTAACCTAAACCTCGCGTAAACAGCAAAACGCAGCAACAATGTTTAAAAAAACTACAACATAAAAAAAAATTTTGGTCCCAACCGAGATTCGACCCCACATCTACTTATGCAGTAAAAAAGCAATACACCCAAACACACCCGCACATCCATCTGTGCCACACTCGCTAAAAAAAGTGCTAATTGAATGCGTGCGCAATAGAAATGCACCAATAAACAGTAGGAACAGTTTGTTATCTAACCGACTACTAGGCGCTAGTGTTTACAGATCCATTCAAACGAAAAGTAGCTTCATCCGAGAATACAACTGAATTTGTTTTTTTTTTTTAATTTTTCTGCGTTATGTTTTAATGTAACCCTATACATGTTTAATATTTCTGAAAAGAGAAAAAAATAAGCTTTCTATTGATGTATCAGACAGCCTAGGTTGCTATATAAAAAAATTCAAGATGGCGGTCGCGCTTAAAAACTATATGCAAAAAAAAAATTTTTACCTCAGAATATGCAAAATAACCTCAAATTAACATATACCAAATAGGAAATGCATATCTCAAACCGTTTGACCAGGGGAGCTTTGGTCCCATACATAATAGCGACCCTGTATATTGGTTTCTCTTTCCACAGCATTGGTTGCCTGATCCAGGCGAGCGTCGTCTTCGTAGCAAGAAAAAATTATTTGATGAATTGAATCAGTCAATGCAGGCCGTTACAGACAGACAGTAGGAAGAAATCTAGATCGTTTAATACTGAATGGTATTAAAAAATGGGCTGGCTAACTGGTAGCGATATAAGGAATAAACTATTTTGCTGCTGAACTTGCTTACTATTGTCATCTATATGTAACTCCTCAAAAGTATAGTCTGAAACAGGATACTCACTCTGTTTTAAAAAATCTGTTAGCTGCAATTAAAAACGTGCATCGACCAAAGAACACTTATCTGCAACTGTTAAATTAATCTAAATCGCAATGTATTACGTAATCTATTACGAAACTTATAATTTGGTTTTTTTTTCTAAAAACATATGGGTAGGCACTGCCTATCCTGCCTAATAGAACGGACCGCCACTGTTGCCGAACATGATTTGTATTACTAAAAATTTTGAGCTTGCTTGCGGAGCTCGTCTTTATATTAATAAAATTTCTTTGGGTATTCCAGATAGAACCCTACATTGTCAATTTTATCAAACCACCAAGCAGCCACATCTCTGTGAGACGAACCCTATAAAATTATAAAATTAAATAGAAATTATTTTTAAAATATCTAAACCTGACAAAACTAGAGCTTTGAATCCGATGTAAAAATTGAAACGTTTGCAACAAAGAGTGATGTTTTTAACTTTTTTTTAACGTCAGTGTAAAATTATAAATGCACTAGATATTAATAATGTGATAAAAAATTATCCATAACTACAGTATTATCGAGAAACAATTGCAGGAACTAATTTCTGATATCAATTCAGATGTTATAAACGCATTTCAAATAACTGAAATTCATTTTACATATTTAAAAAAATTACTTAAAGTAAGCAATTTTATTATTATTTTCATCCATTATTAAAGTAACACAATACGGCTTACCATAGAGAAGCAAAAGCAGTTGGGACCTCTGGCTCTGGGAGTGCTCTACCAACCTTGTATTCCTAGGTGCAATTACCTTAAGTGTGTATGTTTGTGCACGTGGTGGAAGGGGGCTCCATAAATGTAGTATAAAATAATTTTAAAAAATAAAACCGACTCGAATCCCAGTTCAACGGTGCCACTAGTCAGAAAATTTTCTTAAATACCGGGTTAATTTTTGAAAGCTCAAGTAACAGAAATAAACAGTGAAACTGTAACTTTTTTTTTCTAACCGTTGATATATCACGGTAATAAATAAGCTCTACTGTCATACTATGTAAACAAATTTTTACTCATTACTTTACAGACTGAAAGCAAGTGGGATACTCACAGGACATGATGTAAACGTTTTGAATATGTTACAAAATGTAGGATAAAATACCAAAGTTTTATGACAGATAAAATTGACAAATGTGAAGTTTGGTTTTATTAGGTCTTATTTCTTCTAAAATTGTTTCAACTTTGAAAATATTTAAGACTGCTATTTTGTATACCTTCCAATAACAACGTTAGGTATACTTTATTTGAATTTTTCGATTATCTTATGAAATAAATGTCCCAGATGTAAGAAAATACAAACTGTAAACAACTCCTATTCAAACAACAATTCTGGAAAAGACGACATGGGAATTGCTTTTGCACGCAAATAATATGTTGGACTTTTTCAATTTCAGTAATGCGACTAACACAAAGTAACATTATACTTTTAATAGATAACGGTTTAATTTTTTTTAATTAATTTCCATTAACAACATTCTGTGCATAACAAAATTATTTACCTAAATCGTTGAAATTCGTTCCCTTCTATCGCGTTCATATTTTTTTTTATTTTATTGAATCAATAGTATACTCGTACCTGCATAAAAATATCTTCATCAATATTCAATAATGGCTAAGCCCACGCCGTTTCCAAGGAAATTTATTCACTTACTTCACCCAGCCACGATTTAACTCCTAGATTCAAACTAAATAATCCACCAATACGGGGAAATCATAGAAGTGGAAGAAACTGTGTGATCATAAATCCTTGAATATATGTAGTGTAATGCGATTTGTGGCCTCTGTTCTGGCAGAAAACTTGCTGACACCATGTTGTACTGTAGCCCTGAAGTAAAATGGAAGTCGGAGAATTTTAATCGCCAAGTACCTACACTCCTGGAATTTGATGCGGATCGGCTGCGGCGTTAGGAATGAGAGATCAAATATTGACAGAAATGCTTTATACGAGTTTAGACCTTTCAAACTGATCGACAAATACATATCGAAACTTAGTTTGCAGCTTGAACTTTATCTCTAATTTTTACCAAAATCATCTTGGATGATGAATGATACTTAAGTTTCTAAATAGAAGCTAATTAAACAGCTTTTATGCGAACGGTCAATTCAGAAGCAAACTCCGATACGCAAAATTGACCCTTAACGAAAAATATGCTGGGCCGCCCTTTTCTTTATTTTATAAGCAAAATATGAAAGATTCTAACGTTATAAGAAAAATAGAATAACGACATACAAGGAAATGTATAAAAATGCGATTGTGTAAATATTGCAAACGTTACTTTCAATATGTACATATATTCACAGTATATTGGAAGCGGACTGAAATGGAACCTTGTTTCTTTGCTGGTGGTATTGTTATTTTATGATGCAATACGTCTATGAATTTTCCATTAATCCGTTCTTTGTGCAACTAGAAAAACTTCGCACGGTTCTATTCAGGTTGCTGATTTTTATTTTTATCATAAGCTCACATTGTCCTTTATTTTGCTCTGGAAACTTACTCGAAAAATGTCTTAAACAAAATTCTAATAATAAGCGGCAACAAAATCTGCCTACTTCATATTATGGTAGTTACAAAACGAAAACTATTAACATAAAATATTTTTCAAAATCGATGTAATTAAAAAGACGGATTAATTGTAAAAATCTGTTGGGCAACAGCCCTCGCATAATGCCACTGCCTTTTTTCCAATTCTCTGTATTAAACTATTACATTACTTTCCGTTGTAGAAGTCATGCTAAACGGTTCCCGTATTTTTTATAATTTTTTTTATTTTTCGGGTTTGATGTGCCTAAATGTGCTGCTTTAATAAAGTATATGGTTCTCGTCACTTTTGTAAATTATCCCATTTCTGGTAGGGTTCTTTTCGGGGTAGTTTGCTGATTCTTTTACTTTTTACAGATATACAATTTGTAGGAGGGGGGTGCACTTTAAAATGATTTGGAGATGTTACATTAAAAGACGGAATAATTCTATTAATTTTTACAAATTTCAATTTTTAGAGGTTGGGGCACTTCAGGGTAGTTTGGAGATGTTACTTAGAAAGCAGGTATGATTCTCATCATTTATATAAATTTTCAAGTTTTTTCGACTGGGTTGCACTTTAGGGTGGTTTGGAAATGAAAAGACGGTATTATTTTTCTCATTTGTACAAATTTTCATTTATTAGGAGTTAGGGTTCACTTTGGGGTTGTTTAGAGATATTACTTTAAAAAACTGAACATTTTGGCAATTAGTCAATTAAGTCGCTCAGGTAAAACACCAAAAGCAAACCACTATAGGTCTTTTCTCAATGGAAGGTTGTTCGTAGTGTCATTTAACGTGTTCGTACCGAATCTTAAATCAAAATTCGTAAATTAACAGAAAACAATAAATCGATAGTGGGGGGTGGGAATGGCAAGCAGAACGCGCTTGCGCAGATCGGTTATTTGACATGCGTAGAATACGAATCAAAGCTTCTTTTAATAGCGCGTCTATAGGCTGTTTGAAATTATAAGGGCACCATTGCTAACATTATTATTATCCTACAAAGTCTGTTAAATAAAAAAAATCTTGCAATTTTTTGCGCTGATTAGGATGATGTATTCAAAAAACAATTGAACGTCTCCTTCTTAAGTTATTCTGTAAAATAGTTTTGCTTAAAATAGAACATCCTGTATATTTTTAGAAATTCTAAAAGAAATTTAATTTAATTTTGAATAAAAAAGTCCCAGTGCAATAGTTTACTAAAGTAGATAAAAAAAAGGGTATTGGTAAAATTCTTTTATGGCTCGCATTAAATTGCTTTATAACTAGCTAGACATAATTAGTTGTTAAACGCCACAAATTCGTGATTTTTTTGTTTATTTTTCACTTCAGGTTACTACTGCATAAAAACTTTTGTAATCAAAATTTAATTTTCTTTTAGAATATTCAAAAATATACAGGGTGTTCCATTAAAAAAATATTTTTACGTATAAACTCGTAAAAGCACTGTTTAATTGTTTTTACCTTCTTTGCTGGAGGAGGTACTACAATATAGACGCACTCAAAAAATAGATTGAGATTTGTATTCTACACATGTCTAATAACCGATCTACGCGAGCACAATTTATATTCGTATTTTCGTTTGGTCGTTTACCTGAGCAGTTTAAAAAACCGACTAAAACCAAAGTTGTACATATAAGATGTTGTCGATTTTTGGTTTTCAGTGTTTGCAATTACAAAATACCAAATTTCATAAAACCAGATAACTCCAGGAAAAGGTAAAAGGGAGTGGGAAGGGGTGGTCTAGTACAATATAGACGTGCTCGGAAAAGAAATTCAGTTTTGTTTTCTATGCATGTCGAATAGCCGATCTGTGAAGCGCGATCCTCCTACCACCTCTCAGTCACTCTCACCATTAATTATGTTTGTAAAACAATTTACTCCTTTTGACTTGAAAATCGGTATGGACATGTCAAATGATTATAAGAATAATCTGCCATTGAGAAAAATCCTACCGGGTATTTTCCTTTGGTCGTTGAACTGAATAGTTTTAAGGATCCAGTCAAAAATGTACATTTAAGAAGTTGAAAATTGAATTTCAGTTTGCGGCAGATAAGCATTGTTTGCAAATTACAAAATACAGAATTTATAAAACCAGATAATACAGCAAAAAAGAGAGGTGGGATGGGGTGTTCTAGTACAATATAGAGGCGCTCGAGAAATAAGCTTAGATTTGTATTCTACGCATGTCAAATAGCCGATCGCGCAAGCGCGATCATCCTACTACCACCACCGCCCCCTCCCTCGCGGTTAATACCATCATCAATTTTTTGTATTTTCAAAAGTGTACTCATTGCGACTTCAAAATCGGTATGGACATGTTCATTGACTATAATAACAACCTCCCATTAAGAAAACACTTATAGGGTGTTTCCATTTGGTGGTTTACCTAAACAGATTATTTGAGTATTTGGCCGAAGAATCAGATCAAAGGTTATATTATATATTGTTTAGAATTCAAAATACTACAATAAATCATAAAATTTCAAATTTATAAGATTTACAAATTTATTAAAATTTTCAGTACAGCACATCCAGTCTGGCTCTGGGTGCACGTGTAATTTGCTACGCCACTGGCTACAAATCACGTTGAAACAATAAAATACTAATCATTTCAGTCATAAAATTGACAAAATGTCATTGTATACAAATTAGTCAAATGCACCAACAGGTAATTAAAACTTGTTCATTATTCCAAGAGAAAACAAAATAATCACCGAAGACTTTAATATATCAAACCTATTTACGGAAAACGATCTTCTGCACCACAGAACTGAACAAATCTAAAAATGCTATTCGGTAGAAAAGCAGTTGGCCGTAAAAAACCTAGAAAGACAGGAAGTGTGCTTGTTAAATCGGCAAGACGATCGAAAATGAAATCGTGCGAATTCCACTAACAAAAACAAAAACTCACGTTTGATAAAGGTACGGAAGGAAGAACAAGAAAAACTCAAGATAATTGATGCTCGGCTTAAGCTTGAGCAGTACGCTAATTAAGCCATTTTTAAACCGCTGTGGCACTTGCAGAGGATCTACAAGACGGCAACAAATCTCCCTAAAACGCTGTATAAGCTTCAAGCAAGCTATATTAATGAAAAGTAAACCAATGTTAACCGCCTGTACACAATCTTTGTTAATGTTAATAAAAATTTCTTATGCTAAAAATATATAGTGTTAAAGTTAATATAATACTAAAAGTTTAACACTGAACATTGTCTTTAGGGGCGGGCGTTAGAGCAGTGGTTAAGGCCGCTGGCTACGGTAGTGCTCTACTAAACATGTTCTGGTTTGAGTTCGGAGCAGAGTGACCTTGAGTGTATATGTATGCTTGTGCATGTAAAGATGGGGGCTATATAACTCTAGAAATTGGTGCCTCCCGTAAGCGAAGAAGAAAAATTGAGCAAAGCGCTTAGTCTGGACTTTCCTATACTTTTATACTAAATAAATAGTAGTAATGAGTGGTCGCACAAATTCCCTTTAGAAAAAATTCTCAAATCGGCCTTTTTCCCGGAAAGTATAGTCCCAAATTTAAATTTGGCGCCAGGACCTCCAAACTTTAAATTAATAATCTAACGTAACATATTTTTTATCCTAATATTCTTTTGAATAATACTATAATAAAGGTAAACACTAAACATTAAAAAAGATAGTACAGCTTGAAAGTTGAACGGGCGAATTTTATTGTGTGCAGAATGCTAAGGCATTTATCTATCGTTTGGCAATATTTTGAAACGTACTCGAAAAATAAATACCCATATGCTACAAAATATATTATGACAATGTTTCTAAGCTAAGGGTGCATTTATCAAACTGCAAGATCAGCCCAAGAGTGGCGGTAGCTTAGAAGTTGGGCAAGCGCCCAACTTCCAAGCTACTAACGCCAAAGGTCTGGGGTTCGGTTCCCCGCAGAAGCCATGCAGCAATAAAATATTTATGCCGCAACCCGCCACTCACATTCCCCAATCCGATATAAGCAGCCTTCGGATCTTAATGCCTGTAACCTTCTACGGTATTTAGTCGTTCGGATTCGACGTTAAATTGTAGGTCCCCCGTAATCCACCTCAACGCTAAGGAAAGTATGTGACAGAGAAGAGTGCTGGAGACCAGCAGTGCGACGTACAGGCTGATTACCAACGAAGTTGTGCCCCCAAAAGATTTAAAATCCTGTTTTTGGAATGGTTCCTTAAGTGCATATCTTTGTTTATGCTACATATATTAAATATAGTACTTTATTAAAAATATGTGTACTTCTGTTTATTTTTGTTTTTTTTTGCATTTTCACAATTTACAGGAAGGAAAAATCTCAAACAACAATACAATATCTGTAAACAGTGGCATAACTACCATGGGGCAGAGGGGCAACGGCCCCCGGGCCCGAGGCCTTAGGGGGCCCTGCCACGAGCCACAAGTTTTTATTTTTTTTATTTCTCCATTAAGAAGTTTGTTCAATAAAAATTTTTGATTTTCGACAGTCCTTATTTTTGTATTCAACAAAACACATTTTAAATTCCATGTAAGTAGTAAATATGTACTTACAATACAATAAAAAGTACTGAAGTGAGATTATATTTAGTAATAACATAACACCCACACTTTTTGGTACCGGCCCAGACACATTAACTTCAGAAAATTTAAGGTTTGCTCATCTTAATTAGACACGGCTTTAATATATTTATTTTCGTTTACTAGACTGCAAATAATTTTTGTCCTATTGAAGAAATTGTTCTTATTATCAATTACTTTTTTGTTAAAGTTTTTATGAGGATGGAGCCAGGGGCCCTTCAGATATCTTGCCCCCGGGCCCAAAATCTGAAATTACGCCACTGTCTGTAAAATTATTAATTACGAGTATTACAATTTTGATAAAACAAACGTAAAGACACTAAAAAATAGGGTTATTTGATATCAAAATAAATGTCTTTGTAAAATACTTCTGATTATAATCCAAAATAAAAAAGACTGTATTGGAAATTTTCCCAGTAGGATTCAAGGAGAAAACGGGGTTTCCTCTAAAAAAATTGAATTTCCGGCATTTTCCCATCGCTAATAATTAGTGTTATATATATTTAATCACAACAATTACAACACATTTAATTAAGAACTGTTTTGAGTTGTATAGTATTCAAATATAAACGCCCTACTAACTCGTCATTGCTAGCAGTAGCCATACTACCAGAGTAGCATTACAGGGTAGCAGCGCTCAGCTTCAGCCTCTTATGATGTCATTATGATATGTTAATCTCTTCCGCAATACGTGTTTCGCTATCGACCTTGTGCACTCGTATGTTTAATCGATGTTCGTATCTTGATTAAGTTGCGACGAAATTTTATGATTTTTTTATATTTCTCTGGGTTTAAAAAATACCAAAAACGAACTGACAAACTTTTTTGCCAAAATTAGAGAAGGAAGGGAACAATTAACCCCCCTAAACATTACTGCACCTAAAAATAAAGTTCTTAATCTCATTATACTTATTACTCATGAGCAATTTAGCTTAAACAGAAGTTTTTTTATCGTTCCCCGTTTATTAAATGCATGAAAACGCAATTTTCAAAAATTCATAGAAGGTGTCACAGAGAAATTAGCGGGCTGAGACACGAACCAAATTGCGTACAGTAACTGTCAACTTGTTTTTGAGTAATAAGACGCTAAATTCAAAATTTTCAGTTACAGAGTTTGAAACAAAAGTGTTAGATTTTTCCTAAAGTCTTCTGCCAAGTTCCGTTTTTAAATTTATAAAATTTGGTTTAGGAAAAAAATTCGACCAAAAAACATGTCTAACTTCCGCTTCCGGTTTCGGATTTTTTAAAAGCTTATTTTGTCGGTGAATTTTTGATATACTCCCAGATTCCAAACTCATTGAAATCCGGCCATTTGTTCGAAAGTTATGATGCAGCACACACCCACACACCCATCAACAGACAGACATTTTCTAAAAACGTGTATTTCCACCAAAACCTCGAATTCGAAAATGTTCATAAAATCAATACTTTCCTACACTGAAAATATAGGAGAGTAAAAATCAAACGTTCGTGGACGTTATACATTCATAAACTTTAAAACACTTAATAAAAATTCCGTGTTGTGTTTGCATACTGTAAATTGTAACTATTTTATATTCAACGTGTATGTTTCGCGCAAATACCCTAGCGTTAATTATAACTTCCCACACTATGATATACTCCTATTAATAACAAGTCACGCAATTTTTAAAACGCTAAAAAGCCGACAATAAGCAAGTGCGTTGGCAACAACTACTCCCTGCAAACTCATTAATAAATAGGTAAATAATATAAAAATGTATAAAATAGATTGGGTAATATGAATTAAGCAACACCGCCGAGTATGATTTTGGGTTTAATACAGAGTGTCCGGCTAAGGGTCAATGAAGTTTACATTACATCAAATTTTGATATGAAACATCTTCTTCTCTTTCTTCCCATGAAGTACGTATTAGATTTTAAACGTGTTATATGGAACGCCATATTGCTATTTATTTGAAAGTGAAAAGCAAGATTGCTAGTAATATATAGTCGAATATTTTGTTTACACTTAGAACAACATGGTTGGTTTATGAAACAAAATTTAAGGTACAGGTTGTTTTAAATATTGCAATAGCTGTTCAAATTTTCAATGGAGCACATTGAAAGTTGCAATAAATAATGAATTCTTACTATATGCGACTGTTGTGGTAAACAATCTACAATAAAACAACAATCTACATTTGTTGTAAACCACACAATACACGACCATTGTTGCAAATAATCGAACTGAAATCAAACTAGACTGTTGCTGTGAACGACATCATTTAAAACAATATTACAATGCTGTTATAAATATTCATAATTGAAGCAACTACAGAATTAAAACGATACGTGACTAGCTGTTGCTGCAAATAAACAATTATCGCAATATGCGTGTATTGTTGCAAATCGAGTTAATGCAATGTGCAACTGCTGTAATTAATGATTTGAAACAGTACTACAGCATTGATGAAAATGCGAATTCAAACGATACCCGACAATTGCTGTAAAGATCTAGTGAATTTACGCAATATGCGGGTGTTGTTGCAAATCGAATTAATACAATATGCGCATTATTTACAACAATCTGGCATTGCATTAATTCGATTTACAACAACACAGATCTATTACGGTAATGTATTATTTGCAGCAATAGTCGTATATCGTTTTAATTCGGTAGGTAGTTGGTTGCTTCAATTCTACATTTACAGCAATAGTCGCACATTGTATGAATTCGAATTACTACAACACAGGCATATTGCGTAAATTCAATAGATATTTACAGCAATTGTCGGGTATCGTTTGAATTCGTATTTTCGTCAGTGCGCTGGAATTGTTTCAAATCATTATTTACAACAATCTGACATTGCATTAATTCGATTTACAATAATAAACGTCTATTGCGGTAATGTATTACTTGCAGTAATAGTCGTATATCGTTTTAATTCGGTAAGTAGCCCCTTTAATTCTACATTAAAGCAATAGTCGCATATTGTATTAATTCGATTTGTAACAACACCCGCATATTGCGTAAATTCACTAGATATTTATAGCAATTGTCGGGTATCGTTTGAATTCGCATTTTCATCAATGCTGTGGTACTGTTTCAAATCATTATTTACAGCAGTTGCATTAACTTGATTTGCAACAATACACGCCTATTGCGATAATTGTTTATTTGTAGCAACAGCTAGTCGCGTATCGTTTTAATTCTGTAGTTGCTTCAATTACGAATATTTATAACAGCATTGTAATATTGTTTTAAATGATATCGTTCACAGCAACAGTCTAATTTGATTTCAGTTCGATTATTTGCAACAATGATCGTGTATTGTGTGGTTTACAACAAATATAGATTGTTGTTTTATTGTAGATTGTTTACCACAACAGTCGCATATAGTAAAAATTCATTATTTGTTGCAACTTTCAATGTACTCCATTGAAAATTTGAAGAGCTATTGCAATATTTAAGACAATTAACCGGAAACTTTGTTTTATAACAAAAACACCTATGTTAGATTTGTTGAAAATGTATAACTACATGATGTATTATAACATAAAGTCTATTTATACTAAACAGAGAAAACGGTCTTATTAATAAAATAAATGTAAATTTTACAATAGTTTACAAATGTTCGGAACAAATAACTCGTAGATTGTTTTAAATATAACGATACCAGCTCTAGCGTTAAAAACAACACATTAAGAATTGCTACATATGCTCATTTTCCGCAATATGTGCATAATGTCGGAATTAAGGAAATAGAACATTGTTCCACTATTGCTTTATTACGGTATGTTTTGACATACTTTCGATTACAGCACCTAGTGATTTATATGGAAGCAGGTGAAACAAGTGTCGAATTAGAGCAATAGCCCAACATTGCTATAATTTAATATTTACGACAATAGTCGTATATTGTAAAAATTCAATATTTGCAGCAATTACTAACGTGATGATTTAAAAACTTGAAAGGGTTTTGCAATATTTAAAGCAATACCGTAGAAACTTTGTTTTGTGAATACTACTATATTGTTTTAATTGTAAATGAATTAAACCAACTAGATGTTGCTCACAATTTTGTTTTAAACTTTTGAATAAATAGTAATATGGCGTTCCATAGTGTTACGTGCTGCTATGTCTGATCTTCCCACCATATTTGGGATCTACCTATTGATCTCCTCCCTTTGGGTAAATAGTTTATAATTTTCGTCACAGTCTTTCATCATTCATTCTTTGTACGTGTGGTTTCCATTCTACTTAATAATCTTTTATTTTCTCGTTTAGCTCGTCAATTTTCAATTCATTTCTTATTTCCTTAATTCCTCTGTCTCGTTTTGTGTATGAAGCTATTGAACGAAACATTTTTACGTTTGCAATTTAGAGATGTGATTTGTCAGTTTTCTTTATAATCTAATTTTCACTTTCGTAGATGCAGCTTGAAACCGAAAATTTCTTATAAAATTTAAGCATTGTCTCGTTACGTGCTTAATTTCACATGAAATGTGACTATGATAAAAAGAAATCGTTGCTCCAGTTAAATTAAGATTTATTAACTAGTTAATAAACAGAGTTTTATTTTCGAGTATTATTTTATTTAGGTATTGACAAAAAATGTTGTTTTGAGGTACAAATATTTCAAAAATGCACGAATGATGCAACTCTTATAACTCTTGTGCACTTTTATAATAACACCGCTATTCACTACCGGAAATAAAAAATTTAAATAGTATTAGTAACCTAGGCATATATAATCAGTTTTCATTAAGGAGAAGTTAGTAACGACCTTACTAAAATCTAAATAAACTCTACTTCAATTTATGATGCAACCGTTGTTTGCGATTTCGCGTCTTAACCTTTATTTTTTAGATCACTCGTTGATGCAATGGCAGTACTCCTATCGTACCTTACAGGGTTAATTATCAATAAAACCTAATAATTTCTTATGTTTTGCCAAATTTTATTTTTTTCGTTTGTGGATCTACAAGTTTTGTTATCAGCGATTGTTATAAACGGTTTATGTAAGTAGTCTATTTAACTTTATAAAAACGGGAAACAACAACTTCAAGATCAACATCCTACTTTACTATGCCTAAAACCAGTTTGTTAAAAATGGAGCCTATGAAGGCCGATATATTACTATATAAACCAGGGTAGTAATTTGTATCAGTATCAAATCATCAGCTTCTTTCAAAAACCAAATAAATCCAACATGAGCTCCTTGGTAAGCTAATAACAAAATTTATCGTTACTGTTTGTAATACTTTTATTGATATTTTCCTAGGTACTTGCCGTTTTCCTAGCTTTTGCTATTGCTCAAACTCAAGCTGGGGTCATTGGAGCTCAACTTGCCATCGGTGCTCCCCTAGCCACTCGGTCTGTAATCGCTACTCCTTCAGCCACTATCGTAGGACCCGGATCTGCTCCTGGATTGGAATTAGCTGGAATTGCTGCCCCTGCTGCCATTGCAGCTCCATGGGCCACCAATGTGGTATCTGGTCGTTCTGTAATTGCTACCCCTTCAGCCACTATTGTTGGACCCGGATCTGCTGCTGAACTTGCTGCTCCCTGGGCCACCAGCTTAGCATCTAGCCGTTCTGTAATCGCTACCCCCTCAGCTACTATCGTTGGACCCGGATCTGCTCCTGGATTGGAATTAGCTCGAATTGCTGCCCCTGCTGCCATCGCAGCTCCATGGGCCACCAATGTGGTATCTGGTCGTTCTGTAATTGCCACCCCCTCAGCCACTATTGTTGGACCCGGATCTGCTGCTGAACTTGCTGCTCCCTGGGCCACCAGCCTAGCATCTAGCCGGTCTGTAATCGCTACCCCCTCAGCCACTATTGTTGGACCGGGATCTGCCCCTGGATTGGAATTAGCTCGAATTGCTGCCCCTGCTGCCATTGCTGCTCCCTGGGCCGCCAATGTGGTATCTGGTCGTTCTGTAATTGCTACCCCTTCAGCCACTATTGTTGGACCCGGATCTGCTGCCGAACTTGTTGCCAACGGTCTAATTAGTGGGCCTCTTGCTGTTGCTTCTTTGGCAGGTGCACCAGTTGTCGAAGCTTGGTAGAAAAGTGCCATGATAAAGATAGTTAGCTAATTTAAATGCTACCCATTCGCATTAAATTATGTCGTCTTGTATGTAATTGTTTTCTTAATAATTTATAATACATGTGTAAATAAATATAGTATTCAAGCAAAATAGCATGCTTTTAATTTCTTTTTATAAAAAGTCCAACAATATGTAACTATCAAAGCAGCTGATTTAACTAAAGTTTTAGGAATGTACTTAAACCGTTTAGGAATGTTGAACATGTGGTCAGAAATATTAACAAAATATGTTTTATTACACCTCAACTAAGAAATTCACTTTTTAACGTAAACTTATCAACGTTTATTATTCTTAAATCTCTACTGCCATTAAAAGTATCATACATATAAATCACATTTAAAATACAATGCCTGTCTCTTAGCTATAATTTGAAAACCACAAAGAAAGGTAAAAAAGAAACGTAATTAGATTAAACTTTCAACCTTAATACAGATACTCGTGCAGAGACACTCTCATAAAATATAATATTATATTATTATATCAACGTATTAAAGGAAATATACGATTTATTGAGAAATATTCTACTTTTCACATTCACAACGTTAGACATCAACATTTTCTTGTTACTGATATTCGCAGCTTTAGGAAATTTGAACATTTCCCATGAAAATTCATAACAACCTGACGAGGCGAGATATACTAATATTATAACATTAAGTATTTCTTATTCAAAATATGTTCAACTGAAACCTATATGAAATTATTGTCATCATATTGTTTACATGTGCTACAGAGTTAGGTGAAATGTGCAAATTGCCTTGCAGCCCATTAAAAAATAATTTCATTCAGAGACAAGTACAATATTTGTACTTTTACCAATAAAGAACAAAAACTACTCAACGTTCGATAACGTTAATGTTTTATAACGATGTTTTACCACACCCTATTTTAGTTTTATTATACATAACAGTTTTTTTTTAAACTTTTCGTCCATGAAAATACAATATACTATATTCTACGACTATCGAGATATCTACTCATTATATACTTGGTTTTGATTAGTAAATCTAGTGGATTGTATACGCATTTTCCTATCACGCGGGTTGCCGTAGCAACTCGTGAGATGTGAGTTTCGGGAAGCGGTATCATATACAACGCAACAAAAATTATACAGTTTTTTTATAAGAAAGTGTCAACGGGTTTTGACTTATTTTTAAAATATAATCTAAAAGAGTAACAAAGTTATCGTCGTAGAGAATTTTTCATACTCGTAAGAAATGATTATTATTATTCCATACTCCTACAATATACTATTATTACATTGTTTTATTTTCCAATCGTTATTGAAAATTAAGCACCGCTGCCGTGCACAATTTAACCAGATGAATGAGTTCAAAGAGTATTCGACAATATTATATGTTTCATAATATTGTCTAAGTGACATTTGAGGACATGAAGAAAATACACTTTTAAATAATCGTTGTGCAACTTAGCTACTCAGACATTACAATACCACACGATTCTTGTCACCATAAAACACATAAATTAGCAGCATACAGGTCCCTGATACATATAGCTTTGACGGTCCCTTTAGATGAAATTAATTATAATAGAGAAATTTCGATTGTTAAACAAATTGCATACAGTAATGGTTATAATACTAAACTTATTGATACATTAATTAAAGAAAAAGATTATAAATTAGCCATTCAAAAAATTTATCCGAATACCCTAACTTCGTTCGATACAATTAAATATGCTTCGATCCCATATTTTGGTGACAAATCAGAAAAAATTGCTAAAATTATAAACAAAACAAATAAATATAAAGTAAGCTTTAAAACAACTAGGAACATCTTAAATACTTTGTTTAATGCAAAATCAAAAACAGAGGATTTGCTAAAATCAGGCATTTACAAATTAAATTGTTCGCATTGTAATTCGGTTTATATAGGCCAGACAATTAGAAATTTTGATATTAGGTATAAAGAACACGTACGTTGTTACAAATACAAACACCCACATAAATCCAATTACGCTAAACACTTACTAGAACAAAATCATTCAATGACATCTAATGACACCATAAAATGTTTACACTTTTGTGATGATAAACGTAAATTAGATATACTAGAAGCTTTTGAAATTCACAAACATTTAAAAACTGTACCGTTAATGAATGAGCAAATTGATCTCTTAAATTCTCCTCTACTGGACATTTTGGAATAAGAAATCAAGTCATCTGGAGACGATTACCAAGATAAGTAAAAAAGTTCTATTGCTATAACAACACTAACTGTTTACTTTTTCATATAACTTTTGACAATGGCATGTAAACATGCCGAAATACGTATAAGGTTAAAATAAATAGGTATTGTTAAAGTGATTAAGTATTTTATATACAGATACTCATTAAATATGGACTTGAACGAAGTAAAGCTGGAATTGATAAATATAGCTACTCATTGTTCAAATGACGTAAGGTTTTTTCTAGCGACAAGTACAACTCAATATTCGTTGATTGCCGTTGATTTCCGTCCAATTGCTGCGATAGTCGAGCTATTGCCGTGTTTACCAAATTTTTGTCACGATTGCCCAGTTATTGTCGTTATACTGAGTAATTTTCCAAATATTGTCGAAAGTTAGTACACCTATTGCCATCAGTGAGATATCTCCCATTTATGCCACACAATAGATGTTTGTACAATACAACCAATATATTAGTCCAGTTCACGAGCAACTAAAACAGTTAAAATACGATTTTCGTGGTAATTTGTTTTGAAATGGACTCTTTCTACGGCTATTTTAGAATATAGGCATTCTGATACAATTTTTAATTTAGGAATAACTACATTCTGACACTGTTTATTTCATTCTAACACTGTTCTGAGTAATAAAGGTTGCGTCTCTCGTCTATCAACTGTTTTTGGTTTTGTTGACAGTTACAAGCAAAGCGTATTTTGAATAGAAAACTTAAAATTTTTTTATTTTCTAAATTTAATGACGTAAATAATTTATAGTCGTAGAAAAAGTACAGTCTGTAACACGTTTGGAATGGCTATTCCGCACTCGTGGACCGTCCGCTTCGCCTTTCGGCTCGGGTGACAAACTTTCCACTCGTGCGGAATATGCCATATTCCTTGTTTCAGAATATACTATTCTCTACGACTATTGTAATACCACATGCAAACCCGAACTGTCAATTCTTTTTTGAGTAAATAGGCGTTAAAAACGAAATCGTAGCAGCTGCTGTTTTAAAGCTAGAGTGCTCCGAAAAATACTTTTGTTTTCTCTTAACGCCGCTATCTTATTCTGTTCTAAGATTTATGAAATTTTGTTTGTGAAGAAGATGCTACCAAAACACATGTCTAACTTATAAATAATATAATAAAAATCATTAAACAAAGAAAACAGAGGGAGGGGTTTTTAAATTGTACGACGGTGACGATGTTCTCTTGGTGAAAATGAAGAACTAATTTCAAAAAGTCCCATAAGAATAAAAAAGTTTGTGTTTATTATTTAACTTTAATTTTCAGTACAAATTAAAAAAAAAAAAAAAGTTTTCAGTTTTTCCTTTTTATACATAATTTGGCTATTATCAAAGATAGCGCAAAGCAATTTTGACACTATTAAGACACTTTTTTACACAAACTTCAAATCTTAAATTAAAATTGTTTTAAGACGTTAAATTTTCAAGATATTGACAATAACTTCGCTTTTTTAGATATGCGTCAAAAGCGGACATGTCAGGGGATCTCTTCATTTGTTTTTGAAAAAAATATCTTAACCTGCTGCCTACGGTCAAAACAAAATTTCATGAAATTTTCCCACATCTAATGTATCTAAACGTCGAAGTAAACAAAAGCAGTGTTTTTTTTTAAATTCCAGAAGTTTATGGCCTACTAGAATTTTTTCAGAACAATTTAAATGACGTGGTCTTTCCATAGCACTCTTATGAAATTATTATTTGCTGTAATAAATGCTCAAAACTTGAACAAACTGCAAAGTGTGATACATCGTTAAAATCAGAATAAAATACTCGATTAACATATGGAAAAATTTAAAATGCGAAAATCGACAATGGTAGCACTTATATTAAACCTGATAAGAAATACAGCATAAAAAAGTGTCCTAATAATGCTAACTAGAAGTATGTAACATAAATGATAAATGTGTTATAGGCGAAAACAAAAAATCAAAAATTTCAGTTTCTTTCAGATATCTGATAAACCATAGTGGCTACTTTAAATTTCTTTAGAGATTATTATTAAGCATAAAATCTGACAACTTTGCCTCAATTTAACCAACTCTATCTCTTCAAATAAGCGAGATCCCCATGGTTGAGCTCGAATTTGAAACAGCTTATACACTATTAAATCACTGTTATTATAATTTCTTAGTAGAGTGTAGAGGGTGCTAACCATTCTCTCCTTCAAATTTTGTATGTGGTAATAACTAAATTTCTAAATGTTTCATTTTCCTCTGTCAACGTCTGCAGAATGCTCACTGGGGCGTAGCACAATAAAATAGGTCAGAAATAAAACTGCTTGGTACAAGCAGAGAAACGTAGCGAAGCAACAGTAAATCAATTGCTATGCACTTCAATAAATGAAATTTTTTTTCCCTGTTACACGGCCATTATTTACAGTATTTGAAGGTTCTGGCAGTGGGCCAATGTAACAGTAGGTCACCAAGACTGTAGTCTGTGGGGTAACTATTTATAAATTCAATTATTTTATATATTGCTTCTTTCAGCCATAAATAGACTTCATGTTTTCATTCTGCTTTGGAGTAATACCGTATCGATTCTGTACTATAAGTGGGAGAATAATTGACCGTTCGAAATAACAAATAAAATTGCTCGCAACGTTCGAAATAATTAAACACATAAAATTTAAAAAGATGGAAAAAAGATGTAGATTATAAACGAATTACGGTAAAATAGTTTAAAATTTCAATTGTGGGAAAAATCATTACACTGTGTTCTTACAAGATGTGAACGATCTTATAAAAAATCTCTAAATTTAAATAGTCTGCTGCAGATTTAGTTAAACCTTAATTCTAATAAAAACTAAACGTCATTTATTAATAGCTACTCTATCCTGCAGAACCAACACCCCCCTCCATTAAAGCAGCACGTGCACGTTCACGAGGTGCACATCGGCTGTCAGAAATGTAACCCACCCACACCGTAAAGATCGCACTACGGGGTTTTCAAATTTCATAAACACAATCAAATCTTACCACCTTGCTTACGAACTGGCATGTTGCTCCTTGGTGAATGTTTTATCTTGGCACAATATTAACAAATTCTCGTCTTTAATACTTTTGCCTTAATGCACAACAAACGAGGGCGCCCGTGTTCGCGAAACACGGATGTTTACTGCAGAGTTACAGGTAACCGGCGCGTTATTTACGAATACTGGCGACACTACCGGACTACTAATTGCGATAGCACGGAAGGTTATCACAGCTAACAAGTACGAAACCCGTCAATATGGCGCAAGCGGCGCGAGCATTTGATGACGGGGATTGTTCGATTCGACGGTATACAACATGGGGTGGTTGTAGGATCACTACAATAGCTTTAAATTTGTATTACCATGCCATCTGTTTTAGACGCAGGGAAAGTGAGCGTCGCGACGCTTATATGCAACACTACCGACATCTTGACTAGTGAGTGAGAAAACAATGTTAATCCTATTTAAGAAAATTTTCTGTATTTCTACTACCTGCACATATGCTCACTGAAGTTTCGGTAGGTTATGCAACTGATACAAACGCATTGCGGCTCTTATTTGAAGGGCCCAACAAAAAAGGAAAGATAAACAGGCAAAAATTGTTCAATATTCTTAGTAACAAAATTGTTGCGTTAACAAAACGGACTGCGTTGATTTAAATATTTGCATTTTGCGTTAATCAAAATTGTTTTAATTTTAATAACAAAATTTATTTCCAAAAAGATGGTTCACCCATGGGAAGTCCAATTTCACCTCTTTTAGCTAACATATTTATGGAACATCTAGAAGATCAAGTAATTGAATTAAACCGTCTGAGAAAGTTATATTATGGTTTTGGTATGTTGAAATTAGCATGTTTTGATAGTTCATTTGCGTTAATTACTGGGTTTTTAATTTTTATTTACAGCTTGCATCTAAACAAAAAATTTACACTAGAAACTGAACAAAATTAACTGTTTATATTTAAACAAAAAATGATTCGATTCAACAGTAATGGTTATAATACCAAACTTATTGATATATTAATTAAAGAAAAAATTATAAATTAGCTATTCAAAAAATGTATCCAAATACAAACGAGGCATTTGCAAATTAAATTGCTCCCACTGTAATTCGGTTTGTATAGGCCAGACAACTAAGTATTTTGATATTAGATGCAAGAAACACGTACGTTAATATTAACACCCACATAAATCCAATTGCGTTAAACACTTATTAGAACACAATCGTTGGATGACATCTAATAACATTATAAAATTTGTACATTTTTTTACACCTTTGTGATAATAAACGTAATTTAGACATACTGGAAGCATTTCAAATTTACGAACATTTAAAAACTGAATCTTTAATGAATGAACAAATTGACCTCGTAAGTTCACCTATGTTAGACGTTTTGGAATAGGAAATCAAGTCAGACAGACAAAGATAACTAAGATCAAGCCATCCAGGTTTATTGCTCCTAAAGCAACACCAACTGTTTACTTTTTAATCTTACCTTTGACAATGCCATGTAAACATGTCGAAATACGTATAACGTTAAAATAAATAAAAATTGTTGAAGTTATAATACTTATTTATGTTACTAGGGAGATAAAGGCATTAACATAATAGTGTCAAAGTTGTCAAAGTATTATTATAATACTGCATTATCCCGTGACCTACAAAATTGTATCTGCAATCTGTTCAGAATTTGTTCAAAGAATTTTCGGAGAAAAAACGCATGGCAGCTTGTACAAGTACTAACAATCAAAAATTGGAAAATGATTAGAAAAAATTCATCGAAGCTAACCTCGTCCTTTTTTCCATCATTTGTGTAAATAAAGTTAGCTAGGTAATGTATTTATTATCTCACTAGTGCGATAATGAACTTCGTTACTTATCCGAGCAGTCCTAGATAGTATTTTATTTCCGCAATAAAAATTGTACAAATCAAAAAATTTATTGTAAGGTTATCGAGCTTCAGCACAATTGTTATTTGGTATGTGTATAATAAATATCTGATCTTCTTTTATTAGTGCTTTTATATTTAAGGAGAGCCCCCTTTCCTACCCTTAATTTTTTCTGGTTTTATGATATCTGATACCTCCTAGTTGCAAACAGTGCCGGATTCCCTATGAGCCCCACGCCTTTTGCGAACCCCGTGGTCCGCCGCAACTAATCAAATTAATATTAAATTGATCTTGAACAAAAATTACAAATTACATACTGACTGAAACAAATAATTTTATTTATTTATTGATTAACAATATTTAATAATTTTTGTTTAATAACATATGTTAATTTGTTAAAAACATTAATAATTGTTAACGTTTGTTTTTGTGTATAATTGGTTTATTAAAATTGTTGGTTGGTAAAATTAAAAACCTATTTATTAGGAGATAATTTGCGAGGGAGGCCCCGAGATTTCTACTACCTAGGGGCCTCCCTCCACGGGGTTTAATCCGGCACTGGTTGCAAATAATATTTTATCCGCTAAAATAAAAAATCTAGTTTTATAACCATCCAGAGTTTTTCTCTTAATGGAAGGTTATGCCTATTGGCATTTAGCACGTTCATGTCGAGTTTGAAGACAAAATTCGAAAATTTTGAGAAAACCAAACCTTATTGGGGTCCCCCATAGTCACTCCCCTCGGAGGTTTTTTTCGAGCGCGTCTACATTGAAGTAAAGCACCCTTCCTCTGCAGCCTTTTTAAATGGATCTCGATTTTTGCGGTTTTTACCGGCGGAGTTTAGTGATTACTAATTTCTTTTCAGTCTTATTTAGTGTTTCTGCGTTAAGGCATCTGGGCTGTGGAAAATAAAGCTAAAGTGTTAAGTTTGAGTGCACTTTCCCATACTAGATATTAATACTTCCCGTATTTGCAAAAGATTAATATTGTACAATTATAACGTTGCACAGTTCACCGACTATTAGATTTTTCTTCTCTCATTTCACCGTATGTTAGATTTCTAAGAATATAATTTCTATGGGCAACCCTACAATGTCGCATGCCGTATAAGAATAGTAAGAACGAAACCGCCCGCCCAAAAACGCGTTGTTGGTGTTAAAAAGTATCGTTTTTTTTTCCTAATTTTAAAATAGTTACAAAATTGTTGCTGCTCCTAATAAAGTACTTCAAATAGTCTATCAAACTGATAAAAGTTTATAACGGCGTTTGCGTTTTAATAAACCACTGTTTTGGCTTGTTTCAGCCCCAAAACGTGTATTTCCGTTAAAATCTAGGATTCGAAACTTTTCATGAAATCAATACTTTTCTATACCGAAGGTTATAAAAAAAGTTATAAAAATATGCAAAAAATGAAAAATATATTTGTTAACTAAAGCTAATTGATAGGCGTAGTTAAAATCATGTAACTGCCGGAAAACGCGTTGTTGGTGTTAAATAGTATTGATTTTTTTTCCTAATTTTTAAAATAATTAAAAGTTGTTGCTGATTTTAATAAAGTACTTCAAATAGTCTATCGAACTGATAAAAGTTTATACCGATCGGCGTTTGCGTTTTTAAATAAATAATTAATCAATTTAGAATGTTTCAAAAATTCCTGGAAGGCGTCAAAGTAAAATTTGGAAGGTTAGTAAAAATTATTTTTGTAGTTCACTGCAAGCTCTATCGGCTCAGAAAATTAAACAAAAATCGCGTTTTTGATGTTTTTGTTTTAAATTTAGACATTTTTAAAAACCACTGTTTTGGGCTCTTTCGGCCCGAAAACGTGTATTTCCGTTAAAATCTAGATTTCGAAAATTTTCATTAAATCAATACTTCTCTATACCGAAGGTATGGGAAAGTAAAACACTTCACCGAATGATCGCATTTGCTGTAAATCTTAAAAAACTAATACATTATCTTACTTCTTCTAACTATACCTCAGTTAGTGGAGACTACTGTAAAAATCAGTTAGTTTGTGACTTAATTGACCAAGAAGAGTAGACACATAACGATAAAAGAAAAACTAACCAACGAGTACCTACGCATGTGTACACGCAACTAGCTGCCAGCGAACTTATTCGCTATACGCTTACATTGCAATATTAATTAAAAATATTTATATAATTTCTAATCGTACAAAATAATTAACTAAGGTATTTAAAGCATACCTAGTCATATTCAAAACATTATACATCGCGTTTCATATAACCCAAGGATGTTACACGCAAATAATGTGGGTAGTTCGTGGGTCAAATGTAAATACAACCGCTTTGTTTGTGCATCTTCGCTTCAGCTCGCTCGTGGCCTAATATTACTTCTATTTTTTTTAAGTTTGATTGTTGCAGTAAATATTACACATATACGTACTTAGCAAACACTTTAAGTTAATTTTCCAAGACAAAATCTCGTTAAAAAGTAGTGTAATAGTAGTGTAAGAATTGTCTTATTGTCCGACTTTTGGATTGATGCTGCAGAGAAACCGAAGGTAATAAATCATAATTATCGCGAAATATCCGTGTTTTTTTTTCAACGCATGTTACTACTCAACAAACAAAGTAGACTTCTGGCAAAAAATGCTAACTACTCTTGTTTTTTTTTGCTTAGTCACGGCTTGTGTTTGTTTCTACCAAATGCGTATTCGTAATTACCACTTTGCAGAAACTATTTATGAAACAAAAAACTACCATACTAAAATTTATTTTTGTAACCAATCGTTTCAATTGTCTAATTGTTTACTGTGGCGGACCAAACAAATATACGTTTGAATAACATACCGAAACTCGCTTACGCGCATTGATGTTTTTATAGTGCTCCTACAACCTAACTCGAACATGACATAACCGTTTTCGTTTTCTGTTAAATCATACAGTTCAAAATACACTTTCAGTGAGAATACGCTAAAAAATTTCACTTAAAACTTGCGTACTCGGCACTTCTTTCTTTTTTAAATCTTCGTAAATTTAATAAATCTGAAAGGGTTTACATAAATAAAACCTCGGCTCTTGCATAAGCTGGATTAGCAAGGTTACACAAATAAGACAGCTCAAGTTTCAAAATGCCGTTTTGGCCGCTATTTTCAGCTAGAGAGTTCGAAAAAAATTGATTTGCTCCACGGTTTTATATCCGATTCAGTTTTCAGATTTGGAAAATTCGGATTAAACAAAAATAACGTTACTAAAAAATGCTTCCGTTTCCGATTTCTGTTTTTTTTTACTTTTACCTTTTAT
Organism: Ctenicera cuprea; assembly: GCA_958336395.1. NCBI lineage: Eukaryota > Metazoa > Arthropoda > Insecta > Coleoptera > Elateridae > Ctenicera > Ctenicera cuprea. The sequence continues at coordinate 26,966,217 of OY284490.1, forward strand.
CTTCTTATATTTCTTAAATTTTTTATCATTTGCAAACAGTTATACGCATTCTATAAAACCCACGTCATCATTTTCAAGGTGATTTAGGTCTAAATTAGGGATCCTAGATGCCATTGATAATGACAGATTTGTAAACCTGTTATTATCAATGGCATCTAAGATCCCTAGTCTAAATCTACTTCCAACGATTTGATTGGTCCGTTTTTTAATGTATTTAAAAGGCATACTTAGAAATGTAATGAAGACTCTTTACATCACTGTTAAGTTATGAGCTTAGTTTAGTTTTGTGCAAATTTAGTTTAATTGCCATTTTTTAGAAACGTACAGGTAGCTTTAGTTATACCTACACAACTATCGTTCGAAATTACTAAGTATTTTCAATTAATTAGAACGTTAATAATACTACTAGGAACTTGTTGTTGCTCAAGAAATTTTGCCTTATGTTTAATAAGATAGCACTACCTTGTCTCATGCTTTTATCTATGTATTTTTTCTACAGACGAAAAATGATTACATTTTTACATTAATCTCAATTTTGTTTATCTTGACAACGTGCACGAAGTATTTCGCGCACTAGAGCAAAAAATATTTCGTGCATGACACCGACCAAACTTGTTTAGGAAAAAATAACTGACAAATGTCAATATTTGTTAAATTTTGTTTTTCGTAGTAACACTATAAATTTTTTACACTTTTGTGATGATAAACGCGAATTAGATATATTGAAGGCATTTGAAATTCACAAAAATTTAAAAACGGCAACTTTAATGATTGAGCAGATTTATCTCTTAAATTCACAAATATTTAAAGTTCTGAAATCAAGTCATTTGCAAACATAGATAACAAAGATTGAGTCACCAAGTTCTGATGTTTCTATAGCAACACCAACTGCTTATTTTCAATCTTGTCTTTGATAATAACAAGTAAAAATGTCGAAATACGTATAAGGTTAAAATAAATAAATATTGTTGAAGTTGTTAAATATTTTTATTTATGCGTTACTATTTATGTACATATTTTTAATTTTCCATTGTTATAATTGCAGTATCGTGCCAGAAGAATACAATAAAAACCTTTGGTTACTGTCTCTCTCTACATATTGAGAATGGTTTTATGCAGAACAGCATCTCTAATTACCCTGTTACTTATTGCTATACCAACATACGATTGCGCAGCACATTCAGATGAACAAAAGTTGTTGCTTCGACATATAGTAGATCTTATAAATAAAATTATTAAATGTCGACAACCACCGATATGCAGTACTACGACAGCGCCACCAATAAGCACAACGCCAGCCACAACTGCTCCAACAACAACAGTACCCCCAACTACAACATCTGTTAGAACTACAACAACTGTTTCAACAACAATACCAACGTCACTTACAATAGCCTCAACTACAACATCTGTACGAACTACAACAACAACAGCAACGTCACTTACAGTAGCCCCAACTACAATATCTGTTCGAACAACAACAACTGACTTAACAACAATAGCAACGCCACTTACAACAGTTGATTCCTGCAGTTGCAACACCCACTGCTGCTTCAACGACAACAGCTACTCCAACTACCATTGTTGTTCTAACGACAATTGCTGCGCCAATGGCAACACTAATCCCAACTGCAACAGCTACTCGAACATCAACTCCTATTATCACACTTGTTCTAAGGACGACAGCTGTTTTAATGACAACCGTTTCTCTAATGGAAATCAATATCATTGCTACGTCAACGGCAATAGTTGTTTGAATAAAAATAATTATTTCAGTGGCAAACGTTATTTCAACGATAACAAGTGTTACCCCAACTACAAGAGTTGTTGTAACGACAACAGCAGCCCCAATTACAATAGCTACTCCAACAACAACTGCTACTCTAACGACAACAGCTACTCCAACGACAATAGCTACCCCAACGACAACAGCTATTCCAACGACAACAGTTACTTCAACGACAATAGCTACTCCAACGACAACAGCTACTCCAACGACAACAGCTACTCCAACGACAACAGCTACTCCAACGACAACAGCTACTCCAACGACAACAGCTACTCCAACGACAACAGCTACTCCAACGGCAACTGCTACTCCAACGACAACAGCTACTCCAACGACAACAGCTACTCCAACGACAACAGCTACTCCAACGACAACAGCTACTCCAACGAAAACTGCTACAACCATAACAGTTATGTTAGTGACAACAGGTATGTTAAAGACGAGGTCGACTCCGAATACGGCAGCTGCTATAGTAGTAACAGCAACCCCAACTACAACAGCTACTTAAACTACCACTACTGCTACGGCGACAACAGCAACCCCTACTAAAACAACTGCTTTAGCTACACCATGCTATTGTTATTTCAAAATTAGTTGTAACTATAGGAGCTGTTACAATCACAACAAGTATTGAGTTGTTCCAACTACAATTGCCGCTCTGATGACAACTGTTTCAATTACAACAGCAGCTCCAACTACAACAGCCGCTCTTACCTGCAATGGAGACTGCCAGTAAAGGCAATGTTGCTACAACTATCAAAGCTGATTTTAAAACAACAGTTTTGATCAAAATACAAACTACCATAGCTGCGTCAAAGTCAAAAGCCGCTCAGCAATAACAGCTGCTCCAATTACTATTATGTTCCAATAACACATCTCCAACTATGATAGTTGCTCCAATTATCACTGCTATTTCAAGGGTAACTCCCTACGCAAGTACTCAATTTAAAGTTTTATGAAATTTAAAGGTTATTATAAGCAAGGAACGCAAACGTGCAATAAAATGTAAAAAATGTTTGAGACCATTCCAAGCTATAAAGATTGAGAAATTGATACTCATAATCAGACGACTTTTCTTTTTTTGCATATTTTTTAATTTTACCTAAACGAAGGGTGTTTAGTCTTTGCAAAATTATATGTATACTTTCTGACAATTTTACATATGTAAAAAATCAAAACCTTATACTTAGGGAGATCGCAGGCCTATGGCAGATGGAACATAGAACGTGGAACACGGGAACACAAGCTGCTAATGTTCTGTTCACAGACGATTCTGCTGCCATAGTCTTTAAAGTGATCACCTCGTACTTTACACATTTTTTAAATTAATATCGCGCATCGACATTTTCACTATATCGTCGCGGAATGCGACACAATAGAGACTGTGCCGCATATTTCATGAGTTTGATAGAACTTGGAGTTTCAGGGGCATGTTCCATGTCCAGGGATGTGCGCTTATCCTATTTAATTGCATATTCATCTTGTGTCATGGAACATGTTTCGTGTTCCATGACACAATTGTAGCATTTAAGCAATTAAATAGGATAAGCGCGCACCTGTAGAACATACCACAAATCCTTGGAACTACAAGTTCCAACAGGCTCATGAAACACGTTAGTGTTTTTTGTGCTGCGTTTCGCAACAGTATTAAGCTCGATATTAGTTTAATAAAATTTTTTTGTCATCCCTTATTTATTTATTAAAGGGATAGAAATTTTCGATTTTATTAAATTCATAGGTGTAACAAAAACAATTAGCAGAGTGAAAGACGAATTAAATTATGTTCAGTTTTTGAGCAATTTTTTTTGAAAATTTTCAACTGTTTGAACTTATTTTTCACTGCCTAGTTTTTATCTTTTTGAAAAATTTGTGGACAGTAACATTGTGTCTGTATAGGTCTATTGCAAAAAATTGATCTCAGTCTGCCAACTTGTTTTTAAATAATGCAGCGTTAAATAGAAAAGTAAAAACAACTAACAGAAAATATTGAATTGTTTTATTTTTAGCTAAACTTGTTTTTGTTTCTATTACATTTGTTGTATGTTTATTTCCAAGAAACACTGAAATATAAACTTATACGTTTTGATTTTGATGTTATTAATGGGTAGGTTTTTAAGATTATATTAAACTTATGTATATATACTTCTTCTTTATCTTTCACCTCTTATACCCGAAGGTGTCGAGGACTTTCATTCCGGGTAGGCTCTCGCTTGTGTAATACGAGGTAGTGAGGCCTTTGGCCTTTAGACCGCTACGCTCCTGAAGCTTATGCCACCCTTCATGCCCATTCATTCAATGTCATTCACACACGTGTTAATTGTATGTTTTTATGTTGTTTATGACTTTGTTACTTATCCTGGTCAGTCAGTAATCAAGGTAAGCGCCGTTAATTGTAACCCAACGTAGAATGGTTGCCGAGCTCGATACCGATCCACGGAATTACAGAAATATTTTCTGCTTTTTCCGGGATTCGAACTGAGGGCTCACGCATTGTGAGCCTGATCCTCTTACCACTGAACCACTCCTTATGTATATATACTTATTTATTTGAAAACGACGATTTAGTGGTTTGTTCTTCGTTACCACTTTATCAAGTTTTATTTAAATATTTAATGTACTAAGGGAGTTGTTTACGCCAAAACCGGAATTTGCTCAGTGACGTAGTGAATTTAGTGATACATGCAATTTTTTCTTAAAGACATTTACTGAACCTACTCTACTTTAAACAGGAAACACGCCCTAGGGGCATGCAGAGATGTAAGAAGAAGAGAATAAGAAGTAAATTTTATGGTAATTAAGACAAATATTTAATAAAGGTTCACCCCGCTGTGCCATTTAATACTTTTTTTCAAAATCGCGTCCTTTTACTGTTTTGAAACTTTAAGTCGGCACTTGTTTATCAAGAAATAGTATTTGTTCTCCAATAATATTAAGCCTAATTTTGTAGCTTCACATTAGGCCATTCAAAAGTTAGTAGAGTGGGGAGACATTTTATCTAAAATTTCAAAATTATCAAAATAAATGACTTCGTAAAATACGTCTGATTATAATCAAAAATAAGATAAACCGGTATTGGGAATAGATAAATAAAAAAATAAATTCCCGGTATTTTTCCATCACTAATAATCTTACATCTCGACACAGCTTATTTATTATTTTGTTAGCAGTATTTGGAGTAAATGCTTATGTTAAGTCAGGTGGGGCGACGCGGCGACGGCGCTTGATTTCAAAAGTTTGCATATTTTTTCTTCTTCTTTAGCCCTCTTCAGTTCACTTTGTGACATAGGCCTCCTTTTCTTGCTTCCACCTCGTTCTACTTTGTGCCAGTTGCTGCCATTTGAAACCTCCAACTGTTTTAACATCGTCAGACCACCTTGTTTGCGGGCGTCCAATTGGTCTTATGTGATTCCATGGTCTCCAATTTAATAATTTCTTTGTCCATCTATTCTGTATTCTCGCAACGTGACCTGTCCATTCCCATTTCTGTTTTGCCATAGCTCTTTGGGTTGTGCGCATTTTTTGAATGATCGATTTGTTGAATGCCCATATTTCAGTTCCATACAATAAAACAGGTAAAATACACTCATTGTAAACTTTTGCCTTGAGTTTTTGCGGTATATTCATTTTCATTATATAGTTTAATTTACCATATGCTGTGCTGTCCATCCTAGTCGAATACGTCTGTTTAGGTCTGCTTTCTGGTTTTCCTTTCCCGTTCTTATTTCTTGTCCTAAATATATGTATTTTTAAACCTGTTCAATTGTAGAGTTGTATATTTGGGTGGGTATATTATTATTCTGCCTTTCGTTGGTCATAATTTTTGTTTTACTTATGTTCAATTCTAGTCCCCCTTTTTGGGATGCGTCGCGTAATTCCGTTAGCATTTGTTGTAAATCTTGTGGGTTATCCGTAATTAAAACTACATCGTCAGCAAAACGCAGATGATTGAGCATATCTCCAGAAATGTTGATGCCCTTATCCTCCCACTGAAGTTGTTTGAATATGTCATCTAACGCCAGAGTAAATATTTTTGGGAAAATTGTGTCTCCTTGTCGTACACCACGATGTGTTTTGACTTTATTTGTGTTTTCATGTAATTGGACAGTTAAAGTTGCGTTCCTATATATATTTCTAATTAGGCTTGAGTACCTGTGATCAATTCTAGCGTTTTGCATTGCCTCTAATATCGCCCAAGTTTCGATGCTATCGAAAGCTTTCTTATAATCTATGAAAGGTATTTGATATTCTGTAGTTTTTTCCATCAGTAATCAAATCGTTTGTATGTGGTCCATACAGCTAAAGCCTTTTCTAAAACCCGCCTGCTCTTTTGGTTGGTAGAAGCCAAATTTGTTTTCTAGTCTGTTGGTTATAATTTTTGTGAATAATTTGTATACTTGGGATAACAGACTTATTGGTCTGTAATTGTCTAAGTTTTCTGCGTCTCCTTTCTTGTATAGTAAAATAACTACTGCGTTGTTCCAGGAGTCGGAAATTACCCCTCTCTCAAGGCATAGGTTGAAAAGTCTTTGTAGTTCTATTAGCACTTGGGGTCCACCATGTTTTATAGCTTCCATAATTATTTCATCTTCCCCTTCCATTTTTCAGGGTTTTTAAAGCTTTTTCTATTTCTGCTATGGTTATATCTGGGATATCTTCGGAATTTACGTTCACCACTTTTCTCTGTGTTTCTCTTGCAGTGGGATTTTGGTGCTGTGATCTATACTGGTTTTCATAGTATGTTTTTGTTATTTCCAATAGTTTATTTTTGTCTGATATCACAGTGCCATTTTCATCTTTTAGCTTGTAGATTTCTCTTTTTCCTGAATTCAATTTTCTACGTAGTATTTTCATCCCTTTATTTTCTTCCAGAGTATCTTCTACTATTTTTGTTTTATGTTTTCTGATGTCTTCTTTTATAATTTTTCGAACAGTTTTATTTATTTCCGTATATTCGATTGAATTTCGCTTTCCTTCTGTGATAAGGTGTCTTCTCTTTTCGAGTAGTTGCTTTGCTTTATCACTTATTCTTTCAGCTTTGTTTGCCCGTTTACGGACATCTGTTTTCTCTAGTGCTTGTTTAATTGAAATATTAAATTTCTCGTTAATGCCATTTATTGTTCTAGTTTCGGCTATTCTATTCTGTAAGAAGTAATTTTGAAGTCTTAATTGATATTCGTTTTCATTTTGTTCTAATTTCTGGGTATCTACAATTTCTCGTCTTCTTCTCATCTTCTCTACTCTTTTAGCTTTTATATTTATTATTATTTTTCCTCTTATTACTCTGTGGTCACTCCCGGTGTTGAAAAGATTTAATGTGCTAACGTCGCAAACTATTTGTTTGTTCGTCGATAAAATATAATATATTTCACTTTTGTAACGTCCGTTTGGACTGATCCACGTCCATCTTCTCTTGGCGTTCTTCTTGAAAAACAAATTCATATTACATAGCCTATTTTGCACCAAGAAGTCAAGTAACATATCACCTCTAGTGTCTCTTTGATCAGTTCCAAATTTTCCTACATCAATTTCGTCATTGTCCTCTTTTGGGCCAACTTTGGCATTAAAATCTCCTATGATTATTGTATTGGATGCCCTATTTTCCTCTATACTCTTACAAATACCTTCGTAGAAGCTTTCTACCTCTTCGTCGTCATATGAACTTGTTGGGGCATATACTTGCACTACTTTCAGGGTATATGAGTGTGTTATGTTAATAACTATATACACAACTCTCTCTGATATTACTTTTGTATCCCTTATTTTGTTAGCTGTACTCTTATTAATTATAATCCCAATTCCTTCCTTTGTTTCACACATTCCTAGTATATTCCATTTAATCTTCCCCAATTAATATTCTAATTCTTCCATCTTTTTCTCCGTAGCTAGTGTCCGTGCATTGTACGATGCGATCCATAATTTAGTTTTGGCAGCCTGATCTCTTCCAGTGATTTTAGCACCCTTTGCTGCTCTACTGCCTTGGTCGGTAGTATTGGAGCTGCTGGGGACTAAGGGCCGTTGTATATGAGGTGTATTCATTTAAACGTTTTGGCCATTAAACACCACGGTGGCCAGGCGGGTTGGTGAGTGTACATTTCAGCCGCCCATTATGGGACAGACGCTGTTTGCAGCCGTCCATTCTGGATCAGACGCTGCATTGCCTCAGTTGATCCGCGGGTGCTTATTTAGTGAACCTTATTCATTAAAAGTGTGGGGCGTAGGCCACGCGTTCAGCTAGTTATGATTATAATTTTTAAATTGCATAACTCATCCTCAATAAAAATTACAGTAAACCCACGAGTCAAAAATCATTCAGTTCCAGTGGCCAAAATTTTCATTGTTTAGTAGTTTACTTCCCCTGCAGTTTACCACTCGGATTATTGTATGCCATTAAAATTATTGACCCCGCAAGAAGAAGCCCTTCCAGTTGTCCTTATATGCCATCCACTTCGCAAAACCACCGTATATTCAAAACAAATTAACATGGGATTTCCCATAAGAGCCCTGGTCTTAAATCAGCTTTTCCTATCTACTTTAAACGTAAGCTTAAAACTCTATATTATTGGGTTTGCGTGTCTCCTGGAGGCACGCGAGCTAGTAAAATAAAACTTTGTGAAGCTTTCACTTTATTGCAATACTATTATCTGGCAATTTAATCAAGTAAGTGCATGCATCTAATTTGATCTAGTTATAGCTAAACGGTTAACCTTCGAAAATTATGAAAACGAGCAAAACGAATTAACTTCTGATGATTTTATTTCTAAATTATTACTTGGTTTAACAAATCTATTACAGTGATGATAATTCCCTACACACGAAATATTGATTCTTCACCAAAATTAATGTATATAATTGGATACTCAATAACGAGTTGAAGTCAATACAGCCCAATCGCAGAACTAATATAATTGTAGTTAATTAACAAACAGAGTAACCAATGTAAACTAATTTTACAGTTATGCGCTGTGGTTTCTAGTACGTTTGCAACACTAAGAATGTTTGTAAATATCGAGTAAGTATCGCAACGGTGTTTTAATCGCATTTTACATATAACAGCATGCAAATAAAACAATTAATTTTGTTGACAAATTACGTCATTTATTCGTTGCCTAGCAACATCAAAAATTTAAACCAATAGCATTTTGTTTCAGTCGAAAAAAAACGTCTCGACTTTTTTTTTCAAAAACAAACACACGATTTTTTTACACCTTTCTAAGCCGATAGAGTTTGCATAATACTACAAACTAGTATTTTACTAATCTCTGAAATTTTACTCTGACGCCTTCCAGGAATTTTTGAAAAATTTGAAATTAATTAATTAAATACTCAAAAACGCAAAGCCAATCGTTATAAACTTTTATCAATTCGATAGACTATTTGAAGTACTTTATTAGGACTAGAAAGAATTTTCAACTATTTTAAAAATTAAGAAAAGATACGATACTTTTTGGTATCAACAAAGCGTTTTCCGGCAGTTTAGTCCAGTCAATGAATGCTCAAAGGGGGGGTATAGAGGGAAATGGAAGGAACACAATTTTTGACTTTGGGACTTTGTTTGGACTAGTTAGGAGGTAAACATACTAAAAGTCCCCACTCCTAGGAGGTGAGCGGGGTGCAGGGGGGGACGTAGAAGGTCCCTTTTTTCGGCTTTCCGCTTATATCTCGGAAACTACGCGTCCTAGCAGTAAGACCATTCTATACAAAATGAAAGCTGATAAAATGTACTACAAGATTGATTGCATTCATTTTTTCGGTATCTCGCATAGTTTTCGAGATATCCGTTATCAAATCCGCTAACTTTGAAAAAAAAAATTTTGCCTCTTTTTTTGCCTTATTTGACTAGCTAACTCTTCAGCCCTTCGTCTTACGAAAAAGTCATCAAAAATGAAGTTGTAGAGCATTAAATTTCCTTCAAGAATATATGATATTTTACTTTTTATCTTCAACCGTTCAAATTTTAACTTTATGTGTAAATTCCGAGATTTTGCAGAAAAACTTTCGTATTTTTCGTTATTACACTGCTCTAACTCTATGTATAAGCCAATATATACGTATTTATATGTATAAATAGTATGTAATATATATAAGTGGCACATAAAGAAATTATATACCTGGTGACCAGGACATAATTTTCGTCAAACCTGGACGTGGAAACATAAAACCTTTATTGTTTTCTACGCAGGAGCTTCAGACCCAGAGGCTGCGGGACATACTATTTCTACACGCCTTCACTGGGTGCAATTCCACCTCAGCAGCCTTCAGAAAGAGTAAGCTGAGATTTATCAAACTGTATTTGAAGTCTCCAGACGTCCAGGGAGCTGCTACAGTTTTCTCAGACCCTTCCTCAACCAAGGATGACATAGAGGAAGCTGGGAAAAAGTGTATTTTGAGGTGGTACGGGGCCCCACCTAAAGAAAAATCTCTAAACGTTTACCGTTACCAATCCTTCGTTAAATCGGTAGCCAACATCAAACCGGACATCTCATGCCTCCTACCAACTGAGACTGAGGGGGCAGCGAAACAACATTCTCTGAGGACATATTACCAAATCCAGATGTGGTTGGGACATGAGCTACCTCCTCAGATGTATGGGTGGGAGCTAACCACCAACAAATTTCTAACCTCGGTGCACAGTGAGCAGCAGGCTGCACCGGATGAAATATTAAAAATGATTTTTTTGTCGGTGCACAAAGGATTGTGCCACCACCAAATGCGGATGCAGAAAGGCATCTCTCAAGTGTTCCCCTGCCTGCCAAAACTGCCAAGGGAACTGTCTTAATGGGGGCGCCCTCTTAGACAATGTGGATGAAGAGCTCGACATCGATCCTCTGCCAGTCATCCTCGAAGATGTATCCCCTTTCTCAACGGATGAAGAAGAAAACGAAGCAGAACCCACCCCAGGACCAAGTTCCCATGACGAGCCAGGACCGTCCCGCCCCAAAAGAGCCAGGAATTTATAACAATTATTACTGTATAATTGTACTATAAGGTGTAAATATATTATTACATGAAATGTAACAGTTTAACAAAACCACTTACGAGTGAATGTGTTAATAAAAAAGTTATGTACAAATTGATGTTGACTCTGCAATCACCCTACCCCAATGCCTTTGCGAAGCGAATATACAGTATTATTGCCTATGTAGAGGGTTATTATGGCTCCTAAATAACAATAAAGATTCAGCGATACTCGATAAATTGTAAATTTTGACTATTATCAAAAAATTTCCTTCATATAAAGTCATTGTATTTGTGTAGGGGTGAGAGATGGAGCTCTCAAAGTGGTTCGATTAGATTCGGGGTGTCGAAAATAGTATTCAACGACAACAAACAATATTACTTTTGAAGAACTACATATGTACCTGAAACTATATTAGATATAATACATATATACATATAATTTCTTTATGTGCCACTTATATATATTACATACTATTTATACATATAAATACGTATATATTGGCTTATACATAGAGTTAGAGCAGCGTAATAACGAAAAATACGAAAGTTAAGTTTTTCTGCAAAATCTCGGAATTTAAAGTTAAAACTTTTGAACGGTTGAAGATAAAATAGTAAAATATCATATATTGTTGAAGGAAATTTAATGCTCTACAACTTCATTTTTTATGATTTTTTCGTAGGACGAAGGGCTGAAGAGTTAGCTAGTCAAATAAGGCAAAAAAAGTGAGGCAAAAATTTTTTTTTAAATTAGCGAATTTTGATAACGGATATCTCAAAAACTATGCAAGATAGCGAAAAAATGAATGGAATCAATCTTGTAGCACATTTTATCAGCTTTAATTTTGTATAGAATGGTCTTATTGCTAGGACGCATAGTTTTCGAGATATAAGCGGAAAGCCGAAAAAAGGGACCTTCTACGTGCCCCCCTGCACCCCGCTCACCTCCTAGGAGTGGTGACTTTTAGTATGTTTACCTCCTAACTAGTCCAAACAAAGTCCCAAAGTCAAAAATTGTGTTCCTTCCATTTCCCTCTACAACTTTTCGTTGACTAGACTAGTTACGTAATTTTAACTATGCCTAGCAATAAAGAGCTGGCTTTAGCCCTGTAATATCTGACATTATTGCCTGTGGTCTTCTTGTGACGCTGATGTCCATGAGTTGGCCCAACGCTTTGGGGGTCGTCCTGGTGGCCTTCCCCCATGCGGTCTTCCGTTTTTAGTTATTGTCGCTAGCCGGCTTTGGTTCATTCTTTCCACGTGTGCGTTCCATTCATGCCGCCTTGTTCTTGTCCAGCGCACTACGTCTTGCACTTTGCATCTCTGTCTTATTTCTTCACTTCTGATTCTGTCATTTAGCGTGACACCTGTTATAAACCTTAGTGTTCTCATTTCTGATGATCTTAGTATTTTTTTGGTCCTTGAGGTTTCCGCTCTTGTTTCAGCTGCATAAGTTAGTATTGGATATAAATATACAAATAAAGTAATTGGACGTTTTGATTTTGTAAAACAAATTTCTTGTTGGTTACTACTTATACTAATTAAGGGGTTATACAATTTTTACATTGACTGATGATTTTCTGTTGTTAGTTTATTCTTGTAGTTATTATTTTTTTTTGGTTTCCGTATTTTTATGATTTACCAATCTATCATATGAATGAAAATGTTATATTATGGTATTATTTTAAATAAATTTCCGTTGATGGAAATTGAATTTTCGCTATCGGAGATTAATGAATTTTTATGATTAGGTATAAAATTTCAAATCGTTTGAATTTAAATAATTTCGCTTTCTATATGCTTACTTAAAAGATTACTCGGCTAGTATCAGCGCAACTTCAAACTAGACTACGCGAAGGTCGGCCAATTTCTGCAGTTACGTATGAAAACATAGCTGCTGTTCGTAATATGATTGAACAAGACGACCGATTCACCTATAGAATTATACCTACGGGCTACTTTGGCTATTAAAATGACCGCTGGTAGTAAAATTTTGCATAATCATCTGAAAGTCAGGAAAGTTTGTTGTCGGATACCCCATAATTTAAACAATGCGCAAAAGCACTTTCGTGTGAAACGATGCAAGAAAACATTAAAGTACGACAAAGGAAATTCTAAAGCAGTGTACGATAGTGCGACAGGTGATGAATAATAGATTTATGCATTTGAACCTGAAACAAAACGACAATCAGCCCAATCGGTTTTTCCAACAGAACCCAATCCTGTTAAACTAAAGCAAGTTTGAAGCGATGGCAAAAATATTATTGCTTCCTTCTTCTAAAAATCCTGCCTTATTGAAATACTATCGAAACATGAAGTTTTTGCTTCATTGATTGGTTTTATCGAATGCGTAAATGTGTTGAGTTGAAAGGGGAATATTTCGAAAAACAATAAAAAATTATTTCTTGAAAACCTAGTTTTATTTTTATTGTTTGCAGAAACTGTCGGTGCTATCCTCGTAACTAATGTACTGAAGAATGGAGATCAAAATTAGCATTTACGGAGAATACATAAAAGATATTATCATTACGAGTATCCCTCAATGACACCCGCAGATTAAATTCGCCTAATAAGTCCTGACAGTCAATGAAGGTATTAGGAACTTTATGTAGTGTTAATGCATCAATCAGTGCTCTCCAAGATGCAAGAGTTTCAAAACTCAAACTCAAACAAAATAGATAATTTTATTCTGAGCTCTTTCACTTCAACATATGTAAACATCATATCGTGGGTTTCCTACAGGGAATGCAAATTCTAAATACTATGAACCAGTGCAGAGTATAGTTTAAATCTTAATTTGGCAGAAATCTTTGCAAAAACAAGAACACATTAAAAATTTAAGCATTTTGTAAGCCCTCTAAGTCATTTTGTCAATGTGCACATCAAGCAGCAGTTTATTGTCTAAAACAACACCAAAATCCTTAATGTGAGCCATCTCGTTTAGTGCCTTGTTGTCAGTTGTGTACACATACTATAAGACATGCCTGCTGCTCTAGTCGACATACTAGCAACAGCGACGCTCCCGTACAAGTCACTTCTGCGCAAAATATTGGTACACAATTTACAAACATATACTTTTGGAATATGATAAGACAATTTCTAAAGTATAGTAAAGTCTAGGCTAAGTGCTTCGCTCATTCTTTCTGTCTGATGGCATGTTTATACTTTTATTTATGAATATTGGGTATGAGAAGTAATATCATAGTAAAATCTAAATCAGCAGGTCTTCAGAAAGCTCATGACCCTCCTTGCATCAGCAACGTGATTTGCGCCTATAAAACGTAAAAATAAATAACGCAAGTTCCTTTTATTTAAATTTTGTATTTTTGTACTACACATGTATACCGATTTATGTTAGGGTTTGATTGTAATTTTTCGGGTTTAGCACTTTTTTTATTACTCAAATTTAGCAATTATTAAAAACACATAATTTGAAAATTTTATTACAGAATAATTATTAGACTAAGATTCTGTTGTAGACAACTGTATAGATATGTATTCGTTTAAATTACTGGCTCTGGATAATATAAAGGAATTAATTCCTGAAATTGGACCACGGCTGAAGTTTATTGAAAAGTGGAATATTTACAATTCCGAAATTATAGTAGATGTCATCCATGAAGCATGTCAACAGGTGAGGTAAAATCGTAGAAATAGAAATTTAACATAAATATAAATACCTAGATGAGTGGATGAAACTCAGGTGCTAGCACATCATCATTTGATACAGTATCTGTTATTTCCTCATCAAGTTCTTTAATGTTGGAGAGAAGTACATCAGAAGAACCACGTAAGCAGAAATATATAATAAACTGTGATACTATATAGTTAGAACGAAACTATTTTTATGATTTAAAAATCTAGAATTAGACTCCCAATCAATCAAAACTACAAATAATTATTGTTTTATATTTCTTAAAATTAAAATATTCTGTTATTAGATTATTTTTTAAATTATTTGATTTAAATCAGCTCAACAAAATTAAAATAAATTTTAAACTTTTTTAAGTAATAAACCAAAAGTAGGTAGCTTTTGGTGTTATTGAACGAATACTAGTGAATGGCAAAAGGGAAATATGTTTCTTGTATAAAGAGTTAAATGTATTGAACTTTAATGAGCATGTACAAGCGTATCAAGTCGAAAGAAGTGACGATACGAAGATAATAAATGCTAAAGAACTCCTTCAACCCTTCCCAGTTTTGTTGTGCAGAACGGCAGATGGGCAGTTATTGATTTCACTAAGAAGTCACTTATAAGAATAGTTTTCATGTATTTCTTTGTTTTAATATCTATTAGTATCATTGTAAGATTACATTTTATATTTTAACTTTGTATGGCGAATAGCTAATTTTGAGTATGTTAATAACCTTGATGGATTTCCCGTAATGTCTAATTTTTTGATTTATTATATTACAATAAACTATTAATTCACCAAAGCCATATTTTTATATACACCTTACCATTTTCAAATCACGATTTCAGGTCCAGTATTTGATGTACCATGTTCTATACAAGGAATAGCTTTTAATGATGATGAGAATATTAATTATTAATTTTAACAGGCTGGGAATAAATTTCGTATTTTATAAAAAATACTATTTTCGTTGAACAAGATTTGTTAAATTTTATTGACGGCCAGAGCTTAAACCTGTTAGGAGGCTCTACCTCAGCTGTAGTAAAAAAAACTAAATTTGTTTATTTTTAGATCAACCTGTATTGATAAACAGTACCATAAGTTCAAGCAGCATAAGCGCATGTACTGTACAGCAGATATTATTTATAGAGGCAAATTCACTGCATACAAACGCGTCAATTTTGGTTTTGGTTAAGCACTAGTGGTACTACCACAAGTATATTTGTTAACTTTGAGGTGATACTACTGCAGTGTTGAACCATGGCCAAAATCAACTATAAAATAGGCAACAAATTTGCCTTGTACCGGGTGATCGTAAAAAATGATTCAGAGCAGGCCATGACCGAAGTGTTAAAGTTGGCAATACTTATTATAATTGTCAAATGTTGCCAGCTGTAAAAATGTTTGATTAGATACATTAAGTTAAATGTATCTAACCAACAATTTTTACAGCTGTCAACATTTGACAATTGGCTTATATTAAGTATTGCCAACTTTAACACTTCGGTTATGGCCTGCTCTGAATCATTTTTTACGATCACCCGGTATAAATAACTTTTTTTTTGTTAGTTATATGTACAAATCGTATTAATAACTTTTACAAATCGTGTTAGTAATTTAAACAAATTGTCTTATTCATTTTAATATATCGTGTTAGTATCCTTAACGAATCGTGCAAGTAGGTAATTTAAACAAATTTTATTGGTCGTTGTAACAGACAGTGCGAGTAGTTTTAACAAATTTTGTAAGTCGTTTGAACAGATCACATTAATAGTCTTAACAAACCGTGTTAGCAGTATTAACAAATATTGTTATTAAGCTTAACAGAGCGTGTTAGTAATTTTAGCAAGTCGTGGTAGTGGTTTTAACAAATTTTCTTAGCAATATAAACAAATCCAGATTTGTTATGAAATCAAAAGCATTTGTTAGGACAAGTAATTGTGAGATAGTAATACCAACAAACACTGATAGTTTGCACAGCATAATTTGCCACAACTAAAAAAAATAATATTGTGAACAAACAAATTAGTTGACTACTAGCTACTAATTTCTTTAGTTGCAGTGACTAATCATTTGTTCACACAACAAAACATTTTTGTCAGTGCATGCATACTTTTAATTTAAAAGTATTCGTGGATACCTAAATCCCCACATGGCCCGCCCATTAGCTCACTCCCTTGTCACACTTATTAGTTGCCTATCCGTTCCTTGTCGCACTCATTAGTTGCTCATGTTTCCAGCAAAACAATGACAAACTCTACACAGAGTATATTAAATTATCTCGGCACTATTGATTATTTTCATATTATTAGAGCTAGAGATTTAGTTTAATCAAAAAAAAAGTGTAACTTTTTACGCTGATTAAAATGCCTTTTACAAAAAGAAAACAATTGGACGTCTCCTTTTTGTTATGACATAAAATTGAACATGCTGTATATTTTTGCATATTCTGAAAAAATGTGATTCTAAATAAACATACTTCTGATGCAACAGTAATATAAAGTGGAAAATTGAAAAGTTACTAATAAAATACTTTTATGGTTAGCATCAAATCGCTTCAAAGCTAAACGTAATTTGTTGCTGAACAGCATAAATAATACTGAATCACTTTTTTATTATCCATTTTAAATTACCCCCACAAAGGAATTTTTACATTCAGAATTTAATTATGTTTCAAGATATTTAAAAATATACAAGGTTTTACATTAAAAAAATACTTTAACAGAATAACTAAAAAAGCGACGCTCAATTGTTTTTATATATATGGCATCTTAATCCATAAAAATTACACTTTTTTCCTAATTTAACCAAATCTATAGCTCTAATAATAAGAAAGTTAAAAATAGTGCCGAGGTAATTTGATGCACCCTGTATACAGCGAGGTCGTGAAATGTCTCTCTCCCCTACTAACTCTTAAACGGCTTGACGTGAAGCTGCAAAATGTAGGCTATTATTATAAGAGAATAAATATTATTTTTTAAAAAACAAATGCCAACTTAAATTTACAAAATGGCAACAGAGCGGAATTTTGGAAAAAGATCTTCAATGGCATGGGGGTCGAATGACCCCTTATTTAAAACATCTCTTAGGGAGAATAGAGTATAATCCTAGATTTTAGGAAAATTTTTCTAAAACAAAATGACAACATTCTCAAACAAAACTTGTTTTATACAACAAAAACTGAATAATATTTTAACAAATGTTTAAAATGTGCTTCTCAAACTTCTTGACAGTAGAAAAACCTATTTAATGTCTCGTCCCATACTTTTAAGTTTCAACTCCAATATTTCGCACAAGCCTCCATTATTTTAGTCATAAATCTAAAAGAGAGTCAGGTTTGAAACACATTGGTATAAAATACCCCACAAAAAAGTCGAGCAAAGTCAGGTCGAGGGATCGCGGAGGCCATTCGGTTGGACCGCGACAAACAATCCATCGTGCAGGATACGTTGCATTGGGATAACGGCGAACAGAAACAGATCATTTTGAAGCTTGTCATTTGTTTTTGAATCGATAAAATTTTCCCAAAATCTAGAATTATACTACTGCTCTATTCAAAGAATCTTCTAATAAGGTATCACTCGACCACCCGTGCCATTAAATATTTTTTCAAAATGGCGCTTTATTGACGTTTAGTAAATTCAGAGTATCTCTAAGTTCGTCTATTAAAATGTTTTTTATATGAGAATCAGCATCGGTAATTCGTTAGGTTTACCATCATCATCTTTAGCAATATCCAAAGTAACTAATCCTGGTTTAGATTCTTTTTCATTTTTCTTAAACATTAATATATATTCCAGGTTTTTTTTCATCACATAATCTAATAATTGTTCTAATGACTTTTTATTTTTATCATATTTAATTTTAATAACATTTTGATTATCGCTTATTTTTATAAGTTCAATTTGAAAATCTTGTAACTTGGGTTTCATTTTTTCTGATTCATTATCTACAAATTTTTTCATATTGGCTTGAAGTAAATTTTTAAATTTGTTAAAATTTGTATATTGATTGGGTTTATGAATAAACGTATGCGCATTATCAGAAGCTTTAGAATACCAAAACGTAAACATAAACTCTGGAACATAAAATTCAGGTACTACAGTTAAATTATTTGATGAACAATATTTATCGCACGGAATTAAAACATCTACGACTCCCAAATAATAATTGTACTTGTTGTGATCTAATTCCCTTTTATTATTTCCAAAATTATAAACGACACCATCTTTGGTAGTTCCTTTGAGTTCGTACAAATTTCTTTGAGTCGCGAGCATTTATATATCAAATTATTTTTTATGCGATTTAGTTTCCAACGTATCGTTTTCAAAATCGTATACCATCGTTTTTTCTGAAAACAACAACACAAACATTTTTAATCCTTCAGTATTAGTATGTTGTGGATGATATTTGTGAAATTCAGTATTAATTTTAATTACCGGTTCCATATTACTGGTATCAATATCTTGAAATCTCATATCAATTAGCATGAGCCAATTATATAAAAAAACATTTCTGGGGTGTGATAAGTTTCTATATTTCGACTCGCACCATATTTAGCTCTATCATAATCCATAGATCTTAAAAATTCCCATAAACATTTCTTTTTATCTGGATTCAGATTTTGTCTTTCAGGTGGATATTCCTGTTCATTTCTTGTGATCCAACAATTTTTAATAGACGCGTGAGTAAAGTTTATATGTTTATTTTGAGTATTGAAAGATGATTTTTCTACAAATCCAACAACCGCAAAATATATAAATCCGTTTCCGAGATATTGCTCAGATAAAATTGCGGTATATTCATCACCCCAAACATCAAATTCTAAACATTGAATATCGTTAAAAGTAAAATTATATTGATATAGATTAGACGTCATGGCTTCTCGTAAAGCTAATTTTGCTGGAGTTTGATAATCAATTACATACAACATACAAGACATATCTTCAATTATAATCGATCCATTCGGATTATTTTTTCCTTCTTCGTATACAAATAATGCATCATTATTTGCATGTGTATTTTTTTTCCAAGATTAGACTACAATTTAAATTAAATATCGGAGTATCAACATCATCTATAAATCCGGGAACTAGATCTCCTAATGTAATTATTCCTTCATGAATTCCTCCTCCGCTTGCTTTATCTTTTGCATCTAATCCGTTAACAAGACTCTTGCCAACATTTTCATCAGACCAGTTTACTCGCATTTTCATTGGCGAAGCCATCATAATATTACTAATTGTTTGAACATCTTTATCTTTGATTAATATTCTAGCTTTTTTAAACAATTTTGAAATCCATCCATCACTTAATTGAATTTTAGTTTTAATGTCTGATTTTCCATCAGCCGCTTTTATACTGATTCTTATATAAAGGTAACTTCTACGAAAATTTATCGCCCTCTCTGTTAACGTAAAACTATACGGAATTGTATCATCTTTATTTAAATCTATAGTAGTAGCACAGATAAGGTTAACACTACAGATATACGGTAAATATGTGAGGTATCGGCAGCTTGTTTTATATGATTAATAATCTGCAAAAAGATGGCGCTACAATGACAATTTATAATTAAGTCACAGATGACTGTAATTGAGCAAATTACTTAGCACATATTCAAACCAAAAGTTAGACAGCCATCTGCCATGCTTAATTGTCAAATCGCAATGTTTCATAAATAAGTAATATTGAAGCCAATTCTACTTAAATTATATTCATGATGTGACAGATGCACTCAAATCTTCGATAAAACAGTTTCCAACACATTTCAACAGTAATAAACAAATAGCGATAGCAGCGCCCTAAAATTGGTCTGGTGCGTTGTAGCCAAACTAACGCTAATTTCGTCTCCAAATATGAGCGGACATTTTGTATAAAGGGTCGTATATCTGTAGTGTTAACCTTATCTGTGGTAGTAGTTACTTTAAATGTTCTATGGCAGGCTGATTTTATGTAATCAGATTGCTCTTGTAACAATTTTGCAAAATCGCGCTTCATTTATATACAAATCAAAATAGTAAGGATTTAATGAGGTTTATTTTGTTGTTTTTTAAATTTTTTATTACCTCAACAAATTCACAAGTTTCCATCAATTTTAGAAAAACTAAACAAAGAAAAACGCACATGTTTGTACCATCTGGTTGAATTTTTTACTTTTTAAAAATTCTGGAGGACTACCTGATGAATCAAAATAAAAAAATTTTGAATTTTTTACAACATAACAAGTTGCGTGACCGCCTCTAAATTGACCGCCTCTAAATAATATTCCACATTCATTTTTTGAAAAATTTGAGGGAAGAGAATCTATAAAAACATCTCGAAAATTTTTCAATTTTAATTTCTTTACATGATTTAAAGTATCGGAAACAGATTGTGGAGTTAAAATAAATCTGTTTAATTGATTACTGGATAATTTTAGAGTGTAGCTGGAATTTAATTCGATTTTATTTTTTAATTTTTCTTCGTCTCGTTTATTTATTTGAGAAGTAAACCCTCGTAGACTGTAGTCTGCGGTACGCGACATTTGGGCGCCGCCGATTGGGCGCCGCAGTTTGGGCGCCGCCGTCTGGGCGCCGCCGTTTGGGCGCTGAATTTTTGACCGCCGACTGATTGGGCGACGGATCTTTGTCCGCCGGTCGTTTAGGCGCCGCCGTTTGGGCGCCGTTGTTTGGACGCTGGATTTTTGATAGCTCGGGAATTGTCAACTTGTCGTTGATGTTTGGCAATCGATAAAGCCTGCTTTTTTATGTGGTTGTAGTTTATTTAACGTAAGTGAAAATTGTTCATATGCATCTATGCAACTTAATATACACAACCAGCAGCTTTCTTGCCTAAGTTACTTTTAAGATTACAGTACAACTTTTGGCTATCTGTATTGCAATTAGAGGTTTAAATTTCTGTAATCTTTAATCCCATACTTCAACTAAACCCGTTAAGAAGCTTAGTATAACGTCCAAATATACATGGGTTAATAAAATTCTCAATTTTTTTTATCAGATTTAAAGGAAAAGTTTTGTAACAGGTCGTAAGTTTTGCAAATCCGCTCTGCAGGTATTTCACTGAGGCTGGTTTATTTAAAATCTGTAAGCTATGTTTGTCGAAATCATTTTAATGGTTAGTATTTAAAGTCACCCTTAGGTTAGTTTACCTCAGTTGTCTGCAGTTGTTCTTTAAGAGAAGTGAGTTTAATCATTCATTGTGATCACGTAATTATGGAAAACACGAAAACTAAGCGCAACAAAAAGAAGCTCATCTTTGATGGATACATGTACGTTTTCGACAAGACGAGCAAAGACGAAACAAAAAAGTTTTGGAGATGTGAACGAACGGCGGACAAGTGCCCTGGTCGTATCCATACAACAGCGGAGGACAAATATTTGCTTTCTATAGGTAATCATAATCACGGTAGTGACGCGGCAGGGGTAAGCGTTGCCAAAATAAAACTGGCAATTAAAACACGTGCCGAGCAAAGTATGGATACTCCAGCCCAATTATTAAGCCATGCCCTGGAAGGTTCTGGACCAGCCGTTCAGGGGCAAATGCCACACAAGGATGATGTTAGGAAACTGTGTCAGCGGACCCGAAATCTTATCGCTGGTGCACCTCCAACTCCAAGAGATGGAAACTTTGGTAATTCCAGAAGCCTACAGACGGTACGAATTTGCTCCTGGACAAACCCAAATATTCCTCATGAAGGATACCGGTGTAGAACAGCCTGATCCACAAAGAATTTTAATATTTGCCCGAGAAGATAACGCGAGATGGAGTCAACACATGAAACAAATTGTTATGGATGGAACGTTTCGGCAAGCGCCTTCATTATTTCACCAAATTTACGCTATTTTGGCTAACAGGGGTGGATTTGTTTTGCCTGTTTTATATGCCCTTTTACCAAATAAACAGCGTGGGACGTACGATCGGCTGTTTACGCTTATCAAAGAAATGTGGCCACAATTCGAACCCGACACTATTTCATTGGATTATGAAATGGCTGTAATCGGGTCAGCTACTGCAGCATTTCCAACAGCGGAGTTACATGGTTGCCTGTTTCATCTAGTTAAAAATTTTAAGAAAAAAATTGCTGAAAATGGAATGACCATGCAGTACAATACCGATCCCGAATTTGCTCTTTCTGCGCGCACAATAGTCGCGCTAGCCTTCATTCCCCTTCAGCATATTGATGACGCAATCGAAGAGGTTTCTATGCAACTACCAAACGAATTGCAACCAATTTTAAACTGGTTTGAAGACAATTATGTAGGAAGGCGAAATAGAAACGGCACACGACGAAGGGTGCTTTTTTCGCCAAATATTTGGAACGTCTACGAAAGGGTGCTTAATAATCAGAATGGCACGAACAACTTTGCAGAGGCTGCTCATCGTAGCTTGCAGTGCCAGTTAGGCATGGACCATCCGTCGCTATGGAAATTTATAGATGGCCTACGAACAGTTCAGAAAGGACGAGATGCATTGTATGAAAAATTCATATATGGGGAAGCTCCTCCGCATAAAAGGCGAAAGTACCAAGCGGCGGATGAGAGAATTAGGAACATAGTTCAAGAATTTGAAGACAGAACAATCATGGAATACCTCACAGGGGTTTCTCACAACTTTTTAATGGATTGAGAGTGAAAGTGAACTGTGTTTAATGGTGCGAGAAAAAACTTGAGACCACAAATGTAACATATTTTATTATTATTCCTGAAAAATTGGCATATTAATATAAATTTTTGCGTATTGCAACTGATTGCTTTGTTTTTTCATTATAAATATTGTGTTTTTACTGCATATTAGTAAATTTTTGTATTACATTTTTTTTGTTTGTTTCTTGAAAAGTTAGCATATTTATATAAATTTTTGCGTATTGCAACTAATTAATTTGTTTATTTTATTATAAATATTGTTTTTCACTACATATTAATAAATTCCTTTTATTATGTTTGTTTATTTCTTGAAAAATTAGCATATTTATATAAATATAAAATAATTGGAGGTATATCTCTTCGTTTCTTAAAAAAAGTATATACTTCGGCGGCCAAGCATACGGAGCCCAAACGTCCTGCGCCCAAACGGCGGGCGCCCAAACGTCCGGCGCCCAAACGTCCGGCGCCCAAACGTCCGGCGCC
Source organism: Ctenicera cuprea (assembly GCA_958336395.1). Lineage (NCBI taxonomy): Eukaryota > Metazoa > Arthropoda > Insecta > Coleoptera > Elateridae > Ctenicera > Ctenicera cuprea. Next base: position 26,989,724 of record OY284490.1, read on the forward strand.
CAAACGGCGGCGCCTAAACGGCGGTGCCCAAACGGCGGCGCCCAAAAGTCCTGCTCCGGTAATCTGCGTTTTCAATTACCAGATTTACGTTTTTATTTTTCTTCCATGCATCTACAACTTTTTTTCGTTGATAGGAAGTCAATTTCATTTCCATTTATTAATTCAAAGTATAAAGAGTAGGTTTACGAGGAAGTTCAAAAATTGTTTTAGGTTCCTCTTGTCTTTCTTTTTCTTTCTCTTCTTCTACTTGTTTTTCTTTTTCCTCAAATTGTGATAAATCAAACAAATCTTTTTGAACTTGAAGTTGTCGTTTCTGTAAATTTTTTGATTCAGCGAAATAATCGCTTTCTTTATTGTAACGTTTCGTATTTATGTACGAATCATAAAATCCTTTTCCAATATTTACAACGTCAGAGATACCCATAGTCGCTAGAGAATCAAATAAACCACCTGCCATTACTCGATAAGGATGATTTTCGTTTTCTATATAATCTAAAATCATTTTTGCAACCTCTGGTTGATTTTTTATTTTTGAGAGAACTCTAGCGACTTGTAAATTTACATCTCCAGCAGCCAAAAAATGTTTTCCCTTCATCATATACTTTACAACTTTAGCCCACGTTCTCTGTTTCCAATCGTATTTTTTTGATTTACTTATTTTTTTGGTTTTATCTATTATTTCTAAATCGGACTGTTTGATTTTTTCATAATTTTCTGGAGTGCGATTTTTTGAATCGTTGTAGTAACCAGTTTCAATACATACTCTATCGTGTTCCTTACAAGCTTTATCTAAATCGTTTATTCCTTGATCACCTCGTTCAATTCTCTTTTTATATTTTGTAAACGGACCCCAATATTCATATCCACCGGGGATGTGCATTTCTGGTATTTTTTCAATTAATTCACCTGCTTTATCACAACATCCATTTTGAATACATTTTAAACATTCATGAATTGTTTTTGAAAATACGTGTCCCGCAGCTGTTGTACTTTTACTTTTTTCTCTTGGTGTCTCAGTCCATATTTTTTTAATTAAATTCATCCACTTGCTTCCTTTTGTTGTTAACGATCTTTTTACTTCTGGATTATAATTTTGAATCATTGAATTTGATTTTCTTAAAATTTCTGAAAACGTATTTAATTCTTCGGATGTATAATCAAATATATCCGGTGCTTCTCTATCGAATAATAATTTTTCTAATCCTGGTGTAATTACGTAAAGTTTTCCAAGTAAGTAAAATGCTTCTTTACCAGACGATTTAGTTGGTTTTATAACTTCTGATCCAATCATAAATTCTTTAGAAAGCAAATCAAATCTGGGACCATAAATTCCATCATATTTTCTATGTTTCTTTGTTCTAGATGCGTCTGCTTGTAAATCATTCCATATATCACTATACTCAAAAACTTCATCATCTTCTTCTTCAGTAATAGGTTTTTGAATCGATTTTCTGGATTTAATTTTTTAATATCTACCAACTCTTCTAAATTTTTATTCATCTTATCTAATCGTTTTGTAATTGGTTCTTCCTTTTTCTCTCTCTGTTTATTTTGTATAACTTCCTTATTTGCTACAGCTATCTCTCTATCCATAATATTATTTTTTAATTTTATCATTTCATTCGGACTCATCGGACATTCTTGTTTGCTAGTAGTCGGACTACGTTGTCGGTTATCAATTACATCTTGATCAATAGTCGTCAGATGTACTGGTTCGTTTTTGTCGGTCTCTTTTGCAAATCTTCTTTGTAGTTTTTGATGCAATTTTTTCATTTCCACTGAATTCATCATTTATATATATAAATGAATAGATTCAAGGGAGTTAAGCTCACATATTTCAAAGATTTAGAAGCAGGTCAAACTTGTGAAGGTAATCCAAGAATTCGTGCAATTATAGTAGGTCCAAGTGGAAGTGGAAAGACACATTTGACTGTAAATTTTATTTTTAATCCAAAATTAGTCTACTATAAAAAATATACATTTATACGAGATCACCAGATCAACCCATTTACCAAAACTTGAGAAAGGTTTTCAAAAATGTAAAATGTAAATTATTTTTTGAAAGTGAATGGGATAATATTTTATCTGTTGACGAATGCTTACCAGATAGTTTGGTTATCTTTGACGATGGATCTTTGGATAAGCAAACCAAAGTACAAGATTATTTTACCAGAGGAAGACATAAAGGAATTTCCACAATTTATATTGTTCATTCAATTTCAGCTATTGATCCTAAATTTATACGTGGAAATGCAGATTACATGTTTATTTTCAAATTACCCCCTAAATATATCAAATTCATTTACGATAATTACATTTCAAACATTTCCAAAGAACAGTTTGTAAAAATTTGTAACGAGTGTTGGAATCAAAAATTTAATTTCCTCTCAATTGACATGGTAAATTTGAATTTCTTTAAATGTTTTACTCCTTTATAAATGAGTGAAATCTACTGTGTAAAGTGTAAAAAGCACACAAAAAAATAAAGGTCCCGCAAAACTCCAACATGGAAAAGGTGGAAGTGAATATTATTCAGCATTCTGCGCTAAATGTGGAAAGAAAAAATCACAAATGAAACATGCACCAACTAGTTCAACTGTTAAAAGGAAGAAGAAAAAGTGTAAAAAGTAAATGGAGATGTATCTGGAAAAGCGATTATACGTGTACAGAAAGAGTTTTCATTTTAATAAAAACATTGGAATAGGATTCAATTGTGGAAATTTAATATTTAGTACGTCCAGTCTATCCGGAATTTTATTACCTCCATTAATTTCTTTGAGCTTAGGCGCTGGAATAATTGTAATACTCGAAAAGGCTTATAAAATACCAGAAAGAACTTCCGAATACAGAATGGCTTATAAATTTTATAAACAAATGATAAATTTATTAAAAGCTGGAAAAAATTTCTGAACAAGAAGTTTATTTGAAAGAAAAAGATTTTGTAGATAATTTACAATTTTTTCCTCGAGAAAAATATATGAAACAAACTGAATTGAATGGATAGTAACATCTGGGAAAGTTTCCCATGTGTTATTTAGGTTGCCTATATTAACTTACTATAATTAATTAATTCAAAATGAATAAATAAAAAATTTCTTATTGCAATAATTAATTCAGTTTATACATATTTTAAAAATTACTAAAAACAATTATTTCAAACCCTAACAAATTTGATATTCATATAATTGATAAGCAAATCAATTGTACATTAGTTAATTAGCTCTGATGGTTGAGCGCTTGGGCCAATAATCTAGAGATTGTTTATTCAAGCCGCGATGGCATCCAAATTTTTACTTTTTATAATTAGTTTTTCATCTATATGATTTGTGAAATTTAAAATTACAATAGTAAAAATAAATTTCAAAAAATAATTCTATATAAAATAAAATCCAAATTCAAAAAAATTTTAAGAGGGCTTTATATTTACAGTTTTCTGTAAAGCTTTAATTAACTTTTTTCCCACTAGTTGGTAGGTTTTTTTATTAATTTTTTGAGAAATCAGAAGGATAACAAAGCGATTTCATACGAGAATGATGAATTTTCAAATATGCTAATAAAAGCAGGTCCATTTGAATTTAGTAGTTTCAATAGTCATTGACTCAAAGTAGGTATTTTAGAACAACTGAAAATTTTATTAAATAAATTGGCTTTAACATCGTCTCTTAATTAATTAATTTCTCATAATGATTTTGTTTAAAAACCAAAAGATTATTCTTCGAATAATAACCAATGCGCACTCTCTACCCTCTCTACTGTACATTTACATTTGGGTTATTCTCCTGAGGCCTACTTACATCGCCGGTAGCGTGAAACACATTTTTCACGCTACCGGCAATGTAAGTAGGCCTTACATCCATAGCTACAGGGATCGTAAGTGGCTGATAACATTCGTGTACTAGTTACCCTTGACGACGGAACTTAATAGTGTCACTTACACTCCTAGGAAAATAATGTTGATTTTAACTGTTCGTTGATATGGTAACAAACACAGACAACTTAGAATAATGGAGCTTTTAAAAAATAATTCCGATGACAGCTGTCAAAACGAACTTTTAAAAATATGATTACATTTCGACCTGTAGGCCTACTTACATTGCCGGTAGCGTGAAAAATTTAATAAGTAACACGGAATGTATCGACTAATAACATCCTCGACAGGCGACAAGCTTCGGCTTCGCCTCAGCTCGTATTCGCCTACCTCGGATATTATTACGTCCTTACATTCCTTGATACTTAAATAACTATTATATTAGACTAGATAAAGAGGCAGTTTTGATTGTTACCTGTAGATTATACATAGGTATAATATCTAATACATTCATATACTATACTTCTACCAACAAGAGCGCTAGACGTTACGTATGAATTTACATATTTTAATAACACATTTTCCGTAGTTTTCTCCTAAATTAAATGGTAAAATTCTTTTTACCATTGTACCATTTTACCAAATGTGTTATTAAAATATGTAAATCAGAGATCAGTTAGGTGTAGATGCGTCGGTTAAACGGCCACGGTATCGGTCTTGCTGTAACATAAACCGCCGCCACACCACATGCTTTTACTCTCGAAAAAAACGTGTTTCACGTTCCAGTAGAAAATGTACTGCCTGCTGTACTGTTAATAAAACAGTTATCTTTTTTTCGTTTGCCTGCTGGAAGTATCAAATGAATTCAGTAGAAAACGCGAAATAGCGTCGGTAGGCAAAAAATCCAAGAGAAAAACAGTAAGAAAAGTTCCCATTGCAAAAAACACAAAAGCAGAAGCTGTGAAGAGGGAAGAAGCGCAGAAGGACCAGCTCTTCTTCAGTTCCAGTAAAATTTTGCAGAAAAATATAATCTTCATATAAACCATCAAACAACATGTATATTTTGATATTTATCAAAATAGTTGTCTCAAACTCATATCTAATGTCTAGCGCTCTATAATCAATATAAAATAAAGTACAACAGATACAAAATAATAACAACTACAGTATATTCACGTTAAGTTTGCAGCAGACCCGGAAATGGCAGCACATTTTAAAATAGACTGTATCACACACTTTATTTAGCTAATCAGAGTGCTCCATTTCCGTGACAACAACTAATTAACTTAATTCGTAAGTGCCAAAATCACTAGTAGATTTTAATAAGTGAAAAAAACCACAATAAAATTACGATAATACCACTCCTTCCTATGGTTGCGATTGTTAGCAACAAGGGCAACACGTTAAGATTGTAGCTGCAAAACAATATCCGGAAATTGACGATAAATAATTTCCGACACGATCCGTTAGTTTAAAATACGTCGTAATTTTGTGTAACATTTAATATTTTAAAGCAGCAATCGTAATTTCCTTTTACGTGAAGACATTCATGCTTGGATGTTTTGACCATTCATCTTTAGAACACACGTTTATTAAGAATAAAAATTGCCAGTTGCAGTCATCAATTAATTTCTTAAGTTATTTGGTTGATTATAAGATTTGTTTTTTGTAAAATGGTCAAACATCTGTATAATAATACTACAGAATATTTTAAAAGCAAGCCTTTGATAAGGTGATAAGGGAGAGTATTATAGGAGAAATGTTCCGCAGAGAAGTACCGAAAAAATTGGTAAACTTAGTAGAAATGACTTTAAAAGACACAACGGCAGCAGTAAAACTTGGAAATGAAACAACCGGCAGTTTCAAGGTAGAGGAAGGGGTCAGGTAAGGGGATATGTTATCGGCAACATTATTGAACTTAGTCCTGGAAAGCGCAGTCAGAAAAGCAGATGTAAACGGTACGATAAATAACAAAAATGTACAAATTATTGCTTATGCAGATGATGTGACGATCCTAAGTAGAACAAAAAAAGGTCTAGAAGGTGCTTTAGAAAGGTTAGAAGAAGAAACATCAAAAATAGGGTTAAAAATCAGTGAACAAAAAACAAAATATTTAAAGTATAGCAACAGTGTTAATGTAAACAAGGAACCATTAAAAATTAAAAACTATAATTTTGAAACTGTCCAAACATTTAAATACTTAGGTATAACAATTTACAATAAAAATAGCAGTGGTAGTGAAAAAACAAAACATAAAATACAAATGGGATATAAAACGTATTACGCAAATAAAAAACTGTTAAACACTAAACATTTAAGCAATAATGCAAAGGTGCTGATTAGGGTGGCCCATCTTTTTAACCCCTGGATTTTGTTTCGGGGCACCATCTAAAACTGTTCTACTAATAAAAATAATAAACTGTACCAAATTTCAGTTAAATCGGACAATATTAAGTGGCGCCGACATAAGGGCAAAATTTAAAATAATTTGAATTTACTTGTATTTTTCAAATAAAACACCAATTTCTAAAATATAAAGTTGTATTTTATTAAACTTCAGAAAATACACATATTTGTGTTATAGAATACTAAATATAATTCTGAAACAACATACATTTTGATTGTTACTACTGCATTGGTATGATAACAGTTGATTTTTTCGAGTCCGGAAAACGCCGACGATAATCCATGACAATTTGTAATAAAAATTGTTTTTGTTCTTCATCTTTTGTTAATATGTTGCAGTAATCTGTAATTAATTTCACGCCTCTTTCAGCTGGATCGTTGACAACTTTTAAATTACTGACAATTTCAAAACCTTTTTTATAATTATCGTCATTATTCCAAGACTCGGGATTGTTTTTTAAAAAATCTGTATTTAAATCAAGCTATCGAAAAAAAGTTTGTGTATTGAAGGATACAGAGTCAGGTATTGAATTGCTTGATATCACAGATATTTCGTTTCTCGTAAATTTCAGACGTTTAATGCCCTCATCGTTTGTTATTTCAGTCTCATGAGAATTTGTCATAACCTTAATCATTTCTCTTTTAACCTGAAACGAAACTTGATCATCGAAAAACGCCAGCGCGATATTTTCTGGATTTAAGTACCATAAATGATTTACCATTTTGTTGGTGGCGGTATTCGAGATATCTAGATCAATATTTTTATAATAAGCTTTTTAAGAAATTCTAAATCATGATACAGAGCTTTTACTGCAAGTGGGGCGGTAAACCAGGCTTTAATGTAAATAGTGACAATAAAAATACATAGATCTGTTACACTCGATAGTTCTTTAGCTTTTAGTTTAAATTCATCCCGAAATAGAAACATTTTCAAACAATAAATGGCCTTTGCCATCCATCTTGCATGATCTCCAGGAACACGAATTGTTATTTTGCGAGATGGACGTTCAAGGAAAATTTCGGATAGTTCTAGTAGTTCGCGGTAATCTTCTCGCGGTTGTTTTTTGTTTAATGTCATCATTATAAAATTTAGAATGACATCTTTTTGTTCACACAAAATGACTCGAATATTTTCCGATTCCATCCCAGATTTAAAATTTTGTTTGTTGATTTTTGGCCACGACTCTTGAAAACGTTTAAATAAAGGAACATTAGGACCTGACGATGGAGGCATTTTAATGTCAAAACAACCTTTCAGAATTATTTCAAATATATGATGCCTGCATGGAAGATACAAAAGGCTTTTTTACAAATTTTGCTCTAATAAAGTGCATGCACCATTAATGTAACCAGTGTTAGATGCCGTTGTCACAACATAAAGCTTTCACAGCTGTCAACTGTTTTATGGTTGGTATTAGTACACACTAAAATGCCTCAATACTGCAATATTTTAACAAAAGATGTAGAACAAAAACAATTTTTATTACAAATTATCGTAAATTATCGTCGGCGTTTTCAGGACTCAAAAAAATCAACAGTTATAGAACCAATGCAGTAGTTAGAATCAAAATGAATGTTGGTTTTTAATTACATTTAGTATTTTATAACGTAAATATGTGTATTTACAAAAGATTCATAAAATAAAACTTTATATTTTAGAAATTGGTGTTTTATTTGTAAGATATAAGTAAATTCTAATTATTTTAAATTTTGCCCTTAAGTCGGCGCCACTTAATATTGTCCGATTTAACTCAAATTTGGTACAGTTTGTTATTTTTATTAGTAGAACAATTTTAGATGGTGCCCCAAAAAAAAAACGAAAATTGATCTTTCACCTATATAAAGATGGGCCACCCTAGTGCTGATATATAAAACAGTAATTAGACCAGTAGTAGTATACGCAACAGAAACATGGACGCTAACGAAGAAAGAAGAAGATCTGCGAATTTTTGAAAGGAAGATATTACGAAGAATACTGGGGCCATAATAAAGAATGATCAAAATGAGTACAGACCGAGAATGAATTTTGAGCTAGTGAACCAAATGAAAGGAGAAGATATTGTTACTTATATTAAAGGGCAGAGGATAAAATGGCTAGGTCATGTGATGAGAGCTGACAAAAAAAGAGTGATAAGAACAGTAACATTTTGGAAACCAACAGAGAACAGAAAAAGAGGAAGACCCAGAACGAGATGGCTGGAGAATGTAGAAGAGGACCTAGTCAAGCTTGGAGTTAAGAATTGGAAGGAAAAATGCATGAATAGGAAAGAATGGATGAAAATAGCAGAAAAAGCGAGGACCCACAGAAAACTGTAGAATAATGAAAACAAGGAAATATGGGAACCAATCCATCCCAAGAATAAGGATTTAGAAAGCTTAATTAAGCAGCCATAACTGCTTGCGGTTACAGTGCTTGATATATATATATTTTAAAATACAGTTTTGTTAAGTTCCTCTTTATTTTATGTCATGTCAAGTATTTTAAAAATAGTACCTTTAGTGTATTACATTGTACAAGAATAAAATATTTGTACTTATTGATATATCTTCATATAAGTCATTAGCCTATGAGCTACCTACGTATTCATGTGGTAAACACAAACCTATGTCAATACTATATATATGTAACAATAAAAATTTAAAGAACAAGTCCATTACTAATGCAACTTAAAATATTAATACAATCTTCAAAGTATATATTAGTTTAATCTTCAAAGTATATTAGTTTAAACAGGTTTTTCAAATTACTGCTACTGCATTATTGCCGTCACCATTTCAAAATACATTATAGTGTTTATACTATGTATGATACTCTATTGAGTGGCCGATTTTGAAAACACTTACACTAAAAAGAGAGTTGTCAGTTGTATCACAATCCAGCATAAAATTTTCACCTTATATTGGCAGAATTGAAAAATACCATAAAATGAATTTACGCAAGAGAATAAATCTATGGTCTAATATAATGGTAAAGTTAGGCCACCGAATCGGCCGATGCATGTCACAGACATTTGATGGCTTCACAACTCTATTGCTTTTATCCTGCAATGTTTATGTACCATTCTGTATCATACTACTAGAGTAAATAATAGTTCATGTCTTATTTTCCCTAAAATTCCAAGTGAGATGAGCTAAAAATGTAAAATATAAACAAAATAAATTTACAAATGTCTGTGACGTGCATCGGCTGACTACCCAGCTCCAACTATATAAGAAATTAAGACTTTTTTTATATTTTCCGGAACTTTCTCTGAAAGATATACGTACCACACATAAACCAATACAGGTAAAATAATTTTAAAATAAAACTACAAATATAAAATTTAACAATTTCATTATTTCTACACATTACGAGTTCTTTTTGCCATGTTGACTATTTAGATCTCCTGATACAAATATAAATTTTATAGTTTCATAATTCTCTGATTAACTGGCATAGCTTTATAATTATTTTTCACTAATTAACAATAAAAACACCAACAAAAAACAATATAGCAACAATAATGATTAAAGATCTGTTTTACATAAAAATAAAAAATGTGTGCGACAAAACTAAGTAAAATGCATATAAGTAGATACTTATAGTAAGTACTATCACGCACATAAAATAATAATGTACATTATTATTTTTTGATATATGGTATACTGTTTAACACCGACTAAAACTGTGGTTGATTAAAATCAATCATAATTACTATTTTTACAAATCAATAACACAGCTAATACAATTAAGCAAGGTCAAATGCCTATAAACGACACAATTAACACTACAAAATATAACAACAATAATAAAACAGAATTACGTTAAATCATCACCAATTTTAACAAAATTATGATCGAGCAATTCAGCTGCCGTAGATCTATCTCGTGAATCATGTTGCAAGCAATGGTCTAAGAAATCATGTCCTTCATCAATTAAAGATTCTGGTGCTTCAGGTTTTTCTCCCATTCCAACTTTGAACATAATTTGATAATTCGAATCATATTCAGCCCAGGGACGCTGCAAATTTCCATTTACATGTTATACATTTGCTCACACTAGCTATAATTCACATAGTTAACTTACCTTTCCCGATGCCATTTCGACTACAACACATCCTACTGACCAAATATCTGCAGCTCTTCCATGGCCCACAGAGCCGGTTTTCATAAACATCTCGGGTGCCATGTATGCTAATTATAAATCCACAGCATTAAATTTATATAAAACAAATTAATCTAGAATATAACGTCTGATGAAAAGGTAAAATTAAAACTAAACAGTTGGTGATGCTATAGGAACGATAGAATTGACTTGAATTTTAAAAGCCTGCAATATATCTAATTTAGAGATCAATTTCTTTATTCATTAAAATCTGTACCTTTAATGAATGAACAAATTGATATCTTAAATTCACCATTATTGGACGTTTTGGAAATGAGAAATCAAGTCATCTGAACGCAGATATAGAAAACCAAGATCAAGTTATGAAGATTTATTGTTCCTATAGCAACACCAACTTTACTTTTAATCTTGCCTTTGATAATGATGTGTAAACACCTTGAACTACGTATAAGTCTAAAATAAATAACTTGTTGAAGTAAGAATTGTTTTATTTACAATATATTAAAATGAATTTGAACAAAGTAAAGTTCGAACTTATAAATAAAGTAAATTAGATATACTGAAAGCATTTAAAGTTCACAAACATTTAAAAACTGTATCTTTGATGAATGAACAAACTGACCTCCTAGAATTCACCATTATTAATAGTTTTGGAATAAGAAATCAATTCATCTGCAGACATAAATGACCAAGATCAAGTCATCAAGTTATATTATTCCTATAGCAACACCAACTGTTTAGTTTTAATCCACCTTTGATAATGACATGTAAACATGTCAAAATAGATATCAGGTTAAAATAAATAAACATTGTTAAAGTTATAAAACATTTTTTGGTAAATCCCACACTATTAATATTATGTAACCACGGCATCAACAGAAAAAATAGAAAATACATCTTTAGGGTACCCCAAAGAGTTACTTTATGGTATTAGTATTATTAAATAAACCTGTGTAGAAAACCTACAATTAAAACTTAATTTTTTTTTTAATTAACCCCCGTACTCGCAGGTGAGGTACCAAATTCATCAGAATCACTTGTTAAATTAATTTCTAATTGGTTTTGTGAAAATAATTAGGAAATTCTAAACTTTCACTTTCATTAGTAGAAAACAGGAAAAAACTAAATACCTTGTGTTCCAACAAACCCTTGAAGTTCTCCAGGTAATGTAGTATTAGCTTTAATTTTAATTGAACAACCAAAGTCGCCTATTTTCAGACAGTTTCCTTCATCGGTCAGAAATATATTTGCACTTTTAATATCCCTATGTACTATTCCATGAGCATGTAATTCAGCTACTCCTGAGACTAGCTGATAAGTGTAACGGCGAATTAACAACTCTGGCAAACCATTTTCTGTTCCAGCTACCAGATTTTCTAATGTCCCTTCTGCACAAAAATCCATGAAGAGTAACATTTCCTCCTATAAAAAGCCATTTTAATCTATCAATATGCAGCCACCCAGTAAAGCAAAAATTTTATGAGCACAGTTAAGTAGGTAATCAACACCATTGATGATTATATAGCTATGCTATAGATTGCTCAATGCTCATTGCGATGAGCAACGGAGAGCCTCATACGTTGGCAAATTGCCACTTTATGGAAATGACGTTCATTAAACACAAAAACAAAATGCACACACATACATTATACTGTGAAGGGTAGCTGGTAAGTGCATATATCGCAATTTGTTTGCTATACTAGACATCACAAGAATAAAAGCCAACATGTAGAGTGAGTTTGTGGTAAATTCTACTTTATGATGTTTTGTGCTTATAAAAACATATTTTGAATCGGTATCGTTGGTAAAAACATTTGGCATATTAGGAGCATTCTCCATCATTATTACAGGAAACGGCTACAGATTTCCATGGTTTTCAAAAACAAAATACTTTAAGTTGCAGGAGTTCATTCACCCCAGCGACTAGGGGCAAATGAATCAGCACAGGGGCTAACTTTGTAATAAGGATATTTAAAAATATTTTGTGGCAAGTGCACCAAATTTCAATAGTTTTCTGAACGTTCCACAAATTTAAAAATGTCTTTAATAGATAAAAAGCTGTCGGGCAAGCGGCGCGCGCCACAATTCACTCCTAACTTTCTAAAATTTTCTAATTTTTCAAATCTTCAAAATTTTAATATTTTGACCTTAAAAAACTTTTTTGGATATTTTTGAACTCCCAAAATAAATAATGAAAACTGAAATGTCAATATCAAAATCAAGATTATAATTTGGTAATAATAATTTTTTTGTAAACAAAATACTGGTCGCGCAAGGAACAAGACATGGTGTAACTTGCAGCATAAAGCGAATTATGAAGTATAAAAGGTGGCTGCAAACTCGACTTACGTGTACATTAAAGACATTTTTAGCGTAAACTAGTAACCTGCATCCACCTGAAGCAGTTCGTGCCACTTTTTATGTTTAAGTAATCTATAGCGAAGCTATATAATCACCGTTAATAACTTTTAGTTCTCTTTTGAAGTAGGTATTTTGAAAATTTTGACTGATTCTAACACTATTGTAATTGTACTATGCAATAATCAATTTACAAGTAAGTACATAAAATCTCTTAGTACTTGTTGTCGTTATATAATTCAACATTACTTTACAAATATTTTAGCACATACTCCAATTTGAACAATTTACGGGATTTATATTTAACCACATAAACTTACTTTCCGCACTTCCAATCCGTAATACTTCACTAAATGTTGATGCGATATTCCTTCTAGAATTTTTAGTTCCTCAGCAACTTTCCTAATTGTATGCTTGTCATTATGTTGCAAAGCAATTTCTTTAACAGCCATCATTTCTCCAGTGTTATTGTTAACTGCAGTATATACTTTACCAAATCTACCTTGACCAATCTTAATGCCTCTTTGCCAAGTAAATGTAACATATCTACGTTTGATGTGGGCTTTTGAAGCTGGTTCTTTACAACGTTTAAGCACTCTACCTATCAGTTCTTGCTCTCGCAACCGTTCATCTAATAAGTTATCCAAATGCTCAACTGCATCTCTCACTCGGTCAAAAACTGGTGGTGGTTGCAATTTAATTATAACTTCTTGCAAAGGTTCTTCTTTTCTGTAATAAAAGAACATGGGTCAGGAAAATTCATTATTAAAAGCAACTGTGTTTAGTCCAGTGTGGTAATGATAAAATAATAAAATAAATTCCAATCCTCATTTACCAGCTTCTATACTATATAATATTAAATAATTAATGACATAATTCTTTCAAAGATGTTAAACGTTTCCTTATAATCCGTAGGTAATATGTAATTTTTTTTAGAATTTTTAAACAAGATTTAGATGCGATGCCTGTAGTCACGGCAAACGGAGCATTCCAAAGGCACTTTTGGTAAATTTCAACAGCCCAAACTATTAAATTTAGAAATATACTTTCTAACTCGCATGATAGGAAATTTTTTCCGCTATACAGAAAAGGTAGAAGAAAATTTTTCAACATCTATCTTACTTTTCGATTGGCAAATGATTATAGCTTCAGCCATAATTTAAAATCTTTTTTTACCGTTATTATGTACTAACAAATTTTTCTGTCATAATTTTTAGCACGTTATTTTTATAGTTATAGAAGCTGGTAAACGATTTGGATTTATTTTTTACATTCAACTTTATATCTGTTTCCCAACTAACCACACCGGACTATTTAAATAAATTATTAACTTACATATTACTGTTTATAATAGTTACTGAATCCAATTGTTCAACAAGCGGAGATCGTTCAGTGCTGGTTTTCCTTGTGGTTGATCTTTGACTCCTATATGTGGCTCTTGGACTAGGTGAAGAACCTCTAGACCTTGGTAAAGATCTAATACACTCTAATGATGTTTTCGGAGAAGAAGAATAAAATCCAGATTCAGGTGTTGATGGGGCAGTATTGCCAATAACATGTGAAATACATGCATCCATATCATTTTTTAATTCTTCAAATTCGTCATCTGTCAAATAAGCCGTATGCAGAGGCTCACAAACCATTAAAAGAAACTCAAGACCTTGATAAGCCCAACGGGGACGCATACCCCTTCCACGTTCACAACGTTCCCTTACAAACTTCATCCAAAGATGAGCAAAAATTACCATACTTCGAGCAAGTTTTTCTCTTCTATGAGTGGGAATAAGTTCTGACATTACTTTATAAAACTGGAAAAAAACTATTGTGTAATCATCAAGGTCATTAAATAATATTCGACATACCTCAAATCCAAATCGATAACCCTGTTGTAGAATTTCCCGACATCTTGACATCAACGATAACCTTTCCGTATCATCTAGATCTTTAAAGGTAGATATATCACATATAACTTGGACTTTTTCTATAGCACTTGGTATTGTACATTTAAATGTTATGACAGATTTCTGCAATTACTCAATATTAAATTAAACTGTTCAGTTATCAATCACAAAGTAAGTTTACCTTCAATTCAAATAGATGCTCTTCCGGTATGTGAGTAGTTTTGAACAAATTTTTTGTAAAAGCAACTGTCCTAATGCATCGCTCTCGCTCTTCATTAAATAGTTGTTGTAGTTCACGACAAACAGAAAACAGGAATTGCCTTAAAAGATAATATTAAATACAATAAATTTCAATACTTGACGTTCTTTCTTACTTTCTGTTAGTATCATCTTGACTATTTCTAAAGGTAAACGTACACTCTTCTATTCTACCCAGTAATCTTTCACCTATGGAATCTAGCATTAAATTTAGTATCCTGCAGAACTTTTTCCCAGCAACTTCTAATCCACCTGGAATATGTTGAACAATTTCACTTGAATAATTCCACTCCTCTTCCAATAAACTCTTTTGAAATGTTTCATGTTGTAAAAGAGCCCATTGTTCCATATATTCTAAATACAATTCAAACACTTGAAGAAGCTTCTTATCAAATTCGTTTAATCTCTCTTTGGTTGACCCTTGCATTTCAAAGTCGTTCAAAGCTGCTTCCATATACCCTAATACTCTTTGGCGATATTTAGTGGCTACCCGGATGCCTTCCTTTAGTTCTCGTAATAATTGTCTAACACTCAAAGGCGATGGATTTTCAGGTTTTTGCTCTAATCTCATGCATAAAAATTCCTTAATCACTTCCAATGGTACGCAAGAAAGGAATAGGAAAGCTGCTTTGTATGAAGGTAGTGATAAAGCCTTAGCTTCGGGACTCCAACAGCCGTAACGTTCTAATTCTTCTTCTTCAGAATCATTTGGAGCCTACAAACATACCCACGAGTTAGAAACTAATAGTAATTATGGGTAGTTAAGGTGGCGAAAGTCTAACTACTACTATACAATAATCTTGAGTAGTATTCAAGTTTATGCTACCATCTTTTTTTAACATGTATTCAAGAGATATTCAGATGACCTGAGATTTTTCTATTTTGAAGAAATACTTGAAATATTTTTTCTAAAATATTGCGGGACTTTTTACCATATTTAAATTTATATTAAACTGTAGAATTTTAATTATACTAGGGACATGAAGAAATTATTGTTATATTAATGTAAATTATTGTATAATAGTTACGCCACTGTTAATACTTAATTTGTCTTTAACACATGCTTCGAAATATGAAATCTGCAATTTTTCTAAGTAAAAGTGTAAACATTGCATCAGGGTCGCGTTGAGGTAATTTCACGCCCCAGGCACAAATTGTGTGCTGCAGGAATTTCTTTTTACTTCAAGATCATTGATCGTATAACTAATCACAATATTAGATGCAGAATATTCATAGTTGATAAAAAAAACAAATTGTTCATAAAATAAAAAAATATAAAAAACATTAGTCTCGTCACACCAAGAAATGAATAAGTTCTTACTGATACACATGCATGCACCTCAGGGCTGCTGGCTACCACCAGCAGCATAAAATTTCCCCACCACATGACGGTTAGCTGGCCGTTCAAATGCAGAGTCATGTACTTATATTTCGTACATCACCGGTATTATTATTATTATAAGACAGTGCGCTGCATCATATCGCGCTTTTTTCTACATACACAATTTGTTGGCGCCCAGAAATATTACCGCTCTAGGCCTAATGGATAGTACGACCCTGAATTAACTAATAAAGAAATTACTGGTGTGGATGATAAATAAAAGATTTTGTTTACATTACAACAATAAGTGTTAAGATGGGAGGACAAAAAATGTTTGCTTAACAAGCTGCTGGTAATGCTTATGTAATCAGATAAATGTATTTTAAATTAATTAAACAGTACTCTTACCATATTAAAAATATTCTCATCTTCAGGTTTTTGCAGAGTAATTTTGGTTTTCCAGAGAAGATGTCGATGTAATTTCTCCAAAAAGTTGATGCTTTTCATCAATCCCTTTGTTTTCAACATATTTTCAATGTATTTTCTATAAGGTGTTAGTTGAGTTTTTGAATCGTTCTTAATCAAAGCACTTATTGAATTTAGAACAACAGGAGCATTAATACTGAGAAAATCGTTAACTGATGATGTGGAACTATTACTATCTGAAGGACTAGAAGAATCTATTGAATTCGAGTCTGAACATAAGTCAATTGGCCACAACCACAACTTATCTTCCAACGTTAACAATCTACCCAGTATAATAATCTTAAGCAATTGATGTCTAGTCATGTTATACCATAAACACATTGCCTTAACTCTGCCTACAAATTCGGGACTATTATATGTAGGAAAACATTCTCCAAAT
This sequence comes from Ctenicera cuprea, assembly GCA_958336395.1. NCBI lineage: Eukaryota > Metazoa > Arthropoda > Insecta > Coleoptera > Elateridae > Ctenicera > Ctenicera cuprea. The sequence continues at coordinate 27,006,746 of OY284490.1, forward strand.
GCCTTGCTAGATGGAAATAAAGATTCTGCAGCCTCCAATCGATTCATTAACCTTTCAACATCTTTCAGTCCTTCATTTTGTGCCTCCATACAACTTTGGCAAGTCATACATAGACAACCAGTGCAATCATCTTCAACACCACTGTCGCTATTATGTGACGATGCAAGGTGCCTGTGTCGGTTAAACCGATATGTCATTATGTCATCTATGAGATCAACAACTAATTCACGAGAATTGCATAAATAGCTGTCCTGTTCAGCAGGTGTTCTATCTGCATGCCAAGCTTGCAATTCTAACCAGATTAAATCCTTAAGTTCGTTCTGCCAAAGAGTTTCCTCTCTGCTTATCTGAAAAAAGTATATCATATATACTTTTCCATTTCCTCAATTAATAAATACAATAGTCAGGCCTTTGGTAAGGTTATACTTACATGTCTACGTGTACTTCGATCTGGAACCGATTTTTCACCACATCCCATTCTAATTAACATACTAAGAGTTTTATGAAAATCTACTCTACTCTGTGGGCATTCTATTTTTTCAGTCTCGATATTATTATCAACTAATTTATTACTAGCATTAGATTTGGTACTTGGGTGAGCAACTCGACGTGAGCACAAGCTCATAAACCTTCTACAACCTTCTACTTGTATAAAAGGTTGTGATGTCTGTGGCTCAAATTTCCTTTCAATATTGTTTGCAGCATTTATTTGAGCACTAGCAATGTCTAATTTGAGATCTCTTTCAGAACCTCTAAGGAGCTTCATTGAACGTTTGCTTACACGTTTTCCTGTTGGATGTAGGTAAGCGTTAATACAATAAGTACCACAATAAAAGTAGTTACCAAAGAGTATCCCAGAAACAATACAAATATTAGCATAATTATAGTTCATATCTGTATCGGTGATTTATTGCTGCATAATTTTGTTTACAATATTGCCGAGATTATAAACAAGTACTGTCAAAAAGGGGAGATCCCTTGGTAATAATCAGAATTTCCGATTGCTTATAATTAATTAATAATCTAAAAAAGTGGAAGTACCTCCTCCTCCTCCTTGATCGGAATCTACATTATCAGCTCTGGCAATCAGTTCGTCAAATGTATTACTGATAGTATTTCTTCTATTAAGAATCCTCTTGCTGGAAGTTATTTTAGGTTTTACCCCAGACCTAAAAATACATAATGTCGTAGTACCTATAACATTATACGTCAATGATAAGACCGTGTAGCGAAATTATTAAATTGGTTTTAGTTGCAAAGCATTTTTATATTCAGCATTGGTAACTATAGTGCAATAAATTAAGCAAATCATAAAACGGCATGCAAATATATAGACTAAGTTGCTCTAACGCTCGGAAATCATTTGAGTACCCAGGTAGGTAAACGGGTCGCAAAACTGGGTGATGCAAAATTACAGATTTCTTAGAGAAAAAGTTCCGATGAACGTATCTCCTAAACTGCTTTCTTACAGAGTTACAGCCTTCCAAAGATGGAACTGTTTTATTTTGTTTTAATTAATATCCCGGCTATAAATCGAAATATTAAAATGAAAATTTTGTTACCAATAATTTATAATTTCGCTTGTTTACGTTCAAATGCATTGATTAGGAACGTAGATGTGAAGGGCTCAACGTATTTATTACAAAATTACGATACTTTTGACTTGAAAATCCTATTCCTTATAGTAGACAAAATGCTATTCCTTACAGTAGACAAAAAAAGGCACTCTTGTTAAAAGTCACTGAAACCAACGATTTTTGAGATCATTTAATTTTTGTGAAAAGGCAAGTTGCCATGAAGGTCTGAGCGTATTTTCAAAAAGCATAATAATGTAAATAAACATTAAGAACGAGTTCTACACATCAAAGCAATAAAAAAAGTGCCGATAAACATAGACCGAGAAAGGCTTCCTTACAAAATTACAGCCTCTAGAAGAGAGAACAGTTTGGAGTGTCGTAAATCATTGCTTTTCCCAAGGGCTACAACCTGCAACTCCGTAAAGAAGCATTACTAAACCCATGTTTAAGGAACTTTACTTATTGTATTAAGGCATGAAACTTTCTCTTAAAATCTGTTCAAAATTATTCCGCTTTTTGATGATACATTCAGACCTTCATGGCAACTAAATTTTTCACAATAATAGAATTATCAAGAAAACTGCTGGATTTAGAGACTGTTAATAAATGTATCTTCTTTGTATAGTTTTGTACAGAGAATGCGATTATCAAGTCAAAAGTTGCAAATCTAAATTGTGTAAAAAATAAGTTAAGAGAGAAGTCGAACACCCTCCATATCTACCCCCATAGTGGACGAATTTGAATGTAAACAGGTAAAATTGCACCTAATATCTCAATTCATTTATTTATTTTTATTTATTTATTTATGCTACCAACAGGCCTCTGCCCAGTAACAGGTAACAAACAAGGAATACATTTTTGCATACAGCATAGATATGCAAATAATTAAAAATTAAAATTGTAATTGTAATAAAGATGAAAATGAAAATGGAAAACAAAGGAAGAAGAAAACACTAATGGCAGAGATATTAATTAAAACGTGCTTAAACTATAAGGTAATGGGTCGGCTGTAACTGTGTAAGGAAGCAGTTTAAGACAGACGTAGATGGGAACTTTTACTCCTAAAATGACCTACAAAATCACCTTACATAGTTTGTCGGTGTAATTTTGCAACACCCTTTACACAATTAAAACAATTTATAAGGAACTACATGGAAAAATCCATTAATATTAGTTATTTACATTCTATTGACCCTGTAAAGTGTAAAGTTTATTTACCTACCAAGGTGACATCAAAAACCAAATGTAGTTTATTTATTTGCAATTCCCTTTACTTAGAGGTAAAGGGTAAAATGCATCAATCCATCATCGTATTAAATTTTTACTGATAAGATTCAAAAAGTTCTCAATGTAACTTGTAAAATGGTGACACTTCATATTATGAAATATTAAAAATTATTCATACTGCTTTAATAATGAATTTCATGGATCAATGAAAACCCTTTGACGCCGATTTGACGCATGCATTGTGGTGCAAATCAACAACTAGGTATACCAAATTTTTTGATAAGTGAGCTCCCCCATTTGTCAAGGTTTATTAAGCATTTCTAAAAATTTCTAATAAGCGGTACTTAGATTTATTACTACTTAAAATATTTTAAAAAATAAAATTGTCGTCTACATTTTCTTAAACATGTATTTAAAAAGCTGTACTTGTACGTTCACGTTTAAAAAATTAATATAATTTTTGTGAAAATATTTTTGGATACCATGAATTTAAATCACGTTGTTTCCGTTCACGATTTCTTCTGAGAATCCTTGTTCGTGGGGGTGTTGTACCATACTGTTCATATTCACTCAATTCGTCATGATCAACTGAACTATCCTCATTATCCCATATTTCATTATGTGAAGCACCAGCACGCATTAGATGAGATACACTTAAAAAATGAAGTGTGATAATGAAAATAATTACCAATTTAATGAATCAATATCATATTATCATACTACGCAAAATTGCGGGAACTCGTGTTATCTACTTATGTATATACCAAATTAGTCCCTGTTAGTACTTATCGGCATTTATAATAAATATGTTTACGTTAAGGTAACTCACTTTTCATCTTCCGAACTCACATAACCTGCAGCGTTAACCGGAGGGACGAATGCCATTTCGAAATATAAGGATTATTTATTGGTTTTCCATATAATTGCACCCTGAAGCTTCACATCTTTTTTATAATAACGTGTTAAAAATAACCACTGCTAGGTAATCATCTAATTTAACGATAATCCTTGACACTCACAAAATGAAAATCACATTATGCAACTGAAGCACGTCAAATCACAACGTCAAATCAACAAATGAATTGTACCAATAGTATAAAAAGAAATCCACTTTAATTTCGTTTATTTGACATAATGTTCACAATTCCTAATTTAGAAAATTTAAATTGACGCTGGAAAATGCAGAATGTTTATTATTCCTATTTCAATAAAAAAATAGGGTTTTTACAGAAATATTTTCATTTCTGCATAAGCATAATAATTGCAAGGGCGGACAACGGCCACCTAAACTTTTTTTGTGTTTTGTTGGTTGGTTTCTATTTTATCGCTGGATAGTCGTAATCAAGATTCGATTTTTTTGTCTGTCCGCTCTTTGGGTGGGAGTGTATGTGTACTTCATATTATCTCCCAAACGGATGCGCCGATTTCGATGTGCTTTGGAACGCTGAAGTATATTAAAAATTCTTCAATAAAATAAGTTTAAAAAATCCGAAAGCGGAAGTTAAACATGTTTCTTGCTAGCACTTTCTTCGGAAAACAAATTTTTTAAATTTGGAAACAAAATTTGATAGAAGATCTTAGCGCATATGTAATGCTTTTTTCTCCAACTTTCAGGCTTCAAAATAGCGGTCGCTACGATTTTTTGAAAGTATACAGCGGCAAGAGAAAAGAAGGTTTTAAATATAGGTACTCATTTACACATACATAAATACCTACCTATTATAACTTCTTTAATTAACAAGTTAAGAAAAAACAGTTATTTTACTTAAAAGTGTAGACTGTATTATAGAATATACAGGGTGTATTAAAACATGCAGCTAATAATTACACCACGCAATTCTACGCAGAAAAACAAGCAAAAAACTCGAATACAATTTTAGTGTTAACTCTTTGATTAAGGAGTTATTAATGCTCAAACTTTGAAATTTTTTTCGACTATGGTTGAGAAATAGATTTAAATAGTATCAACAACACATAATTCAACAATTAAAATAAGTAATCAAATATAAATTATAACATTTTGGTAATTAGTTTACTTATAATTTAATATTTAAGAATGCAAAATCTTCGCGATTTATAGTTTTAGAAGACGTTGCAACTATGCATTATAAGCTGGGTTTATTTTTAAAATGTAATAATAAAAAACACATACTTGATTTAATTGCAGAATCACAAACATATACGATCAAGGGTAACTAAATGCATGTCTTTTAGCTTTAAATTGTACAGCGTTGCCAAATTAAAAAACCTTTAAATGCTTATAATTTAGACTCTTCGTCTAAGACCAAATTGGTGTTAAAGTTTTTTGCTTGTTTTTCAACGTAGAATTGCGTGAGGTAATTATTAGCCGCACGTTTTAATACACCCTGTATAAAACATATCGATTAATTATTTTTATATTGCTCATAAAATTTAATAATTCTACATTAATTTTCTACATATAAATATACAAAATCACCCGTTGCCGCTTGACACTTATTTTTAATATTATATAGAATTAATTAACCAGGAGGCCAAGATAACTGTCTACCACCAAGAATATGAATATGCAAATGATAAACCGACTGACATCCATGAACACCATTGTTAATTACTAGTCGATATCCTTTTGGAAGACGTTCTTTAGCTAATTTTTTTGCAGTTAGCATTACGGTACCCAGTAACTAAAAACAAGAAGCGAGTAAATTGACAATGTATTTTCTCTTTACTTGTAACCACATACTTCCTTATCACCTTCTTCGCATTCATCAAGCAATGGAATTCGTCGTTTTGGTATCACTAAAAAATGAGTAGGTGCTTGCGGATTAATATCATTAAAAGCTAGGCAGTGCTCATCTTCGTAAATAATGTCAGCAGGTATTTCTTTTGTAATAATTTTATCAAAGAGAGTTGTCTCGTGTTTCTTCCATTTAGCTTGTTGGGCCTTTTCTACTTCAGTACTCATCTACAATAACACGTATTATTTAGTATAGAAATAGCCAGGTACAATAAACAAAGTAAGTTCCTATAGATACATTACATTTCGAACACCGACAAAATAACTAAGGGAGCTCCAGCTCCTTTGGAATTGGACATACTTGAAAGAACGATATACAACGGACGTTAAAATTGTCATTGTTTACATATCCTAGGAAATATAGAAATAAAAATCTTTAAACGCAATTTGAGGTTAGATTATGTCAGTCAGTCAGTGTTACTACCAGCACAGTCTAATGAAAACCACAGAATATTTTCTGTGCCCCCTAAGAGAGAGCTTTAAATCGCGATTTCTTTCTTCTTTCTTCTTCTGTGGCTGTCACAGATAAAAGATATACCGTGTGTTCAAAAAGTAATTACATAAGGGTTGGCCATGGAAAATAAAATTTCTGTCTTTGCATGCTTTAGAATTTAACTGTCATCACTCTGTCAGTGTCACTACAAATAACAAATTACAAGCTTAACCTAAAATTTTAAGTAACATCATGTTTTGTTTGTTTAAATTCTAAAGCATGCAAAGACAGAAATTTTATTTTCCATGGCCAACCCTTATGTAATTACTTTTTGAACACATGGTATTTATACGTATTCATCAATTCAATTCAAAGAGATTTACATATTAATAAGGTTGGCGTTCGCGAATTTTCCGAATATGTACGATCGTTACCGAAACGCCGCCATAGTTACGTAAAGGTGAACGTAGGTAGTTAGAACTACACATTTCTCAATTTTTGTCTATGGAGTTACACACGCATGTGACTATGTTACTAATAGATATAAAAGTTAAAGTGGTAAGTCTAGATCTAGACGTCTAGACATACGGTAATTTATATTTATGACCATATGGGCAAACTTCGGCAAATGGTTTAGACGCCATATAAGTCACATACACAATTAAAGAGAGATCCGTCAACGCTTGCTTAACGGAGTTATTGCCTCAGACAGTATGAAATAGTCTAATCACGTTTTAATTCATAGTTCCGTCATAAAATGATATTTTGATTTTATTTGATTCAAATTTTATACTTAGTAATGATTTACGGCTTCACTTATTTTTGTTCAAATTCATCAACCAGCAGGGGCATAGCATGAGTACCTATCTCTTAACGTATTGTTAACACACTAAAAATTAACTTATGACCTAAAATCATATTCTTCATACAAAAGTAAACAAGAAAGGTACCTGATCCAGAATCAATGTTTTGTGAAATATCAACTTGCCAAAATCATAACGAACATTTTAGAATGCTCAAATATATTTTTTTCTAATTTTGACATGTAAAGTGTCACTTTTCAAAATTAACTGAAGTTTCGAAACGTCGCACTTTTCGTAACTGGTTAGGAAATGAAAACTTTTTTGTAACTGGTGATGAAAAATTCATTTCAGCACCGGCTACGAAAAACAACAATAAATTAAGAAAAATTCAACATTTAATTAATTATAAACATTTATAACACAATTCTTACAGTTAGTTAGATTAATTCCTGATGATAGGGAAGTTTTATTAGTAGAACTTGCTGTAATCTGAGGAACGCAATTTGTTTCACCATGAATCTCAGTAGCAATCCTTTCTTGTTCTTTATTGAATTTTCTACGTATCTTTTCGCTACCGCGTTGGACTTCCAGCCTCCATGTCTCTTTATCTTCAAAAGATCGGCCCCAGAGTACGCCAGCAAAGTGGCCGAAGTTCGTCTAAAGCAGTGGCCAGTAAATAAGACAGGATTTGGTAATCTAATATATTGAGCAACCGTCTTTGGTAGACTTCTAAATGTAATAATTCCAACCGGTTGAACACCACGTTTTTCAATATTATATTTAATGAAAAGCTGAAGTGTGGACTTCGAGTGGACTTTCCCATACTAGATATTAATACTTGCCGTATTTGCAAAAGTGTAGTAGTATTAGATTTCTAAGAAAACAAGCAGCGGTAATTTGAATTTGCGATAGCCTGTTCATTTCCGTACCGTAACTCTACCCATAGAAGCAGCGACTAACTGCACGAAAGCAAGGTAAGCGCCCGCCGGGCTTCGGCGAATTACAAATTATCTTCGGATGTCTGACAGAAATAGCCATAATAGCTTTATTTGAGAAGTTATGCAAAGAATAAAAAATATATTTTTTAGATAGAGCTAATTGATAGGCTTAGTTAAAATCACGTAAATGCCGGAAAACGCGTTGTTGATATTAAAAAGGTTTGCTTTTTTTTTCTTAATTTTTAAAATAGTTGACTATACTTGCGGATCCTAATCAAGTACTTCAAATAGTCTATCAAACTGATAAAAGTTTTTAACGATCGACGTTTGCGTTTTTAAATAAATAATTAATCAATTTCAAATTTTTCAAAAATTCCTGGAAGGCGTCAGCGAAAAATTTGGGAGATAAGTAAAAATCAAATTTGTAGTTCAATGTCAGCTCTATTGGCTTAGAAAGTTTTAAAAAAATCCTGTGGGCAGTATTCAATAATTTTTTTTTTAATTTTTAAAATTTTGAAGCCATTGCGATCGTTTTCGGATTTTCGAAATTAATTTTACTTCATCGTATACTACCCACTAAGAGGTATATTATAAATTATTAAGTCTCTAATTCAAAGTACTTCATTTCCAAGAACCAAAGCAGGACGTTTTGGAAATTGATACAAAATTCATAGAGTAATATTTTAGTAAATGCGTAATTTCTTTAAAAGTTGGCTTTTGCGCATGTGATAGGTACCTAGGTCAAACAGGTGTCGTAAAGCTAGACTTCAAACTGATTTTGATCAGTGCTTCTACAATGTACCCTATGTTCAAATAAAAAATACATAAGGGTTGACCATGGAAAATAAAATTTCTGTCTTTGCATGCTTTAGATGTTTCAAAAACTTTCGACAGCGTTGATCATTCATTGGAGTTTGAAACTAATCTATAAATTTGTTAAGTAATTATCTACCTAACAGATTACAAAATGGGGAAATATCAGCAAAAAACCTCGGACCAGTTGGAAGTTGCAATGGTTGTTCCACAAGGCTCAATACTTGGTTCTCTTCTGTTTTCGTTGTATACAAATAACATAGGTTTTTTCCTAAAATACTGTAAGCTTCACATGTATGCCGATGATACACAATTGTACTGCTCGTTTCCTGTTGATAAATGTGTCATTGGTGAACAAGGACTTAGCGAGCCTTGTGGAATTTGGTGAAGAATTTTTATTAAAAATAAATTCTTCCAAATCTTCTTTTACGATCTTTGGCAAAAAGGCAATAAAGGAATACATAATTCCTCTGCTTGCTATAAAAGTGGGAGAGGATGTTTTAGTGCACAAAAATGTATGCAAACATTTAGGTATACTTCTTGATAATGATCTGCAGATTGAGCAACACATTTTTCCTAAAATACTGTAAGCTTCACATGTATACCGATGATACACAATTGTACTGCTCGTTTCCTGTTGATAAACGTGTCATTGGTGAACAAGGACCTAGCGAGCCTTGTGGAGTTTGGTGAAGAATATTTATTAAAAATAAATTCTTCCAAATCTTCTTTTACGTTTTTTGGCAAAAGGGCAATAAAGGAATACATAATTCCTCTGCTTGCTATAAAAGTGGGAGAGGATGTTTTAGTGCACAAAAATGTATGCAAACATTTAGGTATACTTCTTGATAATGATCTGCAGATTGAGCAACACATTTTTCTCTGCATTCAAAAAGCATATTATAATCTTAAGTTACTATACGCTAACCGCTACTGTCTTTCGAAAGATATGAAAATTTTACTATGCGATGGATGCATTAGTCTTATCAAATTTTAACTACTGCGATACTCTTTATGTGTCTTTACGTCTAACTGAAAAAACTACGATCAAAATCCAACGTACTCAGAATTCTTGCTTCTTAAGATTTATCTCTGGTATTCGGAAAAGGCAGTACATTTCTCACAAATTAAAAGATGCGAATTAGCTCAGCATGTCCAATAGACGTAAATTACACGCAGCAGTTTTGTAGTCAAAAATAGTTAATAGCCGAACTCCTTCTTACTTGTTTGATAAATTTTCTTTCAGATCTGATAACCATGAAGTTAACATAACATCATTTTTTTAAAGATAGTTTTCTTACAATGTCGTCCATTATTACAATCACATAATTCCGAAGAATTTAAGAAATGTATCGGTAACCAAACTTAAAAACAGTTTAAAAAATCATCATCACAATCTGCCGTGAGTGCATTTTCTTTCAATCACGACACATCACACATATTCTACCTGCATGTTTTATATTTAAAGGAAGTAAACTGACGTAGTGAAATACAAGCTGATCTACATTATTGCTGTGTGATCAAGCTGAACTGCGCTCTTTTTCCATTTTATGATTTAATTTTTTTTGTAATGTAAACTTCTGCAATTGTTCTTTTTTCAATATTAAAATTATTCTTCATCTAAGAAAGATCATACGCAATAATAAATCGTGCTAAATTTAATATATTAAAAATGTTCAACCCCTTTACATTAATTTCAAGGTCGAAGGTCGTTTAGGAAAGCTATATTATGGAAACAGGATATAATTTTAGTCCCGAAACTAGGTCTCCTTGGGTCAAAACTGATAGTTGCCCCCCCCCCCTCTCCTGTATTTATTACACAGCACCGCAAATTAAAATAAAATACAAATTATCTATAAAAATATTTAAACATTTTTAACTTATACGGTATACGGTAAGTTGACAAGGCAACGGCCATCAATATCTCCTTTACTATTTAAAATACGGAACAAATTTCCAAATAAAATGACCTGCATTTTAATTAGTTTCAAATACAGAGAGTTCCATATAAAAATGAAATACCAAACTATTGTTGTTTTTTTAACAGAACGCTTTGCATATTATTATTCGGTTTTTAATTACCTTTCTGAATATATTTTTTTGAAACACCGTGTTACGGCGTTGTTAACCTATTCAACTTTTTTAGAAAAATTTGCAGACCTCGTTAATAAAATCTGCGCGAGCCGTAATTTTTATGTAGAACATCCTGTATGTTTATAAAAATTTTATTAAGCAATGGTTATACCTAAAACCAACAGTTTTTGCGAAAATTTGATTCTAAGGAAAGTAATTAAGCAATTTCGAGAAAACCAGAAATTTTTTAAATTTCAATTTGAAATTGTTGCTCGGCGGAAGAGCTGAAATCGTGAGACGATTTGTATAGTGTCATTCTTTTACGTCTTTCTTGTTTTTTTCTTCTTCTGGAAATGTAGTGGTACATCTAACGACAAAGAAGTCGGAAATCAGGAAATGCTCGAAGCTCACATTTAAAACAACGAATGGAATTATCTTCTCCAAAAAATATATACAATGAAATTAGGCTTCTATAAGTCCTTGCATCCGGAGGCGGAAGCACATGTGCGTGTAAATATTAAGAATTTACTTTTACACCAACTTCTTACCCACTAGCGCAATAACATTTCGTTTTAGTCTTCAAAGCTTCAAATGTATGACGATTCATTAAGGTAATTGTATATAAAAACGTATTCGATATGTTTCAAATATAATTAGTCAAAATGTTTTAGGTAAAAGTATATTAAATTATTTAATTCGTCATCGTTCTGAACTTCCGAAATTTTTCATCTCATTCATCGAACTGTGCATGATGTGAAATCGTAGATGTGAGAATTGGCTACATCCGGTATTAGTAACCAATTAGGACTGAGTTAAGGGGTTCTAGCTTAAAGCTGTGCAATCGTTTACCACAACAATTACGGTTTTATGAGTCTGCGAGTGAATAAAGGGATGTCAACTCCGGGCGTCGGTTGGATAGCGTCGGTGCCGCCCTCCTAATTTCCCGCCCCCAGATTCGCTGGACGTATTCTGTGGTCATCAGTTTATAGCCAAGTTTCGTAATTTTTATTTACCTGTTAGTAGTTTAATGAAAAGCACTTATCAAAAATGTGTAACAAACGTATTTATGTTTTGTGATAGTGATATGAAATACTTGACTCGCATTGCTTTATTGTTCATTGTTTCGAAACAAACAATAAACAAATTCATTTAATTTGTTACCAAAGTGACCTCTTCTTTTCAATAAAAATTTAATCGGTGTTAAAAAAAATATGGCAACTCCTCAAAAAGCAACACGACCTTCTTCGCCTCGAGAATTTTTCGCGCGCTTGTACGGTCATTTGGAAAACACTAAAGAAGAAATTCCTAAAAAGAATCAGCAAGATCAACTACCTGGACCAAGACAATCTTCAAACGTTGTAACTCCAATGCCTATATTAGCAGCACCACTTCCTTTTCTTCTTCCTCCGGGAAATGAAGCGCATCTTACAGCGGCTGCTGCTGCAGGTTTAACAGCATTTTGTAAGTTTTTTTACTATGTAATTCTCTTATTGCTGTTTAATTAGAAAAAGGAAATAAATAATTTAAACTTTTTTGATTTCATGATTGCATTTTCGTCATTCAGAAACAAAGCTAGAATAGATAATATTAGTAAATATAAAAACATACTCAGTTCACAGGTGGAATTTAAAGATTGCGTTTCGGCAACTTTTACACTATGATGAAAACTATATTTTTAACGTTTCACATTCATATTCTACCTTAAAAATACATATCTAAGAGTAAGTGTATACAGAGGTTATTTTAGAGAAGAAAGTAGGCATTCCCCTCATTGAGCGAGGAAAGTACTTCCCTCATTAGTAAAGAAAGTATTTATTTTTTATATTTGACAGACTGTCTATTGAAAAAGAAAGAAACACGAACCTGTATATAATATAATTTCAAAAAGATTAACGTTATAATGATTATTTGTATATAAAATACTTAATTACTTTAACAATATTTATTTATTTTAGCCTTATACGTATTTCGGCATGTTTACATGCCATTGTCAAAGGTTATATTAGAAAATAAACAGTTAGTGTTGTCATACCAATAGAACTTGGTAACTTGATCTCGGTAATCGTCTGCAGATGACTTGATTTCTTATTCCAAAATGTCCAATAGAGGTACATTTTTTAAATGTTTGTGAATTTCAAAAGCTTCTAGTATATCTAATTTACGTTTATCATCACAAAAGTGTAAACAATTTAGAGTGTTATTAGAAGTCAATGAAAGCTTGTGTTCTAGTAAGTGTTTAGCGTAATTGCGTAGCGTACGTGTTCTTTATACCTAATACCAAAATTTCTAACTGTCTGGCCTATATAAACCGAATTACAATGCGAACAATTTAATTTGTAAATGTCTGATTTTATCAAATCGTCTGTTTTTGATTTTGCATTAAACAAAGTGTTTAAGATGTTTCTAGTTGTTTTAAAACTTACTTTATACTAGAAACATCTTAAACACTTTGTTTAGTGCAAAATCAAAAACAAACGATTGCTAAAATCAGGCATTTACAAATTAAATAGCTTATTTGGGAAGTTATCAAAAATATGCAGACAATAAAAAATATATTTTTTGGGCCAATCCCTGCACTGAATCATTCGTATCAAACGACTTTTTCTTATCTTGTAAATATGTTACTTTTAACTAATTGTACTGGTTGTTATTTATGTTATTTTTTATTTTTACTTTCAGTATAGGAATATATTACATTCATGAACATTTTCGAAATCGAGACTTTGGCGGAAATACATGTTTTGGATCTCTAGGAACCCAAAAAAGCTGTTTTCAAAAAACGTTTGTCTATGGGTGGGTGGGTGTGTATGCGCTGCATAACTTCCAAACGGATGGTCCCATTCTGATGAGCTTTAGAATATGAGGGTATGTCAAAATTCATTGAATAAATAAATTTTTAAAGAAATCTGAAACCGGAAGCGGAAGTTATATATGTTTCCTTGGTAGCATTTCTTTTTCAGAAATAAAATTTTCAAAATCTGAAAACGATATCTGATAGAAGACCTCAGGGCAAATTCAACGCTTTTTTCTGAAAGTTGGATTGTATTTGTAACAACATACAAACACCCACATAAATCCAATTACGATAAACACTTACTAGAATACAATCATTCAATGACATCTAATAACACTCTAAAATGTTTTCACTTTTGTGATGATAAACGTAAATTAGACATACTAAATGCTTTTGAAATTTACAAACATTTAAAAACTGTACTGTTAATGAATGAGCAAATTGATCTCTTAAATTCTCCTCTATTGAACATTTTGGAATAAGAAATCAAGTCATCTGCAGACGATTATCGAGATCAAGTCACCAAGTTCTATCGCTATAACAACACTAACTGTTTACTTTCTATAACCTTTGACAATGGCATGTAAACATGCCGAAATACGTATAAGGTTAAAAGAAATAAATATTGTTGAAGTAATTAAGTATTTTATATACCTATCTTTTGATGTTTTAAATGTTCCTATCTTTATTAGTTTTTAAACAATTATTTTCTAACAGCAGTGATATAGTTCCGTTCTTATTTATAACTTATTATCTGAATACATTTTGAATTTTGAAGAACGCCAATGTATAAGGCCTATATGGACAACTTATCTATGCGGCTTTTGCTATAAGCATACTTTTTACTTTCCCATTCTTTTAGTATAGAGAAGTATTAATTTCATAAAAATGTTTGAAATTTAGATTTCTACGGAAACACATGTTTTGGACTTCCAGGAACCCAAAAAATGAGTTTTAAAAAATGGATATTGTGGGTAGGTGGGTGGGTATGTGTTTATAGGTGTGGTGCACCATAACTCCCAAATGAATGGTCCCATTTTCATATCAAAACTTCACTAATCAGCTTTTAAAAAATTTGAAGCCTGAACTGGAAGTTATACATATTTCTTTGGTTCGAAAAAAAATCTTCTAAATTTAAAATTGGAATCTTGTAGAAGACTTTAGGACAAATCTAAAGTGTTTTTCCAAACATTCTTTAAAAGACAGATCGAGTTTAAATTTTAATCATAATAGCCCTTAAAAGACACAATGTTACTGTGCACAAAAATTTTCGAAAAGCTAACAGCTATGAAGTGAAAAATACAGAGTGGCTAGGAAAACCCCGGCCACTTTTCTTGCGGCGGTCAAGACACGGCGCTTTAATAAAGAAAAATTAAATTAAAATACTGGCAACAGCGCAGAATCCAAGACGCTTTAGTTGTTTTGATTTAATATGGGGCGTATTTAATAACTAAAACGTCTTGGATTCTGCGTTGTTGCCAGTATTTTAATTTAATTTTTTCTTTACTAAAGCGCTGTCTCCTGACCGCCGCAAGAAAAGTGGGCGGGGTTTTTTAGCATGTATGTTAGAAATTTAAAAATTTTTTAAAAGAATATTGCTCTGGCAACACGATTTTTTTTTAAATTTCCAATCTAATACAGCTATAGATTAGCTATAAGTAATTTACTTTGTGTTCAAATCCGCTAATTTCTCTGTGACACCTTCTATGAATTTTTGAATATCAAAAATTTCTACCCCTTTATTTAACAAACGGGGACCAATACAAATTTTTGTTTAATCTAAATTGCTCATATGTGATAGTGCAATAAAGTACTCAACTTAATTTTTAAGTACAGCAATGTTTGGGGAGCTTAATTTGCTTAATTTCCCCCTTCCAGCAAATTTTTAGTAGACAAATTTTCATAAAAAACAGCGTAAGTTTATTGTTTGGAATGATGTAAAATCCATTTTTAAGTGTAACATTATATTTACATCTTTTTACTCATCATATTTGCACAAATTCATTTTATTGCTGGTTAAATATACTACTGCAATAAATTGATAAACTGTGCAGGAGAGCGTTTTAAAATCTTAAATCTTATACGCATTTAAATTAAAATCAACGCAAAATATGAAATATTTGAAGGGAATATTGCAATTTTCAAACAAAACAATTTATTCAAGCTTTCTGCGTGCGCGCAGCCAACAACAGAATCCGCGGAATAAGTCCAACACAATATGAAATGTAAAATATTATTATGATGAGATTACAACTGCACAGTTGAACAAGTCTAAATACTCCGACATCAAATTCAGGTGGGGGTGAGACACAAGACATGTGTTCAACCCTCCTACATGCCTTGCGTGATTAGCGATTATTTCAAGAGCACACTTAAATTGCTTGATAAACTTGAGTATCCCATCGTTAGGATCTTTATCAGTTAATTATAATTCGTACCATTAAGAAATAATTAAATACTGAAACCCTTGTGTAAACTTCGCTGGGAAGATCACGGAAAACAATAATTTCGTTTTCAATTTCATTTACTACAATACATATTTATTACCTCTTACAGACCTTTATTTTTTGTTTTTAACCCAGTTTAGTTTTTCATTAAGTACAAAGGTAGGTTTTTGCGCTTTTAGAAAACTTGTACTGTTTTAAGTTTTAATATGAGCAAAAATTTTAAACTCGTGTTTTTTTATTTGTTTGTTCTAATAATTTTTCTAATATAAAAGTAACGACAGTATTACATCTAACTATCATTAAAACGAAAAAAAAAACTGTAACTGCCCAGGAAATACATTGCCATCTAAGAAAATGATCGATGACGTCACTGCTTAGTGATATGACGGTACTGAAAATTTTGGAATGTTGCTTTAATTAGATCATTAGACCTTAAACAACTTTTATTGAGAAACAAATTTGATATTATTAATAGTTTAGGAAAAAGTAGGGAGGTGACTATATTTTTATACGCATGTAGAGGAATAACGCATAAGTACTACTAAAAAGCAAAGCTTTCACTGCTACCTCGTATAAGGCACAAAACCGTGCAAGTAATAATAAATCTTTATTTAGCAAAAAATATATATATAATAAACAGAAAAAAGTATTTTTCGTAATATACATAAGAGTGTAAATATATTTAATGCTTTTCTAAATCATAAGTCTTTATAAAATCCAATATTATTTCTCCAGCCTTAAATTTTATAGCCGTGTACAATACACCACCAAGCTTTTGGTGTTAGCCGAGTCCCAAGTCGGATTTGTTGAACGAAAAATAGATATTACAGGGTATTGTTAACGCCATCCTCCAAGCTTCATGTAATCGTATTATCGTCTAAATAACACAAAATATAAAGCAAGTATTTATCATCATTCATTACGCTCTTGTAAGAGAGTCTAGATTCGCCTAAACAACAAATCTGTTTGGAAACGGTATTCGTATTAGTTATTAGTATTCGTATTAACAACATTACATGAAACGCATAACAATTTAAAGATAATAGTCATAATTTATTATCAGCTTGGTTTATTTATTTTTTTCAAATTGTGTAAATATTGGAAGTAACCTAATCCCTAAATTCAGACTTGATGAATTTGTGCATTTATATACGAGTGAATTGAAAAATAATCGGGTTAATAAATTACAGAAACTTGTTGCACAGCCACGGTCACGACACGATGTTCATGTATGGAGCTGCTTGGGGTATATTTCAAATAGTTGATTTTTGCTTTGTAATTTTGGTTTTTCTATTGCTTAGTTTTGAAACATTTTGTTATTAATTAATTAATTTTAAATTTAATTTGAATTTGAAAAGTGGGAAAGAGAGCTTTATTTATTTATCCTGTATTAATTTCCGTCGTTATGGAAACAAATAGTAGGTAGTAAATTAAGTTGCCTACATTTAAGCGCTTCTTAAAGAATCTCTGAGAAGCTCTATCCCTGAAAGGAAACACTTTTGACCCCACATTTATTAACAAAAGTTGTTTGCTTTGTTGTGTTTTGCAAGCCCTAGAAGTTTGTCCCTACAATTCATTAACACCCTGTATATTAAATCTCTAACTGTCTCTCTATAACACGACAAACGGGCGTTTGCATCTCGGAAATATTTATTGCCATAATTAAATACGATGACCGGATTTTACATCTCCGCTCAGTTTACTGATTGTTTTAGGCGATTGTTCACTACTGTTGCTATAATCTGGTTCTTTTTGACTTACTTTTATTCTGGTACGTCGGGAATCTTGCACAACAATTTGATATTATTTCTTTCAATAACAGACAATTAATATAATAAAAGCACTGTATGCAGAAATGTATTACAAATTTATTTGAAACAATATTTGAGGCGAGTTGTGTAAATACAAATATCAGTATAAATGAAACGATATGACAAGGAAAGACAATAATTGTACAAATAATTACTTATGCTGATATTCTCATATTTCTATGATATTCAAAATGCACCAAAATATTTTTATCCACTGTATTTTGGAAAACGAAGGTTGAAATCAACTGCAATCTTCAAGTTACAATTTGAATATTTTTTTTTATTGACGTAAATCTGCAATCATGAAGTTTACAAAGTGTTTTTTCAATAATTATTACTATGCTTAAAAAATAAAAAAATCTTACGAACAATAATTATTCCCAAGACTTAAGTTAAAATTTGTGTAGATTTAGAGCTGTTAAAATTAAAATGTTATAAAAATACGGCCACCATAATTTTTAAAACCAGAATATACTGTGTGTTCACGGAAGGGGAAAAATGTTTTATCTTTGATTTCTCAGAAATGTTACTCTTTCAAAGATATTTTGCTTTTTTCGAACCCCCAAATGGGAATAATAATTATTTTAAATTAGTAACCAAATCAAAATGTAATCGTAGTTTTTCTTTAAAGTTTAGACTTGGAACAGTAAAATAAATCGGAAAAATGTCAAGCATACAGCCTCAACTCTTTTAAACGTATGGTTTGCCTGCGGGCATGTTTTATTGTATTTGAGGCGTGAAAAGATTCTTTGGGATTTATGAAAAACAAAAATCAGAAGAACAAATTAAATTAACCTTCCTAAATATTGCTGCACCTAAAAATTAAGTTGTAAACCTTATTCTACTACATCGTCGCAGAGAAATTATCTGGCCGAGACACTAAATTATAGCTGCCCCTAATTCCATTAGCCTATAAAATAAAAAAATATATTGTGGTCAGTTTTTAAGCAATTCTTTTTTGAAAAAGTAAAAACTCACTTCACAGTTTCAGTAGCTCCAAAAGTTTTTCTAGCTTATAACATTGCATACCCCTAGGGCATTTTTATTATCAAATTTCATACCAAAGTAATAAAGAATCTTCAAAAGTTCATAGAAGGTGTAACAGAAAAATTATCGGACTGGAACACAAACCAAATTATAGCTCGTCCCCAGCTCTATAAGCTTATAAAATTAAAAAGCAATCATTGGGTTAATTTTTGAGCAAGATTTTATTAAAAAATTCCAAAATTTGAAACTATTTTTACATCACAGTTGAACAGTACATCACCCTTCCACACAAGTAACTAAATACCAGATACGTATTTCGACAGCAAAGCTGTCATCATCATCAGTGTAAACTGACAGTGTCAGTGTGGAAGGGTGCTGTATTTTTCAGGTATTGTTATTCCACAGTTCGAGTCTTCTTAGTTTACTTCACAGATTTCATGCTTTTAAAAATTTGTAGCTTAGGTAATAACAGTGTATCCCCCCTAGAGCTAATTCAAAACCAAATTTTAACCCGATATCTGTCAAATCGTTTTTGATAACAAGACAATCAAACATTTTATTTGTCCTAAAATAGTTTTGATATTCGGGGGCTGAAAATAAGCAAAGTTTCTTTGAAAGAGTGTGATTTTCTAAGAAATAAAAAAAAATAGTTTTCCCTTTTTCGAAGCATATCTGTAAAGATAAATAAAATTGTTTGCAAGTACTTTGCTTTTACTAAATTTGTATCTTATAAAGGCGCTATCAAGGTGCTGAAAAATTTATTTTTTCTTGAAAACCCGGACAGTGCTGTCGGTAACAGACGTTCACGGCTTCATGCTCATTTGAACTCTCTAATGAAGCACTCTACTCATCATTACCATAAAAAGTTTTTAAACTGAAGAATAGACGACAGTGCATACTATTTGCAAAATATTCTTACCAGCATAAACATGATATTATTAACAAAATTAAACACGTCAACTCTGATTAAGAATGGGTAGATCCGTTCTGCTATAGTGCGACATATGGCGTTAGCCAGGGCTTCTCGTTTCCGTCAATCACAGCACATGACGTCCTCGTCTGGAGTACCATTCGGAGGTTCGCACGGCAGAATCCAGGAACCCTCTCCGCATCATCCGAAACGAATCAACCTTAATTCCTAATTTCTGCATTTCCCACCAGTTCATTACATTGTAAGGGATTAATATTGTTTAGGTAATTGGTTATTGACATGAACCTTAGGTTGATAAATGTTTATGAGAACGTGACCCTACGCCATCATTACAAAGTATATATCATATTGACATTAAATTTAAATTGAACACCCATATGTTTATTATAATACAATAATATTTCTTTTATACGACTATTTTAGTATGCATTCTGATACAGTTATTAATTACGGAATAACTTACATTCTACACTTGTTATACAATATTTCATTCCAACGCTGTTTATTTCATTCTAACACTGTTCTGAATAATAAAGGTTAGGCCTCTCGTCTATCAACTGTTTTTATGTTTTGTTGACAGTTACGAACAAAGCGTATTTTAGAAACGAAACTTAAAATTTTCTAATTTTTTCCATTTAATAACCAAAATAATTTATAGTCGTAGAAAAAGTATGGTCTGTAACACGTTTAGAATGGCTATTCCGCACTCGTGGACCGCTTATCGGCTCGCGTGACAACTTTCCACTCGTGCAGAATATGCCATATTCCGAACTTGTTACAAAATATACTATTACTACACCCAAGTAAAGCCAGAACAAAACTTTTTAAATTTTACTTGTTTGTTATATTTTTCACAGAATGACTATTTAATATTTGGATTTATACATGGCAGCACTTTTTAGCGTTCTAACACGTGTGTTGGTTCCCTGATATTCCGTTTTGATAAAAATTAAAACGTGGAAGTATATCAAAAATGCATCGGAAATAACTAATTCGAAACCGGAAGAAAATGTTTTTTTAGAACATACTTTTCATATACAGTATTTTGTAAATTTGAAAGCAGAATATATCAAAGCAAATCAAGTGTTTTTTCTGCTTTCTAGCTTAAAAATTCCGAGCTTTGTTAACAATTAAATGTTTCTCTGGGGGTGTCTAATTAATAATTAAAATATTTTTACAAAACTGGCCACACTTTTATTTTTTAATTTTGTGAGTTAATAGAGCCAAGTGTGAGCTACGATTTGATTATTTCCTCAATACTTCTTTGACCGTTTCTACGAATCTTCTATATCTGCTTCTATCTCTGGGCACATTTCTTACTTCATTCAGTCTTTTAGTTAATGAACGGGAGACGATCAAATATTTCTGTTTAGGGATAAACTGCTCATCATGATTCTAAACTTAATATTTAGACGTAGTAATATTTAGAGGGTTAATCTTGGCCCTTCCTTCTCGCACTTCTTAACTTACAAATTTTATTTTTTGATCTCTGATGTTTTTCATTCCAAGCAATCTTTAATACTCAAAAAGCAAAATCCGCGTAATCGACTGCTGTAACTAGTCAAAACCTAATGCAGCCGGGCACGTTAGAAGTACTTTAATTATTATATAGTAACTGTTGGGGCTAGAAAGTTGATATAAAATACTCTTGAATTTACAAAAATTAAAACTTTTTGAAGTATGGGAAATTTCAGGCAAAATAGTGGACCCATTTCTTTACTTTCTCAGATATACATATGGCACCCCTCGAACAGTCAATTTGCTGAAATTAAAAGTTTCTTTCGCCTTTTTAACCAAATTCAGGTTACATTTAAAATTTCAATATAAAACTAACCGCGTAATTATAAATATGAATAAGGATCGTGAAATTAACTAAGCATAAAACCTTTTTAGAAAATTGCGGAACCGATACTCCAATAAAGAGGTGAGTGAATGGAAGGACTAACGCAAAATCTTAATAAGATGATTATGTGAAATGTTCAGCAGGTCACCATGTACACAATAATTAAAAGAGCATTAGGATTTAGAAAAAAAAGTTGCCAGGACGTGGATTTAAACCAGCGACAAAGTAGGTTCAAAAACGCGGTGCAAGCTACTGTTACACCGTGTCACGCCTCCGCCACCAGGCTTGTAAAAACAAAATGCTAAAATACGGAATATGATAACACAATCGCAACAAAGTACCGGTCGAACAAGTGGCAGCCGGTACCGGTCGGGACAGTGGCGGTCAGTACCGGTCGTGTAAAGGCAGCGTTTTAAAATCGTAAATTTATTTTGAGACCGTGAGAAGACCATTATGTATACTACAGCAAAGTTGGCCTTTTTTATACCTTAAAATGGTTGCTTCGTGTATTTAGAAACGTAGTTTTGAATCAATGTTGTAGCCCAAGAAATAATTAATCATATGTTTAAATTAGATTGACGCATTTATCGATTATACTTAGCTAAAAATCGGTTTTGTATCTTCGATGGTGGCGGTACCTAGTGGAGGATGCTGTAGCTACATCGCGTGCGAAATGGGTAGTACCTGGTTGGTCGCCTGCTATCGAATTAGCTCTCCCCGCTACTTTATTTGTGCTGGTTTTAGCTACGCGCATCAAAAGATGTAAATGTTTGATAGTTCGTTGAGTGAAAAAAAAATTTATGATTACATAACACAAAAAAACAACAGAAAAATTTGGAAGAAAGGAAATGGCAGCCCCTTAAATTATATGTAATTATCAACATCACAATCAATCCTCTTCTACCTTAGAAGATAAAGGCATGAAATTTTATATCACTGAACTCGCAAAAAAGAGTTCTATCGATATATCAAAAAATATACAGGGTGTTCTATTTAAAATGAAAAAGTTGATATCATTTCCGGCTAAACCGGAAGTTCCCTTAAACCGCCAATACCTTCATTATAATCGCGGTATATCGGAACCTTCATGTAAAAATTTTTATCAAAATCGCGGTTGCCGTATTAAAGATATTTGCATTGTTCCGTACTTTTGCCCAGCCCTGTATATTTATAATAATATGATATGTTTTTTCAGTGGCAAGAAGGCGTCGTAAAGAAGGACGTCCTCGGCGCCAAAGGACAACGTTTAGCAGTGACCAAACTCTTCGACTAGAAATAGAATACCAAAGGTCTGAATACATAAGCCGTGGTAGAAGGTGCGAGTTAGCCGAAGCTCTTCAACTATCAGAAACGCAAATTAAAATTTGGTTTCAAAATCGTCGAGCGAAAGATAAAAGAATAGAGAAAGCTCAGTTGGATCATCATTACAGGTATGATATCCCCTAATGTCTGTTTTCAATTCAGTAAACACTTAGATTTATACGGGGGAAGGGTAGATTTTATCTAAACTAGGTAGGTATTCAAAATAAACTTCCAAACGATAATCCAATGCTTAGAGAATTTATATAATTAAAGAAAAAATTACTGGGGTATGTAAAAAACAAAAAATACAATTTTATGCCTTTATTTCAAGAAAACTGCTGGGAGCTTTTTCGGCCTTTTGTCCAGTTTGCCTTGATGGTCCATGTCTGCATATCACACCTACAGCTTCAATATTACCATCAGCCATGGCAGTGAGCGGTATTACTTCCATAAATGCAAATGATTTTCAACAAAGCGAGTTTAACGATATCGATGTAAAATGAACTACAACCTGAAAACTGTGTTTAAGTTAATTACAGTTAATTAAAAGAATAAAAAACTGGAACACTTTAAAAATATTATTAAACTGCATTACGTATTAAATAAGATTCTGATGTATTTACTACTATTTAAATGAGAATATTTATTATTATAATATCATCATAAATCGTATAACATTCACCTAGTAATACGTGAGGAGTACTTCTTAATTAGAATTTCGTGTAATATTATTACAGTGGGGAGAAGTAACAAATCCTTAACATTTTGAGAAGGAATCACACTCCAACGAATATTTTTTGAAAATATTCTTTAAAATAAAATGTGAATTACAAACCCACGCATTATCAATTAACATTGTAATCGAATTTTAACATTAAATTATATAATAATATATTATTACATTATTGTTTTAAATAATCTTGTTATCCTAGTCATTTATGTGATCTCTAAAAAGTAGTAGGTAATCTTTGCACAACAAGGAATTTATATTAATTACAAATTCTGAACGTAATTTTTATTATGTTATAAATATTTAATTATTTGCATTAATTTGTATAAGACAACTTTTTTTATATTCTTATTTTTATTGTATTATACATTACACATAATAGATGGTGGCCGACGCTCACCATTGAAGTCTCGCTTATTTAAAGAGATAGGAAGACGGTTAAATTGGGACAAAGTTGCGAAATTTTACGCTCGTTATTAATAACTTGAAATTTGAGCTAAAAATTTCTTATTTTTGATTATCTCATTTGGCGTTTATATTTCATGTTTCCAACTAAAGCATTGTTAAGACACTTCTTTATCCTTTAATTATTTTATCAGATTTGCTGTAAATATAATTGTTGATTTCCGACTTTTGTTACTTATGGGCGACATTTTAAATTTTTCATATTTAAATTGAGTTTTTTATTTTGATTTCAACGCTGTACTACGCTTTGCATTTCGACTAAATTTTGGGCGTTTCATTGAAAAAAATACTTAATACGTAAGAGTGCCGTGGGAAAAGCACAGCATATTAAAAACTTTTTACAGTAGGCCATGAACAACACGTTACTACGGAAATACAACAAAACACTATTTTTACTTTCCCATACCTTCGGTATAGAGAAGTGTTGCTTGCATGAAAATTTTCGAAATCTAATATTTATGGAAATACACGTTTTGGGGCTCAAGAAACCCAAAAAAATTGTTGTTAAAAAATGTCTGTCTGTGGGTGTGTGTGAGTGGGTGTGTGAGTGACGCCTCTACAGGCGAAAGTACTGAACCGATTTTGATAAAATTTTAAATCAAAAGGTTTATCAAAAATTGTAGTTCTAGTTAAGCTTTTCAAAATTATCAGAAACCGGAAACGGAAATTAGACTTTTTTTGATAGCCTTTTTTCAAAACAAAATTTTGAATCTGAGAGAAGAACTTCAGACAAATCTAAAAGTTTTTTACCGAACTTTCTAGCTTTAAAATGGCGGCCGCTACAGCTTTTTGAATATCTCGACTTTTTAACGCCCATTTACTCAAAAAGTGGTAGTCTGATCGGGATCAGCTACAACTTGTTTATAAGACCTTGAGGGGTAGTATACTATGCAATAAAATTAATTTAAAAAATCTAAAAGCGATCGCAATGGCACTGCTTCAAAATTTTGAAAATTTTCAAACTTCTTTTGTCAAAAGCTGTCCACACGATTTTTTTTTTAACTTTTTGAGTGATAAAGCGTGCATTAAAATACAAATTCGTTTTTCACTTATCTCCCAAATTTTACTCTGACGCCTTCCAAGAATTTTTGAAAAGTTTGCAATTAATTAATTATTTATTCAAAAACACAAACGCCGATCATTATAAACTTTTATCACTTTGATAGACTATTTAAAGTACTTTAATAGGATCCGCAAGAATTTTTAACTATTTTAAAAATTAAAGGAAAAAACGAACTTTTTAATATCAACAACGCGTTTTCCGGCATTTACGAGATTTTAACTACGCCTATCAATTAGTTTTAGTTAAAAAATATATTTTTCATTATTTGCATATTTTATATAACTTCTTAAATAAAGCTATTATAGCCATTTCTGTTCGACATCCGAAGCGGAATTTGTAATTCGCCAAAACGCAGCGAGCGCTTACCTTGCTTTCGTGCAGTTAGTCGCTGCTTCTATGAGTAGAGTTACGGTACGGAAACCAATTGAACAGGCTATCGCAAATTCAAATTTCCGCTGCTTCTTTTCTTAGAAATCTAATACTCGGTGAACTGTACTACATTATAATTATTAAATGTTACACTTTTGCAAATACGACAGGTATTAATATCTAGTATGCGAAAGTTCACTCGAAATACACACTTCAGCTTTTTGTTTATTTGTTTCTTGTTTCGGTCTTTTCCATAGTAACGTTTTGTTTATAGCCTATATTTTAATATAAATTAAATGACGTAGGTTTACTTGGTACTCTTTTAAATTTTTAATTGTTTTTAAATATTGGCTCAAATTTTAAGCAAAATGCAATACATTGTTGAAATCAGATTAATGCTGCACCGCAGATACAATCTAATCTTGTCACTCTTACCACCAGTAATTGTCTATGTCTCTCTTAATTATCTAGCATTATACTTTACTCAAAGAGACCTTTCAAATGAGGGGTTATTCGACCCCTCGTGCCTTTTAATATTTTTTTTTCAAAACTACGTCTTTTCGCCATTTTATAAATGTAAGTCGGAATTTGTTTTTCAAAAATAGTATTTGTTTTCCAATAATAAAAATAACTTAAATTTTGTAGCTTCACATCAAGCCGTTCAAAAGCTAATGGATGGGGGGAAGGGGACTTTTACGACCTCAAAGTGTGTAGGTGGTGTAATCAATGAGAAATTTACAAAAATCAGAAAATCCAAAGGTTACGTTACGACGTAATGTTATATCGTTATATCACAATAGTTCAGTAACAGTTTGCATATACTTACATTAAAGTGCTATATAAATAAATAAAAAATCTTTTCTGTAGATTAATTTGTGATATTTTTATCCTTAATCATGTTTATACTCTACCCTCGCTTAATATCTAAAATAAGTATAAAGAAATAATAAATTAATATTTTATTTAAAGTGTTGTTTGTGTATGCTTTGTTAACCTTATTATAAGTACTTCAATTAGTATTACAGTAACCTGTTTTACAAAACAGTAATAAATAAAAAAATATCTGACTGCGTTTATGATATAGCAAATTAGTGAGTTCCTTCATATAGACGAAATAGCTGATACTATAAAAACATTTAAACGGACAGAGAAAATAAAATTTCTAAATTAATGTAGATATTTCAGGAATTTATGCTAACAAATTTATAAACTGCCAGACGCAGAATCAAATGACCTTTATTTTTAGAAAAACAACTATCATAGTGTATAAAAACTCATTAAAATTAGAAATAATAAAAATTCTTTGTTCCTATGCAGTTATAGAGAACTTTCTACGATTTTTGCAAGAATAGGTTTTTAGCATTATGTTTAATGTCGGTACCCTTACGAGAAAAGGCATGTAAGTGTTAAAATCGTTAAGCCCCCTAAAGAACCCAAAGTAATTATATCTACATGGCTATTTATATGGGATGAAAAATAAAGACATCTTTTATTGCCGTTATATAAATATCGTGCTTTACAATCATCCTCGCAAGTAAAGCGTGCAGATGGTTCACAAAAGAGCAGATTAGCCTACCCAGGTGTGGGTTCCCGCGGATCGTTCCTGCTGCTGCTTTAAAGCTGACCCTTACGTACTTTATGATTCCAACTCTACCTTAGCTTACTTTTTTCAATATCCAATTTCTTCAAGACAAACTAAACCGCTAATAATAAAAGCTTCGTATTGTGATGAATTGATGTTTCTACAATACGTACATATTTTTATTCTTCTCCATTCTAATTTCTAAATGAAAAAGGGGGCGCAATCGAGTGGAAATTTTATATTTGCAGTGTTTGATTTTAATGCTCATATAAAAATAACAACTGATAGGAACTTTTCAGGCAAAAATACTTTATGGTGAACTACTAAATATTTTTATATTCGTTAACTTTCAGCAGCTGTAGGAAATTAAACATAATGTTCAAACAAAATGCCCTAACAACTCAAAATATTTTAATTATGCACGTCTAATAAGGTGTTCACGAAAACTGTTTAAATGATTCTATTTTTTTTAAATGTCATAGCGTTGTATAAAAATTGCCACTTTTAAAATATTTTTGAACATTATTCTCATAACTATTTTTAACAAACAATGACGCTTCCTATTTTCTCATATTTTCAGTGTAAGGAAGTTTATAAAAGATTCTGAGGTGGCCCAAGTTGAAATCTGCGCGTCCTAGAATAAACAGAGTTTTTATATTTTAGTATTTGTCTAACGTCGGGCCTATAGATTTCTATACAGTTATACTAGATACACGACTTCTATATAATAACTGCAGCCACACTCCATTTTGTAGAAGGTCAAACAGAGTTTCGAATTCAGTGTTGACAAAGATTAATATATACAATTTTAAGTTGTGCAAGCGTGCGTTGTGCGGTTGGTTGCAAAAGTCAAGGAAACTGAGGGGTCCGCAGGAAAAGTCTGGTGTACACGTTAGATAAGTCTCGGGGAAGTGCAAGGGAAGTCAGAGGAAAGTCGGAGAAGTCCGAGGAAGTCAAAGCGAAGTCGGGGAACCAAGAGAAATTTAAGCGATATCCGGATGTTTCTAAAATTTGTGCAATCCCATAAAATCGTACGGCGTTCACAAGTACCCGCGAATCCAGTTCCAGTTCATTTATTCTATGTTTCTGACGTACGTGCCTTCCGAAATATGCAAATTTGTATTATTTTTATAATACCGTGATCCGCTATCAGAAATAATTCACTGCGGCAAAATGTAATTTGTGTTAAACTAATATTGTTTGTGGTAAACTAAAAAAAAAACAAATAAAATTTTAACCAATGGAACTGACAGAACGATTTTTGAGTAGTGGGTTTAATGTAATTTTTATTGAGGGCGAGTTATGCAATGCTGAAACCGTGGTCTACGCCCACGCTTTTAATGATAACTTCTTTTAAAATATGCAAGTTGTTGAAATCAAGTGTCAAGTCGCCCTATGCAACTGTTTACATAAACATTCACTCCAAATACTGCCGACAATATAATAAATAAGCTGTGCCGAGATGTAAGATTATAGCATGGCGTCACCAAAAGTCGAGACAGTTCCCGATTTAATATATAGATTAGTGAAACCCGTAAGCTACGTCCCGTTTTCTTTTTAGTAATAAATGTGCGAATGTAGCAGCGTAACGGTCCGAGAATCAAAGTCCTAGTTTTATAAATTAATTTGCGATTAAACTCTTGTTATCGTAGTCCTAAATGCGTTTGTTACTATAACTAGAACTCCCCTTAATTGGGTCGATGAAGTACGGTGTAAAATCGTGTCCTATTTATTGACTGCTGCCTTTATCTGTACACATCTTAAGAAGTGTCCATTTATAGAAATATTAATTAGAAGGTAAGATTTTTGTTTTAAATTTTGTTTAAATTTTTTTATTTGAGCATTTTGTAGCAAATGTGGTCTTATAATTCAATTTTTTTTATTCAAGAGTACGTATTTGCATAACAAACCATATTTTCTTTTAAATTCCACACACTCAAACATGTGCGTAATGAGAATGTTAAGATATACAAGGTGTTCCGTTTAAAGTAACAAATCTATGATTATATTTGGTTAAACCCCAAGTGCAAAAAAATAGTAATTTACATCAAATAATAGGAATGCGTATAGCGTATGTAATTAATATTAAACACTCCAAAAGTTATAGAGTCAAAGTTTGTTTGTGCTACCGGTTAACTGCTGTTTCAAAAACTGTAAGCTTGGAAGCCAGAAAAGTTGGTTAAACGCAATGTATCTTAATGACGTCCAACCAGAAGCAAAGCCTCAATTGCCAAAAGATGCAAAAAATACGTGTAACGTCAACTTCTGTCTTCAACTTTTTTACTGTTTATTTAACATAAACCTATATTGCTACAATGTCAGAAACTAATGTTTTAAAAATAACAAAAGTTAAAAAACAAAATTGGATAAATCTTCACTAAAATGTACTATCATACAATAATGAAAATTTTCTGTAAGGGCCTTTATAACAGTCCAAATTATCTATATAAATAAAAATCAATTGCCGCGTGTTTGGTACATCATCACTTGAGAATGGCTCGACCGATTTGGCTCATTTTTTTTTTGTTGTGTTCGTAATTGTCAGGACAAGGTTTGTATGAAAGAAAATTTTGAGAAAATGCACCGGAAAAGTCGGAAAATCCAAAAGATGATTTTGTATGGTATTTTTGTATGAGATTTCGTATGTTTTCGTTTTTGAATGGCTTTTCGAAGAGAAAAATGGAAAAACAAATGCTTGCGTGAGGCGTGGCCCACGAGTTCAGCTAGTAATTAAATAAATATCAAAGTTCTACTATTATTACAATCACATATAGAATAATTTGCCAGTTTCTGACATTTTTTTTTTGTTGAAAAATGTTGTCGAGTCTCTAGAATAATTGTCGAAACATATAGCTTTTTTAAAAAAGGTAATGCAAAAAATGTCTTTCTTTCTCTCCATGAATTGCCTGCGAGCATTTCATGAAGTGCCCAATTGCACTATGTAACTAGACATACCAGGTGTCAAAGAAACTACATCTACCCTTACCGCTTTTATTTTCTTTATTTATTTTATATAATAAAATGAAATGTTGAAGAGTTAGTTAAACAACTGAATAAAGTTCAGTGTTAAAACATAATATTACGCATTTAAAACCCCATTATTTTACATAGAACACCCTGTATATTTTTACAGTTTTTAAATCAGGATCAAATTCTACGTAGGTAAGGTGGCCTACTTCAATTATTTTACTGACAGCTCAGTAATATTAATTGCAATGCAGATAAACAGATGAAATAGGTACGTTTTATTTTTTACTTTGTTAAACTTGTCCAACAAAATGTTGTTTTACGTTCTTACAGCATAAAGTTTCTCACTAAATGTTAAACATTAAAACATTTTTCTTTCTTTTTAGTGTAGGTCGACCGACTGTATTGCAATTATTTTAATCAACACTAAATTAAATTTATTCTGAAAACTCTAGCAAAATATCAAGTTATGGGAATTGTAGTAATGAATGGTCTGTGCAAAAACTATTGACTATTAAAAAAAAAGTGTTTTCACAAATATTTTCATATTTATTTAACTTGAAAATTATTCAAAGGAATAATAGACGTCACAGAAACAATCTTATGTATGTCATGGCACCTTGACGCGAAACACACACTAATAATTCACAATTTTTGAACTGTCGCCAAAACAATTGAAGTACATTACTGTACTCAAAATTTGATCGTTATTCAAAAACTGTAGAGCAATTATACATACCTTATTACTTATGGCATTTATACCAGGCGATTCAGTCTAGATGTCCCAAGCCAATATTTCAATTACTTTTCAAGATACAAAAATTAGCTTTTGCACGAGTTTGTGGTAGGTACTTAGAAACATTTAAGTTCGCTTTATAAACAACATGTCACTACTTCTGGTTACACCGGAAGCGAAACCAAATTATTTTTGTTAAATAGTGTCTTCCTTGCCGGTAGATTCTGATAAGAGCATTAAATTATCTATTCAGTCATGTATAAAAGTTACTCAGAAAATTAAACAGTTCTTCGGAGGGCGCCAAATTAAATATTCAAGTTTGCTAAAACCTTTTCAAAATGGTCGGTTGCGCTACAAAATTAAATATTCAATAAAAAAACTGTCTTTTTTTTCAAATCGTTCAAATTGTTTAGTAGCTGATTTTCCCAAAAAATGCAATATCAAGCCATCTCCAGAGGCTTACATAGGCATATTTTTCAGAACCACTTTTAAGTTAAATGTTTCAGAGCAATTTCAAATAGCAGTAGGTTCATTTTATAATTCAAAAAAGTTTGTGACTTCTTTCCTTCAACGAGGGTAAAAATTCTTTGGCTGAAAGAAAAGTGCTTCTGAAAAATAGACCTAAGCAATGCTGAAGATGATTTGAAATTACGGTTTTTGACACAGTCGGTCACCACCGTCTGAAAAGTTTAAATAAAGACTATTTTCCATTTATATTTTGTAATGACACATTCTGCTATGAAGAAGTTCTAGCAGATTTAAATATGAAATTCATGGCAAAATTAAATTTTTACTTCAGCGCCCTCTAGCAGCTAGCTTTTTAACTATTATACAGGACTGAATAGAGAATTCAAACTCATCCATAATTACGGGTAGCTTAACCATGGCTTCGTGGCATGATGATACACCATTATAAGTTTTGACGGTTTTCATATTATCAATATAATATTTCTTTATAAATGAAAATTAATTGCTTAAAAAAATAATTTTGACCACATGAGTGGGTTTAAAGTTGGCAGGGCCATTGGGCCCCATTGCTCTCCCTACGCCAGCCGCCAAAGCTGCCATAGGCTCAGGTATCTATAGGAAAGTGTTGATTAACTATGAATCGCAAGAAAAATAATATAATTAAAGATAGGAAATGAAATTATGTATTATGCTCTCATTGAAGAATTCTATTTTGTTCCTTGTAGTTCTTAATCTTGAGGTAGATTTTATTTTCTCATTGCTGTGTAGTTAATTTTGTAGATATACTTATGAGTCTGCTCTTTTGGTAAGAAATAGCAATTGTGCTATGTTTGATCAACGTTGAAAATTTTTGTAAAACAATGGTTACGATTATAAATAATTTCATCTAGTTTTGCTACTTGTAGTTCTTGAATCTTGACATAGAATATTGTATAGTTGATTCTGTAGATATAGGGTCTACTCTTTTAGTAAAAATAGCAATTGTGGTTCATTTGACCAACGTTGAAAATTTCTTGAAAGATACAAAACAAATGTACTAAAAGACAGCATAGATTGTTTTGAATCTTATTCTACTTTCACTTCTGAGCAATTTAGCTTAAACAGAAATGCTTTAACAGCCCCTATTTTATTCACCTTTAAGTGCGCACCGTTTCGCATTAGGTAGATGGATTTTTTGCTGTATCGTACCGACAACCCTTAGGCCCCATCTAACCTCTTGTTACGGTGTTGACCGTAAGTACCATGCACCAAAATTGTATGTTTTTTCTATAGCAACTGTTAAAACGTGCTATTATTAACTAAAATTTGAGGGAAAAGTAGCACTTTA
Organism: Ctenicera cuprea; assembly: GCA_958336395.1. Classification (NCBI taxonomy): domain Eukaryota; kingdom Metazoa; phylum Arthropoda; class Insecta; order Coleoptera; family Elateridae; genus Ctenicera; species Ctenicera cuprea. Next base: position 27,039,208 of record OY284490.1, read on the forward strand.
CCATCAAGGGTAGATAAAGTAGTACTTTAACAGCAAGGATAGATAAAGTATTTTATTTTTTTTCTACGCACTACAAACTCTATATAGCAACAAAAAAGTTATTAAAGCCACCTACTCATTTTTTCGTGAAACTGTTTTTTCCTGACACTTTTAAATTAAATTTATCATTGATTTTTCTTCATTTTTTGGTCTTCTTTAATAATCGCTATAGAAAAAAATGTTGTATTCCACACGACGATAACATTTCATTATCTTCTCGATGCTTATTAGCGTCTCGGCTGACGCCTCGAGGCTAAAAACGCTCTCGAAGATAAACTGCAATTTTATCATCTTGTACAATAAATAACTATTATTATTATAATTAATTATATATGCCTGCCAAATTTGCCCAATTGCTCATTCTAAGTGCCGTTTCACATGTGGCTGACCATCAGTCGCGTACCATACGCGCTGACAACTAAGTGCATTGCTTCAAATTGTCGTTTTCAGATGTGCTGCGGATGGTCGGTCCGTAGCGTTCTGTACGTCGGGCGTCAGCCAAGCCCTGACTGACGACGTATGATCAGCGCGGTCTGGGGCCATTATGCAGATGGCGGGTTTCACATGTGCGCTGACCGTCAGTCGCGGATGATTCTCTATGCACCGTACATTATTGCATCTTTGCATGTTGCCATCACCAGGTTTCCGGCGTGAGCACATTTTTCAACTGATCATCCGCGTACATGTGAAAACAGTGGACTGATGGTCAGCCGTGACCTTCGCGTACGCTACGCGCTGATGGTCAGCCACATGTGAAACGGCACTAACAGTGACTACTCTAGAAATAATTCATGCAAAGTTTATTTTTGTTTTCATACATTAGTTTTGTTTTTAATTGTAAGTTTATTGATTATTTCAAAATAATTATTTATTTTAGCCCCGTTTTTATATTTTTGTAATAAGTTTCTTTATAAATATATTTTTTTCTTCCGACATCTTTTCCAGTATATTTACTTTAATTTTACATACCTTAGTTTATTAAGTAGTCGCATAAGTACACATATTTTCGAACATTCCTATAGGGTGCACAACATGCTCCAAGCGACTTGTTATGTAGAACAAAGTGACTTAATGGTTGAATAACAGATCATAAATTTTTGATTTTAAAAATTCATAAAATGCGTCAAGCAACAAATTGCACTTAATCCATGTCTATGAACACACAAAAAAAATAAAAAACCATCGTGTTGCCAGTTTTTCAAACATTTGTTTGAAAATTTTCAATTTTTTGAAAATACCCCTATACCTATTAACACCAAATTTCGTCTAGACCTGTCACCTCTTTTCGACTAATAAGGCGTCAAAGCCAAAGTTGTCAAAAAATTGCCTTTCATGTACCTCAGTGTGAAGTTGTAACTTGTATCATTAAGGGAATCTTAATAGTCGTTTTAAAATAAAACACTGTCTTAAACTGAAAAAATAAAACAACTATGTATCGATCTTCATTTATTTATTTTCATTAAATTCCTGAAAATAGTAATGTAGAAAGTTGTTAAAACTGAATTGTAAATGTAATAACATATGCTTATATCACACCTAAATAAAATTTAAAAATATTTTCAAGTGATTCATGCAAATGCAGTTATTAAAATGTATTGCTTGTAGTGTTTTTAGTATGGTGATGCACTGATTAATGTTTTTAGACTTGCATGAATTGTAGTAAAATTGCACATCCTTATTAGCCACTAAAAAATACTCACAGCTTTTCATAGAAGGTCTGCACCAGCTTCATCGGGAACTCAACCGGAACACCAAAACAAAGACAGTAAATTAGTAAGCATTCTTTTACCCACAAATGCAATTAAAAAAATTGCTGTGATTATAATTAATAAGAAAGAACAAAGCAAATAACATAAAATTATGAATAGAATCATTCTATATATTTGATAAAAGCATGTTAAAATGCAAATTAATTCAATTAATTTCACGAAGATTATTATAAGACATCTATATAAACCCAACCTTTATATTTCACTGTTATATAATATAATAAACCAAACTTGGAAGGACCACCCTGTTACCTAAATATAAAATATTGACCCCTTCACCTTTATCAGAAAACATCTAGCATGCAAATAATAAAACATTTTTTACGAGTGACCAGAAATGTATTTTTAGTAAATCTGGAAAAGCATTGTGGTCTTATTTCGTGGCATTGGCCGTAGCAACGAAAATAGATCGACTTTAACTTTGTTAATAAACACCGCAAAAATACAAATATTTATTATGCTTTGGGCATCTACCATTAAATTTTATACTTTAGTCTGATAACAGGGTGGCCACTTAAAACTGCTTTTCAAGTTCCCTGACTGATAAACTTCAGTTTTCCCCGACTAATTTTTATGGTACAAATTCTGACATCGAGTTCAATTTCTCGCTAAAGTGATTCTCGAAAACCTGCACTATGCATTTAATTTCTTCCATGTTTCTGTTTCCTTAGTTAAGCACAAAGCAAATAAATGTCATTTTTTAAATTTAAATTTCAAACATAAATTGCGATTTTCTAGCTGAATCCATTTCGTGATTATACAGGGTAATTCAAAAGTAAGGAATAAAATTCGTATTTCTGTAGCGCTTTGATTTTGTAGCTTCACATCAAGCCGCTTAAAAGTTAGCGGGGTGGGGGGTTATTTATAGCAAGATCACTTTTAGTTTTAGAAAGATAATTTTAATGACTTTCACAAAAATGCATGTAAACTTTTGGCAGAATTGATTTATTTTTACATTTAGAATTTATTTTTATATTAAAGATTTATTTTAATAGATTGTTCCACTCATAATATATTGACCAATTGCTACGTTGTATTTAGCGTTTTGTTAGTTTTAAAGATTAAATTAATTTGACAGTTGGATATATTATTCGTGAAATAATCCAATCATATACCACATGCGAGTTAAAAAATATTCAAGAAAAATGACTCAAACTTCCTACGCAACTCGTGTTCGTTTTGTTTAACAAAACTCTTTTTTCTAGCAAAACTAACAACCATTAGTACACAACAAGTTTTCGTAATTTTTTCCTCAGTTATTTTCCATTTCATTCGTAATATAACTGTTGAATAATCTATAGCTGAAGAACAAACTTGATCTTAATAAAAAATTGTTTTAATACCCCATTGGCAGTAAAAATTAAATGCTTGCCTTAATATTCCTCAAATAGAATCATGTGTTTGGTGGGAGTGGTTTTGAGGTAGAGCATTATCTCACCAATGCGAAAATCCCGTGAAATAAAACTAAAAATGAGTGAAGCACTTCACCTGGACTTATTTATAATTTAGGAATTGTTACTATTTACAAAAACATCAACGTTTTAAAAGTCGACAATGACCTGCTGCTAAATGTTTTCTAATTTTTGTAAGAAAATAAATGTCTCTTTACTTTGTTGGAAAAAAGATTCCGCAGGATTAAAGGAAACCAGAGATAATAGACAACTTTGTCAGCCAAAAATAGGTGAGAGGGATAAATTTAAGCCCCCAAATATTGCTGTACCTAAAAATTAAGTTGTCAACTTTATTCTATCACTCATAAATACCGTACCCTAAACAAATTTTTTCATCCCGTCTTATAACTAAAAGGGTAAGAATATTCGATTTTCATAAATTCATAGGTATTCTGGTTTCCAATTTTTCAAAAGCTTGTTTCCCTGATGAATTTTTGATATACCCCACATTCTGAAGCTCATCGAAATCCATTTGGGAGTTAATGGAACGCCGATAATTGTCTTGGTAAAGTAACTAATAGACCGACTGGAGCTCTATGAATATTCTACATTTTACAATATTCTACACGTAATGTAGAAAATAATGTTGGACAAGTAGTTACCTAATCCCGCCTGAGCTTCATGAAACATCTTGTACCTATAAGAACTTTTAAGACAGATAACAAACAATAAAAATGACAGTCGCATAATTGATTGTCAAAGTAATCAAGTGCAGTCCAGTTTGAATTTAATATAAGATGACTAGCCAACTAATGTAAAAAAATCCAATCGTTGCAAAAAACCCACATTTACAGTACAATTAATAAAAATTTACAATTTGTAACGTGATAAAATGCCACTTTTATGTCGAGTTTTTAGCTAAAACCATTTTCAAGGCCCTTATTCAGCATATTTTTGTAATGACAATAGTTTAAACTTAAAGCAGTTTTTTGAGAAAGATTAGAAAGGCACAAACCTTATTTTAAGCATTTTAATAGTTGATGTTTAGCTTATATGTAAAATAATCTTTTCTTTGAAATGCCAACCTAAGTTCTGTGGTACAAATTAACAAAAGTATCATGCATTTTGCCATTATCTACCACGATTCCGATTAAAAATTATCACGAGCCCTACGAGCAATAATTCAATAAATTTCAATTTAACCAATAATATAACCCTTTAGACATGTAAAGACTTGCGACTTACTTTTAGCATAGAAAAATTAGAATATAACAAACATCTTACCCCTAAGTTTAAAACTATAACCTTGTTTGCATATTCACTTACCTAGAAGTAAATTTTAAATAATATCAATTAACTACATAAGTAAAGTACATGTACTTGCATCCCTTAAGGGTTTGTTTAAAATTTTGTAAGCGAAGATACTGTACACCAATTTGACTTTCAGTCTACTACAAAGAATGAATAATTACTATTTAACATAATTATACAATTTTTATATTAAAAAAAAAAACAATTTATGCATTTTCTATCCATAACAGCAGTTCTCAAACAAAATTTTTTAATACCTCAAACGATTTGAAAAATGAATGGTGCCACTGGATTATGCAGGGGGTAATCTAATTATTGGTTTGAATATTTATATACATTTCTGATACACCCTATACAGATTGTCACTACTTCGCTGGAAGTATAGAGTAATGAAATAGTGACGATTTGTATATAACATACTCTTAACAGCATAAAAAAACAAAAATCTGCGAAGCACACTTTAGAAATGGTCTATCGCATTTCAAAAGTATGCTTGTATTTTTTATCAATCGACGTTTTGCCATAAACAGGGACTTGTAAGATCACACCAGTGCAGTGCTGCCGCTCGGCTAACGCGAGAGTATGCTAATAACCTGTTAGTGTATGCCTGCAGACATGTCGTATTGCATTTACATACAGCTTTTTATCGTAAACAAAAATAGATTATTTAGAAAAAGATTCGTAGAGATTAAAGAAAACTAAAAATGGAAAAACACATTTGTCCGCCAAAAACGGGATTGGAGTACGAAAAATTAAGCCTCCTAATTATTGCAAAGTTGTAAACCTTATTTTACTATCACTCATGAGCAATTTATCTCAAACAGAAAATGTTTTATTGTCCCGCCCCCGTTTCTGAAATATAAAAAGACAAATGTTCAAATTTCAAAAATTCATAGAAGGTGTCACAGAGAAGCAGACTAGCACATGAACCAAATTATAGCGATCTTTACAAACATATAAAATTCTCTCATGTAGCGACATTGTGTTTTCCAAAGGGCAATAATAATAACAAATTTTATCCTGATCTGTCACATTGTTTTTTAAGAAAGTAAAGGTGTTAAGTTTGTCCACAAGACTTCCGTTCTCAAATTTAAAACAAAAGTTCTTTAAAAAAAATGCTACCAAAAAACATGTTCAACTTCCGCTTTCAGTTTCGATTTTTTAAAAGCTTGATTTCCTGATGACTGACATATACCCTCATATCCTGAAGGCACATACATACTTTCAAATGTTATTTTTTTTTAGTTCCTGCAGGTCCAACATGTATTTTCGTCAAAATCTCTTCTTTATTGGATGAATTAAATTAACTGCAGCATTTTTCAAAATTATTTTTTTCTTGCCGCAAGATCCTAAACTATTTACTTGTTGGTATTTACTATTAAATTATTCAAGATAATGAGGAATAAAAAAAAAAGCTGAAGTGTTAACTTCTAGTGGGCTTTCCTATCCTAGATATTAATACTTCCCGTATTTGCAAGTGTAATCTTTTATAATTATAACGTTGTACAGTCGCAATTTTGTTAGACTTCTAAATAACTATTTATATAGGCAACCCTACGATGTTGCACACTGTATAAGAATAGTAAGAACGGAACCACCCACCCTAAAGCCGATTAGATGCACTTCAGATTTTGGACTAAAAATTTATACAAATGGTTTGTTTAAATAGTTGTCAAAAAATACAAAGAATGAGAAATATATTTTTTAACTAGATAAAGCTAATTGATAGGCGTAGTTAAAATCACATAACTGCCGAATAATGTGTTGTCGATAAAAGTATGGTTTTTTTGTACGCTTTTAAAATAGTTGAAAATTCTTGCTGATCCTAATGGTCCTATCAAACTAATAAAAATTTATAACGATCAGCGTTTGCTTTTTTGAATAAACAATTAATCAATTTCAAATTTTTGAATAATTCAAGTAAAAGTTAGGAGAATAGTAAAAAACAAATTTGTAACTCACTGCAAGCTCTATCAGCTCAGAAAGCTACCAAAGGCTCTCAACAAGTTGTAGCTGATCCCAATCAGACAACTACTTTTTGATTAAACAGGCGTTATAAAGTCGAGATTTTCATTAAGTTCAGCGGCCGCCATTTTGAAGCTCGAGAGTTCGGCAAAAAAGTTTTCGATTTGCCATAAGTTCTTTTCTTAGATCCCGTGCTCAAACTTCCAAAATTTAGTTTTGAAAAAAACGGTACTAAAAAAACATCTGACTTTCGTTTCCAGTTTTGGATTTTTCTGAGAAGCTCAACTAGAACTACAATTTTTGTAATTTTAAATTTCATCAAAACCGGTCCAGTACTTCGCCTTTAAAGGGGTCACACAGCCAGAAATTTTTTAAAAACCACCTTTATTGGATTCCTCGAGCCCCAAAACGTGTATTTCTATTAAAAATCTAGATTACAAAAATGAAATCAATACTACCCTATACCAAGTTATAGGAAAGTAAAAATTAGAGAAAATTTTATGATTAATTTCATACAATACAAATTATAGGCATAAATACAGATTTCACCATGGTTCAGCATGCATTTTCCATATTACAATTCATATAAAATGCTACCTAACAGACTAACATTAACCTTTATCCCGCTTACAAACGGAACTACAATATGCAGAAAATACAAATTTCAGTAAAATTCAACCTAGCCCACTATATACTTAACAACAAAGTAAAGGTAGTTAGACAATTTATTGCTGTTTACACTTTGAACATAGAAAAAAACGAGCTAGGAGGTGAATTTCAGTTTCAGTTTAACCTATCTCTATCAAAGTAGAAAATTCAAAATATATGTTGCCAATATGGGAATACAAAGTGGTTCTTGCAGCTCAACACAGCTTCCTTTCCTGCTGCACCACTGTATCTGCTCTTTCACAACAGAAACTATTTCAAAAGCTTATGGTCATTTTACAATGGTTGTATTTCGAGCAGTCTTCCTCTCCTTTTTCTAAAAGAGGGTTAATGGTGAACTTCACTCTACTCATTAACGTGTAGTTATCATGCATGCATCCATTACAGAAAGCAAATCAAGGATTCAAGTCTATTTACAACATAAAAAAAAGCCCGTGGCCGAATTTACAGGACTCCATCCGTTTTGTTTCCATCCGTTTTGTTTTTTAAACACCCAGTATGAAACTGATTTTAGAACATATCACGTATCTGCGTATCAAGACGAAGAGATGTAAGACTATACCCACACTTGCAAAGAGCACACCAGAAGAAAGTTTCCCCCAAACTATTTGTACACGTTGGGACTCTCATTTCAGCTTGAATTTTGACATCTCGAATTTTATTTTGAACTTACTTGAAACTTATTAACAGTTGAGGGCCACAATTGTACAATAATTTGAGGTCCCGATGGAATACACCTTTTATTTTTTCATAAAGGGTACTTAAAGCTGTTGCAAATTTATTTTGTTTTAAATTTAAGCATAAAAAGTTTGTATTTACTGCACACAGTCCACTGTAAACATTTTTTTTGTTCGTTTGAAGAATTACATTGGACCCACCCTTGGGCCGCCTGTTTTGTTGTCATGCACCAAGGTTAAGTTATGCAGTCTATGCAAGGTGTGTTGAATGACTGCAACATATGCTGTTTTTACCAATTTGTCAGCATTGAACTACACAAACCAACAGGTATTACACGGCACACCTTCACACAGAAAATAAAATTAATTCTTTAAATTTGCTTTACAAAAACAGAGCAAACAGACGGCATGGTAAAGAGAAAAATAAATCTTTAGATTCTAAAAACATATAGAATGATTCTTTATATCATGTTATGTGATAAGATGTAATAAAGATTGTTTTGTAACCAGTTGCTTCTTTTACACGAACTATTTCAATAAAAACCCTTTACTTAAATTTAATTTTTAGTTTTTGTTGATTACTTACTGAACGAACGTTCGAATTGGCAACGGTTACAAACCAATTCTCATAAATAATGAGAAATGAAATAAAATGTTTGATTCTACCTAACCCAGGTTAGCTTTGAGAACATTCTAGTATTATCTACCTATTTTATACCAAACTGAAGGAAATTATTTAAACTTCAAGCTATATTGCCTCGGTTGTATTGATTCCTTTCTACTCTCTAAAACAAACTGCCTCTGCTGACTCAATTTGAACTAATAAAATGATTACTTTCCTAAATATGTTGAAAGAAACCTGAGCTAATCGGTAGAAATGGCCTAAAACAGTACTAAAAACTATACATACCTATTTTAACCTGTTTTCTTTCGCTGATCCTGTAATTCAACAAGACTGTCTACACTCAAGAAAACACCTGTTATACTTCATGTAAAACTGACTCTTATTTATTAATTTAATCTATACAGTAAAATAAATTGGACACCCAGTTTGAATCAGCACTGAACACGTGGAAATTAAATATGCCAAATGAAAAAATAAAATCTTCCTACATAAAACGACAACCTATGTTAAGTCTAGATCTGCTTCTTACATTTCATTAAAAAATTAAGCTCCTGCCTTTAATACCTTTAAAAATACACCAAATAACACTAACTCCTCTCTTAACACTTTAATGATTACGTTACACAGTAATATAATTCCTAAAGCTAACACATAGACCTAGTATAGGTGGTGAATTAGCCTACATAAAATTGTGACAAGAGGATTAGTCACTTCAATCAATGGACAAAGATTCACTACTATAACACTGCAACCTTAACTGTAATTTTTCCCAATGACTTGACCTACACCTGCTATGTATGTCAAACCATAAGGCTAACCATATTACGAATGATAAATATATGCTGCTATCTTATAACCATACTCTTGGACTGCGATATGAATTTTGTACACCTGTCTCTGAAATGGCCATGTGTCCTGTTGCACTTACATTTTAAAATCGCCGGTTTCCAGGTCCCATTCCGTTTTGGTTCCCGTAACCACCTCCGCCATAACCACTACCAGGATTACCGCCACCACCCCCACCTACAAAATATTGAAAACAAATTTATTTTCACATGTTTCATTTATCAGTCATGTAAAAACAAAAACTTATATTAAAATTACTATTAATTTACACTTGCAACTGTGCTCATGAACAGAAAACATGATTAATGAAGAAATCGAAACAAGGACGAATAGACTAGTATAAGCCGACACAGGAATATTAAAGTATCAACTGTTTCCATGTGTTTAGGCCCAGTCGTGCCCTTTTTCATTTAAAATTAATTTCAGCCTTTTAGATTTCCCAAACTTCCAGCCTTCCCCGAATCAGAAGTCAATCAAATATCTAATGTTATTCAATTACCATCAATATTAAAATACTTTGCATGTAATTGGCATTACTCACCATATGGAGCAGGTCTGTTGGTTTGGTAATTGCTTCGCATAGCACCACCTCCATAATTCTGTTGATAGCCTCCTCCAAAGTTGTCATTACTAGGACCCCAGTTTCCACCTCCACCACCGCCCCCACCACCACTATAACCCTGAGGACCACCTTGATTTCCACCCCAGTTACCACCTCCCTGATTGTCCCATGGATTTCCACCCCCAGAACCCCAACCTCCTCCACTATTGTAACCTTGGTTAGGAGGCATACTATTCCAATCGCCGCCGCCGCCGCCACCACCACCCCCACGATTAGGGCCGCCCCAAGCTCCTCCTTGTGGACCATTATTGAAATTACGATTGCCTCCTGATCCACCACCACCTCCACCTCTAGGGCCTCCTCGAGGTCCTCCACCTCCCCCTCCGCCACCACTGCCACCCATTGGTCCACCAGATCCAGGACCTCCACCACCTTGAGCACGTTCCATTTCTGCTTTACTCAATGCTTTTTTTACATCTATATGCTTTCCATTGATTTGATGATTCCGTTGCACTACAAATATTAAGTATATTATTAAGGTAATTAATTAGAAATTAACTTACAACATATTTTATCAACAGGATCATAATCATCGAATTCGATAAATCCAAAACCTCTCTTCTTTCCAGTATCTTTATCAGTAACTATAGTACATGAAAGAATAGTTCCAAATGTCTTAAAGTGTTCTCTCAAATGATCCTCTTCAACGTCATCTTTTAAACCTCCAACAAAAAGTTTCTTAACGGTAGCTCCTGCTTCTGGGCGTCCTATATCTTGACGAGGTACTGCTCTCTTTGGTTCTACCACACGACCATCAACTCTATGTGGACGGGTATTTTGAGCGTCATCTACCATATGTGCACGTGAATATGTAATAAATCCAAACCCTCGAGACCGTTTGGTTTTAGGATCCTTCATCACTACAACATCCACAATATCACCCCATTGTTCAAAATGTTTCTTTAACGAGTCATCTGTTGTGCGATAATCCAGTCCACCAATAAATAACTTCCGAACATGTTCTGGTTCGTTTCTCATATCCTATATTGCAGAGAAAAATCAATGTTAAATTTAAAAATCATAACAGTGGTTAATCAATAATCTTTTCATCTAAAACAAAATTTTATTTGTTTATATAAATAAAATAGGGTTGTCGGGTGTCTGATTTGGGATAGGAGTATAGTTTTTTAGCATTTGTACAGTTAGGTTTTCCAATTTTGTGAATTGGTAAAGTTATCTCAGACAGTGATATGGACTTATGTATAGTTTTTTTTCTATTTTGGTTCTTTACTGACTACTTTATGAAACTCATTTGGATTTCATAAAGCAACTCCTAAAAGAATTCAAAATTTTATTTTGTTAGGTTGGTGACAACCATGTGACAAGAAAACCTTCACGCGTTATAAACATAACCTTCAAATTGTAAGTTCTAAAAAAGATTATTTAGCGTATTTTCCGCTACTTTGCGTAGCTCGGGTGGGGTGCAAGATAATTCTTCTTCCATCTTATCTTCAAATCTTGGGTATTTTAAAAATTAAATCACTTTCAAATTGTTTGTCTAAATTTTAATTTGACAGTAGTTTGAATTGTATGAAATTACTAAATGTCACCAACAGCCACATATCAAAAACAAAAAACAAATTTTCCTAATCGATTAAATTTTTAAATTAAAATATAAAATAAGGTAATTTTTAACTTTTTTGGACCAAAATAGAAAAAATAGTATAAAATACACGTTTCATAAGACATTTAAGCGCACTTGTCCATTAGAAAACTCGCCGCAAGCGGCTCGTTTTCTAACTTGGACGCGTGCTCTAAAATCATGTCTTATGAAACTTGTTTTTTAATATACTATTTTTTCTTTTGAAATTTATTTTTTGTTTTGTCAGCTTCATGTGATTGTCATTTTAGTTGTTTGCTGGTTAGGTAATAAAATTATTATTATTATTAATTTATAAACAACGAAACGGCAGCTGTAGGCTAGCGGTTAGAGCGTGGACTGCTATGCTTGGGGTCCGAGTTTCAAGTCCCAGTACCAGAATATCCAAAATTTTTAATGGTCATTTTCCCTTGCAAGGCAATGGCAAACCAGCAAGGTATTGTGCCATGAAAACTTTCTCTGGAGAAGAAGTGCTTGCACTTCCTACCCGCGTTGTACAGTAGGTCCCCTATGTCTATGTCTATATAAGAAAGAAAGTCACTATACGCTCTTTCGAGAGCAAAGGACTTTGAAGAAACAACGAAACATCAGAAATATTAAAGTGGGTTTATACAGCTTCCCTTGCCTTAGCCAGAAGACCAAACCAATAGGAAACTTTTTCTTCACCAATAATAATCATTCTTCCCTAGGACTAAGGCCTCGGCTAAGAAAGCTGGTAAAGCCAACTTTAGATTCATGCCACATCCACTGAATTAGTTTGCCATAGTTGTTATTAAATAAAATGACAGCTTCCAAATGCTTCTAGTATCGTGAAATTAATCTCAAAGCCTTCTCCTACTGGGTGTGCTGTACTCATCTAATACGTACATATCAGAATTACTGCAGTAAGTACGGCTACATACGTTTTCCAATAGCATTTTGGCGATATAGACGCATACAACCAGCCATTTTTCTAATATGTCAAATACTGACGCTTGCGTTTGTAAAATGAACAAACTTCAACGGCAAATACTACGCCGGCAATAATAAAACTACAATAATGAAATTTGATACAACGCAGTTCCCAGTTGAAAACGGACAATAACAAAACCTTTATGGTAATGCGAGCATTATTAAAAGCGCGTCACATTAAGTTAATGTGAAGGTTTGTTAATGAATGGTTAACAAACCTTCGCCTGTTATTAAAATTATGCACTAGTAATAAAATGTACTTACTTCAGGATCTTTCTTCATTGCTGTGTCGTAAGAAATCTTTAAATCTTCTAAATAAAATGAACGCAAATGAAGCAAGATTCACGAGATTTTCTGCCGCTACAATTGATGCAAACGCCAACAACGACACCGGAAGACAAGATGGCGTCACCTTTATTTCTTTGCTAATTCCCTCAGTGCAGTGTTGTCAAATAGCAAATTTCTAAAACCACTTTAAATTTATATAATCGTGAAATCGTGAACAAAATAATACAAATAAAAACTACTTATTGTTAGTAAATCAATATGTCAAAAGCTATCATTAATGAACTTTTACTGAAAGTGGTTTTGTACTAAAACGTTTCGTTGTAATTGAGTACGGCAACATGGCACAGTAGAAATCAATACGTAATGCGCTTGCGCATTTCTTTGCAATCAAGAATAGCATCGTTTTCAAGGTATTTTTAAACTAAGCCGCTAGATGTCAGCAAATTTTAATACTGTTGCTCATAGGGAGCTTTGTTTTAAAATATTATTATCCTCATGTATGCACAGAACATTGTATGTTTTGTGTTATTATAAAGTACTAGTAGGCAGCGAAACCAAACGCGGTGATTTCAAAGTTTAAGCTTCGTGAGTATTTTGCTTGCCCACTACCAAACTGAATTGGGATATATACAAAATATGAAAAATAGTTCATATAAACATGGGTCCTAAAATACTTCGTTATAGCATTGATTATATAATTTGGGGAGATGTCTAACCATTACGGGGAAAACGTTTGAGGACGAAGTTCTAGCCGCTTGCGGGCGCGTCTCTCGATTCCTGGTGCCTAGAACATGAGTTAAACTGAGCCTGCTGTAAAACCTTTCTTAAAAATTACAGCGCAGCTGCAATATTTTGTTGGCTACTAAAACGGTACTACGCTAAATTTGAATAATCGCGGCAAACTTATCATGGTCTATAGTTTTGATTTACCGCAGTTTTATCATTGATTCGTCAACAGTTTTATTTTACAGGTCGTTTGTAAACAGTCTATAACTTTTTAATTCATATATTTTTGCATATTTGTAATTTGTCTTTAAAAGTGCACTACAGCCGTATACAGTAGTACACTTAATTGTTTTTCTGACACAAATATTATAAACTCAATTTTTTTATTTCGCGTCATGATAATGTAAGTGTTTACATAATTTTCTTTCTTAAGAACCTTAAATAAATTTCGTCATTAAAGCTTATTGAATCTTTTGGCAATCGCTGCTTAAAGTATTGTATTAGTAATACATGGTAATACTTTAATGGTTAGGTATATTAAAAAGAAGTTAGTAAACATTATTTGCGACCTAACATTGACTTAAATAATATGTATCATTAAGACATTACCTTAACTAACGATCGTTATTTTCGAATTAGTAATACCATTTCAAAATTTGCATGTAATTTGATTTGATCTTTGAAACTCTGATAATGTCACCCTACATAAATACAATGTATCCCAAACAAAATCCCGTATTATTAGATACGCAGTGCATAAAGTTTGTTAATATAATTTAAAATTAGAAGTTGAAACTTGTGCGTCTCAGCAAAATAATAACAAATATGTGTTCCATCGCGGCCCATACATGTGTTTATTACGGTTGTAAAAATGTAAGAAAAGAATCAACCGGCAAAAGCTTTTATAAATTTCCTGTAAAAGATGAAACGCGTTGTGAGCAATGGAAGTTAAATAGTGGCAATATAAAATTAGAACATATGGACAGTGAAGTCTTAAAAAACAAATTAATATGCGAAGTACATTTTACTGCTGATAATTTTAAAGATGCAACCGCTCCAAAAAAAACTCTTACTTGGAATGCAGTACCTTCAAGATATGGCAGAGGTAAGTTATTTTGAACTGCTATTTTAATATTTTTCTAAATGTTTTACTTTCTCATACCTTCGGTATAGGGAAGTATTGATTTCATGAAAATTTTCGAAATCGAGATTTTAACCACAAATTCTTTTTTTGACTTATCTCCCAAATTTTACTCTGACGCCTTCCAGGAATTTTTGAAAAATTTGAATTTGAAATTGATTAATTATTTATTTAAAAACGCTAACGCCGATCGCTATAAACTTTTATCAGTTCGATAGACTATTTAAAGTAGGTAGGTACTTTATCTACGATCGTGTAAAAAGTAGGAGTTTTTAGTATTGATTTTCGTTGCTAAAGTTACGTTTTAAGGCACTAGTGCTTTAAAATTTTTATGGCACGGAAATGTCAAATTTGACATATCAGTATTTCATTCAGCAAAGAATAATTGCCAGCAGTCAAACTGACATTTACAAAATATTACTTTAAAATTTATAAGTCGTATTAACCATTTACCAATACTTCAATCAACGGTTATAGACTTTTAG
Organism: Ctenicera cuprea; assembly: GCA_958336395.1. Lineage (NCBI taxonomy): Eukaryota > Metazoa > Arthropoda > Insecta > Coleoptera > Elateridae > Ctenicera > Ctenicera cuprea. The sequence continues at coordinate 27,054,310 of OY284490.1, forward strand.
AAATACGTATGAACCTTCAAAAGTTATGCTTACAACTGCTTTATTTGTTATGCAGTATTGCAAGAAAAAACACCCATGTTTAAAATTAACAAATTTTGCATGCATCGGGTGATCATTAAAATTTTTGGTCAACTCTTACCATGAAAACCCCAACCTAGTGTCTTTGTTTGATTCACAATCCTACAATTATTTAATTTGTCATTTTGATAATTAAAATTTATGGTACAAGGTAAGACATGCTGTTCATATTACATAGCAAAAGTTGACTAAACATTTTAATGATGGCGGTACATGCTTGTGTTTCACACTAGTTTTCGTTAAAAAATATGAATATTAAAAACACAAATGGTACTTTTTTTAAAATAAATTTTTACCGCTAAATTTTCTCAAAACTGTTTTAAAAAAATATTATTTCTTGAACAAAAACTTACAGAACATACAAGACTTGTTAATGGGGCTGGGAATATTTATCGATATATCGATATTATCGATAATATCGAAACGCAATAATTTTAAAACAATTATCGATATTATCGATAATATTGACAACGTCGATAATGTCGGTAATATCGATAATTTCGATAATAATACCTACACACAAAATCGAAATATAATAGTGACAAGAAATTTAATCCAAGCAATATTAGTTACTAGACATACATTTATTTGATTATTGTAATTGACGCAATTGTTGCAACAACTGAAACATATTAACTCATATTGACTCGCAACTTAGATCGCCTACTCAACTTCAAACTGAAGGTTATCCCTTTTTAACCGACTTCAAAAAAGGAGGAGGTTCTCAATTCATCTGTATACATGTTTTTTATTTTTTTTTTATTTTTTTTTTAAATGTATGTTCGGGCATAACTTTTTTGTTTATGAACCGATTTTAATGATTTTTTTGTGTTGGGTTCAGTATAGTTCCAAGGTGGTCCCATTATAATTTCATTGGTATTGGAGCTTGAACTTCGAAGATACTCCTCAAAATCTATTTTTTAACCGACTTTTTAGTGTTTCCGTATTTCATCTTCCGTTTCAACTAGCCGTCATTTCCTCATTCGAGAAGCATCCTTACTAGGTCTACCCACCACTTAAAATTGTAAAATAATTAACTTTTAAAAAAAAAGAAAACCGACTTCAAATAAAAACACAAAAGTGACATAAGTTAACTAAAAAGCAAAAAATAAATGTTTTTATACAACAGTTTAATACTTATTTGTTGTTCCGTTTAATGTAATTAAGAAATTGTTGTTTATTATATAATTATTAGTTTTATAATTTTTAAGTCGGTGCCAAGTAAAACATAAACAATTATATACCTTGCTGCAATAACAAATTAGATTCGAATTTTTATGTTTTACTTGGCACCGACTTAAAAATTATAAAACAATTAATAATTATATAATAAACAACAATTTCTTAATTACATTAAACGGAACAACAAATAATTTATTTTTTGCTTTTTAGTTAACTTATGTCACTTTTGTGTTTTTATTTAAAGTCGCTTTTCTTTTTTTTAAATGTTAATTATTTATTAAAAGGTCTACAAGGCGTTCCGAACACGGACTGTGGGGCGGTGTTCTACCATCAAAACAACAAAAAGTTCCTCTACAATTTTGCGATTCAACTAATATATTTTTGGAGTTATTAAAGTTAGAAAAAAATCTGAAAATAATCAAAAAAAAATTCAACATCAAATGTAAGTGTTTGATCAATTCCTAAAAATAAATTCATACTACATCCCAAAAACAAGAGATAGTTCAAACGATAATTGCAAGGAGAAATTACAAACTACGTTTAAAGTGTCTGAAAAATTCTAATTTACCTACGTGTTCAATTAGGCAGTGGCACACTATTTGTTTCATAGTTCGTCATTTGTTTGAATTTAGTTCTTAATTTTGCTTTGTGCAATGTCAGTTATTATGTTGAAATCGGTCCAAAGTGTGAAAGAATGGTGGCGGAGAAACGGACCGCTTGCTTGTTTATTAGAAGCCCCCAGTGCCATCAGTAATTCATAATACTCTTGGTTCCAAAATTCGCTGCTATTTTGTCGCACTTTAGAACTAAATTTAAACAAATGACGAACTATGAAAAAATGAATAACGACATGCTGTTTTCCACTGCTTAATTGATCACGCAAATTTGAGATTTAAAAAAAAAATATTTGTAACTTTTCTTCTCGATTATCATTTGAATTATCTCTTGTCCGTAATATCATGCATTTACTGACCATCGGCGAAAAAAGAACTTTTCTTTTCAAAATCAAATCACTATATTTTTTACGCCATTTTCGTGACATCTGGTGGAAATAGTTTGGAAAAACTTTGGAAGGTACCTATACAAATGTATGAAGTTACATTACAAGGTTTAGAAATTGGATAAAGTTGTTTGATGCGTGTTAGTTTGGTGGTCCTTTGATGATTAATTTGAATTTGATATTATTGTAATTTGTAGGTTGTCGATAACGTTGTTCCAGTGCTAGTGTTGTTGCAACGGTGTTTTGAGTATAAACTTTTGAAAAATGCCCCGCCGTAAGTACGGTAACATTTTAAGATTAAAATCTACCTTAAAAAATTATATATGTCTAGTACACATTGCTTGGTGCTTGGCTGATAACAATTGTATTTGAAAACATGTTTATTATAAAATTATACCTGTTCTCACTCAATTTGAGAGTTATTATTGCAATATTCCATCCTAGCGGCATTATTTTTATTTGACTTTGTTATTGAATACTACATTGTACTATTATGTTTAAAAACTTCTATGCATCTTCAATAATTACCTTATCATTCGCGGGATCAATACACATATTTTCATTTTAACAATAAGAAACCTCGAGGGTTTTCACAAGTAATTTGTTGTTTAATCTTTAAGGTTTAGGCTGCAGCCTTCAGTTAAAGTGAGGTTAGGTTAGATTACTTTTTTTTATATTTTTTCCGTAAATGATGGAAAATGAAAGGCAAATCTTTGAATAGTGTTTTCTGTCACAGTTTTAAAGCATAACAAATATGCTAGAAAATTTTGAATTAAATAATTTCCTACATTTGTTGTAACTAAAAGCAAAAAGATTTAGATTCGACATTCAAGTATTAGTTAGAAATCTAACAGTCGGCGAAACGTACGTTATAAATATAAAATTTACATTTTTACAAATACGGTAAGTAAGTATTAATATCTAGTATGGGAAAGTCCACTCGAACTCCACACTACAGCTTAAAAAAGTGTCTTAACTAAAAATATGTAATACAAATGACAAATGAGTTATAGCCGACAACAAAAATTTAAAATGTCTGTTTTTTCAGAAACTAAGCAAGATATTTTTTTCTGTATTATTAGAGGGCATAAAATTTCATAACTTTTCTTTCATTTAACCGTCGTCGTATCTCTTCAAATAAGCGAGATCCCAATAGTTAACATGCAATTTGCTACATCCTGTATATAAGTTGTAGCTGTGCAATTTTTATTTTTATTTTTTTTGTATAATCATTGTAAAGTACATATTTAGCAACATAAATATTAATTGTTAATTGCTTACATTATCTTTTATCGGTACATCAGGGTAGGCACAATTTAAATCATTTGATTAAAATCACAGTTTAAATTAAGAGTTTTTTTAATGTTAAAATATTAAATCATCTTACACACACAAATTTTTAATTCAAGTTTCTCGTTTTGGTGAGTTTGCATTTTGTAATGTATTTTCATTACAGTGTGATTATTTTTTATACCAAAATATATTACATTGCAGCGTTGAGACATATTTTTTAAATTATATTTCATTTTGCTTTATTTATGTTATTTATTCCTGCATAATGAATTTCTCACTTTCCATACAGACGAAGGCTTATCTGGTAAAAGAACTAAAGAAGGGGATGCAGAAGACAGTCCTAATGAAGAATTTTCAGTTGAAAAAGTTTTAAATAAGAGAGTTCGTAATGGTAAAATCGAGTATTTGTTAAAATGGAAAGGTTATTCAGAGTAAGTATTAATTACAGCGTAGTACTGAGTATTTTAAAAACAAGCTTTTCAATTTTAGTGAAGATAATACATGGGAACCAGAAGAAAATTTAGACTGTCCAGATCTAATTGCCGCATTTGAAGCGCAGCGTAAGAGTTCTGCACCTGCTAGTGTACCCCCTGTAGAAACAGAAAAAGTAATTAAACAAAAAAATATTACAGAAGATAATAGGCCGCGAGGATTTGATCGTGGTTTTAAAGCCGATTCTATAATAGGAGCTACAGATGCAAGTGGCGAACTTATGTTTTTAATGAAATGGAAAGGATGTGAAGAAGCAGATTTAGTGCCTGCTAGGCAAGTAAATATAAAATGCCCAGAAATTGTGATAAACTACTATGAAAAGAAGATTCCTTGGTACACCAGCAAACCAACTGTACCACCTGTTGTAGCAGAAATTGAAATTTTAGATTAGGTTTGCTAAGTTTTCATTATTCTTTTGGAAGTGCAAGACAGGCTGGGTATATCAAAGTTCACGCAACTTTTACCATTGATTATCAAATTAAGTCAAAGATTTCTATACAAAAACTTAAAACATTATGGACTTTTATTTAAAACACGTTATTCGGGTACTGGTTCAGTATAACAAAGCTGTAACGAACCAGCATGTATTGTACAGGATGGCTTAAATTCGTTGGTTTTTCAGGCTATCTCGGTTATTATTGCAGTTAGAAAAAAAAACTGATAAACATGTTATGGACCAATTTTGATTATATTTCGACAGAAAAAATGAGACATAACTATCTTCTTTTGTTTTCAAGTTATGTGCCAAAATTGAATTTTTTCAAAATAGTTATTTCAAAGATAGAAGGAAAGTGTAAAGACATTTTTTACATATATTTTATAAAAAATTTAAAGACGTAAGAAAATGCTTAAAACATTCATTTGTTTTTCAGTTACAGCACAAACTTGTGTTTTTTTAAATGGAAACCGTAGTTGGCTGTGGCTTCATTAAAAAGGCATTTGTTTTGCGGTTCAGAAAAATATACTTTGTTATACTTATTTCCAATACCAATCGACATACAGCAAGCAACTTTTCTTCATTTTTATGTTTTACTAATAAGTAGGCAAAACATTTTTCAGAATCGGTGGAAACAGCTGAAGTCAGTAAAAATATTATTATAAACAATTCTACGATGTATCGAAAATGAACGAGAACAATTTGAGCATCCTTAAAGTTAATAAAAATGTGTATTATAAAACTGCTGAATTTCTTTGTTAAATGTGTTTTATCTGTAGTTTAGTTGCTTTGTATTGTCTATTTAAAACTAGATAACATTTCTCAAAATTATATATAATATATTTACTGACTTCAGTTGTTTCTACAGATTTTGATAAATGCCTACTTATTAGTAAAACATAAAAATGTAGGCTATAAATTTGAAACGAGTCGGTAAAAGTAACCTATGTCAGTCAATAATTTTAAACAATTTTAAGTAAACAATACAGAGTAACAAAAGCAAAACCACAGGTATAAAATATTTAACGAGTAATTCAGCAATTTTATGACAAATATTGGTATTAATTTTAACGATGTTAAAATTGTTCTCCTTTACTTTTGATACATCTTAAAATTGTTTAAAATGTATTTACTGACTTGTTGTTTCTACCAATTTTAAAATGTTTTAAATCCATAGCCTACTTATTAGTAAAACAAAAATGAAGAAAAGTTGCTGTAAGTCGATTGGTATTGGAAATAAGTATAACAAAGTATACATTTTCTGAACCGCAAAACAAATGCTTTTTTAATGAAGTCACAGTCAACTATGGTTTCTCTTTAAAAGAACGCAAGTTTGTGTTATAACTCAAAAACAAATCGATGTTTCTAACAATTTCTCACGCTGTGAAATTCTTTATAAAAATATCTGTATGTCTTTCCTTCTATCTTTGGAAATATAGGACACTCATATTTTGTAAAAATTTAATTTTCGCGCGTAACTTGAAAACAAAAGAAGATAGCTTAAGTTTTTTTCCGCTATCAAAATATACTTAAAAAATTGGTCCACGATATGTCTCATCAGTTTTTTTTCTAGCTGCAATAATAACCGAGATAGCCTGCAAAACCAACAAGTTAAGGCCATTCTGTACAGTTATTGGAATGGTCATTTTTTTTTCCTACCGAAATAAAAATACATTATTCTTTTTTTTAGAATTTTATTTGATTATATTAGCTAGACAAAAGTCTTCAACTTGAATATGAAAATAATGTTTGTAATTAATAAATACTTTATTAAATGTCTTTTACATACTTATGAATTTTCGTTTTCTTTATATTTACATTTAGTACATGTATAAAAAACTGTTTGTCCTTCATCGGCAGATCTTAATTGCAAAGTAGCGTAAGACATTTTCTCATTTCCACATTTTGGACATTTTCGATCAACAATTGGACCTTCGTCGTCTTTGGTTTCATCTTTACGATTTTCTTCTTTTGCATTTTTAGCATATGCTTCAAGTGAATTGAAATGAATTGTATATTCGATATGTGCATCTCCAAATACTACAAAGAAGAGTAGGTCAATACATAAAACAAAATTTGGTTGTGTAATTAAAAAACATACCATCTGAATGAATGTGTCTAGAACATGTAAAACAAACTACGTCTCCTTTTTCCCGAAGCAATGGTAAAATTGAACCACAATCAGGGCAAAATGCAGGAGTTGTAACAAACGTATCCATGCTGTTAACTTGGATTAGTTTAACTTATAAACATAACCTAGAATATATTTCATTCGACATTTTCAGGTATAGGAAGGAAGTGAAAGATTAAGAGAGAATTGTAAATTTACTACATCGAAAATAGATGGATTTCATATACTTTCAGTGTTGCCAGGTCAACTTTTAAATATAAAGAAGTTACTAGATTTTACAAATTACTATGGTTAGGTAGTTAAGAATTGTTTTATTTACAATAAATTAAAACATAATTATGTCACTTAACATTTCTAGGTTACGTTTGTCATTTGACACTGACAGAGTGATGACAGTTAATAAATTCTGAAGCCATAGGCGCCGGGTTTTTGAATTCTCAGGGGGTGCTTAATGAAAATGAGCCGCAAGCAAAATTTTTGAATTTTTCAAGGTCAAATCGTCTTAAATTAAAAGTTAGGATTTGTGTTAAATTATATTGCCGTGGAAAAATAGGTTTCGTGAGCACAAGTTTTCGATTTTCGGATGTTTTTATGCTTTATTTAAAAATAAAAATGTAGTGCTGCTTACTGCATATTGATTTTGTAGGAATTTAACAGAAATAACCTATTTTGTACTCCAATGGTTTTGAAACGCGTTATTTTAAGTACATATTTTCATTAAAAAAAAACAAAAAATGAACAGTAAATCTAATTAGAAACATAAAGTAACAAGAAGAACAGTACTACACAAAAACAAAACTTACTCCGCAAAGAAAGTATTTCGTCTCACTTCTGTCTTGACGATAAATAAATTTACAATTGTGTTTATAGTTAAATCTGTAATCTTGGTTTCTATGAATATGAAGTAGAGCCAAATCATTAAGACTTTTTTGTGACATAGTCGACCTTAAATATGTCTTTAACCTTCGTAAAGCAGAAAACGAACGCCCTGCGCTACACGAAGATACAGGAATCGTTAATGCTACTTTAATAAATTTAACAAATTCCGGCAAAAGGTCGCGTATTACATTTGCACCATCCGATTTTTTTAATGCAAAAAATATCAGGGGTGGGCGCAGCCCCTCCTGATATTTTTCTGGAGGGGCTTGAGCCCCGGAGCCCCCCGTATTTGGCGCCTATGTCTGAAGCATGCAAACAGTAATTTAATTTTCTATGGCCAACCCTTATGTATTTTTTATTTGAACATACGAAAATCTTACATAGGGAGTCCTATAATAAATTATTTATGAGAAAAATTGCGTGATTGTAAGTGTAATTGTAAACGTAATTTTAATTTTAATTGTACAATCAGTCAACGACTTTGAACTGGTAGTGCTGGTCACCTATAAAAATCACCAGCAGTTCTGTTGAAATTTTTTAGATCTACTAACACTTAGGTTACATCGAATTAGTACAATACCTAAAATAAATTGTCAGTATCTTGTCCACATTCGACGTAAATAGTATAGTGCATAGATTGCATAACCTCAAAATAAATGTTTTTATTTGTCTTATTATTTAGGCTTTAATAAAATAATGGAGACAAACTGTCCTCAGTGCGATAAAGTATTAAAAGCACCTTCGTCCCGTCTTGTTCAAGATTCGTGTGGACATAAAAAATGTCGAATGTGTTTGCTTCAAGATGAATCTGAGTGTAGAATTTGTCTTCAACAAACTGCTATTGAAGGTTGTTTAAAGAAAGAAGAACAAAACGTTGTAAAATATGAAAATAATCATGCTGCTGTAATAACTTGTAATAAATCGGTTACACACAATATTACAGATAAACGAGAAGTAGCCAATAAACTAGATCTTATTTCCTCACAATCGCATAAAATTATTAAGAAATCTAAATTACCTGTGCAATCAAGAGGCTCTGATAAAAAGGAGCTCAATACAGTAAAATGTGGTAAAGCACAAACGAATGAACAAAAGCGAGCATATAAGTTCATAACTTTACCAAACCATATATCGGTCTTAACAGAAAATCCTTTAACATATAAATGTAATATTTGTAACAAATCTTTCCGTACTAAATCTCATATCAAATACCACAATTATTGTGCTGGAGGTAAGAAAAGCTCTGTAATTTTAAAATTATAAGCTACACTTAACATTAATTTTTAGAACGAAAACCACTTCAGTGTGAAGAATGCAATAAAGAATTCATTAGTAAATATCATTTAGATACACATCACTTAGGCCACTCTGACAAAAAAGTATACGTGTGTGATATCTGTGATAAAAAATTTAGGCAATGTGGCATATTAAATCGCCATAAATTGATTCATTCTGAATCTAAACAATATGTTTGCCAACAGTGTGGGAAAATGTTTAAGAGTAAAGATTATTTACAAAGGCATGCATTGATTCATGAAACTGAGAAGAAATTTAGTTGCAATCAGTGTAACGCCAAATTTAATAATCGGTCAAATTTTAATAAACATCAAGTTACCCATTCTAGTAAGTACATAATAAATATAACATGTGTTCAAGAAACGGGTGAAGTGAGTATTAGTTGCCACTATTTTGCGAACCTAGCCAGTATGGCATGTACACTGCTCGACCCTTTTTTATTGAACACTTGTTAGTAAGTAAAATTAGAAAGTAGAGCATTTATTATTACTGATGAAACGATTAGTACTTTTGCGATTACTATTACAATTATTAAATCTAGTTTTTAAAAAATAAAGTTTAAACATTAAAACCAATATACGTTTTAATTTCTGTCGCATAGTTAAAATCACCTGTCTTCTTTGTAAAATGTTTGTAAACATCACTTGTATCTTTACGCTTTACAAACATTTTAAAGGTAGTAAAAGATAAACCTTGTGTGAACTGTGAGTACTACGTTTCAGTACTCAACACAGGTATTCCTCAATTTTCGTATGCGCATACTAATTACAATAATTGTATATAATGTTTGTAAAGATAATCGGCGGTTACAATTAATATTTTCGTAATTGTTTTATCACTATGTATTATCTGTTTAATATTACATGTTTTAGTGGAAAAAATTCACATGTGTGATGAATGTGGTAAGAGATTCAAATTCAAAGGAGCTTTGACTGTGCATCGGCGTTCTCACACAAGATTAAGACCTCATAAGTGTGCAAACTGTTTTAAAACTTTCATAAACGCGAAGGAGTTACACCGACATCAATTAATTCATATAGGTAATATATTCTATTCTGGAAATATTAAATAATGTCATAAGTATATTATTTTAGATATGAAAGCTTATGCATGTAGTTTATGCTCAGTGAGCTTCAAAAGGAAAGATAATTTGCAACGCCACATACGCAATACTCATCCTGGTAGAAAGGCAACGTTTATTAAGAATCCAACAAAACGTGTTCGTATTAAGCATACGCAACCTGAGGTACCCGCAGAGAATCCTAATGCAATTAAAGTTATTACTGCCTCGCCAACATGTGCACCTTCTGTTACAAAAGCGGAGCCTGTTCTCAGCAGACCTGTGCCTGTTATAAATGCACCTTTAAAATTAGCCTTTAAAACCACAGCCTTTAAAAGTCATTACAATATCCATAGGTAAGATTCAATTGATTATGAACAGTGTTAAGTATTTACTCTTTTTAATAGTAGGGAATATATAGAACCACCAAGGATTCATCCAAAACCATATGATTACGCAGAATCAGTCAGCATTTGCCAAAAGATTCTTTCACCATCTAGTCCTCCACCAACTCGCACAATAATTAAAACATTGGGTAAAGTAAGTGAAAAAGAATCCACTGAAATATGCCAAAAAATTCTTTCTCCTATTATTCCTCCAATTAATAGCGACACAACTGTAGACAAAGCACATTCCATTAGAAATATTAAATTTAAATTGCCTTCTAAATACATAAATTTATCGAAGAAAAACATTTTTAATGATATAAATAGATTAAAATGTGTAGAGGATTTAACTGCAAGTTCAGAAAATGAACCCGATAAAAACACTACATACACAGAGTTGAAACCTATGGCACCTACAAATGCTGCAAGTGTTATTGTTAACACACAGTCGACATGTCAGAATGAAATGCATTGGCGAAGAAGAACATTGCAAAATCTTGAAATGCAATCAAAACAAACCGAATATTAATTAATCTCGAAATTTTAGGAAGAATGTATGAGATATTCTTCTTTAGAATTGTTGGTGTTACAAATAAATTCTGAAGCAACAAGTGTGATATGCAAATGTATAAGTGTTTATAAGTAGTACATTACAGAAAATATAATAGGTAAAATCTCGTGCTAAAATACTATAGACACGAAATAGCCGCATTTGTTGTGAAGCCACTAAGTAGAGTGAGAAGGTCAGATAGTACTGTCATGTGACGCCAGGAAAGTACTTTATCTCGTAATGGTTTGAAGTTGAATATTGTTGATTATTTTAGCAAATTTGAACATCCAATAAGTTGGTACACAAACACCGCTTATTTTTATTACATACTAGCTGGGCCCGGTCCGCGTTGCTGGTCCTAAGTAAGCCTTTTTTGTTGTATCTGTAGCTGCGGATATATATTGCAATGTTGACAAATAGTGCTCATTGTTCAGAAGTGGACCGATTCATCTGCAGCGTAATCGACTGTTGGATCGTATCTGAACGCTAAACGCTCATATCGAATTGTCACGTTTGGCCGTCTGTTTTGTCGACGTTCCAAATTATTTTGTGCGCGAGTTCCAACTGAGCGAGTCGAACTTGACTGTATCCGTTGTTCCGGAGTCATAATGGATCGCGCTTCAGAAATTTTTATTCGACTTGCCTCCAAATGCTGACTATGCTCTTCGTCTGTCTCATTGACTCGACGATCATGTCGTTGGATTGCTATGCGCGTACGCCGACCGATATTTCGACGGCTCACTGGTGGCATTTTTTCCAAAGAAACTATCGCTTTGAATTCAATTATTTTTCGCAAAATATCAATTTTCAAATACGGAACGTGATACACAGCAAAACTGTCAAACTGAACATCACACAGTGACAGTCATATGTTGATATCGAGACAAATGTTTGTGAGGGACGATTTTCGTTCAATTTGATCAAAATGAATTAAAAACCATGAGAATTGTCTGAGTTTAAGTGGGAACATGACTTTTGCATTGTTCCATTCCGGTTTTTCCATCCAAAAACAAAGAAGAAAAAAATTTCGATTTTTCCGAATTTTTTGAGTTTTTCGAGTTTTCCACTTCGATTTTTCCATTTTTCTCTTCGAAAAGCCATTCAAAAACGAAAACATACGAAATCTCATACAAAAATACCATGCAATATCATCTTTTGGGTTTTCCGACTTTTCCGGTGCATTTCCTACAATTTTCTTTCATACAAACCTTGTCTTGACAATTACGAACACAACAATTAAAAAATGAGCCAAATCGGTCAGGCCATTCTCAAGTGATGATGTACCAAACATGCGGCAATTGATTTTTATTTATATAGATATGCCATTAAAAACTTTTGAAACTTGCATTATTTAATTAGTGCCTAATGCACTCTTGTACCACTGTAATTGTGTAAAGATAATAAAAAGAAATATTGATTTTTAGATTGTATTAAATAATGTTTTGCAACACCATAATCAACAAACTTCATTTTAAAATAAAACGATAACTACTTAACTAAATACTTTATTCATTATGGAACAATGGTTTTGGTACAAATGCTTCGTATTCTATTTACTACTGTTTCTTCTAATTGAATTTTAATTTCATGATGTAGCCTAAGATTAATATAATTTTCTAAAGTTAAATTTAATAACTGGTTGCCATGATTATTGATGGGTTTTTAATCTAGGACATACTTGTGTGAAGGCCCCAATATATTTCTTGGGATATTCTGCAATAATTATTAAATATTGCTTTACATTTATTTTCTTGTATATGGTACTTGTCTTCACATAGCGAATACATTTTTCAGCCATTTTACAAATATTAATAGCAATAGGTGAAGCCTGCCGTAGGTGTTGCGAACTTGTAATTGAGAGATGATTCTAAAGCCATTAAACAGTGATGACAATCAATACATTATTTCAAATGTTTTGCAACGAAACCAGCTGCCAAGCATTAAAATGACAATAATCGTCATCTGTCTGACCAACAATTTTTAAATACTCTTCCTAGATCCAGCAAATTTTTCCCAATTTATGTGGTGTCACTACATGGAGAATAGACGTTGCATCTAGAGCAATAGAGTTTGCACTGTCGGATCCTCTAATTTGAGTATGTACTATGAGATGCTTATATGTTGCTTCAAATTGTCTAGCAGTAGGATTATTGTGATATCCTTCTGTGTTTCGCACAGCTATAAAAACATTTGCAAGTGGTCCTAACTTAGCTTATAGGTTAACAGAAATTTGAACTGGGGAAAAAAAGTTGATGTATTCCTGATATACGTTTTACAGATTTTATGCCACAAATTATTCACCTTTTTATTCGAATCAATAATCTTTGCATTGATCTGTGTACAGAAATGTTTTTTCCGCATTTTTGGTGCTTATAGGTTTTGTATATTCATCTTTTGTCAAATAATTTCTGCTATTAAATATGTCCAAGTGATTATTATTTATTCTGCAGAAATGTACAGTGGCATCTACTTCACTAAATCTTCCAATTTGAGGTCTTCATTTGCAAGTTTCAAAGCATTCCCCACACTGTTCTTGAAAGTTTGAGCAGTTATATTAAATTTTATTTTTTCACGTTCCCACTGCATATGGCTTTCCTTAACTTTGTGCCTGCGTGAAGACCTTCTCATTCCTGTAGTTCCACAAGCTTTTCAAAGTACTCCATCGAAGGTTAATGAGCTGACAATAACTTTAGATTCATGGACAAATTCCAGAGTCCATTTAAAAAAATATAAGCAACTGGAATCGTCCAGTGTGCATTAACTAATACAGGCATAAATACAAGAACTTCCTTGGCTTCAGGCAACTCATCGGTGTTAATGTCGGAGTCAATGTCTATTAATGCAGTAAACTTGGAACGAGTACTCTCCATTTGCCGTCTTATCGCCATTTCGTCCATCACCAAATTGACAATATTTGTATTACTTCAACTTTTAGAGCATTTCTTTAAAAGTGGATTTTTAATCTTTTGACAGATTCTGAAATAGCGCATGAGTTTTGGGAATGAAAGGTTTAACATGATAATAAAAGTATCAACTATTTATTAATGGGGATAGTAGTTTGTGAATTAACAAACTATTATTTAGTAGCTTGCATCACAGTAGTGGTGCTAGTTGAAGGGAGTTGCAACTCATTTAGTATTTGCGTATTAGCAGATATCATTGATGAACTTTATTCAACATCTGAAGCTTGACATATTGCATTTGAATTTGATGATTAAAATTCTTCTTCTTCACCAGAAGTTACTGTGGAACTTTTTGCATCAACACCGTCACTTGACATAAGGTTATGACTAAAATTAAATGAAACATTATGTAGTTGCGGTTTTTACAATTCAGTAAATCTTGCTTACCTGCAATTGCAAGAGGGAAAAGATCACGTTTTCTTTTTGTAGCTCTCGTTTTAGGGCTAGATTTTTTTAGATACTCTGAAAAATCGTGCATTTTCAAATCTGTTCACATCAAAACAATCATGTTTAAAGTGCTTGGCACATAGATGCGAACACACTGGATTAAAATTTGCTCTTTTTGTGGCTATTACCCATAAGTTTCTTCGTTGAGGATCAGATGGAAATCTTCAGTATTATTTATTAATTAAAAAAATGTAGTGTAAATGTAACAAGTAGTAAGCAGGTATGATTTAAAGCACTTACAAATGAAAAGATATGCTTCCTCCTTTAATAAATTTTTCTTTATTATTATAGGCGGCCCATGAACGAAGCATTTTGTTCTACGTTACTAGACTTGACACCAAAATTCCTAATAAACTTGATTTATAATTGTAAACAGTTCTATAACGTAAAAGGGTATATAATATTTATAGCAAAAATATGTATGTGCATAAAGAAATCGCAAATATTCCACGCACCACATGGTACTTTGTTGCTTTCCTTGGTATTCTCTTTCTAGCTTACTGGCTTCAGTTGGTTCCTAAAGCGGTATTCGCTGTACGTGTCTATAGTATTCTTAAACTGATGGTAAAATGTTGCAGATAAATACCATTTCATATTAATACTATAAAATTCACATTTACTGCTTTATAACATTATCATTGGAACAATTAAAAGTAATTGTTTACATGTTCTTTTTGCATACAATATAAGTGTTTTGTTAAAATACTAATTATAGATGAAGCATCTTCTATTTAGCTTTTAATAACTAATGTCTAATACATACCTTTAATACCACCCCTGAAATCAAATAAACAACTAAATCAAAAACGATTATCATACATTTTTTTGGCAGATTAAACAAAAAAAGTAGGTTTAAAACAAACGTTTTTTATTTTCAGTGAACAATTATTCATTACGAATTTGTCTTGAAAGATTAATAGATAATTACCTGTACTAGAACTCCATTTTAGTTATTCTGATTTTTACATACGAGTAAAATTCTTGAGATCTACAGAAACATTATGGTACACTATAAGATTTATACAATCAACATAAGCTTTGTGCTCTTTTGTCTAAACAAAGAACTTATTCTTTTACCTATAAGGCCAATAACCAGAGTACAAGCTACTATTTTTGTCCTCTGTAATTTCTGTAAGAAATGCGTTTTCAAGCCAAAGCTAGATTTGTATTGTTCATCTGCGAAATTGATAAATTGATGAATTAAATGAGTAAAATTCATAATGCTCACAATCGAGCAAGTTCTGTTAGAAAACTTTCTGGTGGTGGAATGTGTAAGCAAAACAGTATACAGGTTGTCTATTTTAAAAAGAAAATTTGTTAGAATACTTTAAGATGTAGTTGATAATAAACTGGTTTGCACAAGTTACGCACCTAATACAATGACAGCTGTCACTGGACTGAATTCTACAGCGTCTGAAACCGATTTTTACCAAGACACAAGATACTTTGATAAAGAAATAACTGCAAAAGGGCTCACTGATTTTAGCTATTGCTGCATAGAACACTGGATATAGTACCCTTGTACAATGTACATATGTAGCGGTAAGCCTGACCTAGGTCCTTTTAACATGGAATGCTCGAACGATCCTCAAAATATAGGAAATGATATAAAACACCATTTTGTAAAAGAATGACGAGACGTTTCTGCATAGAGCGATTCAATTCTTGTGCAGGTAATTAATTTTTAATCTTTTAAGACAAATTTTTTTAATGAAAAACTGTTTAGAAAAAAAATGGAAGCGTTTGTGTACCCCTATCTTTTCCTTAGTAAACCAATAAAATTGTAAAAAGTATTTGAAACAATGATTTCTGATTCGTTTATTAGATTTTTTAAAAGTGATAAGAATACTTAAGGTAATAACTGTGGAGGCTTTTTCGTATTGGGTGATTTTTGGAGTGGGACAGAAGGAACATTATTAGGTCTACTTACAACAAATACAAACAATTTATTAGAGATTAGTTTGAATTAACTCTATTGACCTCTATTTGAAAATAGCTTACAGTAGCAAATAAATATGAAAACTATATTGTAGTTGTTACGTTGTGCCTGAAAATTATTTTATACCCGCATAATAATAAATAATTTCAAATCAGTATATATTTATTTGTCAAACTAATAATCTATTTACATCATGTAAATTCTAACATTTTTCAGATAATATAATAGTGTTCTTCAAAATACAGCAGTAACTCTATTTTATTGTTATTTTATACTACTACTTCGATAACTTTAACATCTTCAAAGAGGAAATTTTCAACAATAGGATAACTGATAGACGCCTTGAAGTAATCTTCTTTGCTGACATACTTTGCACCTCCAAAAAAGTCTAATACAGCTATTAATTCAATGTCCATTTTTGCAATGTACCAGTTGTGATCTGTTTAGTCAAAAGGAAAATTGTTACAATCTATTTTTTTTAATGCGTCTACATCATAACATACCTATAGGCCAGTATTTCATAGCAGGATGTCTAGTGAATAAAGCATCTTTGGCAAATTTATTTTCATTGTCGTCGTTCACCTATTTTACATATAAATAATGTATATATTTTGTATCGCATAATCACATTTGCATATTAACTGCCATTTTGTATTTTATAAAAACTAAAGTGCTGGCAATAGTACGGCTAACAAATTTATGTAACTACTTCTGGCATTATAAGTATAACGGGGATTACATTTTAAGGTCTTTTTTTGCTAGAAACCGTACTTTTGAGAGTGGTTTTTTCCAGGATGTTTCCATTTTTATTACGAAGCTACATAGTAATAAAATGTGTTCAAAAAAAAGGGATAAGTGGGCTTTGGATGGTATTTTGTCAATCCCACCCAGTATAGCAATATATGCGGTATATACGATACATGGTTAGGATCGGCAACAGTGGCATCTAAACCCCACTTGATTTTTTTTCTTGTATGCATGTTACAATCATCTCAAAATATGACCAACAAAACAGATAAAACAAGCTGGTGTAATTTAACAAACTATAGACGTGTTTATTATGCTAAAATCTTAAGGAAGGCAATGACATTATCTACAGCAGGTTTGAGCAACCATGCAGAACAAGCTCAGTGATTTTAGAATTCCACCGTGGCATAGCTTCTGAAGTTAAATAAATATAAAAGTAGCTGTCAAAAGATAGTAGGCATTTAAATAGGTTGTCATTTTTTTTCCTAAAAATTATATTGCTTTCCTCATAATTTTGTGCCCTCCCCACCCCCAAGAACCTCCTAACGACGCACCTGATTAGGTCGGCGTGCTGCAGATTTCCGTACTGCCGTAAGAAGAAAAACATGAAGAAGCTGTAGGAGGACACAATGTTACTAGGCAAAAGAACTTCTCTGCAAATGAAAATCGCTTTATTTAACAACAAGGGAAAGATAAATCATTTCTGTTTAAGCAAAATTGCTAATGAGTGATAGTGCAGAATAAGGTTTACAACTGAATTGATTTGTTTCTCGTGATCATGTTAACGCAGGGTCGTATTCAAAAATTTTAGTAGTACCCCAGAAAGTATTAAAAAAAATGAAAATATAAAGAAATTTATTAATATTTAGAATAATTCCGTATTACCATTGATAAAAACAAGTGGTACACTTCACAAAAGAAAATATCAATGGATTATTTATTTAATCGGATATCTCTTTTTCCTGGTCCCATTTTTGAAAAATAATTGATTTATACAACAGAAAAATGTATCCACTTTCGCGGTTTATAGAAATATTACAGAAAAAGCAGGCCGAAATTAGCAATGAAATGTGATAAAAATACTATTCAAAGCTGAAAGTTTACGCAGTTTTGCGAACGGTCCGAGAAAAGGCGATGAGAACGAGAATTCCTTCATAGGAGAATTTGGGAAGCAAGCGAGAGTGTTTTTACTGCATAGAAACATCTGAATGATTTTATCCAAAGGAATAATTCGATTATTAAATGTGTTCGAATGGTAATCATTGATTATCAAAATCATTTGATGATGATATTATTAATCATGACATACACACAGGTTACTAGCACAATTTGGAGAAAATAGTTTTCTTGCCTAAAGAAATACTAAAAAATGCACAAACAGGTATCTAAAAACGCGATTATTCACAAATATTTTTAGATTAATCCGTGTATCCCCTATTATAAGTATAACAGTGCTACTTGCATTTATAGATTGGACATAAACTTCATGAATAAGATATTATACTACCTTAACAAGATGTCCACTTATTATGACTCTTGCACATCTAGGATCCTGTGGGTCAAGATCTTCTTGCTTGCAGTAATCTAATTGGGCTAAGGATGCCAGTATTGTGCAACGATTATCTTTCTACAAGATTATTAGTTGAATTAAAATCATTTATTTATTGTTATTGAAGTGCATTAACATTGACGGTGTAAGCAGCTACTCTCTAAATATAACTCTATTTAGTTGAATCAGTTCATGGTTCAAAATGTTTCAGTACTTACCAAACATACCGGGTGTAAACGAAACACGACTTGCTCTTTTCTCTCCTATTTAATAATTTAAACAAATGAAATTTTGCTGTGATCAATATACACATAAATCATATTATTTGTTATGTTCTTTAAAAAGCGAAATTTGTAGCGAATTGTATGATGCCTATAACGCAATATTTTTCATTAACCAAGTGTACGTATTCACATGACAAACCAATTTTTATTTTAGATTTAACACATTCAAGAATGTATGTAATCAAAAGTTAACATACATACATTATTAGCTCCTCATCTACCGACAGGTGTAGAGGGATCAAAAGTTAAAGAAAAATAAAAATGATGAATCTGTATTAAACTTTGGACAAAAAAATGACATTTGTTTTTCACTAGAAATGTGTATAATTGGATTGGTAAATTCTACTCGATGTGCTAAATTGTTAAAATTTAATTTACAAGGGAAACTTACCCCCTCTGATTCAAGGAAAATATGAAATTATAAGGATCATAGTAATCATAAAAAAAGGATCTTTTGAAAGAACATAGCATCTTTACCAACAGTTATTAAATGAACGAACAACCAGTTCTACATATATAAATTATTTCAAAGAGTAAGGGGATTCAGGCTGGAAAATCAGAAGGTTAAGGTCTGCATAGAAGACAAGCCGACACTTGCATGTTGCGCGGCTTTGTTTGACAAAGAGTACGTTTTGCTAGGAGGTGGGTTTTTGTCTAGGCCTGGTGCAGCCGCTGCTTCACTTTTGAAGGGGTTCGCAGTGCTGAAGGGAAGCCTTTTGGCTAGACCGGGTGTAAGCGCTGCTTTGCTTTTTAAGAGGGGTTGTTTGGTTTTCGACCGTTCGTGAGTTTATTGTAGAGCAGGTTACAGCTCTTGGAGGAGTTGCAGGGTTACTTCATTTTATTTATAACTTCCAGCTTTACTTCGTTAAAGTCCATATTTAATGAGTATCTGTAAATAAAATACTTAATTACTTTAACAATATCTATTTATTTTAACCTTATACGGGTTAAAATAAATAGTTATTGTTAAAGTAATTAAGTATTTTATTTACAGATACTCATTACTTCATTTTATTCTTTTATACTGTTTAAATTGATTTTTGAGAAGAAATTGACTTTCCCGTTCAAATGCGTTTGCTTATGTACCTTTTTTTAAGTTTTGCTGTGTAGCCATAGCACAGAACAAATATTGGCAATAGAAGAAAATATTTACAAAGAGGGAGAATTTATATAAAACAGAAGTCGCCGTTGCTTAGTTACGCTTGCTTGCACAGTAGTCGTTGTTGCCTAACAACGTATAATTTAATAAAACCTGTATAATTGCATAGAATGCAGATCAACGATGGTTGAAAGCACTATATTAGTGAATTGTGTAAAACATAACGAACCAATGTAGTTCCATTTCAATAATTCACCTTGTTTCAAAAAAAATTTTTTGGTAACAACTATCACACAGTGAAGCGCATAACGATTAAATTACGTTTTTTTTTAAATTAATAATTTACTTCTTAGAAGTCATTTTAAGCAAGTCGTGGCATTTTTAATGAGAAATAATTTCAACCCAAAAAATTGGGCTTCAAAAACTTACTAAAGGATATCATTTTTTTCTGATTCCAAAAATGCCAAAATATAAAAGGTATTACATTTAACACGACAAATCTGGGATCATTTTCGATAAAATCCGAAGTGCAAGTATTGTAGTTTACCTCAAATATAAGGAATTTGTGTATACCTAATATATTAATAATTCTAAATATAATTTGTTTAAATTGGTAAATAAAAGGAAAAAAGAGGGCGAGTCATAGTTCCTTTATATCTGGTGAAGGTTCCTAACAGAAACCATTTAGCTAGTAATTTAATATTCAGATATTAAAATGTATCTGTTAATTATTATCAATATGACTATGCTCCTGCATGTGCCTATCTGTTATTTCCATGCATCAATTAATTATAGCAATAGTTTCTAAAATACGTACTTCAACATCTATACCAGTGAAATCTAACGGGCTTATGTAGAAATATGGTACACCACTTCCATTTACCACAGGTCCATCACTCGTTGATTTGAGATTTACGAAAGGATACGATTGTATATCTGGTATTTGTGAAATGCTTGCCACTGATACCCAGTCTGTAAATTGCAATTTAACCTAATATTATCATTCTAGGCATAGTGCAAAATATACAAATGATAAATGGCTCCTTCTTTCTAGAAAAAGAAGAAAATGCATTACAATATTCATGCTATTAGTAGCAAAGTGGTAAACCTACTTTTCCATTTTTAGTACTCGCACTTTTTATTAATTTTCTTGTTTTTTTAAACGAGAATGAACAAAATATTGCTTCAAATAAAAACATCAATAGCTGATCAGAATAATTTGTACATGGTATGGTATCATTTTACAAAATTAAGTGAATGCTATGTGACAGAAAGCATACACAACAGCAAAAGAGATGGAACTGAAACCCAATCACACATAGACTGCTAATAGCAAATCAAAACTGCACGTTTTTGCTTTATGGGAGACTGCAGTGGTAAATGCTTATTTTTTTTGAGAAGGACAACTAACAACGATCATAAACCACGTGCTGGGTAGAAATTTTAGGGTTGTGCTACACTCACGGAATTATACTATGTTCATCTCTTATGCACTATGTGTTTTACAATCTACCTCGCCTATTTCAAGTTATCATCAATGCTCCTATGCTAACTTAGGAGGGAAACTTTTTTTTTTAGAAAAAAAAATCGGTTTTTTGATGTTTTGGAAAAAGATTACTTGGCATTAAACAACAACGGAAAACGAAAGGACGAATTCGTTTTCCAAAATTAGGGAAGAAAGGGAAAAATTAACCCCCCTAAATATTGCTGCACCTAAAAATTAAGTTTTGAATCTTATTCTACTATTAGGTACTCCTAAGCAATTTAGCTTAATCAGAAATTTTTTATCATTCCCCGTTGATTAAAGAGAGAGACATGAATTTTCTGTTACAAAAATTCATAGAAGGCGTCACAGAGAAATTAGTGGACTGGCAAATGAAACAAATTGCAGCTCATTTCTAGGTCTATTAGCCTATAAAATAAAAAAAAAATCGCGATGCCAGTTATTGAACAGTAGGTATGTCTTTGAAAAAGCCAAAATTGTGATTTTTTATCACTTCGCAGTTTTAGTAGTTTCAAAATTTCTAGTAGGTTGTAACATTGTGTACCCTTGGTGCATTTCCAGTATGAAATTTTATCCCGATCTGATAACTCCTTTTTGAGTAAATGGGCGTTAAAATTCAAATTTTCCAAAATTCATAGAAAGTGACAGAGAAAAATTTACAAGCTGGACCAAAAACCAAATTGTAGCTCATGTAAAGCTCTATGAGCTTACAAATTTAAAAAAATATCGCGTGGCCAGTTGTTGAGCAATATTTTTTTTAAATTTCCGAAATTTTTTCACTTCATAGCTTTTAACTTTTTGTGGACAGTAACATTGTGTCTCTATAGGGCTATTACGATAAAATATTTTTACTCTGTACATCTGTTTCTTAGCAATAAGATGCTAAAGTAAAATTTTCAAAAAACCTATTGAAGCTTTTCGAAAAAAAAAGCGTTTGTCTCAAAGTCTTCTATCGGATTCCGGTATTAAATTTATAAAATTTGGTTTCGGAAAAAAATGCTGCCAAAATACATGTCTAACTTCCGCTTCCGCTTCCGGATTTTTTTAAAGCTTATTTCCTCGATGCATTTTTGATATACTCTCACATTCCAAATCTCATCGAAATCGGACCATAAGTATGAGAGTTATGGAGCGCACATACCCACCAACCCACAGACAGACATTTAAAAAAAAATACTTTTTGGTGACCAAACATGTATTTCCGTGAAGATCTCGATCTAGAAAATTTTTAGAAATCAATACTTCCCTACACTAAAAGTATAAGAAAGTGAAAGTGAGGCAACGTTGCCTCATACAGTTCTGTTACAATAAAAGCACAAAAAAAAATAAATAAAACTGCAAATGGAGTTGCACCATTGTTTTTGTCATAACTTGCGTCATTTCTTAATATAGATTCGAGGATGCTGGGGTAAAAAAACATGACACTGAAATTTTAAAATAATATCTCTTTCAGAGTATGTGATATGATAAAAAAATATCGCTCATAATTTTGTATGGAAAAGACGTGCTGAGCAAACGTGAAAGTTGTGAACTTTGAAAAGTATCCTATCGAACCTATCATTCCTGTTGTTTTTACATGATTTTTATGGTTGTATATTTGAAAAACTTACCTGAATTGTGAATTATATATCGAGCCATTTGTGCATACTTATTACGTGGTGGAGGCTGTGGTCTAGGCTGTGGTGGAATCTGTGGTGGAGGATTGGCATTTATCAGAGTCAATCCATTTAATGGTACAATGATCGTCAATACCAATAAAGCAAATTGAGGAATCATCATTTTCTGGAAAAACCTGTTAATTAGTAACTACCTACCTCATTGATGTTGTTAAATATTTTGTCTCATTTAAGAGAGAAAACATAATTATTTAATGATAACGAGTGATAAATTTAACTGTAAAAAGCTTATGATGTCTAAACGAGGTAAAAGAGTAAATTACATAAATGTAGAACTTAGTCATCACTTAAATTGCTAATAAACTTAGATATTATACAGTCTACTCACAGCTGCTGGACACTAACACATGTAGAGCTAATAACAATTTAAAACTATTATCACAACATGCGACTAAATGAATTTGATTAACAGGTCAATAAGGCAAAGGCCATGTACATGTATTTGCACACATAAACATAAAAATATGTATATCATTTTAAGTGTAAGTCGGTAGAGTACAAGCAGCTATTGGATTGGTGTCACCCAATGTAAAGGTTCAATTAAATTGTTTTTTTAACTGTTATTATTTTATTAATTTCTTCATTACACTCTACGCCTCAGTAATACGACTCCACTGCAATCCCAGCCAGTTAATTCTATTTGTTACTCTTGTTTATTTATATCCAAAAGTTTATTTTTAATAGTACACTTCATAAAGAGAAATAAAAAATTAATTTTAAAACTTATAATTTTGAAATTTGCTAATGGAAAGTCGCCTGTGCATTAACCTGGTGCATTTATTTTATATTTTTCATGGAATTTTCGTGACGCAACAATATTTTTAGTATGCCCTATAAAAAAATGTTGTTTATTTTCAGTTTCTTCTTTGTTTTTACATAATTATACGTGGAATATAAAAGTAAATAGATGTCAGTCTGAAAATATGATTGTGTGTGATAGCTGAGGATATATTCATATTCACATTAAAACAAGAAATAATTTAGCTCAGTTTTTTATAATTTTAAATTAGTCATGGTTGATATCGTAATACTTATAGTTACCAAGTACATCTATTTGTTTCCTTGTAATATTAGATCAGGGTTAAGAGTACAGGATAAGATTAACATAATTTACATGTTGAAAAAGTTACACAAAAACAGTAATTGTGATAAGTACCTGTACATATGAACAATTGACATTGATTCAAGCACTATTTATATCACGTGATATTTTTATAATTTCAGCTTCATGTACTTTCAATACATTAAGGAAGTATTGTTTTCCCAAAAACTAAAAAAAAAATCGATTTTTTGTTCTCACAAAAACTTTTAAAAGTTGAGATTACGACACGAGCGGTAGCCAGTATCATAATTCGAACGAGTGTATTAATAACCATTATATAAGAGTTGCATATACTATTTTTTCTACGACTAGTTAATTTAAAAAAATATTCATTAAAAAAATGTATTTGAACATTATACTTAAAAAAAACAGTTTTGTGATGTTAACTGAGAAATTTCAACAACTCTTGTAACCATGGTTACCAAAAACAATGCTTTGCTGCTATTGGTCAGTTTGCGTCATTTCATAATGAAAATCTGTATCGAAATGGGTATCATTATAGTATAGGCAGCGCACACTTAATAAGTACATTAAAACATGGGAGCAGAAATAGTATATTATGCAACGAATCTATAATAATAGCCATTATATAAGAGTTGCATACACTATTTTTTGTACTAGTTAATTAAAAAAAATATTCATAAAAAAGTTTTTTATCCAAAAAACTGTTTTGCGATGTTAACTATGAACAACTCTTGTAACCATAGTTACCAAAAACAATGCTTAGCTGCTATTGGTAGGTTTAAACAATGCTTTGCTGCTATTGGTCAGTTTGGGTCATTTCAAAATGAAAATCTGTATCGAAATGGGTTGCCATACCTTCGGTATACGAAAGTATTGATTTCATAAACTTTCGAAACTTTTTTAACGGAAATACACGTTTTGGGGCTCAAGGAACTCAAAAAGTGGTTTTTAAAAACGCGTGTCTGTCTGCCTCTAAAGTCGAAAATATTGGAACAATTTGAATGAAACTTTAAATGAAGAGGTATGTTGAAAATTGTTACTCTTTTCAAAAAAATCCGAAGCCGCGGAAGCGGAAGTTAGACATGTTATTTTGGTAGCGTTTTTTTCTAAAGCTAAATTTTGGAAATCAGAGCACACGATCTGAGGGAAGAACTTAAGGCAAATCGAAAACTGCTAGGATTTTTTTAAATTTCAACTGTACGCCCATTTACTGAAAAAGTAGTTGTCTGGTCCAGATCAAATACAGCTTGTTTGAGAGCCCTTTGTGGGTAGTATACGATGTAACGAAATTAATTTCGAAAATCTGGAAACGATCGCGCTTCTCCAAAATTTTGAAAATTTTCAAAAAAATATTTTCCAAAACCTGCCTACACGAGTTTTTTAAAACTTCGTAGACTGCTAGACCCGAAGATTGACTATAATTCGTTTTTTTGCCGAATGCTATAATTTCACTGTGGCGCTTTCCATGAATTTTTAAAAATCTAAAATGGGTACCCTTTTATTTATTGAACAGGGTCCGATAAAAATTTTTTTCTTAAGCAGAATTGATCATGACTGATAGAACCAAAATATAATGTTAATTTTTGGATACTTTTATACTTGGTGGGGCTACTGTAGAAAATGTAAACTCCATTTATTTGAAATTCTCAAAACAATATTTCGCAAAAACTGGCCATACGTTTTTTTTTAACATTTCAGTCTTATAGAGCCGAAAATGGGCTACAATTTGGTTTTTTGCTGAATACTATAAATCTACTGTGCCACCTTCTATGAAGTTTTTCTTGGAATAGTGGATGTGATATTCAATTTAGTAAGCTGTAATTAATTTTATTAAAAAAATAGTAGGTACTGTACGTAAATACTTCGATTGCGGACTACGGTAGGTACATACCTAATTGACAATTGTAAAAAGTAAAAAATAAAAAAGATTAATTGGAAATGATAATTGCATAAAACTTTTGAAGCCAGACAAAATCATATTTGAAAAACGTCTGCCTATATGAGAGATGCAATAGTTTGTTTTTCAATATCAACAAAAGCTTTTCGGATTTCAGTGGAATTTTGCAAAATCGAAAAATTCGTTGAAGAACAAAACTTTAATTTTGATTACGAGGAAAGTAAAAAATAGCGAACTATTTCGCCTGAATTTTTCTATACTTCAACATTTTTTTCTTTTAATATTTTAATAAATATTTTGCATTGTAATATTCTTGTCCCGGTAATTACTACCTAAAAGACCAGAGTCTTAAATGTGTTTACAATATTTTTTTACATCTGACTATGAAGTATTTTAAATTACTACTTGACTTTTGTTTATTTTTCGTCTTTGGTATGTATGATTAATGTAGTCAACACATTATTATTAGCCTTCGAACTCACGCGACGTTGTGTACTTTAGATTATTTTGAGTTTTGTGTATTTCTTATCTTTGATATAAATAAATATATTTTATTCACAATCCTATTTTTCTCCGCGCTGATCTGATGTACTTGACACCTACTCACTGTAAATACCAATTATATGCAAATTGCTGACAACAGCAAAAGGAATAATAATAAATTATAATTGTAACATGGTTTAACGTACACAAATATAATCTGTATGTACTACCATAGGCGCAGAGTACGGGAGAGCTCAGGGGCTAGAGCCGCTCCTGAATAAAAATTTATCGCTTCCCGTTTAATAAATAAAGGTGTACCAATTTTCGATTTTCAAAAATTCATAGCGAAATTGTAACTTTCAACAAAAATTTAAATTGTAGCCAATCTTCGGTTCTAGCAGACTACAAAGTTAAAAAAAATCGCGTGTGTAGTTTTCCAAAAATAAGTTTTTGAAGATTTTCAAAATTTTGATGAAGCGCCATTGCGATCGTTTTCAGTTTTTCGAAATTAATTTTGTTTCATCGTATACTACTCACAAAGGGCTCTCAAACAAGCTGTAGTTGATCCCGATCAGACAACTACTTTTTGAGTAAATAAGCGTTAAAGTTGAAATTTTCAAAAAATTGTAGCGGTCGCCATTTTGAAGCTAGAGAGTTCGATAAAAAAGTTTTCGATTTATCTTACGTTCTTCTTTCAGATTCTGTGCTCATATTTCCAAAATTTAGTTTTGCCAAAAAAGCGCTACCAAAAACACATGTCCAACTTCCGCTTCCGGTTTCTGCTGTTTTTTTGAAAAGCTTAACCATCTACAACTTTCAATATACTTTTTCAGTGATTAAATATATGCCATGTTCTATCGCAGATTTTGAAAAAACGCAGTTTTAGGGCAATATAGCATGATTTTCATACCAATTTTCGCAAATAGAAACCACAAAAAACGCCGAGGAACTAGCAAAACAAGACCACTTTTCAAGTATCGTCATGGCGCACATTTTTTAAAAACATCCTATTTTTCTGCAAAAATAGGCCATTTTTAAAGACACATACCTAACGCAGATTTTTTTAGACCCCGAAAATCGACCTATTTTCATTAAAATTCAATCAAATTTTTAGAAAAAACACGTTATTTTCAGGCCCCAAACATTTTTCAACTTTCCAAAAATATCAAATCTTAAGTAAAATAGCCCGATTTTCAAGCCTCAAAAAAAATTTCCATTTTCAAAATCAACGCGATATCAACAAATAAAAAAATTTCTTTCCGCAGACTTGAAGATGGAGCAAAAAAAATCTTTCTAGTGAAAATAGGTATTTTGCTTAAAAATAGGTGTATTAAAAGTCTCCGCTAGAAGGTATCATCTATCTTACTACTCGAGGGGTCGCCGTGCTGACCCCTGCTTTCATAAAATTCTGTGCCAGGTATATAAGATGGAAATTTAAAAATAAAAATCGGCGCCAGCTATACAAGATGGAAATTTAAAAAATTTATCCTATAAACGGTAAATATATTGTTAATATTACAATTTACTTTCGGCTTAGACCACGTCGTCACCGTCGAACTACACCCAACATAATCAGGTAAGGACTGACCTGTAGCTTGTCTAGTTTGTATTTGCTGTAGAAGTTTGAGCAATATTTGTTCGTAGGCCCTGTCTGCCTAAACAGGGCCGTGTCCTTAGATTATTTAAACCTTGGGCGGACAAGGATTTGATCTTAATGTATTTTGTCTGTCAGGACAAGAATACTTAATCGGCTTATGCCTGTTAGTTGTTTGTAAACTCATACAAACTAACGTTTCGCAAGACATTGCAGCTTGTATTTTCAGAGTAAATAGAGCACTGAATTCAATTCGGGAAGCGGAGGTACTTAAACCCTTTTGAGCCAGTCGGGCAGAACGGCGGAGCTCTGGTTGGCTGTCACCGTTGGGCGAAGACGGATCCGGTGGAGCGTGATCGTGAGATCAATGATGCTTACGAGTCCTTAGAGGATAAACTACTGGAGTCCAAGCTTTACTGAGTCTAAAACCATCCTCCCTGTTTATGTTGTTAGGTTGTTTCTCAATTTCAATTGCTTAACGTACGATACGAGGGAAGTAATGAGATACTCTGGCGAGTACCCTAACACTGTCAAAGTCTATCTTATGCCCAGTTAAACCAATAAATTCCACCCACCGCAGATTTTGTGATGCGTCTGTGTTTGCAATCACCTTTGTGCTCTCGCAATCTTAACTCAATGCAATGACTAGTTTGTCCGATGTAGTTTGAGCCACAAGAGCAAAGGCTGTTGTAGATCTCGGCTGATTTTAAGTTTGATATTTGATCCTTTGCGAATCTGAAACCGTTTCCCAAAGTTTCATTAGTCCTAAAGACTGTATTTATGCTGTACCTTCTAAGAACATGCCCTATCTTATCAGTAATGCCTTTACTGTAAGGTAAGGTAAAAGCTAAGCCTTCCGGAGGTGCCAGTTCCTCCTCAGCCTTGGGCTGTTCCACATTGCGGATTGCTCTATGAATTTCTGTAGCTGGATAACCGTTTTGTTGTAACGACATCAAGAGATGCGTTTTCTCTTGTTGTAGGTGTTCTGCATCTGAGATTCGGACTGCTCTGGTTGTTAGAGTTTTTAGCACAGTGGCTTTCTGCATCAGGTAGTGATGCGAATTTGCATTTAAATACGTCTGTATGTGTTTTCTTTCTGTAAACTGCGTGCCCCAAGCTACCATCTGGTTTACGTGTAACATGTATCTACGTCTATGAACTTACAGGCAGTCGCTAAAACACGGAATATAAACCACAAACGATTATACATAAACTTCTATTCAGTCTGACCGTGCACGGAGTCGCGCGAAACCGGCAGCATGGTCAGGCCGTAGACGCTTTTTGTCTACACACAGAAGGCTACGGACGTAAAACACACCACGCTTATGGAAACTTATGCGCTCAAGGTCGAACACTATTTTTAGTTCTTGCAAGCAACCGTTGAGCGCTATTGCTGTATTTAGCCATCTATTGGTAGAACGCTTAAAATGAAAACCCCACTTCTAACAAAAAGAAATATTTGTAGATTTTGCAACTACTCTACCAATCTGTTGCTGATTATAGCGTTGTCACTAGAGAGACCCTTGTAATCTTCACGCTAATGGCAGTTTTTTGTTCCTTAAAATCTTAGGTAACAAAATTTGCAAGATAACAATTTCTTATTTAGCGTTTTAACGGTTAAACGTTTTTGTATTAAATTCATTCTGGTTAATTTTCAGGTGTTTTCGATTTTCATATAAATAGTTTGTGTGTAAGTATTTGACTTGTAATTTTTAAATTAAATACCTATACCTATACTGTTAATATTGCCGATATTGACAACAATAAAAAACCGGTTTTACTATTGTAAATAGTTTTAAACGTGGAAATGGGGTATTTAAAGTGCTGCGTCCCAAATTGTGAAGACGAAACCTCTACAAGACGTATTATATTTTTTATCTATGTCTACAAGACATAGATTTCCTGTGCTTGATGAAGATCTAAGTACCTACCTATCCACTTTAAATAAAATAATAGTTTATCATATTTTTTCTTGTGTTATTAATGTTGGGATGATGTAATTAAATTCTGTTCAAAAAAACGCTACCAAACATGTCTAACTCCATTTTCTGGTTTTAGATTTTTTTCAAAAGCGTAACTATCAAAATCGGTCCACTACTTTCGCCTTTAGAGGCGTGACACACTCACTCACAGACAGATATTTTTAAAACCACTTTTTTGAGTTCCTTGAGCCCCAAAATGTGTATTTCCGTTAAAATCTAGATTTCGAAAATTTTCATGAAATCAATACTTCCCGGTACCTACCAAACGTATGGGCAAGTAATAATCAATTACCAGCTCTTAGAGCAAAATTTTCAGTTTTTATTATTATTAATTTATTTACTAACTGGCTTCAGTTATACAAATAAACATAAATTTTAAAAAATATTCATTTATCAGCTCTTAGAGCAAGTTTTTCAGATGGAGTGCATTTGCATGCCTCATATGCAAAATATGTTGCTTTAATATGAACTTCAACTAAGTAAAGCTTCAACTTATCAATAAAAATTTGCAGACTCCCTGTTTAATATAGCAACATTCCTCAAGTACTTAGTTCGGTTTATTTAAGTGTTTATTAAAGAACGAACACACAATAACAACGAAAGAACATAGAAATATATATTAAATAGTAACAGTGCACTGTTTTAATAAAATTCAGGTTGAGACAGGATACTTTATTAGCACTTTCAACTAACTAACAGGAACAACTGGCAACAATTATTTTTTTTATGCCAAACAATTTAAAATCATATACAAACTGTGGTAGTTACAAAAATTTATCAGTATTAATTACATAGATGAGATCTTTAAACCTTAACAATATAACTAAACATACAATAACAATAGCTTCAATTGTCAATAAACACCATAAAAATATTTCTATGAAAAGTATTAATTTATGAACTAATATGCTATTTACAAATACTAATTGTTACTATGAAAAATAGAAAACATAGTTTTATGCATGATTCTATATACTTACATTTAAAGCACATAGTTATTTATTCTTTGGAAATTTATAGTACATACTTTCATTAAAAATTGATAACCATAAAAAATAAATACAAATCCTGTTGTTCCTTCTCCACAAAAACATAAACAGCCAAAAATTGTAAATATTAGTAACAACAATAGTTTGCTTTTTTTTAATCACCTACAATACCTTAACCTGGCTCAGAAATGTCATTTCATGATATAACAACTATTATTACGCAACAAGATGATTTGTATATTTAATTTTTCAGTACTTATATAGAACTTACTCTTTCCAACTTCCAATGCAATATTGATAATATAAAAAGCAGCACTTCACTTTTGATCAGAAGCAATATTTATTGGCAATTTTAATACAAACACCTCTATTTTTGCGTTTCTAACAGAATACATGCAAATTAAACACATCAAATACAGAAGTTAATTAATTGAGGTAAATGGAGGATGTTCTTGTTTTGCATATAATTAATGAAACATAAGAAGTACTCAATGGCTTTTTACTGTAATCATTCAACGTAACATTTTGTAAACTACATTATAAAATTAAGCAGAATAGAGTGTAAATATGTTGTATTTATATTTAAAAAAAGTATGTAATATATTCTTAATCTTCAGTACAGAAAGTGTAACGAAATAAGTTTATTTTTGTCAGATTTTAACAGATATCCACAAACGGTTAGACATGAATGAAGTTTGAAATATGAATTTTCTACAATTACAACTCAGCAATATTTGTTCTAATACAAAAACTGTAGAAGTAAGTAACATTCAATAAAGCATTTTTAGACGGAATATCGTTAATGAAAATATATACCTGCCTTTTTCTCAACTTTTTCAATTGGTTAAATACTAGAGACACAACCTAAAAAAAAATTAAATTATGACCTATATTAATCAATTTTACATAACAAATATACATCTTTAATTGGTTTGGAGATGACATACAATAATTTTGTTTTTTTATTCGTTTTAATTTAATCCTAAAAATTGGCAGTACCTATTTATTATTAAAAAACTTTAAGAGCAAATAATACAAATGAAACTACAAGTGACAGCAACAACGGCAGCCAATGAACAGATTGTTATGGCAGGTAGGTACTAATTTTTTTTTCTTTTTTTTTTGAAGAACCACAGTTCAATTTTTGCATAAATCAAAATATAAAAAACATATGCTTATAGGGCAGCATAACTGCAGCGATATGTACATAAATATTTATGATTATAAAGCCCACATGGGCTTTTATTAGCATTTGGCATTTTGTTTTTACTATTTTTAACATCTACTCAATTAAGATCATAATTTAATTCATTGTGCGTATTTCTGGTACCTAAATATTAACACTTACAATAGGTACAATAAAAAAAAGTGAGTTCAAATGGCAATAGTGATGTTCAGTTCTGTTTTAACTGGATACTGTCTACTGCTCTGTGAACTTGAATGCGGTTTACAACTTTGTTTTCAGAAGTTACAAATCATGTCCTTCTATAGGGTGTTTGCAAATTGCGTTCACAAAATTAGTTTGCTGATTCTGCACAAAAACATAAATAGAAAATTTTCCATAACTATAGTTCTGGAAATGCTTACTCAAGAAGCTACCTTGAAGAAGGCATCCAAAAGTTTTTATTTATTATCTTCGCAACTCATCAAGAGAAATTAATAAAAAATTGTATGCGGATTAATATTATAAACAAGTATTTCAACCGTAGGTATATGAAAGGTATAGAAAAGGCTGTCTCTTTTAATCTTTAGCTTCAATATTTCAGTACTAAGTAATAAATATGATGTACTAAGCAATTTTATTTTATTTAACTGCTCAAACAATAAACTAAAGATTTGCAGTAGTCCCCACACAATGTAATCTAATGGATTTAAGCCAGGTGAGCAAGGAGGCCACGCGGTAACTCCACTTCGACCTATCTATTGAGACAGGTTTCATCTAGATGGTTTTGAACAAAAACGCTGAAGGAGAGCCACATGTTTAGTCTGATTTCGTAAGGTACGTCGTCAAGCTCCTCTGGTAAAACGTTCTGTAGAAAATTACAGTTGAGAAGCTCTGTCAACCTGTTACGCAAAACATGTGTGGTAATTAGCCGATTTGCAAGAAGATCTGCTCACAATCAAGAATTTATTTTGGTGTCGTTTGATTTTAAAAATGCGTGAGTTTATTTAATTCGCCCAGGCGTGATTGTTATGAAGGTTAAAGTTAATCCCCCTCATCCGTAAAGAAGCAGAAAAAAACTATCTTCAAGGTTATTCTATACTAAACTTTGGCAGATTTTTGTTCTAGGTTGAAAAACTTCAGGTTTAAAACCCCGCAGTCTCTGCAAGTCATACGATACAGATAAAACAGCTTTCATACAGTGAAAGAAGAAATTTTCTCTTTTCTTTTTCGTAAAATCATCTTCCAGAACTGAATTATTGGAAAAGCTAAATATTAAACAAGCAAGAAAAAGCCACCGCACCTCCAATTTTGTACACCTACGTTAGGTAAAATATATCTAACTTACAGAGTCATTCAATAAAAACTTTCTAACAGTCTCTTCGGGAGGTTGCGGCTTTTCGAAACTATAATTATAGGAACTTTCTTTTGTTATTTTTCCTGTAGAATCAGTGCACACATTTTTCAACACCAAATTGCAAACATCCAGTATAACGGCTATATCAATACTGTCCCTACTGATTGGTTGTTACTAGTGATGGGACTGATGGGAAACTATCCAAATGATAGTATCGCAATGATTTTTATTTTATAACAGCGCAAACAGTTTTGCTCGGTAACATAACAATGAGATAAATAGACTGTTGATCCGTTATCTGAGTGATTTTCCGATCGTCGCCGAGGTACGATGTTTCCAATTACTTGTGATTATGTGTTACAAATTCTCTTGCACACGTTGTAAACCTTGTATTGGTCTCTTTCTTTTACTCAACCGCAGATACAATAAAAAATAAATATAAAATAGCATTTGGGCATAGATTTGGGTTGTAAATTAATTTTGGATAAATTTTAATCGCTACAGAGAATATAATAACCAAAAAATAAAATAACTAAAATAGCATTCTATTCATTTCCGCAATGCTATCTCAAACATTTCAAATATTGACAAACTAACAGCGCTGTAGTCACATGAAATTGGGTAGTGGGCGCTCCCAGGGATTTCCGCTGATCTAATATCAAATGAATATTCCGATTATGGGAGTCAACCAAATAGTAACATTCCGATTTTTCCCATCAGTAGCTGTTACACTGCGATTCAAATTTACATTACAATGCATTTTTCAATTCAACTGGTATGAATTTTAATTGCTCTAAATATGTTGCATTATGAGTGTTACAGAATAAACGGATGTACCGAATTTGGCAAAAAATGAGTTTTTGAAAACAATAGGCAGATGAAAAATTTCATCAAAAGTAGATCCAAATCAGAACCTAGCTAAGATGATTCGCCACAAAACATTATAGACAGGAGAGGTGAATTAAAACCGAAATAAACAGACTTGTTAAAGAATTAAATTGGTTTCAAATTAAGATTAAAAAACCACTGCAATATGCTCAATTTTGAAAGATTATTGGATATTTTAATCAAATTCACGAAAGGGTAGACAACATCTGACATTGCACATAATTATGAAGCCATAGTCATAAATATCCAAACCTACATTTCTGTACATTTTTTCCCTTAAAATATATAATATTCACATCAAAGTATGTTACCAACAACTACTCTGTAGTTTAAAGACAACACTGTCTAACACAAGCGACGTAGTGATCAATTTTTTTTCTTATTCTATTAACACAAAATTATTTCACAAATTAGTACACAGACTGTAACAACATATACACTACTTCGCAAAATAACCTTAAGTAGATCACATGGCACGATAAGGTCCTTGCATTTTCAAATACTGTATAACAAGTGAGGGACCTCCAGCAACTATTTCAGCTGGTATTTGCGAAAGAGGGCAATTTTCGATGCTCATTATTTGTAAATTAGAACAAAGAGCTAACTCAAAAGGTAAATTATGCAACGACGGATTATCATTGATATATAATGACTCTAGATTTTCAAGAGTACCTATTTCCTCTGGCAAATAAGCTAAATTGTTCTCGCCAATGCCTAGGAAAACTAAATTAGAAAGATGACCTATTGCTCGTGGAAGAGAAGTTAACTGATTTGACTGAACAATCAACCGCTGAAGATCTCTTAAAAATCCAATCTCGTTTGGCAGCTGTTCTATACGGTTTTCCTCCAAATCTAAAACTCTGAGTTTTCTTAAATTTCCAATAGTAGGTGGAAGTCGCCTTAATAAGTTGTTCGATAATACTAATACTTCCAGTGTTTGAAGACACTGAACATCGTCAGGAAGCTTACTGAGCTGATTAGTTCCTAAATTAAGTTCTACCATATTTACCCATGTACCAACATCCAGAGGTAGAGAAGTGAGCTGATTTTCTTTCATATTTAATTTAGTCAAGTGTTTCGCTCGAGAAAAAATTCCATAAGGTATTTTGTCAATCTGATTGTGCTCCAAATTAATAGAATCTACGTTAATAAATTGAGATGGGCCACCGGATGGATAAGCAGTGAAATTATTACGAGATAACGTGATACTAGTCAACTCACTAAAGCTAGACAGCAAACCTTCGGGAAGCTGAAAAATGGCATTTCCTTCTACATTAAATTCATCCATATGTTTACAGCTACTAAGTGTAGCAGGAATAGATGAAAGACGATTGTAACGTAATCCAAGTCGAGTCAATTGCTGTAATTGTCCAATGCTATCTGGAATGTCCAAGAGTTCATTGTGCTGCAGGTCAAGTGTGGACAAATTAATGCACTGGCCAATTTCCTCGGGAAGATGCTCTAAATGATTGTGGGAAACATCAAATGTAATTAAATTCACTAACTTCCCTATTCCTTCTGGTAATTCCTTAATTTTATTTTCTCTTAAGCTGAGCATCGTTAGAGCTGTTAAATGACATATTTCATTTCCTACATATTTAATACGGTTAAATCTTAAAAACAGAGTCGTTAAAGATGTCAATTTATATACAACATCCGGTATATCATTGAGTTTATTATGACGTAAGTCTAGTACTTTTAAAGACTTTAAACTTATTAAAGAATCTGGTAAACCAGTTAATGAATTTTCGCTTAATGCCAGAGTTTGTAGGCTAGTTAAGCAACCAATTTCGGCTGGTAATGATACCAGCTTATTTCCGTACAAATAAAATTCCAATAAATGATTTAAATCTCTTAGGGTTGGTGGTAGCTGCGTAATGTTGGATTTGCTTAAATCCAATCGTTTTAAGCCCTCTTCTCTACAACGAATGAATTCCTTGGTTACATCAAGATCTGCTTGAATAGGTTTGTTCTTTTTAATAGTTGGCTTGGGTTTGTTTGACTCGGGATGTTTAACAGTTACCATCTTTGGCCTTGCAGCTTCTCCACCGCTTAAAGAACTGGTGGAGAATTTTTTTTGCTTTACTACCTCTTGAATGGTACCTGCCCCAGATGCTTCTGCTTCCAACATATCTGATTCCAGTAAATAAAAAGTCGCAGGAACTGAATTACTCATATTTCTTAAGGTGTCTCTTATTACCTCAGTTTTTATAGTACATCCTGTTTATTATTTGGCTTTTTACAGACGTTTTTATAATAACAATTCTACCACAATTTAAACAACACTTGTATGAGCTCACTGAGTCACATTTCGAGCAACACTAACAACTACGCCCCGCTCAAGTATTTCAATAAACTGCTGTAAACAACAAATTACCTTAAATTAATACATTTATACAGCCGTTAAATACGTACATGCGCTTCAAGGCCATGCAAATCTAAACTGACAGGTGCATCAGCCCAACTATCGCGTATATTGCGCCGCGGTGGAATACTGAGAACTATAACTGGGAATGATCAAATAAAAAACATTAAACCAGTTTTGATACAGAATTCTATAAAATAGTTATATGTATAACAGCGATTTCTTTTTTACATTACTACTGCTTTTTTTTCTAAGATCTTTTGTTTTCTCTAGCAATTTTGCTTTAGCATTATCACAATAGATGTCGCTGTAATACAAACAAATGCAATTTCTTAGTAAAAGCTATTTTTAAGTTCAAAAAGGATATTCAAATATTCAAAACAACGCGTCAAATAGCACAGCGATTGCAAAGCCTCTTGTACATCGTTATTGTTACAATTTGAGAAACTTCAAATCGCGTAGGTACTTTAGTATATCTCACAAACGTAGAAAGTTTGTGGTATATCTACTGGCTTTAGATAAATGCACAATAACTGGGATAATAAACAGAAAATTTCTTTTTATTACTGTTGGTCTACAGTGACTTGATTTAAAAAAATTACTTTATTAAGAAATTTCCTTATTATAATCAAGTCACTGTAGACAAATGAAACAAATGCAAAGCTAGTAGATATAACACATGCAAACAAAAAATGTACAGTGACCTGATAACTGATGTATTTAATTTATCTATGTAACTGTAAAAATAAAATTCCGTATTTGGGCCAAAATGTATTTTCTTATTTAATTTTTGGTTTATTTTTGTCATTACACCTCAATAGTCGATTTAGTTTTAAAAATAATTACATCACCTAAACATTGTTAGTGTAAAAAATTTAGACATGTTTATTTTTTATACCAATTAGCTACAATATTATTTGAAAAACAACAATCGAGCTAGATTTAGATTCTATTACCTATAGATAGAACAAAAAGTGACAGTCCCTTCGCGCAAGAAACTCTCAAGGGTTCCCTTCAAAAGTATTATAGTTATTTTTAGTTACTCTTATCAGCTTCATTTCTATTTTTACATTAGTAGCCTAGTAGGTATTTCTAAATTAACAGACATAAAATGAATCAATCTTGGTTGAATTAGAACTTACTATATAGTTGTTAACTGTAACTTCTCCTTCCGATTTTTACACATTATGTACATATACTTATAAAAGTATATAAATGTTATTTTGTTTATTTCACATAATTAATGTACACATGTTTATAAATTATTAAATTATAAACAATAAAAATAAAAATATTATAAAAAACACGTTCTTTGAGAGTTTTTTGGACTCACACTCAGTCGCTAACTATAGTATATATTGAGTCAATAGCGAAATTTGAGTTTTTCAGATACTTTAAACAACATTTGTAATTTTTCTTCTCAATTATTATTTAAACTATCTCTTGTTTTTTGTAATTTATCATGAACTGATTTTTAGCACTTAATCCAACACTTAAATTTAAGTATGAACGTTTTTCCAAATCCGAATAACTCCAAAACTATTGGTTGAATTGAAAAATCGTACAGGAACTTTTGGTGCAGTATTTTTTGTAGAATACCACCCCACAGTCCGTGTTCGTATTTCAGAAGACCCTGCATGTAGCACTGTTTTTATTTCTAAAATTATCTGTTTCTGTTGCCACAGTCGAGAAGTCATTCGGCAAACTTAGGATTATAAAGATTACCTTATGCCGCCAAATATACAAAAAATAAATATTGTCGCAGAGAAGAAAGCGCGAAAACGAAAATTTTAAGATTTTTTTCTTATTTTTCGTTTTAGAACAGTATTTCATGTTACTAACCTGCTCGTATTTTTTGTGCTTTTACATGGTTTAGAATACCTATGTTAATTTTATATTTGTTTTTGTTGAGTAAATTTTTTTAATATAAACATATTTTTATTGTGGTCTGGGGGCCTATTTTGGTCTTCTTCATAAGGCCCAAGGACTCCATGCTACGACCCTGATAAGTACCTATTTTATAAATAAT
This sequence comes from Ctenicera cuprea, assembly GCA_958336395.1. Taxonomy (NCBI): domain Eukaryota; kingdom Metazoa; phylum Arthropoda; class Insecta; order Coleoptera; family Elateridae; genus Ctenicera; species Ctenicera cuprea. Next base: position 27,093,113 of record OY284490.1, read on the forward strand.
AAAAATATTAGAAGTTGTAGACAGTAATCTTATTTTTTTATTTATAATTCTAACCATACCTATTTGGCTATTTATTTTTATATTTTTATTTGCGAAATTTGTGGTATTTTCGGGACAGGTACCATTTGACTAACTTTAAACATTGTCTTGTATGTGCTGCCATCTGTTTTGACATGCCGTATCAATTCGACTTGACCGACCATGCGTTCGATAATACAGAATGCAAAAAAGAATGACACATACGCACGATGGTAGTGTGTTCGTACATTTGCTAGTTGCGGGGAGTGGTAGTTTAGTGCAGTGTTGATGGACGTTAAAGAATGTTTTTGGCATTAAACTATTAAAATAAGTGATGCTGTGCTTGTTATAATAATTATGTGCTGTGATTTTCAAACTTAAATAACAATGTCAACAATGTTCCGTTGTATCCCAATTTTCAAGGGTTGCAACAGACAAGTGGAGTATGTTGATAAAAGACACTGTTCACTACCTACAGTTCCAGAGGATATTTTACGTTATTCGCGAAGTTTAGAAGAACTTTTACTGGATGCTAATCATATACGGGATCTTCCAAAAGTATGTTCCAACGTTTATTTGATCAGGAAAAATGTTTATTTTATTTTAATTTTAGAATTTCTTCCGTCTACACCGTCTCAGAAAACTGGGATTGAGCGATAATGAAATAAACAGGCTACCCCCAGACATCCAAAACTTTGAAAACCTGGTGGAACTTGATGTGTCAAGAAATGGTAAGGTTTATTTTCTGTAGCACCTACCTAGGAGTAAACTGTTTTAATTACTTATCAAACGCTCCTACCCTACCCGAAAGCCAAATGCAGGTAGATAATCAAAGTAGTTTTACTTGTTGCTATTGCAAATAAAACAAACAAATTAACACTGTTAAATAATATCAAAGTGTAGATGTGAAAGGCATAGTCATAGTAGGGCAACTGGGTGGTCAGAAATGTAACTGTACATCTAAAAATTTACATAATTTGTGTTTATTTGTAGGTACTTGTTTGATGGCACAGAATTCTTTTAGGATTGCCTACAAATATCATCTACATAGAGCACAGTGGGTTTTTAACAAACGAAAATATGTTACATTTTGAACGAACTTTGTAATATATGGAAATAGTCCTCAGTTGTGTAACCATTTAAAATCTGCAAATAAAATCAATGAAATTTTCAAATATAAAACAAAGGCAACAATTTATATCTTAAGCAGGTACCTGTAACCTGGCCCCCACCCTTGCCTTTTAGACACTTTTTACAGTTTAGGAAGGCTTAAGAAAGATCTGAATCTGTTGGTTTCAGGTGTCTAAACAGGTTAAGTAGGGAGGGTTTTATAGTATGCTACTTTACTTTGCCTTATTTTTGCATTCCATGCTGCCAGCCTACCACTGCTAGTAACTATTATATAGGATGTCCTAGATTTCACACCAAGACATTATATTTTCAAAATTTTATGTATTTGCAAATATTGTAATATTCTTCAGTTATATGCTTTTGCAATTTATTGTATGTATGTTTAATTGTTTAATTAACCTTTGTATACAGAGGATATTTTTTTTTGTACTACAAGGTTTATTGTTTTTTAGGTTATATACGTATGATTGAAAGTACATAATATTATTTAATTTAAGATTGACTAAAATCGAGGACTATAATTTAAAAATGGGTAATATTTTGTTTCATTGTGGCTTATTCTTACAAATCTAGTACAGCGCTATCAAAAATTAACCGAAACTACATATGTTATGAAAGAGACATTGTATGGCTTTAATTGATACAATTGCCTGGTTAATGTTTTATAATATGAAAAAGAAAGTTGGTCTAAAAAATAATGGGGAACAATTTTAAAAATGTTTGTAATTTTTGTTATCTTTTATCTTGTTAATTTTATTAATCTTATTTAATAACTTTAACAAGATTCATTTTTAAATCTGACAGTTTGTTATTTCTTATATTGATATACATCTATCAATTCATGCCATAATTTTTGATCCCTTGTATTATTCAGCTACAATATCAGTTTTTTGCGGTTTTTCGTGACACTGCTATAGCAAGTAGACAAACAACAATTTTTTTTACATGTTACATGTAATATTTTCCCTCTGGTTTTGCTTATATCACAAATAATTCTATTTAGCCAATCAGAGTGGTCGATTTCGCGTAAATAACCAATCAAATCAAATTGTAGGTGAAAAATCACTAGTGGTGCTAAATGTATGAATAAAGCATGAAAAATCCGACTATTTACAAGGACAACAAATTAAAATAGCAGCTGCGCTGTAACATGCGAGAAATAGCGATCGTTTCCGGCAAGATTAGCTGTAATTAAAAATATTAAAAAACATAAGAAATATAACATGTGGTTGCAATTTTCCTATAATAAACTGGGATTGCTAGATTACTCGTGCTAGCTAATCTAAGACAATTTCACTTGGGCTTGTGAAATTGTAGACTATATTTAGCACTCGTTAATAATCAACCCAATTAGCCAAGTTTACGGGAAAATTGAGATCACTAGTTATATTACTTGTGACACTCTACATTAATTATTTTTTTAATGCTAAGCATTTTTTTTCCATTTTTTTGGCTTTTCATCTCTGTGCTTTAATCCCAAGCAATCTCTTTCGAAAAAATCCAAAAGACAATTTTGACTGGGCGGGTATTATATTATCTAGGCTAGCTAACAGTGGCCCGCAGTCGAAGAGAGAAATAGTTGTTGCGTGATGCAATCTTTTCTATTAAATCATACAATTCATAATACATTTTCAGTGAGAACATTCTAAGACTTTTTAATTAGCACGTGCGTGCTCAGCACACATTTCTTTTTTTATATTACAATCGGGTAAACCAAGTTTCTAATTGAGGATAATCTATTCTTTTTGTGTCGTAGTATATAATCTTTTTCTTATCCTTGTACGAATACTGAACGTCCATTTGCATTTACTCAAAAAGTAGTTGTCTGATTGAGATCAGCTACCACTTGTTTGAGAGCTCTTCTTAGGTAGTATACGATGAATTAAAATTAAATCTGAAAAGCCGAAAACGATCGCAATGGCGCCGCTTCAAAATTTTGAAAATTTTCAAAAAAAAAATTCAAAAACGATTTTTTTTAACGTTTTGAGCCGACATGTCGGCGACAGAGCTCTAGTTAAAAAATATATTTTTCATCATTTGCATATGTTTGATAACTTCCCAAATACAGCTAATATAGCCAGTTTTGTCCTAAACTTGAAAGCTTAGTCAATACTGATTTTGCTTTTATATTTATTTAATTTAATTGCTTGCAGTTTGAAAATGGTAGTTTATAATTGCCACTGTAATTAAACACACAGACCAGTTTAATCCCAATCAGTTACTGTCCATTCTGCTCTTAGATAACATGTTTGAAATTTCAAGCAGGTTTTTGTCGTATTTTGATGACGATTTTATACATTGCTGACGCATCCGTTTCTCATTATGACGTTACGTTATGGGTATAGTCATCGTAGTGGAATGCAGGTGTATACCTATATCACATTGTGGGTATTACTCATAGATATCTTATCAATAAAAAATCTATTCAGAGGTATCACTAATCAATATTTAGATATAATTTTTTATTTACTACTTTTTTTAGCAAGCTATCAAAAAATTCAGTAAACTATGCGCGTTTAGACTAGACGTTTACAAGGAGATTTACTAAAGAGTGTTATTACTCTGAATTTGGTTCTGGTCTAGTCGTGATAAACCTACCAATTTATTGCGTTGCTGTGAAGAGACACCAGTTTGGTGTACCTACACCTAGTATTCTTCCAGTATTTTTTTTGTAAACCCCGTTGTTGATGTTTAATAGTTTTATATTAATACGTAGCAACATGGACTAACTAGTCAATTATATTATTTGTTAGCTTATGTTACTATAAAAATTAAAAAGCTGTCGGGCAACCGCCACGGGACCTTCCTCGCATCTATTGAAATTTTTGAGAATTTTTAATATATTTCGAAAATTTTGACGAATTTTATGGAAATTTGCAGAACTTCTAAAATTCTTCAAATATATTTTATACCATGTTTGACAATATTTGTTATACATTTTTGTAAAATTTTGAAAACCATGCATTTTTAGTAAATTTTGCACATTTTTGAAATAACTAAAATACAAAAAAATTTTTTTGTAACTTGAAAATTTATACAATTTTGAAAAATTTAAGAAATTTTGAGAATTATTAAAATTTTTGAAAAAGTTTAAAAGTTTGGAAACAAAATATTTTGTAAATTTTTGAACTTGATGTAATTGAAAATTTTTGAGTATTTTGAATATTTTGACTACATATTTTGAAAATATTGAAACTTTGGAAATTTTGAAAATTATTAAAAACTTAAAATTTTGAAAATTTTTAGTTGAAAATTTTAAGAAATTTTGCAAAAGATCTAATAATTTTTGAAACTTTAGGAAATGTTAAAAATAAATTTAGTTTAACAGTATATTTTCATAATTTGATGATATCGTTTTTTGGCGATTTTCCAATTAAACTGTTCAGCTAAACGACTAAAATAAAACATCTCAGAGATGCTTTCTCAATGGATGATTGTTTCTATTGTCATTTAACATGTTTATTCCGATTTTGAAGCCAAAATTCGTACATTTTTGAAATATCGAAAAATCTTGGGGGAGGGGGGGAGATCGGGCGTGTGCAAATGGGCCATTCGACATGTGTATTATACGAATCTAAGGTTCTTTTCCGAGCGCATCTATTTTGAAGTAGAGCACCCTTCCTCCTCCCTCCCATTTCATAATGCAGTCGCCCGGTTTAATGATATTTTATGTTTTCTAGTTGCAACCAATGTTTATTCATTGAAATGTCAAAATCGATTTCATTTTTGGCGATTACGCAATTGAATCTGTTCAGGTAAACGACCAAAAGCAAACCTCTCAGTGGTGTTTTCTCAATGAAAAATTGTTTCTATTGTCATTTAACATACTCATACCGATTTTGAAGGCGAAATTTGTAAGTGTTTGAAAAACACAAAAAATCAATGGCAGGGGCAGTGGGGGTATAGGGAGATCGCGTTTGCGCAGATCGGCTATTCGACATGCGTAGAATACGAATTTAAGGTTCTTTTTAGAGTGCGTCTATTTTGAAATAGAGTACTTCTCCACTCACCCCATTTTTTTGGCAGACCAACCTCATTTTTTTGCGATGTCATCCTATTGCAGTTACCAATCTTTGAGCCAAATTTGTTTTTTCTGCGTTAAGGCGTCTGGACTATAAAGTGGATACAGACACACAAACACACACACAGACACCATTAAATTTGGTGTGCTTTAATGGGAAATTAAATACTATTTTTTAGCCAATATTTAAATTTTGTATCATTTAAAATGGCGCCATTTTGAATTTTTTTTAATGGAAAGGGGGATCGAGTGACACCATATTTGAAAGGTCTTTTAGTTCTGCGTCTGATACTAGAGTTTCAAAGAAACATATTCAGCCGTAACAAAATGGCGGATTTTAAACCAATGGACTGACTCAATTCAAAATTGTTGTGATTTTTTTATCCAGTAGTCCACTTTTTCATTTGCAGGACAAAATTTTCCCAGAAATATCTCAGGTGGCTGGAAATAATATTAAAAAGGTTATGTTTCAACAAGACGGTGCGCCGCCGCATTATTATAGGCCTGTTTCTGACTTTCTCAACGAACATTTTCTTGGAAGATGGATTGGTAGGCGGGGGCCTGTAGAATAACCGGCTCGCTCCCAAGATTTAACTCCTTTAGATTTTTTTCTATGGCAATATCTGAAATCGAAAGTGTATAGAACCCGTCTAGAAACAATTGAAGAACTGGAGCAACGCATTACAGAAGTTTGCAGAAATATCACTCCAGAAACTTATGAAAATGTAAGGCAGGAATTTCATAACCGACTTTTTATATGCCAAGAAGTGAATGGACTTCTTTATCTTCAAACATAGTCATTCTGTCATGGCTGAATATTTTTCTTTGAAACTCTATGATCAGACGCAGAACTAAAAGACCTTTCAAATGAGGTGTCACTCGACCCCCCTTTCCATTAAAAAAATTCATAATGGCGCCCACCCGCCATTTTGAATGATACAAAATTTAATAATGGGCTAAAAAATAGTACCTATTTAATTTCTCATTACAGCACACCAAATTTTGTGGTAAAATATCAAGTCGTTCAAATGTTAGTTAGGGGGGTTTACTTTATAGACACAATGTATAACATAAGGAGGATGCATAAACCGCTTGTTGCTATGATATGCAGGTCTCAATTTTGCAGTACATGTGACAGACAGATCCGAGACAAGGAACCTATAAAAAGCACTCGTTCGTCAATCGTCAATATTTTATTTAAATATCGATAAAAATCATATATATTAGGTTATGTCAGTTGATTTCTTGATGGTGTCGGATCTATCAGGACAGAACGCGTTTTAGTTTTAACAATTGTTAAAAATTATTAATTCTTGTAATTTCAATCAATTTCGTTGACAGATTGTGAACATCTGAACAAAAAACAATATTAGAGCGAATCAACACATCCTTGAAATAGTACATTCAGTATTTTCCTTGTCTCGGTGCTCTCTCTCTAAAACACTACAGAATAAGACCATAGGGTTCGTGCATTGCATACTCTTTAAGTATACAGGGAGTTTTTTTTTTGTATACATACCAGCTATGTATACTTTTATAAAAAAACATGTCAATGCATTGTTTTACTGCAATCTGTAGGCAACCAACTATGCACTACATTTCAAAGCTTTAATGTTTGAAAAGAATAGTTTTTTATGAAAATATACATAGCTGATACGTATACATAAAAAAAAACTCACTGTCTACTATGCACTGTGATTAACACCTAATTTACTGCATTTAAGCTGAAACTACTTCGAAAGTAAAAACTATGCCGGATAATCCGGCTATCCGGCTGAGCAGCCGGATACCATATATCCGTTATCCGGCATTTTGGAAAAATACTGCTCGCTGCATCCCTAGTTTGAATTGGCGTATATTTATATAATAACACCGACTTAATTAAAACTTGGAAAAGCACCGAGAGTTCCTAATTAATTTTAAACCATTCTATGTACATTTATCGAGAAAACTTACGATAACGTGATCATAACTTTTAACCAAGTATATTGGAAAGTTGCTTATTTTATAACTTTGCTCATTACGCACTATTCAAAGTTAACGGATTTCGTGTCTCTTAGGGCGAAGGAAATTCGTAGCGGTATTTGTTGAGGGTTGAAATCGGGAATAAAACAGAAATGCCATATCTCATACAATACAAAACATAATAATTAAACTGAGTGTTAGCTAAAAGCGACTATATTGGCGAAGTGCGTTGTATTATTATAGGTTGGCTTATGCATTAAAGTTAACGGAAAGCTGAAGAAAAGCTAAGTTCCTAAAGAAAGTAATTTTGAACTTAAGTGATAGCTATACCAGAAACTTATTGAAATTGCTGGTTAAAGTAGTTTAATCTAAAGAAAATGGACGGACTACGAAAGCCCATTGATTAGTATCGCTAAATTACACAAAAAATTGACCTTTCCTCAAGTCAAAAATGAGTGAAACACTTCGCCTTAACTTTCCTATACTTTATAGAAATTGTTATCATATTTTCCGCAGTATTTTTGCATTACTCTTGCAGGTTCAAGCGGTACTATAAGATCATAAAGTTAAATGAGATCGACTTACATTAACATAACATTCTATCCCTAGCTATTTAGATGAAGTTTGATTTATTTTTTTGATATTATTTTTGTTTTGTAACTGCTTTACAAGCGATATGAATTAGTCACCTGATACGGGGTGCCGTACTCTGCTATGATTCAATTATGCGCTAAAAACGTAAACGGCAAGGACCGCGTTAGAACTGTAGTTAAAAACCAAATTTCTAAGTTTTTTGTGAGAAAAGAGAACTCGTTTTTTTTTCTTCTTATTTTCGGTAAAAGTTTTTGGTATTAAAGACAATCAGAAACTAAACGACAAAAGAAGCGAAGAATTGGATTAAACTGGAAAAATTAAATCTCTTAAATATTGCTGTACCAAAAATTTAAATTGTAAATCTTATTCTACCGTCACTGATGAGCAATTTAGCTTAAACAGAAACGTTGTAATGTTTAAAATTTGGGGTTAGGACACCAACCAAATTACAGCTCAACTCAGCTTCATGAACCTAAAAAACTTGCACAAAAATCGTGTGGTAATTTTTTTGCGACGTTTCGAAATTTCCAATTTTGAAAATATTTTTGCTTCGCGGTTTTACTGCTTTGAAAAATTCTCCTACATACTAACATTTTGTTCTTCTAGAGCTACTACAATACCAAATTTTATCCCGATCTGTGAACTCGTTTTTGAGTAACGAGGGGTATAAAGAAAAATGTAAAAAAAAGTTGTAGCAGCCGTCATTTTGAAACTAGAACCTTTGCGAAAATAGCCTTAGATTTGCCGTAGGATGTTCTATCAAATTCGTTCAAATTAAAAAAATTGGTTTCCGGCACAAATGCTAAAAAATGAGCAAAGCACTTCACCTGGACTTTCCTATTATGCTTTCAAGAGAATTTCAGTTCATTGTTAATGTCTTACCCACTTACAATGACAAAGTAAAATCGTTTGTAAGATTTTGCATAATATGCTATATACGGCGTTTACTACAAGCGAACGGAAGTAACATTCTCCCCGTACACCGCCACCGGAGAGAAACACTACTCCGCACACATATTACCGTTCCTTACACACCTACAATAGTCATAACTTATAACTACTGCTGGTCTGCTTTTGACTCACACCTATGCATCACGTGCCATTTGCTGCGCCTGTGGCGCTACCATTATCACTAAAAACATTCCACAATGTACACAATAAAAGAGTGTAAATATTGAGGTTATTTTTATTGTGTATACGCTACTGTTTATGCTCTCTGAGAAGTAATTAGAGATAATCGCAGCGTCACAGACGCAACAAAGTGCACATGGTGCATAGGTGTGAACCAATAACAGACCAGTATTAGTTAAATTGCCGTACGTATGTATCGGGTATGTAAGGAATGGTAATATGCACCCCATTTTAACTGCTAATACGCCAAGCATACAGCGTCAACTCACTTTAACGTATGCGTTGCCTTGGGGCATGTCTTCTTGTATTTAAAAACCGAAATTAATTTTTTTACTTTAAGTTTCTCTATGAAAACAATTTGGTGAGAGAGGTGAAATTAACCCTCCTAAATATTACCACACCTATAAATTAAGTTATGAATCTTATTCTACTAGCATTCGTGTGCACTTTAGCATAAACAAAATTTTTATTATTTCCGGTTATTAAACAAAAAAATGAGCGAAACACTTCGCCTGGACTTTCCTATACTTATAAAATAACATTGTTTTATATTTCCAACACTTTCGATATGCACCTGTCTAGACACGACTAGTTAAAGTAAATAGTTCTTATAAGTTGTAACATCTTGAAGCGGTTGAAGAAAGACCGACCGCTGCGCGCGCTGCAAGCATAAGGTTGGGTAAAATATTCGGACTGAATCTACGGAAGCGTGGAAATTGATATTTGAAAATATATTAATAACTCGAGAAGTATTATTTTTAGCAAGAAATTACTCTTATTAATTTGTATTTAGAATTACAAAACCTTTCTGATTTTAAAACCAAAATGCCACGTTTCCATTTAAAAAAAAGTTTATTTTTTACCCTGGCCACCATATTAAAATTGGAAACTCAAGTTTTTTTCTTAAATACAATCGAGAAGAATTTGCCCTACAACTTTGCTCTTGGGTTTGCGAGTCTATCTATTAAGATAAAAAAGTTAGCTTACACTGAACATTAAACGACTAGTGCACAAGAATACAACTGCTGTAGAAAGTATGTGAAATTCTTCTAAGGACAAAAAGATTATTAAGGGGCAAAAAATTCGATTTTTTGATTTTTTGTAAAAAGATTCTCCTAGAGCAAACAAAACAAAAAACCAGATTTTTAATTTTTTATTGAAAAAATTTGGGGGGAGGGGAAACAGTAGCCCCCCTAAATATGAAATTATCGAAAAAATATTATGATATTCGGATTTTGCTGTCAATGATGAGCTATTTTGCTTTAACAGAAACATTTTATTGCCCCCCGTTAAATAAATAAAAAGGTACCAATTTTCAATTTTCAAAAATTCACAGAGTGCGTCACAGTGAAATTATAGCAATGAGCAAAAAACAAAATTGTAGCAGATGCCTATCTCTATCAGCTTAAAAAGTTTAAACAAAAACGTGTTTGCAGTTTTTGAGAAATTTTTTTTTGAAAAATTCCAAAATTTTGGAGTGATGTCATTGCGATCGTTTTTATATTTTCAAAATTAATGATATTTCATGGTATAGTACCCTTGAAGGGCTACCAAACAAGATGTAGTTGATTCCAATCAGATAACTGGTTTTTGAGTAAATGGGCGTTAAAGTCGAAATTTTCAAAAATTCGTAGCGGCCGCCATGTTGAAGCTAGAGAGTTCGGTAAAAAATCGTTTGATTTGTCCTAAGGCCTTCTTTAATCTCCACTATTAAAATTTCCAAAATTCCGTTTCTGAAAAAAATGCTACCAAAAAAATATGTCTAACTTCCGCTTCCGGTTTCGGATTCTTTTAAAAAGCTTATTTTGTCGATGAATTTTTGATATACCTCCTCATTCCAAAGCACATCGAAATCGGTCCAGCCGTTCCGGAGATATGAGCGTTACCCACCCACAGACACACACACAGACACACACACCCACCCACAGACAGACATTTTTTAAAAACCACTTTTTTAGGATCCTGGAAGCCCAAAACATGTATTTCCGTCAAAATCTCGATTTTGAAAATTTGCATGAAATCAATACTTCCCTATACTGGAAGTATAGGAAAGTAAAAAGATTCATGAATTTGCGATTTTCAAAAATTCACAGAAGGCGTCACAGACAAACTAGCGAACTGGAACACGAAGTAAATTATAGCTCATCTCTAGCTCTATTAGGCTATATTATTAAAAAAGATATCGTGTGGCCAGTTTATGAGCAATATGTTTTTGAAAAAGTCAAAATTTTGATAGTTTTTTTCATTTCTCAGTTTTAGTAACTTCTAATTTTCGTGGCTTGTATCATTGTGTACCCCTAGGGCATTTCCAATATCAAAGTTCATCCCGATCTTATAACTCGTTTTTGAGTAAAGAGGCGTCGAAACCAAAATATTCAATAATTTATAGAAGGCGTGCGTTGCAGAGAGATTAGCGGGCTGGGACAGGAACTAAATTGTAGCTGTACCGGCTGGATCGTGTCGCCATTTTTTATTTTTATAGTTTTTATTTTTTCGAAAATTTTTGTGCACTGTAACGTTGTGTCTCTATAAGGCTATCACGATAGAAAATTTGATCTCGAATTGGCAACTCGTTTTTGGCTAATAAGGCGCTAACAAAGTAAACATTTTGAAATAATCGGGGCGGGCATCATTTTGAAGCTAGAAAGTTCGCAAAAAAACCTTGGATTTGCTCTGAGGTCTTTCTACCAGATTCCGTTCACAGATTTAGAAAATTCAGTTTAAAAAAAAAATTACTACCAATACCAAAAAACATCTATAACTTCAGAAAGAAGAGATTTGGTTTCAATTATGGCTAGAATAGACCACTACATGTTTCGTTCTTATTTGAACTCATCAGGTGGACATAATTCTAACCATAATTGAAACCAAAAGCAAACAAGCAGATATATGCCAGAAAGTATAACATTAAAGGGGAATTACACTAGTAACGCCCTCTATGATGTGCGGCGAGGAAAAGTTGCAAAGCAACAAACCGGCAAAGTTGCGATCGGAACCTGCTAAGCAGGTATCTGCGATCGCACCGGCCTCTAAGCACAAAACACAGAAACGCCCGTGTGGCAAGAAATAAGAAAGAAGAGATTTGGTCTATTCTAACCATAATTGAAACCAAAAGCAAACAAGCAGATAGATATATACCAGAAAGTATAACATTAAAGGGGAATTACACTAGTAACGCCCTCTATGATGTGCGGCGAGGAAAAGTTGCAAAGCAACAAACCGGCAAAGTTGCGATCGGAACCTGCTAAGCAGGTATCTGCGATCGCACCGGCCTCTAAGCACAAAACACAGAAACGCCCGTGTGGCAAGAAATAAGAAAGAAGAGATTTGGTCTATTCTAACCATAATTGAAACCAAAAGCAAACAAGCAGATAGATATATACCAGAAAGTATAACATTAAAGGGGAATTACACTAGTAACGCCCTCTATGATGTGCGGCGAGGAAAAGTTGCAAAGCAACAAACCGGCAAAGTTGTGATCGGAACCTGCTAAGCAGGTGGTCTAGTGGTTAAAGTCCCATGCTTTGAAACTAGACTCCCAATGGCAGTAGGTGCGAGTCCACTGCCCGTCGGTAATTTTTCTGAATAAGTTAAATCCGGCGGGTCCATGGATGGTGTATGTAGGTGTGTATGTTGGGTTGCATGACTTTCAGGGGTGGGGCATGTTAGACCGATGAAGAGCACTTAGTGTGCTGATCCCGGGTAAGGGGGTGGGATGGTCTATTCTAGCCATAATTGAAACCAAATCTCTTCTTTCTTATTTCTTGCCACACGGGCGTTTCTGTGTTTTGTGCTTGGAGGCCGGTGTGATCGCAGATACCTGCTTAGCAGGTTCCGATCACAACTTAGCCGGTTTGTTGCTTTTGCAACTTTTCCTCGCCGCACATCATAGAGGGCGTTACTAGTGTAATTCTCATTGAAATCGGGACATCCGTTCGGGTGGTATGAACTGCACATCCCTACATGCATACACATCCAGACCCCACCCGCAGGCAGACATTTTTAAGAACATTACAACAATATTAAAATTATTAATACTTCCCTTTGAATACTGAAAGTAAACTAAAACGACCAAAATGATCGAGTTGAAAATTATTTACACCTAGAAGAGGATAGGTTGATCGTTGAAGATGGAACCCAAAACGTTATATACCGTCTGCCTATAAAGTAACCCCCCCCCCCTAACTAACTTTTGAACGACTTGATATTTCACCACAATATTTGGTGTGCTTTAATGGGAAATTAAATACTATTTTTTAGCCAAAAAGTAAATTTTGTATCATTGAAAATAGCGACTGGGCGCCATTTTGAAATTTATTTTAAATAGAAAGGGGGTCGAGTGACACCTCATCTGAAAGGTCTTCTAATTCTGCGTCTGATCCTAGAGTTTCAAAGAAAAATATTGAGCCATAACAAAATGGCGGATTTTAAACAAATGGACACTCAATTAAAAATTGTTTTGATTTTTTTATCCAGGGTCAAGTGACACCTCATTTGAAAGGTCTTTTGGTTCTGCGTCTGATCCTAGAATTTCAAAGAAAAATATTGAGCCATAACAAAATGGCGGATTTTAAACAAATGGACTCACTCAATACTCAAAATTGTTTTAGTTTTTTATCCAGTAGTCCACTTTTTCATTTGTAGGACAAACTTTTTTCCCAGAAATATCTCAGGTGGCTGGAAATAATATTGAAAACGTTATGTTCCAACAAGACGGTGCGCCGGCTCATTATTATAGGCCTGTTTCTGACTTTCTCAACGAAACATTTTCTTGGAAGATGGATTGGTAGGCGGGGGCCTGTAGAATAGCCGGCTCACTCCCCAGATTAAATTTTCTTAGATTTTTTCTATGGGAATATCTGAAATCGAAAGTGTACAGAACCCGTCCAGAAACAATTGAAGAACTGGAGCAACGCATTACAGAAGTTTGCAGAAATATCACTCCAGAAACTTATGAAAATGTAAAGCAGGAATTTCATAACCGACTTTTTATGTGCCAAGAAGTGAATGGTAAACATTTCGAACAATTAATTTAATTAATTTAAGCTTTAATTCTTAGTTTTTTTAAATAGACTTCTTTATCTTCAAACATTGTGATTTTGTTATGGCTGAAACTGTAGGATCAGACGCAGAACTAAAAGACTTTTCCAATGAGGTGTAACTCGGCCCCCCTTTCCATTTAAAAAAAATTTTAAAATGGCGCCCAGTCGCCATTTTGGATGATACAAAATTTTAATATGGTCTGAAAAATAGTATTTAAATTCCCATTACAGCACACCAAATTTTGTAGAAAAATATCAAGTCGTTCAAAAGTTAGTTGGGGGGGGGGGGGGGTACTTTATGGACACAGTGTATATTTAGTGTAGCGATGTTAATAGCAAATATGCTAATACTATAAAATGGTATTGTGAGAAAGGAACCAATTAAATGCTATTGATCATCTATATAAAGCCAAATAAAGGTGATGTTTGCAATGCGGTCGATGGCGGTCATTCGTAGCAGAAATAAGAATGGAAAGCAAAGAAACCCAGATGAAAAAAATATGTGGTATTGATTAAGTACATAACACTTTAGTATATATAGCAATGCTAATGGAATGAAGAAACAAGCGCAGGGGTTGTAACTTGTAAGAAGAAACTTCATAGCAGAAGGCGTCAGAGAATATAAATGGTTTGGCGGAAAACGAAAAGGGTACATCAATCGGGGTGGTCGTTCAGTGGAATAAAGCAACGAAATCAAAGGTGTACGTAAACCATTTTCATTGGTCGACCACAGTTGGTTAATAGAGATAAATTTACTTGCATATTAAATTGGCTCTTGTTCTGAATATTTAGAAGTTAGAACATACTTTCTCATAAAATTGGAATTTTAATTCTGTTTCTGTATTTGTACAAACAATGCCTCTATAAACTGCATACCTTCATATTTGAACAATGGCGAAAACAAAATTTTACATAATTTTTACACGGCGAATGTTTCAAATGGCCACCATGTTTGTGAATAGTAGGTTGGTATACTTCCGTCTTTAAAGCAGTCGTCCACCTCAAATGTCTGTCTGTATCAGGATCTGTTTCCTTGTCGTCGTTGCTTTGGTCGTTACTTCAATTCATGACGATCATAATGCTATCTTATTTCAGTATACCAGTTATAGAAATTGTAAATTTAGTAATTAAATAAATATACGTTTCAAGCTTCTGTAAGATGTTTTTTACGGTAGTTAAAGAGAACCTTAAATAGACCCACTTTGCTTCTTTTGGAATCCGTATCCGTATAAAAGTGTTTACGAAAAAGAAGTTATTTTAAGTGTTTGTTATTATTGGTATGGAACACTTATACGCTGCACGTATGTACTTATGTATTTTTCATAGTTGGGTGTGATGTACACCAGGCGAGTTTTAATGACAGCTGTTTCCGCGAACGCCTGGCCTGTGCGGTTTATATTATCATTTAGAATTGCGCAGTTCTGATTTAATAAAATTTGCAGTTACTTCGTACTAAAATTGAATTTCATTTGTCCGCATGATAAAGCATCCATGTGGCACACATGGTCGATTGATATTTTCAATTACAGATTCGTATGAGTTTCACTGGTGTGTAACAGACATCTTTTAGGAATAATTGTAGCGCAACGTCGCTTCACTTGTATAGCCTATCGATGTGTCAATAATGTACTTTTCTGTATTTAAAGTTGTAATAGTTTCAATGGAAATACACCCCTATATTCTATTTTCTATAGAGCGATTTCCAAAAACATACATTAGAACAGGCCTTGACCAGCGTGCACGTGTTAAGATATATTCAGAAAATGATAATTAAGATTTAAATTGGCATACGTAGTTGTTTCCTGAATATAGCTAAGACTTGGTGCACGCTGGTCAAGGCCTGCTCAGGTGTATTTTTTTTATGACCCGGTAGGCCGATATGTGTGTATTCCGTAAAGAATGAAGAAACACGAGACCATCTGAACGGCATAGCACACTGGCTGGTGGGGACTATAACCGCAACGGAATTTAGTGCGTGTGCTGTTAATGGGTAGCCAACCTTGGTTCCGTTTCCTTCCGGCTTGTCTGTGATACTTCAAAGCGTCATTAATGTTAAGTTAAAGATGGAACGGTATGTGTGTGAGCGGAATTAATGTTTAATTTTCTTAAAAGCTGAAGTTCGTCTTATAGGCAGGCACATATCAGAGATCCGATGCGTTGTTTCAATACTTAGCTGTAAATAGCTTATTAATGCAATTATGAAGTTTAACATTCGTAAATGTGTTTGAGCTGCTTTGGGACTGTACAATTTTTACTTTTCCGTACTTTTAAGGAATTGATTGATTTCACGAAAAGCTTCGATTTCGAAATTTTACCGAAAAACGCGTTGGGGCTCAAGAATAAAAAAAATGCTGATAATTGTGGGTTTGTAGACTTCAGTGATATTTGAAATACTTACGCATACCAAAACATCATCGAGAAAAAGACCTGCCTTTTTTAGTGCCATTGTTTTCAAAAGCAAAATGTTTCCCAACTCTAGCTTTTACAAATTACGTTTTTTTTTGTTTACAATTTTTGACTTTAAGCTTGTTTACTTAAAACTTTAGTGGTCAAGTCGGTTTAAAATTGCTGTATGTAGCGATATTATTTTTTAAACCATAAAAACCGTCAACTAACTTAAAAAATAAAGGTAGCATGTACACTTTTCAGTCGCTTTCTAAATTATTTTCTATGTTAATAATTTGTGCATGAGTTTTTCACTCTTTTCTTCCCGTTTATCGTAATTAGCACAAATTGCTGTCGCTGATTCTGACAAACTCACGCAAGGCAAGTTTCACAATAAAGAACAGTATGGCTACTGTGTAATGCCCTGCAGTTCGCATTCTATTGCTGGGAAACATAAACCATTATTTTGGTTGCAAATTTTTTTTTTGAGAGGCTAGTCCTAGCCGTCCGTCTGCTCGGTTTTAACTAATAAGGTTTATTTTCTGGTCTTTGGTTTACTTTAATCCAAATCAATATTTTCCTGAAAAAAAAAACGATTTTTATAGTTATTTCTTTGGAATTCTTCTTACTATACTTGTATTCTGACTGACATCGACGTCAAGTGATAGAGTGATACACGTCAGAATACACCACACTGTTGCGAGCTACAGTGTTAAGAGTATTCTGATCGTATAATAACTGTTGGGACTAGAACGAAGATGACACGACATATGGAGAATGGTATAACATTTTATGTAAGATAGTTCCAGGACAGCAAAATATTGTGATGAAAGAAAAGTTTCAAATCCTTAGTTTAGTAACTGCCAAAATAAAAATGTTCAAAATTTCAAAAGTTCCCAAATAATTGAATATAAAGATTTTTGTTTAAATTTTTTAGCTTTGTAAAGTCAGGAATGAGCTACAATTTGGTTTTTTTACTCCAGTGTCTAATTTCTTTGTGGTGGTTCTATACTTTCTAGTTTATAATGAAGGGCATAAAACATTTGTTAAGGTTAACTGCTCATCAGTGACAGTAGAATAAGATTCAAGCTTAATCTTTAGATAACAAACTAAGACCATGTCCTTAGACGTAATAATACATAGGGACTAATGTTCTGCTCCCTCGCTTTTTGGCTGACGAATTAATTTCTGATCTTTGGTGTTCTTTATTGCCAAACAATCTTTTTTCGCAATGAAAATAAAATTATTGTGCCTTAAATTGAGAAGGGGGAAAGCTACCGCAACTGATCATATTAGGAGTATTCTGATGTTATGTAGTAAATACAAAATGAAATTATTTTTGCAGTAAGTAATTTTTTAAGATTAGAAAATATTTTGTTTTTTTGGTTATCTGTTTTGACAAATTACAGAAAACTTATTTACAAACTTTGATAACAAATTAATGTTCGTCAGTATTTTAGTATTTATCTGCTAAATCAATAGCTGTCATATTAACATGTAATATTCCAAGACAGAAAAAGTGTTTTCTTAAAGTATTACTGAATTTAGTGTAAGATGTTGAGCGGAAACTGGAAAGCAATTATGCAAGTTGCTACAGTTGAACGAAGGAAAGCACAAGGGATGTCAGGGCATTGACATTGTTGAAATTCTCAGAAATAGTCGACTAAAAGTTGATATTTTAAAGGATTTAAAGTACTGAATAGTAGAAGCTAGAGTGCTAGACAATAGCCTTTAGCTTTAGCTTTAGCATTTTGTGGCTTTCGAAAATTGCGAAAATTTTATGTTTGCTATTAATCATTTGTTGCAAGATTATCTGGTAGATTCATTGCAAATGGCAAAAGTTGAAATTTTTTGTAGGAGAAATGATTAAACTGTATTGATCTAAAATGGAAATGATTTTTAATTTCTAGAAATGTACCGAATAGTGTTTCTGGTCACTGGCCGAATACCGAATATTCGATAAAGTATTCGGCCAAGTATTCAGTCAAATATTCGGCCAAGTATTGGTACATTAAGCCAATTATTCAGTGAAATATTCGCTCAAGTACGTATATTATGTCAACTATTTGGCCAAGCACCTAATATTACCGAATTCGAGTCAGTTATTCGGCCGTGTGCCGAACTTACCGAATATCAATGCGCACGCGTCACATAAGCGAATAGAGTTCCTGTTTGGCTACTGAAATTATAATTTTGTTTCAATGTATTTTAATCTTAATTATAGCATTAAACTTGCAATTTAGTATTGTTTTCATGTAGTGCGAAAAATGACGAATATTCGGCTGACTCGAAAAACTATGCGGCGTATCCAAATACTGGACCATCTTCAAAAAATGGCCGTATATTCGCTCAATTATTCGGCCCATTGAATACATAGTGCATCCCTAATTCACACTAATAACACAATACTTTTCTTCCTTATTTATTAGTATACGCGCACGCAGCCTGCTATATGATTCGATGCTATGCGATCCGATGAAAACAAATATGTTAATATGCGCCTTGTTTATTTAAAATAGGTGCAGGCGATGCGATGCTATGCTAGTTGTATATGCAGCGATTGTTTGTAATTCGCTCATGTTAAACTCATCGCCCATAATTGCTCAACTAGCAATGATAATTAATGTAGCAAAATTAGTAAACACGGTGAGAATCCAGCCTCCACCAAATTTCTAACAGGATGTCAGGATGTTTTCTAAGCATACGAAATAGATGGTGAAATTCTCCAAATTTGGATCTACTACTATGTTCTCTATCAATATACCGTCTGTCTATAAAGTAACCCCCCCCCCCCCCCTGACTAACTTTTGAACGACTTGATATTTTTCCACAAAATTTGGTGTACTGTAATGGGAAATTAAATAATTAAATTTTGTATCGTTCAAAATGGCGACTTTTAATAGAAAGGTAGGTCGAATGACACCTCGTTTGAAAGGCCTTTTAGTTCTGCGTCTGCTCCTAGAGTTTCAAAGAAAAATATTTAGTCATAACAAAATGGCGGATTTTAAACAAATGGATTCACTCAATTCAAAATTGTTTTGATTATTTTATCCAGTAGTCCACTTTTTCATTTCCAGGTCAAAATTTTACCAGAAATATCTCAGGTGGCTGGAAATAATATTGAAAACGTTATGTTCCAACAAGACGGTGCTCCTCCTCATTATTATAGGCCTATTTCTGACTTTCTCAACGGACATTTTCTTGGAAGATAGATTGCTAGGCGGGGGTCTGTAGTATAGCTGGCTCGCTCACCAGGTTTAACTTCCTTAGATTTGTTTCTATGGGAACATCTGAAATCGAAAGTGTACCGAACCCGTCCAGAAACAATTGAAGAACTGGAGCAACGCATTACAGAAGTTTGCAGAAATATCATTCCAGAAACTTGTAAATTTAAGGCAGAAATTTCATAACCGACTTTTTATGTGTCAAGAAGTGAATGGTAAACATTTCGAATACTTAATTTAATTAATTTAAGCGTTAATTCTTAGTTTTTTTTAAATAGACTTCTTTATCTTCAAACATTGTCATTTTGTTATGGCTGAATATTTTTCTTTGAAGCTCTAGGATTAGACGCAGAACTGAAAGACCTTTCCAATGAGGCGTTACTCGAGCCCCCTTTATATTTAAAAAAAAAATCAAAATGGCGCCCATTCGCCATTTCGGATGATACAAAATTTTAATAGGGACTGAAAAATAGTATTTAATTTCCCATTACAGTACACCAAATTTTGTGGAAAAATATCAAGTCGTTCAAAAGTTAGTTGGGGGGGGGGGGGGGGGGGGGGGGTTACTTTATAGACACATTGTATAATTGCGCAGTGTTTCCATGAGTAATCAGTACCATTATCACTCACTGATAGCGCTACATAGCATAGCATCGCATCGGATTGCATCGCATAGCAGGGGTTGTGTGAACGTACACTAGGTTTCTCTTTCTACCGCCATATGCGTTTGAATCATTTCACTCCTACTGTAATGCTTATTTTAATTTGTACCCACTTCTTACTCAACACTTTTATAGATGTTTTAATAATTCCCAACTGAAATTTATGTTAAAATGCAAAGCAAAGTACTGATACTATCTAAGTACCAGGTGATCATAAAAAACATGATTCAGAGCAGGCCATGACCGAAGTGTTAAAGTTGGCAATACTTAATATAAGCCAATTGTCAAATGTTGACAGCTGTAAAAATTTTTGGTTAGATACATTTCACATAATGTATCTATAGATACATTATGTGAAATGTATCTAACCAAAAATTTTTACAGCTGTCAACATTTGACAATTGGCTTATATTAAGTATTGCCAACTTTAACACTTCGGTCATGGCCTGCTCTGAATCATTTTTTTACGATCACCCGGTATCTACGAGGACGTTTGACGAAATGACGAAATATGAAACAAATAAATAATGACGCGCTGTTTTCAACAGCTAATAGCGCGCCACTACTTAATTAAACACCTAATTTTGAGCTTTTTCAGACACTTTAAACAACATTTATAATTTTTCCTGTCAATTATCGTTTTAAACTCTCCCTTGTTGTTGTAATGTATCAAGGATTTATTTTCATTACCTAATCAAACACTTAAATTTGAATTTAAATATTTATTTTTTGATAATTTTTAGATTTTTCAGAACTTCAATAACTTCAATAATATTGGTTGAATCGAAAATAATAGAGGAACTTTTTGTTTAGTTTTTATAGTAGAATACCGTCTCGTAGTCTGTGTCCGCGAGTTTCGGAACACCCTGTATATATACGGGAATTGGTAAATCGGAATAGAATTTATTTTAAAAAATGTTGCTTTGCACGTAGTGAAATATGCAAATATGTTACTCCGCAAATCTCGATGTAATTAATGTTGTGTTCGCAGCAGCACTTAATTTTAAAGTGGGGGCTTAAAATATTAAAATGACAAACATTTATTTAAAAAATCTGGAATACCAATTTTCCACGTTTCCCAATTATGTTAAACGCGAATTAAACAGTTTAAAAGACTGTACTTACCCGAAAAAAACGTTCAGAATATTGTTTTTCTATTTCGGTTTTTTAAGGTTATTCTTAAAGCACTGTTTTAGAGAGTCTTTTAAAGCATTGTTTTTAGTAAAATTTCACCAACAAAGATTGGTATTCATGATATATTCATGATCAAATTTGGTAAATTTAGTATGTATGCCAACATATACATACTAAATTTACCAAATTTGATCGCAGCAATTTTTTATAACGTTTTTTCATTAATTCTCCTCAATAGAAAAAATAGTATAAAAAACTCGTTTCATAAGGCGTCTTGACGCACTCGTCTATTGAAAAACTCGGTCGCTACGCTCCTTCGTTTTTCAATCTTGGACTCGTACGTTAAGGTTAAGACAATGCCTTATGCAACTTGTGTTTTAATATACTATTTTTTATAATAAAATTTTCAAATTATACATATTTAAATTATAGTAGGTACTTTTTATGTCTGAGTATTGTGGTGTGAAGTATACGTGGATGCACGTCAAATGAACGCGCGACTTGTCTGTATGCGTTCTACATTTATTCATTTTTCTGCTAAAATTTGTAATTCTATTTAATCCTTAAAACGTAATTTTTCATTCAGTTTTAAATTATTGTAGAAGCGCGCTGTAGTCGCGTGTCCAGTTATCGTGCGTCGCATTGTCCCACGCGTCGAATTGTCGTGCGACCAATTCAAATCGTCCAGCTCTCGCGGGTGCCATTGACGGGATACCATTAACATCATATGCGGATCTAATTTTTTAATTTTTATTCGACATATTGTTTTTTAACAATATTCTTCAATATCTATATAAATTGCATATTTAAGTAGAACCAACCGCAGTACAAGCACAGTGTAAAGGCAGAAATGTCTCCAATCGTATGTTCAGGTATCTTCATATCTAGTATTGTATCGCAGTTCGTTTTTGTAACATTTACGAACGTACACCAGATATTTATCTGCCGTGGCATGCACGCGTAATGTTTATCACTTTTATTAATGTTTCAGCTTGAAATTTTTTCCCGCGATTGAATGTTTACTTTAACAGGCTTGTTTAGGCATGGTATGTATTATATTCGCAGTGGCAATAGTAAACAGTTACGCAACATCGCTGATTCAATGGCTGGATCAGTTTATAGAACATGCTTATGAAAAAGTATTGTAATGGTAAAAATTAATTTTTTCAGATTTTAATTTTATACGCGTTTCGGACCTCTATACTCGGTTTTGAAGAAACGCCTTTATTTATTTATTTATAGATAATTTTTAAAAATACCTATCTAAACGTGGGAGTCTAAAAGCTGAAGTGTTAACTTCGAGTCGACTTTCCCGTACTAGATATTAATGCTTGC
The DNA here is from genome assembly GCA_958336395.1 of Ctenicera cuprea. Lineage (NCBI taxonomy): Eukaryota > Metazoa > Arthropoda > Insecta > Coleoptera > Elateridae > Ctenicera > Ctenicera cuprea. The sequence continues at coordinate 27,115,755 of OY284490.1, forward strand.
CGTATTTGCAAAAGTATAAATTATTATAATTATGACGTACATTTCACCGTCTGTTAGATTTCTACGAAAAATTATATAGGCAATTCTCCATTCCATCTATATTTCAACCTACACTCAGCAATAATGATGCTGGGAAAATTTTTGTGAGTGAGAAGTTTTATTTTAAATTACGAATATTTGGAATTTACATTTTCTAAAGTAGCTAACTAAAGCCTAAATTTGTTAGCCAAAAAATGAGAGGGGGAACGTGTATCCACACCATATATCAAATTTTCTAAAAACTATCGTTGAATTTAGTTCTACTAGTCAAGATGAGTAATTTTTCTTAAGCAGAAGTTATTTATTGTTTACCCTTTAATAAATAAAGGGATATCAATTTTTAATTTTCAAAAATTCATAGAAGGTGCCACAATGGAATTATAGTATTCAGCAAAAAACAAAGTTGTAGTCCATGTTCGCCTCTATAAGACTACAAAGTTTAAAAAAAACGTATGGCCAGTTTTTGAGAAATAATATTTTGAAAATTTCAAATATTCGGAATTTACGTTTTCTACAGTAGCTCCATTCAGTATAAGACTATCTAAAAACTAACATTAGATTTTGGTTCTACTAGTCATGATGAGTAATTCTGCATAAGAAAATTTTTTATTGGATTCCGTTTAATAAATAAGGGGTAGAAGGCGCCATAGCGAAAAAAAAATTGCAAATAATTATTGTAAATTTTCAAAATTTTGGCGAAGCGCCATTGCGATCGTTTTCAGATTTTTGAAATTAATTTTGTTTCATCGTATAATACCCACAAGAGGTTCTGTTGAGTAAATGGGCATTAATGTGCAAATTTTCAAGAAATCATAGCGCCCGTCATTTTCAAGCCAGATAATTCGGTAAAAAAGTTTTCGATATGCCTTACGTTCTTCTCTCAGATTCTTTGCTCAAATTCTAAAAGTTTTGTTTTTTGAAAAAAACTTTACCGAAAAAACTTCTGTTCCGGTTTCGAATTTTTTCAAAAAACTTAAACTACAATTTTCAATATACCTCTTCGGCTCTCCATTTTAAATTTCATCAAAATCGGTCCAGTACCTTCGCATTTAGAGGCGTCACCCACACTTTTAAGTAGGTAATCAATACTGCTCTATACCCAAGGTATGAGAAAGTAAAAAAATGAGCGAAACACTTCGCCTGGACTTTCCTATACTTATAAATTAACATTGTTTAATATTTTCCAACACTTTCGATATACACCTGTCTAGACACGCAAAAGCAGTGTTTAAAAAAAAACTATAAAATAAAAAAAAATTTTTAGCCCCAACCGAGGCTCGACCCCACAACTACTTATGCAGTAAAACGGCAGTACACTCGAACACACCCGCATATCCGTCCATGCTATTCCGAACCTGCTCGTTATCGTTAAATAAGTGCCTATTGAATGCGTACGCAATAGAAATGCATAGAACGTTCAAAACTCTAGTCACTTCCGTACAAGAATACAACTGCTGTAGAAAGTATGTGAAATTCTTCTAAGGACAAAAAGATTATTAAGGGGCAAAAAATTCGATTTTTTGATTTTTTGTAAAAAGATTCTCCTAGAGCAAACAAAAGAAGAAATCAATTTTTTAATTTTGTAGCGAAAATTTTGGGGGGGGGAGGGGGAACAGTAGCCCCCCTAAATATTAAATTATCAAAAAAATATTATGATATTCGGATTTTGCTATCAATGATGAGCTATATTGCTTTAACAGAAATATTTTATTGCACCCCGTTAAATAAATAAAAGGGTACCAATTTTCAATTTTCAAAAAATCACAGAGGGCGTCACAGTGAAATTATAGCAATGCGCAAAAAAATAAATTGTAGAAGATTCTCAGCTCTATCAGCTTAAAAAGTTTAAACAAAAACGTGTGGGCAGTTTTTGAGATCTTTTTTTTTGAAAATTTCAAAAATTTTGGAGTGATGTCATTGCGATCGTTTTTATATTTTCAAAATTAATGATATTTCATGGTATAGTACCCTTGAAGGGCTACCAAACAAGATGTAGTTGATTCCAATCAGATAACTGGTTTTTGAATAAATGGGCGTTAAAGTCGAAATTTTCAAAAATTCGTAGCGGCCGCCATGTTGAAGCTAGAGAGTTCGGTAAAAAATCGTTTGATTTGTCCTAAGGCCTTCTTTAATCTCCACTATTAAAATTTCCAAAATTCCGTTTCTGAAAAAAATGCTACCAAAAAAACATGTCTAACTTCCGCTTCCGGTTTCGGATTCTTTTTAAAAGCTTATTTTGTCGGTGAATTTTTGATATATCTCCTCATTCCAAAGCACATCAAAATCGGTCCAGCCGTTCCGGAGATATGGAGCGTAACCCACCCACCCACCCACCCACAGACAGACATTTTTTAAAACCCACTTTTTTAGGATCCTGGAAGCCCAAAACATGTATTTCCGTCAAAATCTCGATTTTGAAAATTTGCATGAAATCAATACTTCCCTATACTGAAAGTATAGGAAAGTAAAAAATTATAAAGGATTGTAGGTCTATGTAAGCTGTAATAAGAAAAAGATTGTGTTTTGTTTTGGTTTCGAGATATATAGAACAAAAAGGCATTTTTTTAAAACGGAACTCATATTTTATTTTGACACTGTTGACAAGTTTATTTTTTCGCTTTTCAACGATGTCCAATTCGATATACATACTTAATTTTAAATTCGTCGAAGATATTTATTACAAACCTATTTCACTTATAGTATCGGAGTGCCGTAAAACGAACAGAAAGACAATGTTACTGTTATTTTACCTTAAACAAATTCCACTTTTTCAGTTTTTCTCTTGTATCTAGTGAGCCACGGATATTTTGGGAAAATCAATCACCATTACATTGCTACCGTAATTAGACAGCATCCATCTAATTTAACCGTTTTCGTATTTCTCATATTTGCCGAGATCTTCATGCTATGCAAGTTATTCTGGGCACCCTGTATGCCCTATTTATATAAATATCGTGATATTTTCGTGCCCTGAATAATATTGGGATTTTAGATCGAACTATCAAATTGAATCACCCGGTGTAATTTTTTGTAAAAAGATTCTCCTAGAGCAAACAAAAGAAGAAATCAATTTTTTAATTTTGTAGCGAAAATTTTGGGGGGGGGGGAGGGGGAACAGTAGCCCCCCTAAATATTAAATTATCAAAAAAATATTATGATATTCGGATTTTGCTATCAATGATGAGCTATATTGCTTTAACAGAAATATTTTATTGCACCCCGTTAAATAAATAAAAGGGTACCAATTTTCAATTTTCAAAAAATCACAGAGGGCGTCACAGTGAAATTATAGCAATGCGCAAAAAAATAAATTGTAGAAGATTCTCAGCTCTATCAGTTTAAAAAGTTTAAACAAAAACGTGTGGGCAGTTTTTGAGATCTTTTTTTTTGAAAATTTCAAAAATTTTGGAGTGATGTCATTGCGATCGTTTTTATATTTTCAAAATTAATGATATTTCATGGTATAGTACCCTTGAAGGGCTACCAAACAAGATGTAGTTGATTCCAATCAGATAACTGGTTTTTGAATAAATGGGCGTTAAAGTCGAAATTTTCAAAAATTCGTAGCGGCCGCCATGTTGAAGCTAGAGAGTTCGGTAAAAAATCGTTTGATTTGTCCTAAGGCCTTCTTTAATCTCCACTATTAAAATTTCCAAAATTCCGTTTCTGAAAAAAATGCTACGAAAAAAACATGTCTAACTTCCGCTTCCGGTTTCGGATTCTTTTTAAAAGCTTATTTTGTCGGTGAATTTTTGATATATCTCCTCATTCCAAAGCACATCAAAATCGGTCCAGCCGTTCCGGAGATATGGAGCGTAACCCACCCACCCACCCACCCACAGACAGACATTTTTTAAAACCCACTTTTTTAGGATCCTGGAAGCCCAAAACATGTATTTCCGTCAAAATCTCGATTTTGAAAATTTGCATGAAATCAATACTTCCCTATACTGAAAGTATAGGAAAGTAAAAAATTATAAAGGATTGTAGGTCTATGTAAGCTGTAATAAGAAAAAGATTGTGTTTTGTTTTGGTTTCGAGATATATAGAACAAAAAGGCATTTTTTTAAAACGGAACTCATATTTTATTTTGACACTGTTGACAAGTTTATTTTTTCGCTTTTCAACGATGTCCAATTCGATATACATACTTAATTTTAAATTCGTCGAAGATATTTATTACAAACCTATTTCACTTATAGTATCGGAGTGCCGTAAAACGAACAGAAAGACAATGTTACTGTTATTTTACCTTAAACAAATTCCACTTTTTCAGTTTTTCTCTTGTATCTAGTGAGCCACGGATATTTTGGGAAAATCAATCACCATTACATTGCTACCGTAATTAGACAGCATCCATCTAATTTAACCGTTTTCGTATTTCTCATATTTGCCGAGATCTTCATGCTATGCAAGTTATTCTGGGCACCCTGTATGCCCTATTTATATAAATATCGTGATATTTTCGTGCCCTGAATAATATTGGGATTTTAGATCGAACTATCAAATTGAATCACCCGGTGTAATTTTTTTTAAATATATATTTCTCTTTTTGTTCATAAGGTAAAAAAATGATAATAGCTATTTATGTAACTAGTTGGATAAAGGCGTTATTATAACAAGAGTTTGAAAGTTGCACGACGAGGTCGTAGACCGAGTCGTATAATCAAACGAGTGCCATAATAATGCTTTATCCCACTCAAAATTTGTTAAAAATCGATTTTTTTTGCTTGAAATGATGTTTGACATTTCGCATTAATTTACTTGCAAATGTCAAGTCACTTTTAAAATACCATTGTTTTAAAATCAGAGGAACGAGAGAGATTCGATTTGTTCAATACTATGCCAACCAATCAGTTTTCTTATAAACAAAGCTTCAGTTTTATTTGTGTATATAAAATGAGTTGGGTAATGAATTCATTACATAACTCATTTTACATTAGTGCGATAATGAACTTCATTACCTAACGCAAATGAATGAAATAATAAGTCCTTATTGAAGCAGTCGTAGATAAAATTAATTTAAAAAAACATATTACTGACTGATCTAATTTAACGATTGCAAAAATGGGACAAATGGTATGTACTTTTGGTACTTGCAATACTTTCCATACTTCCTTATTTCGATTCTTTTGGATACTGGTATCGATGCTCGATACTAGAAAATCACAAGCGAGCACTACGTTCTTTTGAATTCTCGCGGTAGGTATTAATACACAGGTATTCTTAGTCTCGTAATGTAGCATGTAATGTAACTGTAACGTTACAATATGCCAAATTGTTCAAATGTGTATAAGACCTTGAAAATTCTCTGACCATTGCGCAACAGGTATCTAATTAAAAAGCTGTACCGGCTGCATAGGTAGTAATTTAATATCATCTGAGATTTAGATTAATTAGGTTAATGTTTTAATTTGGTTAAGTAGATTAGTGTTTGATGTACACGTAAGTATAATATATGGCGTATTTCTTTATTCCAGAATCTTTTGAAAAAATTACTTGATCGCACAGTTCATGTAGAAATTGGTGTTTACCATTTTATAGCATATTTCTATTACTTACCTATATTTTTCCAAGAAATAACATTTATTAATTTTTTCCATATAATATACATGTATAAACATTTTCTCTTGTGAACTTTCCGTGGTTTTTCTGGCGATTGTCGTTTAAATTCTATTCCATTTATCAAATCCCTTTTCGTAACTGTAGTTATTCGAAGTCTCTCGCGTTTCTTGTTTGTGACATTTGCATAGTTCCCACAACCTTTGCTCAGGTCGCTGCAATAAAATGCACCGTAGTTCATACATCAAAGTACACGAAGGCACGATGTTCTTCCGGAAAGTTTTCAGTCTATTTTTGTCGTCGATATGCCTACCAAGTAGATTTCCTTGAAGAGAGAGAGAGAGAGAGCAATCGAATTCACAAAATATAATAACATTACAGAACTGATATACAGGGTGAATAAAAAGTAAGGAACATCGATGCTACAGCCTTAAATAATAACTTTACGAAAAAAAGTTTCTAACAAAAGTTTCCTATCAAGTTTTTTGCCACAATTTGCTGTTTCATTTTTTTTTCAATTGTCATATGTTTTAGCTATTACGTCATCGACATTTTTTTTAATGGCAAATGTAACAAAAAAGAAGTTTGATAGAATAGAGAAATTTGCTAAAATCTGGCATTTACAAATTCAATCGTTTGCATTGTAACTCGGTTTATATAGGTCAGACAATTAAAAATTTTGATATTAGGTATAAAGAACACGTACGTTGTTAAAAAAAATATTTTTCAAAGACGAAAGTACGATTCTTTTTATTTACTACATGAACCTCTTACACGCCGTAAAGTTTATAAGGATAAGACCTGACGAGTTGGCCACCGAACTCTCCAGGCCGAATATCATTTTATTTTCTTAATCAAATAAATAAATGTGTTTGTTCCAATCTACCACTTATTAATATTTTGTGAGTATGTTCAAAAATTTTCTTACAGAAGAGTATACAAAATTTCAATATTTTTAAAGAGCGGATAAGCGAGATCTTAAAATCAAGATATAAAGCTTTATTGTGCTATGCAAAATAAATCAACATGCTTGTGAACGGTTGTAGCAAAACTTGTGGCTGTTAAATAATTAAGCACATTTATTATACTTACCAAATTTTTATTTGAACTTTCCTTAGATAGCTCGTGAATAGCTTTGCAAGTTTAGAAAATAATTGGCTTTGCAGTAAGTACTGCTTTACTCAGTAAAAGAACATAAATAAACGCAGTAGTTACCATAATAAATAAAGGTAAATTAACAGTGCTATTATTTTTTATCCAACTGTATTACATTGTGCCAAATAGGTTTATTACTAATTAGTAAATAGAAGAAATGTTAGTAAATAAAAGTGTTGTAACTAACACAAATAGTTGCAGTTTTATATTGTGCATAATGCTACAACTAAACTATACTTAGAAGTGCAAAAAACTTACTTTTTTTTTATTATCAGAAACAATTTCAATTTGTAACCTACTCCATATGATGACCCGAATAATACAAAAATACTAAATACTGTATTAAAATGCGACGGAAGGGTGATAAACGTGATACTCGTTAACGGAAATAACAGCTCTAGGGCTAATAATACATGTTAAGTTGTAGCTGGTTTAGAGAGGTTTTTCATTCAGCTTTTTGCTTGCATGCCTGCTATTAAAATTACATGGTAAACGTGGGTATAATCTTTGCCATCACCCAGAATGGAGTGATGGACAGGATGCAACTATTCTTTTCCTACTTCTTTGCAAACTTGATGCAGAATGCGAAGGTGGAGAACGGCAATTTAATGATTGGGTCTTTAACCCCCGAGGACCTTGACTTTGCAGCACTGCAAGGTCATTATCCATAAGAGGCGTTTCTCTTTTTACACTTCTATGTTACTATTTATAGCATTGCTAACGTTCTTTATGGGGAATCGGGTTTATGTATTTCTATACTGTATATTAAAAGTAAAACATGCAAGTGCAAGCGCTGTTTCATTGTTATAAAAGACGATTTTATACGAATCTATCGTTTTCTTTCGGTCGGTAATTTTTCATCCATTAATTGATTCATTATCTTCAAAATATCAATTACATGGTACATGTTTAAAATTTATCAGTTTTGGTATAATTGAAGTATTTGTTGCTTACTTAAATTCCGGTATACGTTAATAATAAATAGCCGCTCAATAATAGCGCCCCAATAATAGCTCCGCCAAAAATTGGGCCCAGCTATAATATCGCCGATTTTGAAGGCGGCATTTTCGACCGGCGCTGTTTTTGCCGGCGCTAATTATGCCAGTGACATTATTGCCTCACGACATTATTGATAGGCACTATTTGAGGGCGTTTCTTTTCCCGGTGACATATTTTTGTTGGCGACGTTTTTGATGGCGCTATTTTTTGGTGGCGACATTATTGATGGGTGCTATTTTTGCAGGCGACATTTTTGCCTGTAAAAAAACACGAGAATCGGTCTATTTACAATACTTCATGTCATAAAGAGCGGACTTTGAGTCGCAGAAAAGCAAAAAACTTCGTTAAAATACAATAAGTATACAAAAACCATGGGCGTACTCAAATCCATTTAGTTATACATGAAACATATTGGTACAGAGAATTAATTGTTCGGATGAGAATTTAGAAAAAGGTGTTGTTGTGTACTGCAATTCTTAAGTTTTTTATTCAACGGTGGTTTTCTGTCCCTTATGAATGTTGATAGTTCAAAATTTTCTTTCGTAGAACTTTCTCGTTGTATTAATGAATTTACACGTTCTATTTTCATCAATTCGTGGTTCCTATTTTACATTTTAATTAAAACAAATATTTTTGGAGTTTCATAAAATTGTTTTAAAACTTATGACCATTTCTATTCTACGCTTATGAACCATGTTTTATTTAATTTTACTATTACATAAGTTTTCATTCCAGTTGACCAAATAAATAATAACTACCTGCACAAGCTAAATTAAGGTCAAACACATGGATGTGTTACCATTCTAAGCTCCTAAATAATTCGTTTAAAAGTTTAAGTATGTGCCAACTATACATTTAAAGGAATAATGACAAAATTTCTTAATAATTGAATGCCTCATAATTTAAATACTGGCAAAATACTAGACTAGAAATCCAGGCTATATATCATGTGGGTTGTTAAAGTGGACAGGAAAAAATTACAGCACTTGTAGATTAAGCTGCAAATGTACAGATTAATCAAAACCTTCAAAAATATCCACAGGGCCTACAAAAGCCTATGAAGTGAATGAAAAATAGAGTTTAATATTTATGTAAACAGATTTTCTCTTACATTGCAAACTATGATGATTGCAAACTATGATGATTTAATGATTTGCAATTTTTATTTCGTAATTTTTATAGTTTTGCATCTGTTTAAATAATCAGTTAATCTTCAAACGTTTATAGAGAATATTCTGATTACTTTATTTTTACTTCTTTCAGACATTCCAGATATCCCAGAGAGCATTGGAGCACTACGAGCATTGCAGGTGGCTGATTTCAGCTCAAATCCAATTCCAAGGTTACCCCCTGCTTTCAGTCAGTTGCGCTCCCTCACTGTTCTCGGACTTAATGATATGTCACTTACATCACTTCCACCAGATTTTGGTTTACTTACTGCACTAACATCACTAGAACTACGTGAAAATTTGCTCAGAGAATTACCACCCTCGTTAGCCCAGCTCACCAAGTTAGAACGTCTTGATCTTGGAGACAACGAGATTGAAGAGCTGGTAAGAACAGACTTTTTATTTTTATTAATACAAATATGTTGTTTTACATACTTTTGATGTTTAGACTCTTATGATTTTGACGATTTATGTTGTGATACGTCATTCGAAAACTCACTTTCTGCTGATCATGAATTTTGGCATAGTTTTGATAGAAAATAATATAGTTTGTAATTTTATTTTAATGAGTTTAATTTAGGTATGACAATACCCGACAAGTTGAATACCCGGGTACCTGCTTTTAATACCCGATAAAATTACCTGTTACCCGATAAAATTTTTTCGTTACCCGATAATTACCCGTTATCCGATATTTACCCGTTACCTGATAATTACCCATGACCCGATACTTACCTGTTACTTGATAATTACCCTTTACCTGATAATAAAACAAAGTTTAATGGTTCCAATAAGGACAACCATTTAATAATTTTTTTTTATTAACATTTAGCAAACTCAGTTCTAAAATAATGCCTAAACTAGATAAACTAATAGAACACAACAAACTCATTTAAAAATTTTCCATATAAAGGAATTTAAAATTATGATTTTTGTGGACAAATAGCAGCATTGATGATGTGTCTGGTGACAATCTTGCCTTGCTCTTGGTGATTATCCTACCAGCGGCTGAAGAATGTCTTTTGTTGGCTACTGATGTTGCAGGAATACAAAAATATATCTGGGAACTTATTTTTCCTCCATATAAGTGAGTCTGATTTCTGGTTGAGTGGTGTTTCACTTAAAAACAGTGTGTACTGATTGTTTTCTTCCAATAATCTGGAAGTTTTTGGGTAATTATCGGAAAACGGGTTATATTCAGGTAATGGGTAATAATCAGGTAACGGGTAATTATCGGGCAATGGGTAATTGATTATTCTATCTGGGTAGGATATTATCAGGTACTACCTGGGTCTCGGGTACCTGTCGTCGTTCCTAATTTAGTTTTTTTAAAATTAATTTTGCTCAATAGTACATAACGTAATATTTTCTTATTTTTTCAGCCTACCCATATAGGACAATTACCAGCATTACAAGAACTTTGGTTGGACCATAATCAACTTCAAAGATTGCCTCCTGAAATAGGGTTTTTAAAAAATTTGACATGCTTAGATTTATCGGAAAATCGTCTTGAATCTCTTCCAGAAGAAGTAGCTGGTTTAGAAAGTCTGACAGACTTGCATCTTTCTCAAAATGTGCTTGAGACTTTACCGGATGGTATAGGGAAACTAGATAAACTTACGATTTTAAAAGTGGACCAAAATAGATTGACTGTATTAAATTCTAATATAGGATGTTGCTCTAATTTACAAGAGTTAATTTTAACAGAGAACTTTTTAAGTGAATTGCCTAAAGAAATAGGCAAATTGGTTAAGTTAACAAATTTGAATGTTGATCGAAATAGTTTGACCACAATTCCTGAAGAAGTAGGAAACCTTCGGGAGTTGGGAGTATTAAGTTTACGTGACAACAGATTGATCCTCCTCCCTGATACACTAGGCAATTGCAAACGACTTCATGTTTTGGACGTTTCTGGTAATCGACTGCCACACCTTCCAGTTTCGTTACTGCAACTGGGACTTAAAGCTGTGTGGTTAAGTGAAAATCAAGCACAGCCGCTTTTAACTTTTCAAACAGACACCGATCCTGATACTGGCAACACTGTCCTTACGTGTTTTCTTTTACCTCAGCAAGAATATCAACCAACAATTATAGGTAAGTTTACTTGCAGATGTTTCAGTGCATCAGAAGTATTCTCATATAATATCATTTTTCGTTATTAAATGTGTAAGAATTATTTCGAGATACCATTCATTTATATATGGAAAATTCTGTTTATTGTTGAAAATAACTTTGTTTTATGTGGGTTGCTTAATTTTTTTATGTAGATATATTCAAAGATCTTTTGTGCTTCAGCAATTTTATTGTTTAGCCTTGTTCATGTCTATACTGTACTTGCTTGCACATTGCACATGCAATATTTAAAGCACTTTCCTGTGTGTGTTGCACGTATGTTAGCTTCTGATGGCCGCTTGTACCGTTGTGATGTGACCCCCACTCTGTCTAATGGAGCTCTGGCCGCAGATGATGGTGGCAGCGATGAAGATTGGGAAGAACGTGAGGCCAGTCGAACACACTCCGTCAAATTCACTGACCCTCAGGACCACGACAGTCGAGAGGTGAGCCCGATTCGAACAAAATGCCCAACATGGGCTTGGTTGAGGAACTGTGTCAGTCGCAACCTGTGGCCTAGTGATAGTTATTATATGCTTAATTCTATACCTGGAACTGGTGACTGACACAGGCTCTTTTTAGTTTTTATTAAATATTAAATTACCGGTATTTATATATTTCATTTAAGGTACTTACATGAAAGTATTCTATAAAGTATAATAACATTGTGTGATATTCACAGAGAGACTTGAGGTTAAATAGCTTTATGATATTTATTCTGTAGATTGCATCATAGTTTTTTTTTTGATAATTCCACAGTGTCTACTGAGACAGCAACGCTAATTGAATTAATAATATTTAATTTTCATTAAATGTCTATTGTTGTTAATGCATTTATGTTTATTATAAACATAATTTTGTAACTCTACGATTTGAAATTCATTATAAAAAGTGCTTTCAATTTTTATTTTTTACTTGCTATAAGCGCAAAATGCAGTTTACTAAAATACAGGGTGCGACAACGGATTGTGACGTTTTCTAACATAATAATACAGGCTTTGAAGTTAAGATAAAAGTATAAAAAAAAATATCCAATAAATTACCTACATAACAGTTTATTAACATTTATTTTAAAAAATTACTATATGCATTGTGGTTTTGAATGCACTCTCCAATACGGTTGCCAAAACTTACGGACCTTTTTCAATGGCTTTAATTTTTTCAGTTATGTTGTTTTTCGAGTTTTGTATATATAATAATAATCTGTGGTTAAAGTCAGGAGTTTTTGACGGCCAAAAGTGATATCGCTTTTATTCACAGGTCGTGCATTCATGTCGACCAATGATAAATAATACAGGTTATGGCTACTGGAACTGTGTTCGGTAACAACCCTGTTTTCGCCACCCTTTTCAGTTCGTTACAACAGCGCTCCGAAAAAGTCACAACCCATTGCCGCACGCCCGCACCCTATATTAAAAAGAGTTTAATATTTTATTAACTTAAACTTCAACCCAATGCATTCTGGTTCTTGATCAAATTTGACAGTGTACAGTGAATGCGACAATAGGTAAATTGATGAAAATTTTGAATAAGTTGCCAAATAAGAAATTTGTCACAATTCCATATTCATTATGTATAATGAATTTTTATCATATTTTGTGCAATAAAATTAAAAACCAATTTCTGAACTCTGTACTGGCTTATAGATCTTCCAAATTTTAATATTTTAAGTCATCTGTGAATATCATATACGTATTATAAATGTGCGATAATATAATTATTGCAGTTGTATGATCTCAATAGCTTAAGGAAAAATATTAATGTTTTGCTGTCAAAAGCTTTTTCTTATTCAGTATGACAAACTGGCAAAATGAATTCCTGATACAAGCATTTTGTTTGATGAAGTCATCTCTATGACTTAATACAATAAAAATGCTCCTTACCTTTTTTTTATTATGTAAATATTATTTATTACATGTATTGCTATTTTACTTAAGCTCATACTTGTGCCATATAAAGATCTACTTTATTAATATAAGTTGGAAATGTAAACTATAGCATTGAAACCTTTACACTTCTTTTCACACTAAGCTTCTGCATGTCTTTTGGTTGTGGAATCTTTTGCATGTTGTAAATATTTTTGATGGAATACAAATTGCGTCTCATTTGTGACTATCTATTTAAACTATAGTGCATTTATTAGTCATTCAATGAATACCTAAGTTGAACAGAATTAAAACAAGAACACATCAAATTTTCTGTTTCACTGTTGCATTGACATGATTTTTTAATCATCGATTTTTAACTTAATAATTTTTTTTACATGTGTTACATTATTGGATCAATTGCTACAACTTTGCAGGCAGTTTATTAATTCAGTTTTAATAGAAAATTATAGTTTGAATTAGATAGTCCTTCCACAGCTTCACTTACATTTCCACATTGAAAACATCAGCCAGTTTTGATAAAACATGCATATTTGGTAAAACATGCTTATTTTTTGACTTGCGTTCCTTATGAAATGCATTAAACACTACACTAGTATTATCAATGTTAATTATGATGAAAAGGGTTATCAAATACAACAGTGGCTAACAAATCGAATTTTTTAATGGAACATTCTTAATAAAATTTAACTTGAAGCAAGTTTTCATAGGGAAACATTAAATTATATACATGGTGTTAGTAAACTAAGTCGAAAAGTCCTTAGCCACTTTGTGCTTAAATGCATAGTTTTCTCAAACTTTAATGTTGAAATTAACTGAAACGATTTGAGAACTGCTAAAATTAATTTAAATTCGAAAAAAATTTCTTCTTTTAGCTACTTTTAACATAATTGTCATTACTATAAACTTTCATGGCTGCAATGTACCATGGCAGGGCCGGACTGGCAGCTCATGATATTGTTTATAAAATGGCTTAACTGGAATACAGCTAAACTAAACTAAACAGCATGATAGCCCAACGACTCACAGCTCACCGGGAAATACCCGGTAGCTCCGTGGGTAAGTCCGGCCCTGTACCATGGTCAATAGAAATGTTGAATGTACCTGCCATTTACCTTAATGTACACATCATCTCTAAGCAACAAAAATGCTTCCACTCTTAGATAGTTTTTTTATGTTCTAAGTAACTTTGCTACGGAAATAATTGTGTTTCATCACATCATCTGCAATATTACCGTGTAGTTTACAAACACCTTGTATAAAAGTTAATATTAATTGGATATGTAACGCCCATACCAGTGGCGGCTCGTGAGGTGAAGCGCCGCTTCACGTCTAATAATTTGTAAAATGTAAGTTTTATTAATTTATGTTTAAAGGTATCTATGTTTACAAAACTATATAAATTCATTACAACAAAATTTGTCGATCAACCACGATCATAAAAACTGCAACTCCCATGCAACATTGGTCATCCGACATGAATACATAGTGCAGTGAAGCGATTTAAGTACGTGGTTACCATGACAACATATCCCCCACCGCCTTAATCTACTGCTATCTTCATGTAGAACATGGCTCGATATTTACAGCGTTACACTTATGGCTTAGCTTAGAGCCGTCTTTATGAATATTTCTCAGATAACAAAGAGGTGCGTCATTGTGAGCAAATCTTTTAAAGTACAAAATGCTTCCTTTAAATGTGGAGTGTGTTTTATTTGAAACACCTTTATCAAGGTTTAATAATGAGGATAAAAAACAAGTTTTAGGATTGGAAAGACTGATGCTGACAGTAACTGTAAGTAAAACTGTTAATGTTAAAAGTAACAACAACTCATACAACAGAAAGTTTAAAAATGTATGGAACGGGCAGTACCACTGGTTATGTGGGGGTTATTAGAGAGAAACTACATCGCTGAGCTAACAAAAATTGTATGGATTAAAATTACCTTTTACTTCATTATTACAACAAACACAAATAGAGAAGAGTCTGTCACATGACTATGAAATGCGACGTAAGAAACTTATTCTACATTCGTTCAGCCGCAAAATGGTTGTCTGCCCAGGCACTTGATAGTCACGCGACAGATTCTTCTCTATTGAAGTTTGTTTGTTCTATATTGCTCTAGCTGTGAATCTGTAGATGCAGTTATTGGAAATTAGAATAGAAAATACTACAAGAATAATTTAGGGGGGCATGGTGCCGCACGCCCTTCACGCAAGGCGTTTAGGGAAGGCAAAAATTTTACAAAAGCGCTTCACCTGTTTCTAAACCCACAAGCTGCCACTGGCCCATACACCGAAATACCTGAGTGAGCGAATGAAACAGTCCAAAGCCGATGGAGAACATTTTTTTTAGGAATGATCATCGCCTCATGGGCGGCATTCAACTAGGGCTTAAGTTGCCATAGCAAATAAATTGATGTCGCCCCAAGGGCATGATCTTTTCTAAAAAACAATAAACAAGTTTCTTGTCATCAGTTTTCATTGGCTTACGAGTGATTTCAGTGTTTTAGGGGTAACACGCACATATAAAAATTACTGAGAACAGTCATTTAATTCCATAGTGTGAGAAACTTCATTTCTCCAATTTATTTATAATAGCAAGCTTGACATTATGTTGGAAGCTGGTAAGTTCGTACTAGTAATTAAAAATGGTAATCTTAAAAGCCACTGTTGCTTAGTTTAGAGGTTATATTGCTGGTACATTTACGTACAAAACGGATCAATTATCCTAATCATTATATAAGGAAAAACAACTTTATTTTATTAGTTCAAAATACATTACAGTATTCTTACAAGTATTAATTAATAATGCTATTTGGGATACAAGTTAAAAATGCAGTATGGTCAATGTATCATAGTGTAAAACATTTGAACATACCAAATATGTAGGAACGAAGCCTTCCTTAACTTGCAAGCAAAATTATAAATAACTTGCAAGTACTAGTCAAAGTCTTTTCTTGTTTTTAGTCAACTTTAGGTTATTATTATAGTTACAGAAATAGATTCTCTAATTTACTTGGTGTTTTTCATTTTGTCTTTGAAATTCTGTTAGTAAATTACTAGTGCTAATAACCCGATTATTTGTCTATACTATTTTTTTAATGCTTTTAAAGTATATAAATTGGAGAATCTACATCTAACTGGAATTTGTTATGGTATAATGTTGTTTACATAGCCGTCCGTTATTTTCACTGGAATGCATACCACATGTAGGTAATGTAGTCAGCCATACAATAATCACTGAAATGCTGTTGTATTATTACCTTTGAATTTTTTTGCTAAAATTTGAAGAAATAAAACAATAGTGTATAATTTTTCCATTTATTACATAATTTTTGCAGTAACTTTAATTTAACTTGATAGTATTTTTAACACAAAGACGTTTTATTTTATTGTAACTATTTGAATCTTTAACTTAATATTTAATCGTAATATAAATGTAATGTATTTTTATCTAAGCTGCATAAAAGTATCATTATTATCAGACATAACTTAGTAAATATTAATAGCAGTACATTCCAGTGAAATAACCTCTAATTAACAAAAAGGATAATTTTCTTAATACATTTATTATTTATTAGTTAACGTGTTTTCATATTTATTTTTATGTACAAGTATGCCTTATTAGTGTAGGGTTGGTGTGGTTTGGTTTGATTTGATTTGAATTCTGTTGTAGTTTTGTATGCTACTGTATACACATACACACACATATTTTCATTTTCATGCTGTATTTATTATTTTTGTAATAAATATTTTTCATGGGTTAGATGTTTTTTTGGTGAAAGGTTATTACATCCTCCAACTTAGCCATCCCCTTCATCTTGTTGATAACATTATTTATGTGTACTAACCATTTGTAACCATAGTTTACATTTCCAACAATAATATTAACTAGTTGTAGCAGCTTTGTACATCCTGCATTGTAAGTAAACTCTGTGTGAGATTATTAAATGTCTTGTCTATCTTGTGATAGGTACAATGATAACAAGTATGAGTAATAAAAGTTCGTTGGTTGGTTATCCATGTCGCATTTAAAGTAGTGGAGTGATCTACAAAAAAATAAATTAGAGCAGGCTTTGCCCAGCGTGCGTCACGTCTTAGCTAAATTCAGAAAACAATTAGAAATGACAATGTCAATTTAATTGTAGTTTTATGAATATATTTAAGACCTAAAGCAGTTGGTCAAGGCCTATGTAGTATTTTTTTAAATTACTTACTATATTTTTATACATGCAATAATACATTTCTTAGTTGTAAACATCAGTCAGTGATGAAATAACATTTGGTTGCTGTTCTCAGAGTTATGGGAAATCCAAGAAACAAATATTGTTTGACAGATTATTTTCACTAGATACTGGGTGTAGCATGATTGTGGTGGATACTTTTTTTGTTTATTATACCTGTTGCTGTTACAGGCTTTTGTGCTCCAGGGCCATTTATTAACTTATCTTGATGAAAGTTGGAGACATTAAATTAACCACAGGAAAGGGGTATGCAATGTATACGTATCAAAAATACTTCTTCCATAACAAAGAAACATTTAATACAAATTGTTGCTTTTTAAAACAAATTAACAAGTTGGATGATCAAATTGTTCGGGTAGTATTTTTTGAAGAACAGTTAACTAGAACGTGGTGTCTAGGATTTCTTAAAAATCAAGTAGAAGTGCTGGATGAATTAGTGTTGATGAACGTAAACAGAATGCAATATCAACAGGATGGTGCACCATCACACGATTCGAGAATTGTTACTGATTATCTAAACAATAGATGTGGCGATCATTGAATAGAAACTCATGGACTACATAGATGGCCATCTAGATCACCAGTCCTAACACAATTTGATTTCCACGTTTTTGTCACCAGAAAAATATTGTTTATTTAAGACCGCCAACAACGCTGGAAGATCTGCGAAATAGAGTATATAACAGAAAATTTAATTGCACAACAATTCAATACTGTTACGACAGAAATAGTTGAAAGAACCACTTTGTGTATAGATATTATATAAGGACATTTTGAGAAATTTGCTACTTATACATTGCATAACACATTCTTGCAGTTAATTATACCTCAAATTGTGTTGCGATAAATTAGTAAATAAAATATATATCTCAGGTCTACCACGACCCTGTTACATTTGGTATAGAAAAAGGTATTTTACTTTCACATTGAATTTTTGTATATAAAATTTTACTGTTTGTTTTTTTATTCAAAAGTTAGCAATATTTGTATGTATTAAAATATAGTTTTAAAATTATTCCAAATTCCAAATGCTGTAAAGGGTAACAGAGAGAAAAAGATAAACTGCGCTGCACACCATGGTATTAGAAAGACATTACAAAGGGACAAGCAATGCATGATATGTATACAATTTTTAGCTTCCGTATTAAAATAATGATTTTCTCTGATAATACAAAATTAAACTGCCTCTAAAATTTTAGGTTAAAGTTAAATTTTCACAATTTGCCAAACAATGAGTACGTATAATTGTATGCACTTATCATTTTTATGGTTGAATAACAATTTTTGGGTTATTTGAGTTGTTACTCAGTTCTTGAAGTAACTAGGACATTTTTCTGTTTTTCCCAAAAAGTAAATTTTTTAAAGTAATATTTAGCCTTTTATATTACTCTCCTACTTAATGATGCAAAAGAGAAAATCTCAAACATAAAACTGTATTTTCACTCCTTTTTTGATTTTTTTGTAAGGTAGAATATCAACTGCGATTAAAAAATACAGCTCAAAAAATCAGAATTGTGAGTGAAAAATGTCTAAAACTATTGAATATTTAAAATAGTATAGAAGAATCTTCGATAGACTTCATCTATTTTTGAACATCAAAGAAAAAAATGTGGAGTTAGTTTTCAGCAGCAGTTGATAGAAAAATCGGAAAGAATCGTGAATTGATTTTAGTCATAAGTTCTCCATTTGAAACCAGTCTTACCAGGTAAACTAACTTTACAACTGTTAAATGCATAAAGCTGTCCTGCCTATTCATAGGCAATCTCCACTTGAAGAGTCTTTTCTATTTTGTATAAAAATGATAAAGGTTGCACTTTTCAAAATATTGTCTGAGGTGTGGCAATTAAATCAGTGCATTTATTTCTATTTGACAAAAATTGTCCAACGGACATCTTTGATATTATATTTAAAAGAGTAATTATTATAGCTTGAGAAGTGAGCTTGAATAATCGGAAGAAATATTTTAGTCCATTATAATTTCTAACATGCGTTCAAAAAAAGGGTCGAGTGGCACCCAAAGCTCGCTTTCATTTTTTTGAATGCAATTATCAGTTTTCGTAGTAAAAAAAACTGTGAAGCAACTTCTGCAAACACTATTACTTTGATACTTCTTCGTTATTATATTTAATAAAAAATAATTATTATAGCTTGAGAAGTGAGCTAGAATAATCTGAAGAAATAATTTAGTTTATCATAATTTCTAATATGCGTTCAAAGAAAGGGTCAAGTGGCACCCAAAAGCCCACTTGATTCATTTTTTTAAACGAATTTATCAGTTTTTGTAATAAACAAAAACTGTGAACCAACTTCTGCAGGTACTATTACTTTCGAGGGCTTACCAATTTTAAATTTTTTAATTTCGTTTCAGTATTGATAAGTACTGAAACTACTATATCAAAATTTTCCGTTTAGATATTTCAACTCTAACCTCAAGGAATTAAAAAAACTGGTTTTCTAAAGTTAGTGTTTGTGGGTAGGTGTGCAAAGCTTTGGAATGTGAGGATAAATCAGAAGTTCATCAAAAATAAACTTAAAATCTGAAACTAGAAGGTTAGGCAGGTTTTTTTTTGTAGCTTTTTATTTTAGATTGAATTTTGCAAATTTACAAGCAGACTACAATAGAAGGCTTTAGGGCAAATGCAACGCTTTTTCCCCGAACTTTCTACCTTCAAAATAACAGCCGCTAGGGTGTTTTAACAATTTTGACTTTTTTGCCTTATTAGTCAAAAACAAGTTGCAGATCGGCATAAACTTTAATTGCTATAATATAAATTGCTCTAGAGCCTAGAGGAATACAATGTTACTATGTACGGCAGTTCTACAATGTGAGGTTTTTTAAACTACTTACATCAGCCGCTAGATGTCAGCATGACTAAACGTGGTGTTAACTATTATTATGTGGCAGCAGATAGTAATATTTACCGAAATGGTCTATGTTTTAACATTGCTATTAAAATACGGTACAATTTATGTTTTAAAAATTGATATCGAAATAGTATATAATGATTCTATAGATGGCAGCACGTAATGCAACCAAT
Organism: Ctenicera cuprea; assembly: GCA_958336395.1. Lineage (NCBI taxonomy): Eukaryota > Metazoa > Arthropoda > Insecta > Coleoptera > Elateridae > Ctenicera > Ctenicera cuprea. The sequence goes on from OY284490.1 coordinate 27,135,962, forward strand.
ATATCTACTAGCTTTGTAGCCAATTTTACGGGGCTTAAATTTTGTTTGTCACCGCCCTCTCTAGTAACCTAGTAAGTAATATTTAAAAAAAACTTCCTATTCCACTCAATATAATTGTATGAGTGAAAAATGTCGTAGTTCATATGTCACGTGAAAAATTATTTTTTTAGTACAGTTTGCAACATATAATTTAAATTTTGAGCAAATAATTTCTCTCTAGGCAAATAGAAATACTGGCCATCAGTTGCGCACTAATAACTCGCGTCCTTGCGGGCGCTGTCTTTCCGTTAAAAAACATCTCAAAGAGCATAACAAGTAGCATTTGACAATGTAGACAATCAAAATGAATTGATAAAACCGGCCAGTATTTCTGTTTGCCTAGTCAAAAACTATTTACCTAAGATAACCATTTGCCTGCGACATATCGATCAATCACTACGTCGCATTTGCCGTTTCAGCAACCAATAGAACAGTTTAACCCGGAAATTTTTGACTTACCAATTTTTTTCGGCGGTAATACCATAAGTGAAATGTTGTTGGATAAAATTCGTCGGTATGGTTGAGTTGCATAGCAACTGATACGTTTGTCGTTTTGCAAAGCGCTTGTGGGTTTTGACAAACAATGGGCGAAACACGTTTCTGGTACTTACTTTCCCGTACTTTTTACTTTTTAAATATTCTCACGCCAATAAATGACTGAATAGCATTGTTTTAACAAAAAAAGAATTTAAAAATGTGACCCCTCAGCGGGAATTTATCTTGTGATAGCCTGTGCAATAGGATGTCGTAAGCTGTAAGCATGGTAGGCAGCGATAACTTCGACTAAACCGCACGGAACACTAAAGCACTGTAACCGCCCTATGGCTAATTAGATATATTGCGCTTCGAACATCGGGCCAAAAATCGCTGTAAATAGTTTTATGGCTTAAATTTTTTTTAACCTAATAAACTACAAATAGTCTATTGAACTGTTTAAAGTTTATAACGTTTGGTGTTTGCGTTTGTGAATAAATAAATAATTTCAAATTTTTAAAAAATTTACAAAGTTTTGAAAACCTGGCATTTTTACACTTTTGGTATTTCCAAAAATATTTTTGCATCACTTGATTATGCTTGTTAAGGGCTATTTAATAATATGATAATTTGTATTGATTGCATATTTTGCTTTTTAATAATCGGGCATTAAAGTCAAAATTCACAGCGTCATTCGTTTTAAAGATACAGCATTCGAAAAAAAAACCATTCAATATGCTATTAGATGCATTACAACGGTACATATTCAAAATTTCAAAAAAAGGTTTCTACACAAAAATCTATAGGTACCAAAAAAACATATCTAATTTCTGTTTCCGATTCCGGTTACAAACGTACAAAGAACGACATGCAAATAAAAAACTTCCACGCCAAATTTGATAAAAATCGGTCAAGAGGTTCCGGATATATAGGGAAACGAACGCCCCACCCACAGACAGGCATTTTTTTAAACCATTTTTTTGAGTTTCTTGGGCTTCAAAACGTGTATTTCTGTTAGAATTTGAAATTGGAAACTTTGCCTGAAATCATAACTAACTTTCCATACTTCATTAGAAGTCTGGGAAAGTAAAATGGTTAAAAACTTGAAACATCGAGTGCAGTTGCTCAAAACCAAAATTTGCGAGACAGTTTCCAAACAATTTTTCGTAATGAAACTATGATCACGAATGGCGTTTGGATAGGTTCTTTCACGGTTAAGGTTAAGAAAAGAAGCCTTGTTTGCATCCGTGTTAGGTGTCGTTGTACGTAATTGGCTGCTGGGCAATAGGGCAAATGCGACGTAGTGATCGGTCAGTATATTATGAGTGGAATAATCATATACCGGGTGGATGAATTTGATTACTCTCCATAGGGAAAATCAATGTTTCAAAACGTGTAATACAGTATTCAATTGTTTTAGGAAATCATGGCGGTGAAATTATTTTGAATTTGTGCGGAAGATAACATATAATACTTTACTATGCTTCAGGTTATTCAATAATTTTTATTGGTTTAAACAATGTTTGTCCATTACATAATCAGTATTTAAACAAAGAAAAATGCTTTAAAAACTAGGAAGCAGCAATTTTGATTTTCACTTAAGGTAGTAACGTAATTAGGCGTAAGAAATGGTTCAATGTATTCTCCTGTATTTCCCCAAACATAATAATATTTTGTATATTCAACAATCATTCCAGAAGTTAATTAAAGATTTGTTTTTCATTGACCAACTCAATTGTGTTGATACACGGCACCAACACAATTTCGTTGTCAATTAAGCGACAGAATTATCGATAATTTTTAGTTTTTGTGGGATTACTGTTGAATGTACAAAACATTATTATATTTGCAGTATGGGAAAGTACAGGAGAATGGCATAAACCAATTCTCTTCAGCAGGTAAGAAAACGACAAAGTAAATGTTAAACTAGCCTCTAAGCAACCCTAAAAGTTACTAATTACGTTACTTAACTACGTTCGTTATTTTCAAAAGCGAAACTTTTTGGTTGAGTTTTACAGCATTGTCAACATCACGATTAATTTGGGTTTCTATCCATTGGTAAGAATTGTAATGGAGAAGCTGTCATTCTGTCGAGGATTACAGTTTATATTTTTTTTCTAAGAGCGTGTAACAAATTATATGCATGATTATAGTTTTTCGAATTTAAATAAAATTACAACCTACAGTTTCTGAATGGAAAAAAAAGAAGAAAATCGTCTTACAATTTAACGTTAACATGCGAATGTGCATGTAATTGAACGTTTTGTTCAACTGTCGGCATGACTTTTATTAGATGATTTAAGTATTTAACTCTTGACACTGAAATTACATTAATAACGGATGCTACGATTAAATTAGTAATGGGAGGGCACAGTCAGACCTATTTTATTTCTGTGCCAGTTGTATTGTTATTTACGGATGAGTTCACGTAAAATGGAGGCACGCACCTAAATACCTTATTCACTTTACATATCATGGATAGTCAGTCACCTGTTTGTGAGTAAATGCGTGTAAGGTAAACAAGGAAGATAGTTTTAATGCAGCGATTGTTGCAATAGAAGTGTGCCGACCGATTCAAATATTAAAAAACTGTACAGTTTTAAAATGTTTGTGAATTGTGTGTATATTAAAATGTGAAGTTGAAAAAAACTGTACATTTAACGATTTGATTATGTACTTTTTTCGGAGCCAAATTGCATTACTGTTACTTACGTTTTTCATATGGTCATTATTAATTAAAATTATGGTTCTTGTTACAAAAACAATTCATTCACTAGAATAATTATTTTATGTTAACCATTTTAGTTTTGTATTTTTTGCGTAATTAACATTTTTTCTAAAAGTGTACATGCAATAAATAACTTTCATGCGAACACTGCTAAGACTTGAAATTCTTGAATGTGTAGACGCCGTTTGTGCGCCAAAATACGCCGCATCCGAAAGAACTGAAAGCCAAGGCTCATAAACTTTTCGCCAAAGGACAAAACTCCTTGGAGGACAGCAATGAACAAAATTCTGAACCTGTTGTGGAGGCTGTCAACCAAATCATCCGAACGTCTGAACCCGAACATAACGAAATTACCTTCGATGTTGCACCTGTTGATAACGGAGCTGACGAGAGCAGCGAACCTAGCGGAGATGATGATACCGATGACGTAAGTTTTTTGTTTTTATTTGCCTTTTGGGATATTCTAAGGAATACTAACTGATCAATTTATATTTCAAATCTATTAGACTATTAACAATTTAGTAAAGGTTTACCATAGAAGCTTTAAACAACTACCCACCCAGTTGTGGTTTTTAAGTAGAATTGCATTTTATTTTGATGTTATTGGCATTGTTTTCAAAACAAATTTGGAAAATTTGCAGTTCAAGTGGTTATCTGTCGGCGATGTAATAGACCAAGAACTTAAGACGGGCGAGGTCATTACTTTTAGGGGAATGTCTCTAAACAGTTTACCCTTAAATTGAAAAATGCGAGTCTTATAAAGGCGACATTATTTACTCGAATCTGATACCTTGGAATAGAGTAGGAGGCAGGAGCAATTGAAAAGTCGCAAAGAAAAAACAAGTTGTATCGAGCTACGCGTAAGTCTTCACCATCGTGTTGTACACACCCGTTACATGATGTGATGTCATTCTTACTTTTGATACTGTGATGAAATTCAGCAATTAAAAGTTATGTTTAGGTAAAAATATGCGTTGTATGTCAACTTATGATAGTGCGCTGTAATCGCCAATCGGTTACAGTTCTCTAAAAGACGAACTATCATTATATTTTAATTTGAATTTTTCTTGTAGAGAAGTAAACCATCAACTTCAAAAAACTTCCGGTGCAGTATCAAATTTAAGGTTAATATTCTCATTTGTTATCACGTTGGGCTAAAGGTGGAGACCTTACCGATATAGAACTCATATTTTTGAATTCCTTTCTTTGTTTTATACAAGTGTATAATTTTGAACCTTTTTGCTATTCCGCTCACTAAAAAGTACCTAACCGTTTTTCATAATATTTTATAAGGCTCGCTTTTTTAATTGAACGTGTATGTCATCTATGTTTTTATAAATATTGAATCCGTCTATGTATACCACCGTTGACTATACCCTTAATCAAAGATACCACTAACTCTTGGTCTAAATAGCTTCATGTTTTTAAGTATTAATTTTACGATCGCTGCTCGGTGGGTATGTTAGGGTTGGTGTGCATGTATTTGGGTATACAGGAACAGGTGAGGAAACGTGTTGGGTTCATGGGGGGTGTACAAGCTGCCGATGAACCAGAAGTCGCACGCCCCAGTCGTTTACATCGTCGGGATACTCCTCATCACCTGAAGAATAAACGCATCATCGCTACCTTTGACAAAGATAAGGTCGCCTCCATCATTGCACAGGTTTCTCTCAACATCTCTTTTTAATAATGTAATGCTTGTACATTTTGCATTTATTTATATAGCTTTTACGTGTGTACAGAGAGAGAAAAAAATATGTGCGTCAAATGGCATGCTGACTCAGACTTACATTGCTAATTTTGTTCTACCCACGTAAAATTTAATTGCCTGTTTGTTCGAACATTTTTTTCATGGTTCCAATAATTAGTGTCGTGCACTTTGTAATAAACGTACAAGGTAAAATTATTAGAATGACTCCTCGCGTGTATAATAACAACAATAATAATAACAAATCAATAGTAATAGTAATTTTCCCCCTGTCTGAACTTTTAGTGACCGCACATGCAGTAACAGGCCTTACATTTCAACTCAGGTTATTTATTATGTTTGCGGGTTTCGATACCCGCGGAATGTATTAATTATATCATTTGTATATCTTTCAATAAATTTCCTGACATTTTGTAAGACAAAAGCGTTGGTCTCAGACCACGGGTTTAGCTAGTTTAATACATTATTTTGCGTTTGCTTTAATTATTGTAACGTAAATTGTATTTATTTATTTTGCAAATTTATGAGCAAATCGTTCTCGTGGCGGTTGCCCGACAGCTTTTTAATAATAGGAGTTCCTAAATATCCCAGCCCCAGTAATGAATGCTATTTCTAATACTTAAAATTGTAATAATTTTCTGTGTGCAATGCTTTTATTATATTAATTGTCTGTTATTGAAAGAAATTATATAAAATACGCTGTGCGGGATGCTTCTGTCAGCGCGATTTTCCACCCCACATGCTGCTATAAACGATGACTAGTAAATTTGAAATCAAATTGTATAATTCATAAAATCTGTAGAATCTCAAAGTGACTCGCCTTAAATGTATTTTTGAAGAGTGGCGATCAAAATGTTCTATTCGTGACCTTATAAATATGTACTATCAGCCCATCCTGCCGTTATTCTGCATAGTTCAGAGCGCCGAACTTCGTAAATAATGAAATGTTGCGGTGATTGTGTTTGTAACTCCAATTAAAATTGATGATTTATTAATGTAAACTATACCCCACTGAGCTTATTGAGAGTAGATAAAAAAATTCCATTCCAACTAATTAAGCAAATAAACCGTTTTAAGTAGTAGGTACCTATCGCTTTTCATCGTTCGTGAATTGGTCATTGTTAGGTATTACATATTTCTCTTTCCTTCAGTATAATGTGCACATAATAATAGGGTTCTATTTTTCTTTTTCAAACATATTTTCCAAGCCAATTATTATTATTATTGAAGACGAATACAACGATAGAAACGATACTTTTAGAGATAATGATTTGAAGGTATATTTTAATGACTTTAAATTTCATAACGGCCTATAGTACCATTTCAACATGAAAAGAATCATTTTATTGCACCCGTAAATTCAGATTCCATGGAATGCGGGCGTTAGTTAGTGGTTTACATCTAAAACTTGTTTTATATTTTTAAACCAAGATGTTTTTGGAAAGTTTTATGGTACCTTAATCTTGCCTCTAAATTTTTTAATTATTTTTTCTGCATCAAGTGTGAAATTCGTAGAAAATTATGTTAATGAATCAAAGTTCGTAGGTAATATTTTTTGTAGTCGTGGATTTAGCGTACAAAATAAGGAAATCGACATAATTTATAGATTCTACATAATATACCCTCTCTCGATAATCACGAATTGTCTTTTTTTGGTAGTTTCCAAAACCTCGTCGCATATTTACGAGTGTTCTTCAAAGATATCCCTATTCGTTATTAAAAACAGGAAGATACAATAATTAAGGAAGACTACATATTTAAAAAAAATTTGACGCTTCACGCGTTTCTATTAGTTACCCGTCCATGAACATGAATGTGTAAAAGATCGATGTAAATGTTTCAACCTTTCAAACTAGATATTTGTAGTTTACTTCCCATTGCACTGATTAAACGAGGTCACTTCCGCGTGCAGTCGCATTTTGCAACTCGAAAGGCATATGATTGCACTTTCACTTTTCCTGGTCAGTCTAGTTTCGGGTTGCTACTACCTATATGTTTTCTTCTGATTTTTTTTAGCGAATAATTATAATAAATTATAATGCGTAATAGGCAAATGTTTTCTTTTCACATTTTTCTTATGAAATCATTACCGGTTTTTAAGCCATTTAAATTTTGCGTTGCAAGGTAATGACCTTAAAACGACATGTAGTCATCGCTTACTTTAGAATTTGTTTACAAATACGTAGGCTGACCAACAAGGCAGGTAGAGTTTAACAGTGGTCTTAGTCGTGCGTTATTACATAACCCGTTAGTATTGTAACCAGTGGGCGTTACGAGTGGACTATATGCTTCTTATCTGTATTTGTTTGTAATTGTCTTTGCTTGAAAAAAGTGCATGTTTGATATAGTTGTGATTCGCTGCAGTGGAATAAGCATTTCGTTCTTTACAGGTACCAATTTTTCATATAACCTTATCATGAATCGCCTTATGGTTGATTAATATAAAATGCGCTATAAACGTAGGAGACATTCCATTGTTCTAAAAGTGGAACACGATTAGCTCAGAATCGTGTCATTTCACACTTTATCAAATTGTTTCTCACGATTGATATTCAATGTTAAGAAAGTAATATAAATTAGAATAACCCTACCTGTTCCATTTTTTAAAATATCTCTACGGCATATCTGCAACCCCTGAATGCACTTATCAACGTTTTGTTGTGGCACCTATCTGAACCCAAACAGGAGGCAAAGGTACGGGTATCGTAGTGGTAGTTCATTCCCATAATTAGAAACGAAAAATAAATATTATGTTATGTTGCAATTTTGATTAATGTTTATACTGATCTAGATTGATATTTACGTGAATATTGTGCAGGGTGTCCCACAGTAAGTGTCCCAAAATTCAACAGCTGATACAACATCCAAAAATGAGCAGAAACTTTCATAAAACGGGCCGACAAACGCTTTGTTTTTGCGATACAGGGTGTTACAGCTTCGGAAAAAACCTTTTTTTCCAAGTATTTCGAGAACGGCTTTTTCTAAAATCTTTAAATTTGTCGCAACGTTCGTTAACGCGATCATTACGGCTGTTGTGATTTATTATTGAAATTTTCAGATGATAGGATTGTAAAAGATAATTTGGAATAATGTGACTTTAGCTAGCGTTTTCGTAAAAACGATGCGTTTTACGAAAAAAATTAAAGAGTTCTTTGTTTTCTCGAATAGGCCAGTAAACTAGATGGTGATATCAAATCAGATGAAAATCGAGTGGCGTCGAGATTACATATTTTTTAAGATTAGGATACTATTACATCTACATCAATGGTTGAGATATTTCAAATATGTAAACTGCCTATAATGAAAGTCGACTAGCTCAAACGTTGTGCCAAATTTTAAGATTTTTGAAAAGATATTTGAAAACTATTTTTTTTCGAAAATGTAACACCCTGTTAGCTCGAAAACAAAGCGTTCGTCGGCTCATGTTTATATGAAACTTCTGATTATTTTTGGATATTGTATGAGCTGGTGAATTTTGAAACACTTATTTTAGAACACCATGTATACAGTAACTCACTGGCATGGCGTCAACATTCTAAAATGTAAATGTCTTATATTATTACCTTTAATCGAAATTGATTGTTATAAACGTTTTGAAAACGTATTAATGAAACTTCATTAGCATTCATAGCCGCAGGGGTCACCCAGTTTTCAGACTTTCTGTTATTTTTATTTTCGCGTAGGTACAATTTCATTTTGCACCAATTGAGTTATTTTTCACGCGATGCAGTTTTTCTATGTTAGGTTGCACTTAGCTTGAATCGGTACCAATACGATCTGATTGGAGTTTTTTTAGGGAGGTCTCCCCCTCCTTGATGTTTTTGGTAAACAAAATTACATTCTCCTCCAAGAATGTTAGGAAGAACGTAAAAGTGCGGCGCGAAAAAAAAAAGCTATTAAATCTTATCGACTCTTATCTCTTCAATCAATCGTGACTAAAATTTCGAAGGGCATAAGAAGAAAACTAGTACCTAGGTATGTCGTCGTTTTGCAATGGGCATGGCGGGAACAACTTCTACGTTTGTTGATTAACAAAATCATCATTTATCAACCTACAGTGTAAAATGCCGGTAGAATGTCAAGAAACAGGCGTTGTTTTAATAGCGGCCGAGATAAATAATATAATAAATTGCACTTTACACAACAGAGTAATTTGTAATTGTATTCGCGATTATTTCCACTTTTAGAAATCGCTCGATCCGTGCAGGAATATCTGTTATAAAAAACTCAAAACTTTCGCAAAAAATGGGTATATAAATTTTTGTTAGTACAGCCATCTCTCTCTTATGTGGCGTGCGCCACTGTTTTGCGATTACTCTTATTATTTAATTTTGCTCGTCTGTGTCTTATGTTTCTTTATTTTTGTTTTTTGCATCTTTGTGCCCGTTTTTGCCTGCGTTCATTCCAATCGCAGCTCCTATTGTTACGCCACTGTTAATAAAATATAAAATTTACTGAAAACGTGTTTTATTATGAAATAGAACACAACTAAAATAGACCAATTTCACCAATTAACAGTCATCCCGTATGAAAACTGTACATTTATTGGTGTTAAAATGAGAGGAAAAATGTTTGTATAATTTAATTAGAACAGTTGGAGCGCTTCTGTGTTAGCGTAAAATTGTATATTATGTTTTGTTATAATCTAATAATGACAGCTCAACATAATTTAGTTTTGTATACGTTTATTCCAATTTGTTCTTCCTGCAGGCGTTGAAGCGAAAGGATGATGATAGCGACAGAATGAGTGCATCGACGCCACCAGAATCCGTCGGTGATCGTAGCACCAGTAGTCAAGGTAAGCGCGTGGGCGGGGTTAAAGTCGGCTAAGTATTGTGCGATAGCGAAGGTAGTTTGCTTCTTGATTCAGAAAAGTTCGCGGGGCAATTCCCGCATTCTTGATACATTCAAAATAAACGCGTTCGTGTGAAAGCAGCGTGTACTGCTCACTGGATTGGGCTGCAAGTTGCATACCTTCTGTACAGTACAACTACAAGGTGTGCACTATTTAAATTGTGATAAATTTATCTCGCCAGTATTATCAAATGATAAGAAAAGCTGGAATTTTTATTGGTTAGTAATGTTTAATCAAGCGTAAATTACGAACAGAATGAAATAGTTGGAAGCACTAGTGCGCGATTTGGTGCTTATTTTTAACAAAAAATCATGAGTACTTTGCCAAAAATTCGTATAAAATCGAAAGGTACTAAAGTTAATATCAAGACGGGTAGTTTACCTCGTTCAAAAGTTGGTACTATAACTGTAAGCAGCCGAAAACGTGTGCCTGAGCAACGTAGAGTACAGTTTCTGAGATATACAGGTTATTTTTTTTTAATATTTGTGTTTATGACTCATTAAGATTATTTCCAGTTGTGGTTAAATATTGTGTTAATTTTTCTAATGTTTATTTTTACAGCTGGTGAGTCAGACGCCACCGTTGAACTCAGAGAGGAAAAATATGAAATCCATATTGAGCGGTCTCGAGCAGGCCTTGGTTTGTCCATCGCAGGTGGTAGAGGGTCTACTCCCTTCAAAGGGGATGATGAAGGTATTTTTATCTCTCGAATAACAGAAGGAGGCCCAGCTGATCTAGCTGGGCTTCGAGTGGGTGACAAGGTGCTTAAAGTGAATGGTGTAACGGTAATAGATGTAAGCCACTACGATGCTGTAGAAGTTTTAAAGGCATCCGGTGCTGTTCTCACACTTGAAGTGAGCCGAGAAGTGACTCGTTTAGTGCGAGAACCTGAAATTAAAAGTGAATTAAATAGTATTAGTACAAATAAACCAGAATCACACATTCCATCACCATTACCACCTCCTCCACTACCTAATAGCGATGATGTGGTGCTTCATAAAATGCTTATTCACACAACACTTATTCGTGACAATAGAGGGTTGGGTTTCAGTATAGCCGGTGGTAAGGGTTCGCCACCATTTAAAGCTGATAATGATGCAGTGTACATTTCGCGCATAACGGAAGGAGGTGTTGCTCAAAAAGATGGTAAACTAGCAATAGGTGATCGAGTAGTTTCTATCAATGGCGTAGATCTTTCGGCTGCTACACACGACCACGCTGTAGCTATGTTAACTGGATTAGAAAGATTTGTACGCTTAGTAGTGGAACGAGAAGTCAGTCTGCCTTTGGACAGCCCATCGCCTTCTCCTGGGCCCCAGCAATCCCCGCGTTTATTTGGACTACCCAAGCCTTATACGGGCTTGTACTCGGCCAATAGCTACATGGCCAACCGACCAAGTTACACTGGTTATAGAAGATCTCTGGAAAATGAAAAAAAGGTAAATAGTAGTACTTATTTGTTGTTTTACTTAAAGAAGTGCCTTGTTTTTGTGCCTCTTTTTTTTTGGTGATACATAGAAGTTATATAAAATTGAGATTCATGTATTAAAATAAGCAAAAAGTTAATAATCGTAGATAGACATTTAAGGAGCAAGTCAAGAGTTTTTTAATTTACACAGAAATAGATTCATTTACATTTTACAATTTGTATTGGTGTTTTATAAAACCAGCAAAAAAAATCAGATAGTAATCACCAAATCTTTTTCTGTTCATAAAATACTTTGAACTGTATTTTTTCAATAGAGATTTAAATCTCATAAGTTCTATTATTTAAGTCAAATTGTAGTTCCTTTTTTTAACTTTGGCATGGCCTAATATAATTCATATATGCAATGTTTTCTCAAAAATCATCTGTTAATATTGTTACTCTATTATTTACTATTTTGCAGTTCTTTCAAATCTATGTTCTTACTTACACATCATTCTGTACTAAGTCATTTTCAAATTAAACTCTTTAATTATTGAATATGATACAAAAAACAGAGATGTCCAAAACATTTGCTAATTTCTAAATTTCTTAAGAACAGCAGTAGTTATACCATGTCAGTGTTTTTTGAATATTGAGTATTGCTGTAGTTATAGTTGTTGAGATAGGTACACCTTTATAATAAATAAAATTAATAATAATTATAATAATATTAATTAATAAAAATTTTCTCCATATGTTGCAAACACTTTGCCGGTTGTCGCTGTGTATGTTCTGTGTTTTGTTGGCAATAATAAGAAAGAAATATTTATTCATGCTAGTATAAGATATCATCTTTGACTTTCTGGTAAGATGTCAGAAATATTGCAATAATTATTATTACTATCTAACCAACACTGAAATTTTGTTAGTTGTTGTTTTCTACAATGTACTGACATAGACAGGCTGGTTTAGATTATGAGCTACAAACTGCAAATTGCATTGAACACCAATGTCGAGTTTGATATGTAGGGTGTATTGGCATCAATGATGTTCTTGTACTTGATGCTAAACCAAGACAAACTCTGAATGTTTACAAGTAACCAACTTGCATGTACTGATAAAATTATCCGCGTCTAAATTGCAGCTTCTTCTAAAAGATATGGCTGATTAAGAAAGTCAAAATGGAGAATGTTTTCAGGCATGTTTACAATAACTTTTTGGTGTTTTTTTTGTGTTAAAGAACCTCTTAGATTGGCAAAGAGATGATCTATCATAAAAGCAAAGTAAAGGCATGTGTAAGTTCCCTCCTTGTTCTAATCTAAAATGAATTAATTTAAAACCGTTAATATTATTGTTTTAATACAAGGTTTAATAATTGCTTTTCTATCAGGTATTTGCATTACAAAAAAGAGGATAAACCCTAACTCATCTCAATGACAAAACCGATTTGCCACAGTGATATTTAAATTAGCACATTATCCAGTACATGATATAGTTGTTGTTTTTGATTCAAAACCGCTGTTAAAATTTAATGGTGGGGGAGCGCATGCTCAATATATGTCATTTATCTAAAATTAAATTTAACATCTAGTTTTTCTCATGTAAATATATTTATAATATTTTCTGTAGGGTATGATTTGGTTTCAGGAAGGTATTTACTAAACTTTTTGTTGTGCTACTGGTTTTACATTGAATGTGCATTATATTATGATAAAAGAAGTATTTGTTGGTGTTTATGGTGTTATAAATTGCCTTTGCTTGTTTTATTTGATTTAAAAATTAAATTTTTCAAGTACAATAAAGGAATAACCTTGAAAACTTGTAAATACAACGTTTGGCATAGATATAATGTCTTTAATGAAAAGTTAAATGAAATAGCTAGTAAAAAGTCAAATTAAAAACTGGCTTGGGGATACCCCATAGAGTGTAATTTATTGAACAGTTCTAATACGAGCAAATTTAAATTGCATTGGAAAGAAAACCAGTTTTGAGTCAACTTTTGCACTTAGTAACACAACTGCAGTTACTTTGCAATAATTCTCCAATCCAAAACTAAACATTTACTCTATTAAGAGAAAGGTGGTTTACATCCCAAGAACTAACATTTCATATTCCAGTTAAAAGCATCCTTTCTAAAAAATTAGTGACACGTTATAATTTAGTATTAAAATGTCATCTCCGTTTGTGATGCACTTGTAAATAAATTAACCAAATTATTTTTTTTAACATTGCTATTTTTACTATTGCTTTAAAAAACATTAATGGACAGGGTATGCTCACCTCAAAATAGGTAAAAAGGTCTTTATTACTTAACAAGTTTCTTGAATTTAAATAAAACTTTTAAAATGATTTGGCTGTTCCCTAATAAGAGGGAATGACTTAATATTACATTTTTATAACATACCCAATTTTTCACATTTATTTAGAAAGAAAGAAGCAAAAGGAAAATTAAATGTTACGGTTTTACAAATAAAGAACAAATTAAATAATACTACATATGTATATTGTATATAACAGAAGAAAAAAAACTAGTTGAATTATAATACAGTTGTGTGGCAGTTTCGGCTTAAGCAGAGCTTGTATGCTGAGACCACCACAAGCATCATGTTATACCTACTAAAAAAAACTATGCCTATTTAAGAAGGAAATTGAGGCAAACTAGCAACTTATTATTTATTTTCTTACGTAAAGCGAATTTTTAAAATGACTTGATGGTTCCAATTATGAAGGAAAATATTTCCCTAGAAGCTGTTCTTAATTATAATAATAATAATTAAAAGCCGGATGTACTACCAGTGATGCCAGATTTGTTTTTCCTATTGCAGTTGGAAAATATTTCTCTTTATGAGTAAAAGCCGGATTTATATACAATGTGTCCCAAGACTAGCCGAACATAGGCAGATAGTATGAGGAAACTGAAAATCTTGTCTAATATCTTGCTGAAATGCTTCCGTCAATTTTAGACGTCACAACAATGAAGAACGCATATTTTTGTATTACTCTGAAGAAATGTTGGTAAGCTTCTGGTTTAGTTGCGGCGTGAACTAATTAATTTACGATGCAATAAACATGTTCGGCTTATAACTATGAAATTACATGTCTCCGCATGCGTGAAGATCTGAATATTGTATTAGGGTAACAAAACACAGTACTAAAATAATATTTAATTCTTATAAAATAAAATAGACGAGAAATTTAAACAAAAAGGTATAAAACAATTGGTGGTGAGTGGGATTTCAACATCTGCACTTTTGTTACCACTGTTGTGTCTTGAGCGTGTAACGCCTGTTGTTAACTGCGCTATAAAGACACGCATCCGGCAAAGCGTAATTTCGGAGTTATAAGCCCAACTTGTTTATTGCATTTTAAATTTAAAAAATGAAGTTATATAAAAAATGCGTTCTTCATCAGTATGACGTCTAAAATTGACGGGAGCATTTCATGGAGATATTATACAAGATTTTCAGTTTTCCCATGTTATCTACCTACTTCTATATGAACTAACAGTGTTGCCAAATATATTTTACCTGTTACAATAGGAAACGCATATCTGGTAACATTTTGTTATTTTATTGTTAAAACATATTGTCATAAGAAAGAAATGTTTATATAATGTAGAAATTCAATTTAAGATAATCAATCTTTTTGAGTCATGTCCTGCATTACTATACAAATGTGTTTTCAAAGCTTTCCACTGATGGAATAGAAAATTAAAATTGAAGAAACTCGTGAGCATACGTTAAATGTGTTAAGTTTTAAAAATTCCTCAAAACCATTTTGAACAAGTTTTTCTGAAAATGTGCTCTGAAAGTATTTGTAGATATATAAAACTGTTGACTGCAATTTTTTTATTTAAATGATATTCTGTTCTTTATTTTATCAACCAAGGTTTTGGTACAATTTTTTATTTAAGTTTTAATCTGTTTATCTACTTCTATGGACACTTCTCTGTTTTATTACACATTAACTATAAGAAGGAACTGGCACTTCCATTAGATATTTCACCATAATTTTTACAGTTACAGATGTTCAATTCAGGTTTTTTTTATAGGTCAATGAAACAACTCCCAATGAACCAAAGACAAATGGATTTGATCAGACTCCAAAAATAGATGCACCACAACCAGCACCAAGGAGGTTGAATTCTCAAAGCTCTGAGCCCACTCAAAAACAACAAAGCAATGATATCACCCACAAGCCACACAATTCCGAGCCCACGCAAAATCCACCTGCATCTTCAAATGCTCATGAACCACCTTCGGGACAAAACCACAAGAAAGCTACACCGTCCTCATCTTTAGAAGGAGATGATATTCAGGTACTACCGAGGCCCATCACAAATGAGGAATTCCAAGCTATGATTCCTGCTCATTTCCTAAATAAACCCACCCCTGCCCCTGAACCTACTCATGCTGTGACAGTGATTATCCATAAACCTGACCCCATCGAATTGCCCCCTCCACCCACGGGACCTGGCCGAGTCACCGAGACCATCACCAAGAGTACGTTCACCGAGACGGTGGTTACTCGCATCACTGACAATACGCTGGTTGTGCCGGTGATCATCGAGGTATGCCAGCTGCTGCGCCCTGTCTGCATGTTAATAACTTGCTCGAATATCTGCATGTGTTAAGTTTACAAAGTTGTACTAGGGTTTGAAATTTGCTGGTAGAATTCTTGCACTTTGGGGTTTGTAGAAGCTTCATTTTTTTATTATTTAAACATATCTCTACAGAAAGTTAAACTTGTAACTTTTTTGTTTATGGAATATACATATTTTAAAGCATCTGTACAGTATTAACTGAGTGTATATATGCGATTTTCCATCTTCCGAAGGTTTTAATAACGTGTGTTTGATTGAATGGTATATTCAAGTTGCATCTTTTTATAATTCTGTGTGTCCTATATTATGTAAATTACATATATAGTAAATTCCAAATTTTTATGTACCTGGCGGATTAGGAAACTGAACTGTACGAAGACGTACGGATAGTGTCTGTTCACTCCCACTCGTTGACTATTACGTATTTGCGCTTCGAACGTGGGTCACTAATACCAGTTGTACTTGTATCTCTTTCTGACTAACGCGCCAAAGAGAAATAAACGAAATTAGTTATACGCGATTCTTGCTGCTTTAAAGGGCTATCGCTAAAGACCAGTGGTGTACGAGTAGTCGTGTAGGTACGTTGATATTAATTTATTTGTTAAGAGTAATTTGTTTTCACAAGAGATATAATATACAATCATTTAATATTCTGTGTAAAATACAAGTAACTTAAACAAATTTAGAGAATATAATTATACATTATGACACAAAATTCAATTATTATTTTATTCATTGTCATTGTCTTCAAAGTAACGGCCAAAATCAAAATTATCATCGGAATCTGATTCAGATTGTAAATTAATTATAAGCGGGTTTACTTCAGCAATTATTAAACGTTCACGTTCCCAACATTCTTCAATTGTTTTTTCTGTGCATTCAATCGTCTTTTTCCATATTTCCGGTGTAACAGTAGACAATGCTTCTTTCCACATGCTTATTACTTTTTCATCACCGTGTTCGTCTCGACCAATATGTGCATCATAATAGTTTTTACATATGCCCCATACTTCTTCAATTGCATTAAACTGGCAGTGATATGGAGGAAGTCGTAAAACTTGATGTCCAGCCTCGTTTATTATTTTGTCAATTACGTACTCTTTCGGTTTTCTATGATTTCTTGCAATTGTTAGTAAATTCTCCTTGTTGCATTTTCTGGAAAATTAATTTTTTGCTTCTGTAGCCATAATTTATATCTTCTTTACGCCAGCTCGCAAGTGGCTGTTTTTCACAAAGAGCTGAATGATATGACGCATTATCCAAAACTATCACCGATGGATGTTCTAAATTATTCAACAGTTTTTCATTCGCCCACTTTATGAATTGTTCGGCATTCATGCTATCGTGATAATCAGCACTTTTTGAAGTGGAAGAAAAAACTAAACTTGCTTCATCTATAAAACCATCTTCTGTTGCCGCGTATAGGACAATAAAGCGCTTACCTTCCCCGCATGTTTTTTTAACACTAAAAATAGACTCGTCTTGCCAACTTCTTTTGACTCCACCTTTAGCAAAAATCCAAGTCTCATCCAAATACACAAATTTTAGCACTTGATTTTTAAAGTCTTTGAATTTTCGCAGAAAGTTTGCTCTCAGTTCTACCACACCAGGTTTTTCACATAAAGCCCTCCTGTCGCAATCCTTAGAATACTTAAAATCCATGGATTTAAGGATTCGATATAAACTTGTACGACTTACATCAACAATGTGCTTTTCTTTAAGTTCATCGTTCAAAGTATCCAGCGTTATATGTTTCCGTTTCGAATACATTCTGTATATTGTATCTCGAATTTCGTGTTTATAAGCGTCACACATATCTTCAGATTTGAACTTCCGAGATTTCTTATTAGTATCCTCAACTTCACAATTAACATTTTCTTTATTGCGTTTTATAATCGCTTTTACAGTGTTGACGTGTAAACTGGCAAAAGTGGCCCGAAATTTTCTTTTTCGAGATTAAAATACTCCAATATATTTAAAACAAGTTCTTCGTAATTTATCTGACGCTTAGGCATAATGGAAATTCAAAATATTACTTGGCACTTCTACAATTTCAAACGTGGCTTAAACTAAAGATGCGTTTTCAAAGTCTTGCGACTAACTAAATCACATATTTTTGCAAACAAACACCCCTCAAAGATTAGAACAATAAAATAAGGAAAGTATATAATCATCATTTGAAGTAATACCTTTTACTAAACTAATGCAAACGCTCATTAAAATGTAATATAATCTTCAGTCTATAATTATGCTGCAAAATTTATCTGTGTTTATCTTCATCAACAAAATAATTTAACAATAAGCCACTTGTAGAAAAACAGAAAGCTTAGAAAATAGATTGCTTAGAAAACATAAAACAAAATAAATTACCTACTGCACTGCTCAGCGCCCGGCTATATCGGCGGAGGGCATGTCCATACCTTAGTACTTACAGATAAGCATATAATCCGCCAGGTACATAAAAATTTGGAATTTACTATATTAGATGAACCAATATTTTCTATAAATTTGTTTATTTATTATTTAAGAAAGGACTATAACAAAAACAGGCTTTTTTCCAACACTTGCCCCCAAGATAGTATATAAAAACATTTTCATTTTCTATTTCATTCTGTGAATTTTGAAGTACTAATCCAATATTTTTCCACAATTTTTTTACTTCTCACATTTATGGGGCGTCAAGTGTAAAGTGAAAATTTGCTGTGCATTTTACGGTATTTAAGGCAGTTTGTCCCAATATTTATTATAGATACACACATTTAGTTAAATGCTTTTTATTTTAATAAATCATTCTAGATTTAAAGAAATTCGTAAACATTTGGTTTAAATATTTCAATATTTAATAAAGCGTTAGAGATTTAAATAAATCCTAAAACATTTATTTTAAATTTTCAAATATTTAGTAAACCTTTATGTATTTAGCCAAATCTGCACATATTTGTTTTAAATCTTTTAATATTTAATAAATATTCGCAGATTTAAATAAATTTTTACCAGTATAAATAAATCCGTACAGATTTAAATAAATGTTTCAACATTTAATTCTAAGCCGTCACATTTAATGTTAACCTGTCATATTTATTTGACCTTGGTGAGCCCAGCCGACTTAGGACACTAAGACCGTTTATACCGGTAGTAAAGCGCAAGACAGGGTCATGGTGGGAGCGTTCGACGCTTAAACAAAACGGACTGAAAATTACATTCTCAAGGGAATGTTGAGGAAACTTTCACTGTATGAATAATAAATTATGCAATTTTTATGTTGTTAAATATGTTGTTATTGATGATTGAACTAACATTAATTGTACAAATTTTTGAAAAACAAAACGTGCTCATAATTGTTAAACGTTACCACCAGTGTAAACGGTCTTGGTCTGCTATGTAGGCTGGGTCTACTAAGGTCAAATAAATATGACAAGTTAACATTAAATATGACAGCTTAAAATTAAATGTTGAAATATTTATTTAAATTGTAAGGATTTATTTATATTGGTAAAGATTTATTTAAATCTGCGAATATTTATTAAATATTAAAAGAGTTAAAACAAATATGTGCAGATTTATCTAAACACGTTAAGATATACTAAATATTTGAAAATTTAAAGTAAATGTTTTAAGATTTATTTAAATCTCTAATGCTTTATTAAATGTTGGAATATTTAAACCAAATGTTTAAGGATGTATTTAAATCTACAACGATTTATTAAAATAAAAAGCATTTAGCTAAATGTGCAAACATGTGCAAAATGTGTGACAAATTGCCTTAAATACCGTAAAATGCACAGCAAATTTTCACTTTACACTTGGCGCCCCATACACATTGGCTTGTAACTATTGTGAAATTCAACCTTGTAGTTTTAAGTTTAGTATCTCTTAATTGTGTAACACCAATTCTGCATTATTTTTAGTGTGTTGCTTTTTGAAATATATGAGACAACTTGGATCGAAAGAAAATTTCTTGGTATAGATTGTAAGCAACCATAAATTATTATATTTAAAAAAAGTATAGGACACATAGAATATATCGTAAATTAGTATCAGTTTTGCTACAAAATAAAAATAAGTTGCGGTACTTCATTATTTGATTATTTAAAATATAAATTGGAATTTTTTAATAAACAATTTGAGTAGTTAAATATAACTGATAAATATATAGGGGTGCGCATGTGAATTATAAAAATACAGAAGCTTTATTATTTACTCGGCTTAAATTTTGTTTATTGGTGGATTTGTGGTGAATATTTGCAATTTTCATATTTAAATGAACAAAATTTCATTATGCTTGCATATATATTTTCAAAGTGATATTTGTTGTTGGATTTACAACAGAATTCCTCTAAATTAGCATAAAAAGTATAAGCTACAAAATTTTGCTAAAAGTATTCCATAATTATTAAATTTTCAACATTTGTATAATAGATGCTTCTAGCATAAAGTCTGTAGGTATTGGAAACAAAAGGCTTTGTTTTTTTTTTAAATATTTTACTTTATTATGCTCAGTCAATTTTATCTGTCTACAAATTTTATTATCTTAATTCGCATGTCTTTGTACTTTTGATTGTGTATCTTCATTTAACGCAACATATATAAGTTAGATGTTATATAACTATTGTTATATGTGTGTTTAACGTTTTGCACAGTATTGGTTAAGAATTTAAGAAGGAATGTTTAATTATTTATTTATATGTAATGTATAATACAGCTTTATTATAAACATTAGGGAATATGTGCATAGTGAACTTGCCAAAACACTAGCATTTGTTAAGTGTTTTTATTTGCTGTAGCTTTCTACTTCTTATATACATTCTCTGGTATAACTCAATTGCCTAAATGGTGTACTGTATCTGTGCTTTTTATGTATAGAACAAGTCTTAACTGCAGAGCAGCCAAATCACAGGTAATGGATGAAACATTGGCATCACTGTCCTACTTCCTTACCTGCTTCATTATCTAATTTACCTCCACTTTCGAAATCACAATCACCTACTGAATTCTCTTTTTAGTCTTCATTAGCAAAAACTGTAAGAAGAAAATATTTCAAGTAATGCATACTTCGTTTAGTATTGAATTAGTTCATTTATTTCCTTGCTATTTAAGCATAAGATATGCAGGCTAGTAATAGATAATCCTTGGTATTTTACATATTATTGAGATGTAAATAGAACTTTTTTATGTAATAGAATTAAGATTAATTAAAATAGATGTAGTGGGCTTCATCAAATGCAACAATGACAAACTTTTAAGAAGTGTATCAGTTCTTTACCATAATGATAAAAAATTTTTACTGTTATGTAATTGCTGAAGTGCAGTAGTGAATCAGAGGATTGCCGTGGTAGTGCAAGAGATTTGCGACTTGCGCTCAATGAAGTTTTAACTAAAAATTACTTGTATGGTGAATGGTTTTACTCATTACTTTGTTTAGTCTATTAAGATAGATAGAGGCATGGTGTGCCTTATTTAGTAGTTGAAAAGGTAATTAATTATACTGATGTGAAAACCAGGAATTAATTTTTTTAGGGAAAAACCGGGCTTTTCCCTTTTCAATTGTCTGTCCCCGTTTTTTCGTGAAAATTATAATACTGAATTATAAAAAAAAAATGTATTGATTTTTGCATTGTTAAATTGCGAAAAATGCAAAGAGATGGAAGACAAACATATAAAACTGTACAGGGTGAGTAAAAAGTAAAGCACAATGTCTGTAACTCGGTAAATATTGATTCTATGAAAAAATAGCCTTTATAAAAGATGTTTTTTTAAATGTCAGTGCATACTTCACCGATGTTGAATTTATTATACGTTTATTTATTTGGTTGCTATGGTAACCAACTTTTATTTCTTAAATGGTGTACACTTTTTCTACATTTTAGATTTTGCTATTGTTTCCTTTTTCTGGTGCAAAAGTTCTCTTATGGTATTACATAACAAAATTTTTAAATTAAATATCTTTGATGTTTAAAAATTTTCTAGTTACTGTAGCAACTAAAAAACGAAACAAAATTAAATATCAACAATGTATGCATTACCCGCCAGATAACCAGCTTTTATTAAGGTAAATTTTTCATAAAAGACATTAGGTGTTACTTTTTACTTGCCCTATATAAATTTAAAATAAAAAAAAGTTTAGTTTGTTGTTCTGGCACCAAATTTAAATTTTGGAATATTCAGGAATTTTCAACAAGTTTCCTCCAGGAAAAACCTGATTTGAAAATTTTCCCAGCTACCCTTCACTATTTTATATACAGGGTCGCTATTGAAGATCGAACCAAAGCTCTCCTGCTAAAACGGTTTGAGATATAGATATGAAAATTGGAAGGCTTCCATTTGAAATTATTTCGCATATTTTGAGGTTAAAAAAATTTTTTTTTGACATGATTTTTGAGCACGGCCGCCATCTTGAATTTTTTTAAATGGCAACATGGGCTTTGTGATACATCATTAGAAAGCTTATTTTTTTCTCTTTCTTACTACCTTAATCATGTATGGTGTTAAAGTAGAAAATAATGCAGAAAAATTAGAAAAACCTTTGCCATATTTCACGAAATTAAGGTTTATTTGTCACGTAATACAATAGTTGTAAGGAAACAAACCAGATGTACTGTGTTTTATGTCACTTATTAAACCCCTGCTGATTGTTTTTTGTTTATTTTTGACGTTTCGTATTGCAAAGGTATCTAGATTTAAAGTGCAATACATTAGCCAGCCACGCATACGGCATTATTTTCTACTTTAACACCATACATGATTAAGGTAGTAAGAAAGAGAAAAAAATAAGCTTTCTAATGATGTATCACAAAACCCATGTTGCCATTTAAAAAAATTAAAGATGGCGGCCGCGCTCAGAAATCATGTGTCAAAAAAATTTTTTTTTAACCTCAAAATATGCGAAATAATTTCAAATGGAAGCCTTCCAATTTTCATATCTATATCTTAAACCGTTTTAGCAGGAGAGCTTTGGTTCCATCTTTAATAGCAACCCGGTATTATTATTTTGCTTGGTCTTGTCATCCATATTTTTGAACAAAGAAAAGTGTTGGTAGAGTTCTGGATTCACCTGTAATCTCTCCCTCCACGCTTCTTGTCGATTGTTGAACGTGATTGTTGATTTCTGACCTTGATCTTGAACCTTCACTGATGGTTTAACCTTGCCTTTGCCCCCCATGGATGACCTTGATGATTTGCAGTATAAAGGTAACCAACATTAAGATAACAGAAGGTCATACATCACTGACCAAGTTCAATGACCGGAAAGCTCAGTGATCGGCCTAGTGGTAGTGGTGGTTGGAGGTGGATCCAGAACTCTTCATTTTACTCTACTTACATTGAATAATATTTTAAAGTTAGTTTAAACAGGTACCCGAAAACATTAATAGTTTTAATGCTAAAAGTTATTGTTTAAATTTATCTTATTTCACAATACAATGTGTGTGTGATGTAAGGTGAAACAAGAATTTCTTTGTTTGTTTTATACTTGTTAACAGTTTCATTTAACTTCAGCTTTCTAAGCTGTCACGCTTTCAAATAGATCAAGTTTTCAGCAAAATTTAGCTTTTGATGGCTACCTTTCAGACATTTCTATTTTAAATTTAGCATTTTGCCCCATAATGAATTTTTTCATATTTAAGGAAAACATACAACACCATGTCATTTCTATAGTTCTGTGTGAACAATTTTGTTAATTATTTCTTTCACATTTTATACTTATTTGTGTTAAGCATATGTTTGCTATAAAATGTTCCAATATGAATCTTTATGACAAAAAGTTTTAAATGCCGGTAGTGAGTAAAGTTTGCCTAAGCAAACTCCTACATCAGCGAGTCATTGTAGTATAAATGATGAAGCTCAGCTACAAAATTACGGACTAGATACTTAAATTGATGACTATGTTTATCTCATCGTTACTATACATGAAAACTTCATTTAATGAACACTTACCTAAAGCAGAAGTGCTAGGTATTTAGCTGACATAAAGTACCTAATAAGCAATATGAACAAGATAAGGCACTCACAATCAAGTAGCCATCACTTTTTAAATTATGCAATTGACTTGAGGCACATTTGATTAAAACCTCAAGCTTCAACTTGGATAAATTTTCGGTTAAATGAAGGCGTCGAAATAAACATAGTCAGCATTCTTAACTTAGCACAGTTTCATTGTATTGTAATCATATCCCGTTCTACCATATTTTACCTACTAAGTTGAGCAAATTTCCAAAGTAATAAATTGCACCTACATGCTTCAATGCAGTCTCATTACTTGTAAAATTAAACATTTTGCTTGAAAAGTCACTTGATTAACAAACTACGTAAGTATACTAGATCTGACTTGCGTTTTATTTTGCATTTTAATGAGCTACTTGAATTTGTGCTAATTTAATGTTTTTAATATCTTGATGACAAAATTGTTGTTGAAAACAAAATATGTTTTAATTTTAATTCTATTCATTTTGGTTAGGACGTGATACTAAACAAGGCAGGAGGATCCCTAGGTTTTAGCATTATTGGAGGTACCGACCATTCTAGTATACCTTTCGGTGCCAAGGAACCTGGTATTTTTGTATCCCATGTAAGTTTACAAAAGTAACCCGACTGTGAGGTAAAATCATGTTGAATATTATTTTATTGCTAGATGGTACCAGGTGGCACTGCTGCAAGTAGCGGTAAACTGAGAGTTGGAGACCGCATTCTTAAAGTAAATGGAACAGATGTCACTCAGGCAACACATCAAGAAGCGGTCATGGAATTGTTACGTCCCGTAGATCAAATTACACTTAGTGTGCGTCATGATCCACTTCCAGATGGTTATCAGGTAAATATCATAACTTTTTGATTTGGCTATGTGAATTTAATTTAATTGCATTATTTAATAAATATGAAATCAGTGTGATTGTACATCTCTTTGCAACTCGTAACAGCAATATTTTTACTTTTCAAGCAACTTGTGATAAACTATGTAAATCTATTGGTAAGTACTTTATGGTAGACGGATAAGTTGATTAAATCTAAAAACAAAGCAAACTGGTTCATTGGGATGGAGTGAATTTTTAATTTTTTTAACAAAATTAGATTATTGTAGGAGGTTTCCATGGTATATCTGTTATTAATGAAGCTAGAAAAAAAACTGACGCTGTATTATTTAGTCAAATTTTGAAAGCAATTTGAATGTTGCATCAAAAATTCAATATCTACTTTAGTTTTTGAGATACAGGGTGAAATAGGAAAATAGATATATGCAAATATGCAAAAAACTGTAAAAGTACACACTTATTCTAAGATGGCGGCTTTTCCTCACATTCAATTTTTCAGGACTTTTTACACGTTCAATAGTAAGCCCACATGTACGTCTCTGCCAAATTTCGAAACTTTCGAAATTATTATTTTAATTTTCCATAAATCTAGTTTGCCTGGTCACGTCACGTTGGTTTATTTTCTAAAAATAGAATGATGGTTAGAAACTTTACCAGAATTTCAGCTGGATACATCATTTACGTTCGTATCTGCATATGCCTTTCAATTAATTTATGTTTAGCAACAAATCAGATAGTCCTCGCCAAACTTCATTTTTATTTTATTTAATACTTTCAGGACATAATCATAAACAAGGCTGAAAATGAGAAATTGGGGATGCACATCAAAGGAGGTCTGCAGGGTCAGAGAGGAAATCCATTGGATCGTTCTGATGAAGGTGTATTTATTTCTAAAATTAATTCAGTGGGAGCAGCTAGACGTGACGGTCGTTTACGTACTGGCATGCGATTATTGGAAGTGAATGGACGCTCTTTATTAGGTGCAACACACCAAGAAGCAGTAAACGCCTTAAGATCATGTGGAGATGCAATACATCTTGTAGTTTGTAAAGGTTATGAACGTTCTGAAGTAGAAAAAGCTGTTTCTGAAGGCCGCCTTACAAGAGCAGGTTCTACTAGCAGTCGTTCTCAAAGTGTTAGTTCGCTTGATCGAGATGATGAAGATAGTCAACAGGTATGCACCGTTTTGCAAAGTTTATACATTTTATAGTAAACTATCAGGGCAGATTTTTAAATATGGTTTACCGCCCCACGACCCATATATGGGTCGCAGACTTGATTACTCAGACCTACGCTCATATGTGGGTAGTAAGTATTTCCACTAGCGCTCATTTAGAAACTTAAGTGTAAAACGTCAAATTCTGTTGTAGACTTGTAATAAATAAAAATGTTGAGACTTGTATGTGGTTTATAGGATGCTGTAAAATTAACTGCAAAAAAGTATGGAATTTTATTAAGTACATTATGCCTGGTTGCATTCTGCACATTGAGTATTCATCTTTTTACATGCTTTCTTTTACGTGTTTCCTAATTTTCCTAGGTTTTTATAATGAGTTAGTAGGCTCTCAGTATGGGTTTTTAGACTAAATACCATAATCAATCATAGTCTAGAGTTCTGGCCCATTTACGGTACTTTAAAATCTTATGGAAAATTTAGACACTGTGGTGAGCAGTGAACAGTGAGCTTGTTAAATGTTGTTCATATAATTTGAAACTCGTGTAGATAAAATAGTTTTTGTTTTATAGGAACAGCGCATGAGAACCGAACTTGTACAATTCGAAAAAGAAGAAGCAGAAAAGCGATTGAAACTTCCTGAGCAGTCTGAAGAAGATCTTTCATTAGTTGAAGTAAGACAAGCTACCACACCTGTTGAGAAAGTAATGGATGTAGTAAGAGCAGTGGAAACATTGGCTCATAGTCCTGCAGATGCCATGGTACCACCTAAATCACCTGGGGGACCCAATTCCGAGCTTAAAACTACAACTGTTGTTATGAGTAAACACACCCTAGCACCACAAGCAACAACTGTAAGTAAACAATAATTAATGTTTTTGGCTAGCTTTTCATGTCATATGGTACAAAATAAATTGATTAAAATTTTGTTATTATTGTGTTTATATGCATTGTATATAAATTTAATGGACACTCAGTATCATCAATTAAATTTATGTACCATTTCAAATTCTGTATTGATAACAATTTATTTTGGGAATGAGTTAACTCGTTCTGTTGTCTTATATGTTGGTGTTTCCTGTAGGTGTCATGATTGTCGTCTGCACAGGTTTGTGTTATTATACATTTGTTGCCAATATGTTTTGTTTGCGCTGAAAAATAAAATCTAGATGTTTGCTGAAAACTTTCTGTAATTATAAATAATATCACAATGTAAAGCGTTTTTAAACATTTACATTGAAGGTGAAGTAGTGTTTAGTTTATGTGGTGAAACTCTTACATTAAAATTTGGCAGATGTCTAGTTGCTGTTTTGTGTTTTCTATTATTTTTTTTTTCACAAACATTTTTATGCATGATTGATTATTAATAATTATTATATGTATTTGTTTGCTTTTTATAACTCTTTGCGCTGAAACATTTAAAAATTTGCAGGAAAAAAACGCAGAATGAAATGTCTAATTTCTGGTTTTTCAGTCTAAAATAATACGAAAAGCATTTTATGAAGTCATATTTACTGGAGCTATACATGTCATTTGCTTTTTATTTCATTTAGTTACCTTGATAAGTCAGATACAGAAAACAGTCTAGAAAACAAAAACAGCAAAAGTAAATATAAAAATTCCAGCATATGTCATTCTTCGTTTTCTTTCAAAGTTTAAATTTTCGTAAAAACGTGAATATTGAGAACATTTTTTCAACTAAAATAGGAAAACTTAAAAAAGTTTGCTTTTTAAATGAAATATGATTGTGATTCGAAAAAAATTTTAATAAAATAAGAATTGATTTGTTCTACCTTAAAACATATTATATCAATGTTACTTATGAGAAAGTATACGTTAACTAACTGATAGCTCTAATGTAAATTTTTAAAATTAAATTAAATTACTACTTAAACTCCTTCAAATGGTAAATAATAATAGTAATATGAATATACTTATGTAGGTGTTCAGGGAATTGTAGTTTTATTGCAACAAATTGTAGTGGATATTGTTTCAGTGATGAAATGTGTTTCAATGGATTTAGTTGTTATTGTAAAAAATTCGAAAGTTACAGTTAAATTTTTTTATCTGCTGTTGCCGGGTAGCAACATTTTGCCTGTACTATCACGTGATATGCTTAGTTAACCAGCAACATTCAGTTTTTACTTCCTCATACTTCTACTGAAGTAGGGAAATTTCAGATTTTAACAGAAATACGTGTTTTTGGGTCCAAGGAACCCAAAAAAGTGGTTTTTAAAAAATGTCTGTCTGTGGGTGGGTGGGTAGGTGAAAAAAATGTAGGTTTGGGTCATATCTTGTAAACAATTCAATATAAAAAATATCTTGTTACACTATCATAATCTACACAAAAATTCTCATTAGAAATGTATGTACGATTTCCTTCTATCTATTCAAATAACGGAGATACATCAACTCTTTGAAATATTATACATAGCAAATATTGCCAATAACTTGTAAAACAAAAGAAAATATTTAATCTTTTTCGTTCTGAGAACGTGTTTTCAGTTTTCCTCTGGTACTGACGGATATTGAGATACCCTGCGTTTGC
Organism: Ctenicera cuprea; assembly: GCA_958336395.1. NCBI lineage: Eukaryota > Metazoa > Arthropoda > Insecta > Coleoptera > Elateridae > Ctenicera > Ctenicera cuprea. Next base: position 27,164,303 of record OY284490.1, read on the forward strand.
ATCGAAAATGCCCCACCCTGTACACAATTTTAAAAGAGTAAAAAAATAATGGACTTAAAGTTATAAATAGTAATCGTCATAAGCTTCCAACCCACATATGCTTCACAAACATTTTACATGAACATTCATTGTACAACTGAGCCTGTTCATAGCAAATGCCAAAATAATGTGTGGAACATATAATACTATATAAACAACATGCCATCTGCCGGCCAAATTTAGCAGCAAAATGTTGCCAGCTGACACCGGCCAACTAGTCGCTGAGTTTTTAATTTTGTTTTCTAAGATCATTGTTTCTCTAGTAAATGTTGCAGTTTTATCACAACTAACTTGATAACCATTTTTACAGTAGTTTCCTGATTTATATATATTAATAGAAAATAACAGCTGTGCATAGCATGAGGTACTTTAATTGTTTGTCGTGTAGCATGAGCATGACTTTCAATAATCAAAATTAAATTGCTGCCTCTATTACAGAACCACCAAAGAAAAAGTCCATAACAATTCCTTCGGTATGAAGTTCTTTTGTAAATATTCAAAAAATATTTTCTCTATAACATATTTGTGTTCTAGTGATTTTTAACAATTTAAAATAATAATGCTACTGGTGCTTGCTGAGTGAATTATAAAATTTTATACAACTTTTATTAGCATTAATTAATTATTAAAAATGGAATGTAAAAGAAGATGCCAAAATTATTTGCATCAAGTTTATGTGTGTGTTACATTTTTTTTGTTTCAAACTGTGAAGTGTTAATCAATTGTATGAATTCATATCAAAAGTACCAATTATACAGTCAACTAAATATGTACTGCCAATGTTTATCAATATTGTTAGTGATATTAATTAACATATTTAGACTTCGTATGTTTAATTCGGGTGCCATTTTAAGGTTTAAGTTTCCATGTTTGTAGGACATAATTATTAGTTGCACAGCATATCTAAGACAATTTCCAAACCTGTTAGACTATTATGAATTTTATTCAAATACAAGCTGGTCCGCAAGCCTGAAAATTATGTGTGTTGCTTATTGCGTTTATTATATATAATTTTCTCATAGTTTATGAATATGGTTTGACACCTTGTTAGCTAAATTGTAATTAGAAATCAAACCTATGGTATGTATGTTCAATGCATACCGACAATGATGTCAATTTTTTATCTATATATATTATAAAAATAAAGCACAGCGTAACTACATCTGCAATTGTAGGCTGGCATTATCATTCCATACCTTACAATGTAAAAATCACGTGTTATATTAGTTCTACATATTTTGTACATCAAAAAAGTATAATTTTAAGTGAAAACCCTAAAAATTGTTTAATGTTTTTTAGACACCGAATGAGATTAAAAAAAGGATGGTATATATTTCACCAACATAGTATTTATAGGCTTCAACATAAATTTTCAAAGGCAAAGTTTGGACCACTCAGTATTTTAGTAGCAAAATGTCACATAATCTGACCCATTGTTCTAAACTGAACATTTTTTTTTATATTTACGTCAATAGATACTAGACGCAAAATGAAAGGACTTGATTTAGTTGTGGTTTTCGTGAAGGACATGATAGAGGGTGTATATTTCATTGTTGCACAAAATTAGGAAATACCAGGTGTCAACGGAACCATCGGACAGCCCGGCTGTATTTCCTAAAGTTTTTGAGATATGGTAACAAAACTTAGCATAGGATAGGTAATATGTACCCAAAAAGGTACATTTTAACATATTTAACAATTTTTTTTAACTTCTGGTTTTACTGGTAATGACTGCAACTTTTAAATTTCAAAAGGGACACTATATACTTGATTTTTTTTATTTTAAACCTAAAGTACTATGACCGGGCTTAAATTATTCTAAAGGACGAAGGCATTAACAAAAACATACAACCATGATTTTTTATGAGTATTTTGGTTCTGGTAGGCATACATATTTGGAGAAATCACTTTTTTGTAAACGTTTTTTTCCACGACACATTTAAAACAAGTATATCTTCTATTTTTAAACTTCATGCACAAAGAAATTGGTAGGTTTAGATTAATATCAGTTCGATTTTGGATTTGAGGACATCATTGGATTTGTGGTGAATATTTGAATTTAGATACCTACTGTCTGAAGACTAGTACCATTTGAAAAAAATTACTGATTTCTTCAAATATGAATGTCTGTACCTACCAGAATACTTGTTATAAAATCATGTTTTCGTTTTTTTGTTATCGCCTTTGTCTCTTAGAATGATTTGAGCTCGGTCATAGAACTATAGATTTAAAATAAAAATTGACTTAAAAAAGAGCGTCTAATTTGAAATTCAAAAACTGTCATTTCTGGTGAAACTGGAAGTCACAAAAATGTGTCAAAATGTGCCTTGGCTGTCTAATGATTTTGTTGACACCCTATATAGGATCTTAAAAATGAATTGGTAGCTATTTGATAAAAACAGAAATAATTTGCTTTTTTTTAATTAATGAAATAAAAAGAATTGTAGATATTTTCAGACTCTGTAAGCAAAACGTAATTATCCTGACCTTTTGTCTCTCTTCGACATTATAAGGATTGATAAAACGTTAAACTTCTCTAGATGTACTGAATATAAATACTGTAAAATATCAAAATGTGCCGTTATTAAAAAAAATATGATATTTATAAACATAGCTAACAATTTTTAAATTACTTACATATATTTGCTATCAGTGTGATTTTCTGTACTGAAATCCAAAGTCGGATCCGATGTAATTTAATTTTAATAGGTTCGATCGTAAGGAATTGGATGAATAAGTTTTACATTTAGTTAGGTTTGGATATTGATCCATAAATTAATTTTATCAGAGATTTAAAGTTTATCCCAGATCTCTCTTGCTCGTGCTAGATAAAAGTTACAAACAACGTAAACAATATACATCAAGCCATTTTTTGAAAAAAAATACGTCTTGATAGGAATGATAATAGATATTGTTAATAAAGTTAGTGGAAAATTTAAAAGAGTGTAATATGTAACAAAAATTTGATATTTTATTGCATCCTTTTTGCAACTCATTTAATTTGTTTTTTTCTGCAAGCAGTTCTCTCTAGATAACGAGGACATAAAATATCAGTAGTAATACTGAAATGTTTTATAACGGGTGTCAACGAAATCATTAGACAATCCGTATTTTCTAGAGTTTTTGAGATATGGCAATGAAACTAAACATAGGTAGTATGTACCTAAAAAGGCACATTTTTTGGCTTCTGATTTCACCAGCAATGACTAACTTTTGAATTTCAAATCGAACACTGTATATCAGTAGTGACATTTTAAGCCTACTTGATTTTTTTAGAGCGAATTTTTATTCTAAATCTAAAGTGCTATGACCGGCCTTAAATTCTAAGGGACGAAGGAGATAACAAAAAAATACAAACATGATTTTTTATGAGTATAGTAGGTACAGGCATTCATTTTTGAAGAAATCACTTTTTTGTAAACATTCTTTTATTTCCATGGCGCACTTGAAACAAGTATTTCCCTCGATTTTTAAACTTCATTCACAAAAAAAGTGGTAGATTAATATCAATCCAATTTTGGATTTGAAGACATCATTGGATTTGTGGTGAAAATCTACATTTAGGTACCTAGTTTCTAAAGCATAGTGCCATTTGAAAAATGTCTATTTTACAAATATGTGATTCCTTCAATTATGAATGCCTGTACTTACCAGAATACTCATAAAAAATCATGTTTTGTATTTTTTTGTTATCGTCTTTGTCTCTTGGAATGATTTGAGGCAGTGTCACAGCACTTTAGATTTAGAATAAAAATTGACTCTAAAGAAATCAAGTAGGCTTAAAAATGTTCATGCAGGTCTATTCAGAATTGTCTCAGGATTTTAAAAGCGCCAAAATATGATTTGAAATTTAAAAGTGGGAGTCATTTCCAGTGAAACTGGAAGTCAAAAAATGTGTCATGTATCAAAATGTGCCTTTTTGGGTATGTATTACCTATGCTAAGTTTCATTGCCATATCTCAAAAATTCGAGAAAATAGGGACTGTCTAATGATTCAGTTGACACCCGGTATACCAAAAACATTCAAAGCTCTTTTTTCTCTCTGGTTTTAATTATTATGTGACAGCAGATGAAATTTACTAAAATGTTGGAACTTTTAAATGATATTGTCAAAATGTGTAACAATTAATGTAAAATATAATACGACTTACGTTTCCTAAATGTTTGAAATAATGGAAAAAAATTTAATATCTTTATATATTCAATAGATAGCAGCATCTAATATCAGCCAATCAGAGCTTCAATTTTTAGTTCCTGCTGTTCTCTAGTAGATCATATTTTAGCAAAAACCTCACATTGAAGTTAAATAGATGTTATTGAATATCAAGTAGTAATCTACCAAATTAGTCAGAGGCGGCATTAAAATCCACTCATAAATTCCTATATTTTTATCATTTCAATGAACGAGCAATTATACACTTTGTATAATAATATGAAAATAAATAGAAGGGCAGAAATATTCTTCAAAAAAATATTAACATCGGTAAAAAATTCAAAGCGAAGGAAAACATATCTATTGTCAAACTAAATTTGAAGTCTACCACGGGTTTTTATAAATTTTTTGTTTATTATTGATTAAATAGATATTTTCCGTTTTATTGTTAAAGTAGCATCTGTTATAAATAAGCAAACTGCAAAGCAGACTCAGAAGACATGGTAGAAGTCTCAAGCACAGTAATGTGATGCATTGAAATAATTGATACCTCGCTAATTCCCAGATTTTCATGTCGATTTTGGAAAATACATTTTTCATCAAATATTTGTTGAATAAATTCTTCAATGTGTAAAACTTGATTAAAACAAAAATAGAAAGAGTTGTCTAATACCAGAGATCACTATTTAGTGAACTCAATTAATTTTTTTACTTTCCACGAAACTTTAATTGATATTAGGTGGAAACTGTGTTATCTAATTCAAACTGGAAATATTATACAAAAGTTTAATGCAATAATACAATATAAACTCCAATTTGTCAAGTGCCTTTGTAATTTCAATTATTTTTCTTAGAATGAACGTTTTGGTTTTTACATTTTCATAGATATAAACTGCTGCTAACTAATTAAAATTTTTACACATCACTTATTATCAAGTCGTGTTATCTAATGAGACATGAGCGAATCAAATCCAAAAGAAAAGACATGAATAAGAAATATGTGTTGTAAGAGACACATAAAAGTTATGATTATTATTACTTTTATTAAGTATTGAGTTTTTTGAAAAAAAAGATGGTAAAGTTGTTTTATGCATGAACTTAAAAAGAAAAGTTGGAAGCGGGGCTTTTGTGTATAATAATAATCATAATAAGTGTCCAAAGTAATATGCATAAATGTAAATTATACAAAATAATATACTTGTAAACTAATAACTATTAAACATAGTCTGCGAATTTATATCCTGTCGTTTAATTTTTTCTGTCCTTCATTGACATAAACCAACTACCATAATGTCATAAGATGAGAAAATTAAATGAAGGTTTTTAAATTAAAGCTGGTATTTTCCTCTTATATTTACACATTTCAATTGTATGAGTATGTGTAAATTTCATACTTTAATAAAAAAATAGAAGTATATTTGAAACCAATATACATTACATATTGACAAAAAAACAAATTTCATTTAATTAATCAATGTAAGGGTCAAACTATGTGAATATTAGAATGCGTATTTATTTAATTGTTTAGCATTTTTTTAACTATCAACTAATTAATTTAAATACAATATCTAGCACATGGTGCTTTATTGATAGTCAGGGTCAACCAGAAAAGTGCTGTAGTATTAAAATATATTGTGCAAGTCCACTCATGACATTCACTGTAATGTTAGGGACGGAATAACTTTCATCGGTTTGAGTAATTTATAAAATCGGTAGCAGTGAATGACAATATCAAATATTAGTATTGAATACACGTATGTTACGTTAAAATTATCAATTTCTATAACTATGTCGTATGTATAAAGTTTGTTCATGAAAAGACGCATATAAATTGACATGCAACTAAATTAAAGACTGCTGGAAACTATTCACCAATCATTCCTTCAATCTAATAATACTGGAATTTAATTTTAATCTGTCAGACAATAAAGAAAATTCTCATTTGGTCATGATTTTTAAGTTGATCGAAAAAATCAAGGCTTCCAGGCAATTCATTTTAATTCATTTCCAAATGTTTTATTCACTTTTGTTTACTTGATTTATAAAATGTTCACTTAATTTATAAAATTCAATTCACTTATTTTATTGACGGCTCCTCAAAACTGAACATTGAGACTTACATTAGTCTAATTCGTTTTCTTGCGTCCCCTCCATTAGATCTCTAAATTCAAATTAGAAATTTTTAAGAGATACAAAAGCGAGAATTGTAACATTCCATAGCCGCGTCACTTGCAGTGGCAGCTAAAAATATCCAGGGAGCATAAACAGTAGCCTTCCATCATGTATACAGTAAAGAACAAATTAATAAAAAGCCATGTACTTCAATCAACGCAAAAGAATTTAATTTAAAAGAATAATTAAATCTAAGCTAAACTTTCTGGAGGATGGAACACAAGACTACCTACAGCACACGCATGTAATAAATCATGTAATTTTCAAGATATTTCATTTGAAGTATATATCTAAAATTCATATTGGGCCGGAGGGTGGTCTAGTGGTTAAAGTCCCAGGCTTTGAAACTAGACTTCCAATGGCAGCTGGTTCGAGTCCACTGCTGGTCGGTAATTTTTCTGAATAAGTTAAATCCGACGAGTCCATGGATGGTGTATGTAGGTGTGTACGTTGGGTTGCATGTCTTTCAGGGGTGGGGCATGTTAGACCGGTGAATAACACTTAGTGTGTTGAGCCCGGGTAAGGGGGTGGGATGGGAATCATGGGGTCGTGCTCACGCACGGCTTCATGATTCTTTTAAAAAAAAAAAAAAAATTCATATATTATTTACGACTTTTACATAACCAAAAACAATACGGGTCATAGGTATGTGCCCTGTAACACACTATGATAAAAATCCGGGATCTGTCTATAAATTCGGACTTGCTAGTAAGCTGTGAACTGGGATGTAATTCTCTCGAGATTTCCTTCACTGCAAGATGTTTCATATTGTACGCAATTTTAAAAATAGGTATATTACTTTACCAGATCCATAAATGCAATACGGAACCTATGAGTCTCGTGTGGCTGTGACCAATTGCACCAACACTGCAAGTGGTGTGGCTATGGAACGTTTTAATTCTCGTTGAACAAACTGCTAGACGTTCTTTAACATATGATTTTGGTAATATTCCAAATTAGCATTAAAATTCTTAAAACATTATTCCCAAGATAAATGCAATATATTCAGTTCAGTTGTTATCCTGACTTTATTGTTTTTTATTTTGCTATCGGTTCAACAACTGAACTGATTTTGTTGCAGTTTATCTTGCTATTAATTTTGTTTTTTTTTATTCTAATGTCAGTTTCGAATATTAGTTATGTATTGTGTTGCATATGGATAAAGTTTTTGTATTTTGTTTTTTTACTTAAAGCGTCTGATGATTGTTTTAAACAATTAATACATGTAAAGTATGTTTCTATTAAAGTTTTATGGGTTTTATATCATGAATGTCTATGATGGTTTGTGCTTCACGAATAATATAGATAATAACGTTGAGTTTTGTGTTCACTTTTAGTAACTTTTAATTCACCTTTGTTTCGCTTTATGCATAATTAATATTCACTTACTAACCTTGTTTTCAAATTTTTGTACTGGAAGCCCTGAAAAATGAAAACATAAATAAAGTAAATTTATTGCTATTACTTACTAATAGAATATTTAATAATGATAATTTAGGAGAAACTATCAAAAGAGTTATGAGAAAAAAGGGTTCAAAATCCAATTCTAATGCGATGTGCAGAGTTTGGAACAAAAATATTAATAAATTGAAATAGCGGATTTATAAATATTTTTATGTTAAATCACCCATGTTTTTGTTGAAATAAATTGATTCCAGTGAAATATTATTATTATTAAGGCATACTGGCACAAAAATAATATTAAAAACTGCAATGGCTCATAGGAGCAAATTATTGCAACAAGCAGGTACCTAACGAAAAACGATTTTTTTGAATTAGTTCTTCCAACCGCGCTAAAAATAAAATTTGTGTTAGATTTTGGCGTAATAAACAAATTAATTGCACTGATTCAATTCATTCCAAAGAAAAAAATGGATTTGGTGATTCAACATAATATTATTGTTATAAAATGCTATTATTAATTTATTAATACTTTTGTTCCAAACTTGCACATTGCATTAGAATTGGATTTTGAACACATTTTTCTAAAAATTGTTTTCTATATTGACTTCAAATAAGGCGATTTTTTGCCAATTCTTTTAATTTTTTTTTAATTTTCTGCCAAACTTAAAGTCCTGACCTGACCTAGGTCTAAATCAGTTTTTAGATTATTATCTGAGATGCAGAAGCGATATCAAAAATAAGTTTTTTGGAAATTGTAATAATAAAAGTTTTTCCCATATGTTGCAAACATTTTGCCAGTCGCAGTTATTGTATGCCACTGTATTATATTATGTTTTTTTTAGTTGAGCTTCCCTAATGCAAAGTTCTATTTATTGATTTTTTGAAAAATATTATAAAATCATCCCTTGTTTTTGTTTGTTTATTTTTTACAAAATCTCTCAAAAACGCATTTTTTATATTGAGCAATAAGATTTATGTAATTTAAAATTCATAAAGATGCACAGTTGAATATTTATTTAGACATTTTTCAATAGCTATGTTGCAAGAATTAACACATCTGCAGCACCAACTCAACAATAATTATTAACTTGTTTTGTCCGTCCCTAATGAATACAATTAGAAATTAAAGAATTACATGTGTATACTTGTGGGTGGTAATCTATATTTTGTAATTAAAAGGTTTTGTATCGAGCAAAAATGTATTTAACAATATGTTGTAACTTAACATTTCATCTTTGCTTAATTATATCGTAATTATGTAATGCTGTATGGTTAAAATAATGGAAGGTTTTGTTATATATAATGTCCATTTTAAAGAAACCATATATAATATTACAGTTTCTTTGATGACCATTTTCCTTATCAATGTTGATTTACTGTATAGTATCTGAAATATCATCTTTTGATTATTTTATGTAGAAAGTATCAAATATGAATGTATTTTTGAATTGTTAATGTTTTTCATTAAAATTATATATGGGAAAAATATATATTTGGTACAAGCGTTATGCTTTATGTCTTTTACTGTCGCCTGATTGTATCTGTTCATTTTGTACCCTACGTATTGTTGTCACGCTTGTTGGTGGTGGTGACATAAAGTTATTACATTATTATTTGTATTGATATATTCTAACAGGACAGTCTGGTGCATGCTTCTACTTTGCCTAAACCATCTAAACATACTACTTATATGAAAACAGGCACAGTTCAAAATCCCACACCTTCCCATTCCCATCCAGTAATTAACCCTCATTCTTCTTCAGGTTCTGATTGTGACGTTGATTATGTCGAACATCCTAATACTGTATCACAAAATTTTACAAAAAACATGTTTGTTGAAAATTCTACATTAGCTCATTCTCCTCATATGCAGAGTTTAAGTTTACAGGATATACCACCTCATCTTTTAAACTTACAAGATAATTATAAAGCTGATGCTATTGTAACACAAGCAATAAATCTTCAAAATGTCCAAAACAAATTCAATAACAATAATTACGTAAATCCAACTCATAGACTGAGCCTTCAAGAAATACCTCCTCCAAATATTTCAAGCAGAGAATTTCATTCCGATATTTTAGTTGTACCCCCACCTTTGGACTTCAGCAATATAACCGAATATGTAGAAGTGGCAGCAGAATTTCCTCCATCTCCTCCTCCTCCACCATTTCCAGATGATTATTTAATGAGTGAAATCATTTCTGGCATTTCTTATTCAGACCAGAATATTTCAAAAGTAACACAAACAAATGATATTTCTCATTCTGATGATGTTGAAAATTCCAATAGTGATAACAATTTATTGATACCCCCACCTTTGTATATAGACCATGAGAATATCCAATATCCCAATACAATTTTAACAGATTTTACGTCTATTATTACTTCCACCGAAAATGTAAACCATCAAACTACATCACATGCTTATAGTAGAGAAGAAAATACCCTTTCTTCGACTACTTTGCAAGATTCTTATATCTCAAAAACATCAAATCAAAGTTCTTCAGATACATTCTCAACCCACACATCTCTCATAAAGCCGAGGGTTTCTAGTTGGCAAACTAATAGTTCATTAACAGTATCACAATTACATACCGATGATTGTGAAGTACAGGAGACTCTTGAAAAGACTTCTGGTTTAGAAACTTCAGAGCAAACAATATTACACGTTCATAACGAAATAAGCAATGTAACAAATGATTTCCAATCTTTAAATTTACCTTCTGTAGAAAACACAGACGTTTACATGCCTCATTATACATCGCAAACTATTGCTGAAGACAAACCCCTTTTAAAAGTATCTGAGAAATTTGTATATTATGACGACACCGCAGAATTTTATAACTCAGCTAACCAGACCTCAGTTGGTGATAAACCTCCAACATCGCCACCTCCTGCACCTCCCAAAAGTTTACCTCCACCATTGCCAGCAGCTCCTCCTCCTCCATTAACACGACCTGTCAAGTACAATCGACATTCATCTGTATATTTAGTACCTGCTGATAGCGTAATTCCATCAGAACCTATTTATGCCATTCCAATAAATCCAACACCTAAAATGCGTTCCAAACCACCTTTAACTCCACGACCCTCTTCTTTAATTCATACTAACACGCATGCAGCAGCCATTGGGATAGATTCTGGGAAACAGATTTATAAAGGAAGTCTTTCTGCACTCCAAAAGGTAATTAATTGTAGTGATGTTTATTTATAAAAACCATCAGTAGAGGTTTAATACTAATTCTTAACTTTCTATTTTATTTCCTAAAATAAGTATGTTTTTGTTTATTTGAATATGAGGGAGTAACTGCTGCATGAATTTGTGCATTTTGGAATGATTTTGAAGTAATTGTAGCTGATGACAAGTGTTGTTTGTAAGTAATTGCAGAAAATATTACTGTAGGTCACTTCAACAGATGTATTATAGTCTAATCTAAATGCGTAAAAGCTTTCTAACATGTTTTTTAAGTGGGTTTTGGCCTTAGTTTCAGCATGATTAATAACCACAAAATTTACAAAAATATTAGTCATATCACAACTATCACACCGCAAATTTGTCATTTGAAATTTTAAAATGGCCTGGAATGTCTTTATTTATCAAAAGATGGAGAATTGTCATAAAGGAAAGTTATTTGCAGTTACATTAAGATTCTAAATACAAAGTTTGGTGAGAAAATTGAAAATTTTTAAGTTTGCTCGTTTTTTCCCAAAACTGTTTTAACATTTATTTTTCAAGCGTATTTTTCCTTTACAGTTAGATTAACATATGAAATATTGCAATGCAAAAATACACAAAGGATGCATTATTTTTTATATTTAATTAATTGCTTGCAAAAAAACATTTTTACGAAAAATAGTGGGACAATCGTGGACTATTTTCATTATTTCTAAATTCTTACAATGGAATATTTCTACGGTAATGGATAAAATTAAATGTTAAATATTTATTGAAAAAATAAACAAATTAAATAATTTAAATTTTTTCACCATAATTCGTATTTAGAATCTTAATGTGATTTACAAATAACGGTTTCTTATGACAATTTTCCATGTTTTCATAAATACGGGCATTCTAGTCTATTTTAAACATTCAAATGACAAATTCGTGGTGTAATGGATGTAACATGGCAATTTTCTGGTTATTAATCATTATGAAACTAACGCCACAAAACCCACTAAAAAAACAAATTAATAAAACAAATTTCTCATATGGTGCAGACTTTTTGGCCGTCACTGTATACACTTTTTCACTTAATGCTTTGTAACTATTGGAATATAAATGAAACCACAAGTTTAAGATTATAACTGTTGTGTTTATGTATAATTCAATTCAGTTTTGATTTAAAAATAAACTAAAACAAAACTTTGGGAAAAAAATACAGTTCTGCAAAGTTTTTGTTGCCAATTTATATCAGGTGTCATGTGTACTGCTAAGTCGTAACTAGGGAATAAGATTTACTAAATAGTGATTTTGGTTATACCGAATACCGAAATTAATTACACTTTTGGGATGATAAACGTAAATAAGATATACTAGAAGCTTTTGAAATTGACAAACATTTAAAAACTGTACCGTTAATGAACAAGCAAATTGATCTCTTAAATTTAACTCTATTCGACATTTTGGAGTAAGAAATAAGTCATCTGCAGACGATTACCGAGATCAAGTCACCAAGTTCTATTGTTGCTATAATATAACCTTTGATAATGGCATGTGAACATGTCTAAATCCATATAAGGTTAAATTAAATAGTTCAAAAATCAAGATACCTTCATTATTAAGGCATTATTTGAAGATTTACCTAAGGTTGTAATTAACGTATTCGAACAGGAAAAATTTGCATAACTAATCCTAAAAGAACGAAATTTGTCATGGTATTCATTCAGAACAAAATTGGTTCCACTGCCAGAAAACTACATGTTAACAGAATTTCTTCAGTATTTCTGCCAGAGGACAGTAGCCTCTACATCATTCATAGTACTGTTAACGCAGAAAAATAGAGAGCATCTTAAATCAGTATCTTCTTCGATAATTGAGTAGTTGCGATCAACCGGTTACGAGTTTACTTTTTCAACATGATGCTGCTCCTTGCTATACAAGTGAGTGAAGTCATGGATGTTAGAAAATAATATTCCGGAGTTGGATTTGTGTTCCAGTAGTCCTAATATGTCCCCAATCAAGACACTAGAACTGAAAATTACAAAAACATCATGCTAGGACGATTCAAGAGTTACGACACCGACTTCCAGAGAAGAATGACACAGTCTTATTGATACTATTCCCCCAATGCATTGAAACCTTATTGAAAAGTAAAGGCACCTTTATACCATGAGATCTTTTTAGATGATCTGATATTAATTGGCAACAGAACGTTTGCAGAATTATATTTTTTTCTTGAAGTTTTGATTTAGCTTTTTTTATCAGCATGCCTGGAATTAATTAAATTTTTTAGTAAACACAACAGCTATAACATTAAACTTGTGGTTTCATTCACATTCCAATATTTACACAACATTAAGTGAAAAAATTTTTATGCGTTAACTGTCTAATTTTGGACTCGTAAGCGAAGTAAAAAACAATTTAAAGGATTTCAATTAATTCCAAACAATTAAACATGATTTCAGAAGAATTTTCATGCAATGTTAGGGTAATTTTGCCTTATAATTTCTGCACAAATCATGAGATTTCGGGTGTATTATCAGAATGGTTATGTAGTAGTTAGTCCTTGACTCCTTCAAACATCAAATAGACAATAAATTGTTAAGCTAATTCTCGGTACCTTTTAATTAGCATTAAATTATAGGTTTATATTGGTAAATTACTATAAAATGAAGTAACCTAATTCCTAACTTGTTAACTGTCTTAAGTAACAAAATAATTTTTATATGTTCTAACTGTAGCACATCATCTAAAACATATTCATATTTCATTATCATTGCCTGCTTTTTTAACAGCAATAAGTATTCATCCCGCCATATAATTAAAAAGAAAAATGCTTATATACCTTGATATTTAACGCATATATCTAACTACATTTATTTTTAACAGCCGCCCCAGTCACCAAAGAGTAATTCAACGAAAATGTCTGTCAGTGATAAGAAAAAGTTCTTTGAGAATGCAATGGAAGAAAGCCAGAAACCATCACCTAAACCTGGTAAACATAATTGTAAGATTTAGATTTTTAAAGCACAGTTTTGATACACATTATTTTCAGAAAAAGTATTCAGTTATTTAAGTGCAGATGAGGTAGAGCGAATGCGTGCTGAAGAGGATAAAAAAATTGCAACACTTTCTCGTGCAGAAATAAGTTCTCTTAGTGCTCTAGATCATTCGGATGATGAATCAGTAGACTCACAACCTACTCGGTGAGTGGTATAAATTAAAATTAGTGTATATACAGGGTGTTCGAATTTATTGGAGCACCATTGCTCACTTTATTATTATTGGAGCTAGAAAATCGGTTAAATTAGTCAACTGTTTCAGATTTTGTGCTGATTTTGATGCCGTATTCAAAAAACTCATCGAACATTTCGTTTATGAGTTATTCATAAAAACAACATTTTTTAAATGTATGAATATCTCAAAAAAAAAACAATTCTAAAAATAAAAGTCTCTATGCAGTGGTAACCTAAAGTGGATGTGTGCCGAGCACGCAAGTTCTAAGTGAAACTTCTTAACGTGTTCTCACTGAAAGTGTTTTTTGAATTCTATTAACAGAAAACAAATATGATTTCATTTACAAATTTGGGAATATTTTTTATTAACCAAAAAGGTTGGTACTGGTCAAAAAGGTTGTAAATGGCCATTGTGTATAGCAAATAAGGTATTTAACAAGAATATATCGGTACGAACTGGTTCTATGCCAAAAATTTATGAAGGAAGCAACTTTTACTATTAAATTTACATGGAAATTTCATCAATTTCTAGTTTATTTTCATATACAAATTTTATTAATGTTTCAAACGTCAATATTTAAATTGAAAATAGTATATTATTTGTTTTTGTAAGATGGAGACATAAATCATATCTCTTGCATGATATACTGCTCATTGGTTTCCTATATAAGCAAAACCACAAAATACATTAGTTTGGGGGTGTGTATATATATATGATGGCGCTAATTATTTTAGAGCGTAACATAGATAAACTATCGGGGAGGTGTGTGATGGCACAACTGTACATTGATCGCTTCAGTTTGCATCTAGGTGACCCCACTTTCATTCCATCCCTTCCGTTCTAGCATTCATGCGGTTACTCCTGCCGGCAAAGAAGTTTCACTTCAAAAAGTTATTGACGATTACTTATGGCGTTTAGCAACAAATTATGTCTAGTTGTGAAATAATTTGATGCTAGTCATAAAAGCGATAAAAGAATTTTAGCAATAACTTTTTATTATCCACTTTAGGTTACTATTGCGTTTGTTACTTTTTTATTCAGAATTAAATTTTCTTTCAGAATATGCAAAAATATACAGGATGTTCAGTTTTAAGCAGAACTATTTTATGGAACAACTCAAAAAGGAGACGTTTAATTATTGTTTTTTTTAATACAGCATCATAATCGATATAAAAAACTGTAATACTTTACTAATTTACCCCCATCTTTGTAGCTCTGATAATAACGAAGTTAGCAATGGCACACAGATAATATCGAACAGCCTGTATATGATTTTCAAGCCATTTGAACCTGAGGCACCCTAAATCCAAGCAATGTAATACCCGGCACCTCTTGTACTGTATTGTAATAGTACGCAATTGCTACATCTTTTATAATAAATTAAAACATAATCGCCGTACCATGTAAATCCCATCCTAAATAGCTGTCCTGGTGCATGTGAGTTTTTTTTTGTTGATAGGCTTTGCGGGATAATTGTGCTTGATTTACTTTTACTGCTGGTTTGTGAATTAGCATTGATGTATGTCACTAATTCTTGATTCAAATGTTCATTACTATCTTGGCTTTCTTTTTTAAATTATAAATTTGTCTATAATGGCCGTTCTACTAATTATGGTAAAAATGAAATATAAACACAAACTAACATCTAAACACGCATACAACATGGACTATACAGGAACAATAGCTACTGCGCCGACTACTGGGAGTACCTATGCAAATGCTAACAGAACACATTCCCCATGGCTGTTTTGCCAACTCTGATAAATGAATTTATTCAACTTTAAGGCGAGCATTACTAAGCGACAAATAATAAATAATGATTATTACATTTATTGGAATGGTTGTTTAAATTTAGTAAAAAAAGTTATACTGTGTGTAAATGAAACTAGGTACACTCCACTTTTTTAAGTTAACGATGGTCAACTTCTTGTAGATCATACAACTGTTTTTTCAACTGTTTTATTAATTTTGAAATTGGTTAATAAATCGGGGACAACACAATAATTTAGGTTGGAGCCGCACCATACATGCTGCTACAGTTGACTTTTTGTGTATGGTTGCACGGGACATCTTCAGGACTGTGGCTAAAGCAACTGTTATGTCCACAGCCCTGAAGATGATCCCTGCAACCGAAACGAAGGAACCCAAAACGTGGTGAAATGTCCGTGTGTGGGTGGTCGGTGCTTTCGTTCTCTCATATCTCCAGAACCCCTTGACCTATTTTTATTAAATTTGGTGTGTGGATGTTTTTTAGTAGCAGGTAGTTCATTGTAAGGTTTTTTAACCGGAACCAGAAACTGAAATTAGGCATGTTTTTTTGGTATAAGAAAATAAACTTGTATTAAAATTTTGAAAACAGAGTTGTAGTGCATCCAAAGGCAAATCAAATTTGCGGTACCCTTTAAAAACGTATGCGACACCCCAGCTTGAGAACCACTGAATTATAATAGTGTGTCAAAAAGTTCAAAATTTTAAACAAATTTTTTAACTTACTGTAGACCAGCAAGTACTATAGGTGTAGTACGTACAGCTAAAGCAGAACGACGATTAAGAGATCGTTTGAGAGAAGAAGGTTTACTAACCGATGAGGATGAGTTTAATTTATCACCAGCCGAGGAAAGAACTCTTCGTGCTGAAAAACGAGCAGCTTGGAGACAAGCACGTTTGAAATCTTTAGAACAAGATGCCATACAAGCACAGATGGTGATTAAATCAATGACCGATATGGTAGCTGCTGGAGAAATTCCGCAACCGGCTACAATTGAAGAGGATGTACCCACCAAACCTACCGAGGTAAACCAGCCTGTTGTTACTTGAAATATATTTTAAACTTGGCATGAATCAATTTGGGTTGATTCGCTCATCAATTAACTTAGTTATAAAATTGTTTTCCTTTATTTTCATTTATTTAATTTTCATTATAATCTGAATGTGTAACTAACACTAAGTGCTAACATAACTGGACCTGCTACATGTCCAGGGCAACGGTACTAACAGTATTGCATGTGTTCAGTTGAGGCCCTCTAGTGCTGATTTCCCCAAGTTGGCGGTGCGCAGCAAACCCGGAAATACAACAGTGAGAGAGAGCGAGAAAATACTTGGAGAGACGGTGACACGGCGAACTGAGGAGTATACTGATGATGCCACGGGTGAAAAACGCGTGCGCACCGTCGAATACGTAGAGAAGCTGATCGAGAGAGAGGTATAGCCCCATTCAGCAACATACACGTATGCTTGCACCTACACTATGGTTAGTCTTACACTTTTGTAGCACTCTGTATACTATTCTTTTGTACATTGTTTGTATTGGTTTCTTGCATGATTAATTTGGGATTCAATTATTTTGGGTTGGTGTGCTATTGCATAATTATATGTTGGTTTTACGGAAACAGCCTCAAGTTATAGCAACTTTATTTTATGTTTTAGACCTCATAAAGGATGTAAAATTAATTAACGCATAAAGTATTATATTTCGTCTTTTTTTTGCATCTTCATTTAATAGTGACGTCAGTGACAATCGCAAAAAAAATTGAAAAATAAAGAGACAGCTTTTGTTAGACCTGTTACATAAGACCCTTTGGGGTTGTCCAGAAATTGTTCATATGCTAATTTAACAGCAATTTGAGTAATACCGTGAGAGGTTCTAGTCTATCATTGTCTTGTGGTACTTGGGAAATTATGGATACACATGGAAGTTAGATTTTTTTTTTCGTTTCTGCATGTTTCAGTTTTTTCTTTCTTTAAAACGTCTTAGTTGTATAAAGCTATGTATATGTGCATACTATAAAGATATTTAAAAAATGAACCTCTCTGAAAACGTTTTTTTCTGCATTTTACTTAAATTGTTTGGCTTAAATGTAACCTAAAGATTTATGAGTTTTTTTGTAAAGACCAAAAAATTTGTTTAAAAAAAAGTTTTTCATTCTGTACACTTAATGGGGAACGCTTAGGTCATGTGATCCCTCATCTAACATACTCAAACATACACCAACACCAAGGGTCTGCTGCGAACTTGAAGCAGAACAAGATTGGTAGAGCAGTGCCAAAGCCACCGGCTTTAACTGCTGCCACAACGTCTGTCCCAAAAATCTTTTTATTATTGCTAAAATATACAATTTAGGACATCTTTTAATTTTAAATAAATACTAAAATGTGTAATAAAGTTGTAAAAGCTTGGGGTGGGGGTTTTGTAGAGTAAAAGACTCTTTTATATTTAGATGTAGTATTAATGATGAACTTTGAAATAATTATGAAACAAGCAAATAACTGTTTTTTTTAAATTTTGGTCTTGTATGTATTTTTGATTCGACATTAGTCAAATTAGGAAATATATGGATATACTTTATACTGGGTAGGATTGGCAGAAATGTGGCATGAATGACTTGTTTTCTTTTCCAATGTATAACTCGCAGGGTGTTTGATAAATGTCACGTGCCAAACTGTACTATATCGCCCAGCCGGGACGCCAGAGCTTGATCAGCTGTTACTGAACTCTTGGTTTGTAGGTAAAACACAAGCTGCCGCAGGTGTATATACTTCTAATCATTTTTGTAGTGTATGTATTTTCTGAAGTGCGTTTTTTAATATGTTTGATAAAACTAATTATATAAAGAGTTTAACCTTTTTGCTGCGGCCGGCTAAAGTGAGTTCCGTCCTCCCAATGCAGCGCTTTAATTAGACGCGCCTCTAGATCCAGATCTGCTTTAAAATGATTTTCATATATTTTCCAAAGTAAAACATTTCATAGAATTGGGTAGCTTAAAAAATACATTAGGCGCTTAAAAATTCACGTATATATTTTTATTAAAATGACGTCATGTAAAATCGCTGTAGTGTCCTCTCCCACTGTAAAAATATTTTTCAATCATTTTCTAATTGTTAGATGTGTTGCATAAATAATTTGTACGAATGAACTTAACCAAATACTACTTAACCACTCGCAACAACCTATCAAAATCCAACTTACATCAACATAAATATAGACGTTACTGAGTATCTGTATATAAAATACTTAATCACTTTAACAATATCTATTTATTTAAACCTTATACGTATTTCGGCATGTTTACATGCCATTGTCAAAGGTTATATGAAAGTAAACAGTTAGTGTTGTTATAGCAATAGAACTTTTTTACTTATCTTGGTAATCGTCTGCAGATGACTTGATTACGATTACCAAGATAAGTAAAAAAGTTCTATTGCTATAACAACACTAACTGTTTACTTTCATATAACCTTTGACAATGGCATGTAAACATGCCGAAATACGTATAAGGTTTAAATAAATAGATATTGTTAAAGTGATTAAGTATTTTAGATACAGATACTCATTAAATATGGACTTTTAACGAAGTAAAGCTGGAATTGATAAATAGACGTTACTATTTCACAAAAATATTTTAGTGCGATAATGTAAGGTCACATAAATGTTTTTAAGATTTCCGAAAAATAACAACATCACACTATCAATATCGTTTTTATAAAAATAAGTAGGAGAATTTTTACATTAAGATATCGTTTTTATGTTTAGAAAATCCGGAAAATTATGTACCTAACAAAAGCATTTCAGAAATAGTCTTTTTGTGCAGTTTAAAAATTTTCTTTTTAAGTGATTTTGGTTCTTTATTCATAAAGGTGGCCTTATTGCGCTTGTTATAGTTTTATTGTGATTTTTAGCATTAAAATAGTTTTACCTTCTTAATCTAGTTCAAAACTGCATGGGATAGTAGCCGCACATTAGTTGGGAACAGCATGATACATTGGGGAAAAGTCAACAGGAAATCACATTTTTGCAAAGCTTATACAATTAAAAAATTGATCATTTTATTTGAGAAAATTTATTTTATATCTGTTAGTTATTTAAAAACGAAACAGTTTTTTTTAATATAAAACATAGTTATTTTATTTTAAAAACTTTTATATTTTGGTCATAACTAAAAAGTTTCAAGCAAAAAGATTGAATAGTTTGGAAAATAAAAAACAAGTAAATGATCAAATTTTTGGAGAATTTTTTAAAATGATAATTATTTTTAATGCATTTTTATTTTGTTAGGTCGAGACATTACAGGAGAAAATAATATCTTTAGAATTAACAAAAGCAGACGATGGTAAGTTAGATGCACCTGTTAATGGCAATACAAAATGTAATGAAGAGGATGAACTAGAGTCGGTAGATCCTGTAACGCCCACCACTGGAGAAGATCGTAGCTTAGGTGATGAAACAATTAGCACAACTAATAAAAAAAAGAAAAGAAAGCGGTCCAAAAAGGGTAAACACTGATTAAGCTGCAATATATTATGAATGTGTTAATATCGATGCATCATCAAGATGTTTTACGGTGAATGGGTTTTTATATAATTAAAAATATTAGTATTTAGTGTAATTATTTTAAATTATTTTATATAAATGTACAAAGTATTTAATGATTGTCATTCATATTTTATGTAATAGGATACATTTATAAGAAGTTGATAGGTATTGTTTACGTGTTTTGATTAACACAAAGTATTTTAGCATTATATACAAAAGAATATATTTTAATGTGGTGGTTTATGTTTGCTTGTCATTTTATAAACATTACACATTATTGTGCTATTGATACAATTTTAATTTAAATAAAAATAATGATAAATATAAACGTATATTTTGTTTATTCTTCTTAAAAGTTACCATATGTAGGTTATTATTTCTTTGGTGCAATAATTCCCTCGAGTTGAGTCTAAAATATAATGAAATGAATTAAAATTCATTCTACAAACCGCATTAAGCTTACCTTTAATTGTTGATTGGTCTTTTTCAGGAATTGAATTTCTTCAGTGTGCTTTTTCTCTTCTGCCGTTCTCAGTTCTGCTGCTCTTCGTTCGGATTGTTCCGCCTTTTGTCTCAACTCTGAAAGCTGACGTTCTAATTCTACTTTTTCTTCTTTCAATTGATCCACATCTTTTTGTAAATCTGATTTGCCTTGTTCTGCTTGAAGGGCTTTACGCATACCAAAAGCAATACTACTACAATACAAAGCTTGATATGCCTCTATTGTCATACGCATTTCATCACGCACACGTAAAAGCAAAAGTCCTCTTTCTGCACAATTGATGGTAACTTGTCTAATCGTTTCATCAAAACACTGAGTATACAGTTCTCGTCGTATAGGGCATATGCCAGTTTCTCTTGCCTGTAATATAATAACTAAAGATGTTTAAAGTTATAGTTGTTTGGTGATAGATTTTTGGTTTTGTAGTCTACTTTCCACAGTTTGTCAGAGTAATCTTGAATTGGATTTCAACAAAGACGTTACTTACAATACTCTGTTGTTCTTTCTTTAAACAAAATATGCAAGTTACCTGTCTTTGTTGTAATCGCATATCTAATTGTTCTTGAAGATTTACAACATCTAGTCGAGTGGCAGGGGTTGTTGATACTTGCTGACGCCACTTTTGTCCCTCCTCTTCCCATTCTTTAGGTGGTAAAATGCCATTCAAAATTTCTTCTGTTTCACGTTTTGCATCTGCCGTAGGTGGTGCAGATTTAGCACGAGTTGGTGAAATGGATACTTTATCCTAAAAAATTCCAGTTATATTAATAAATCTGCATATAATTAAGTTCGATTAATCGTAATATTGTCTCTAATAAATGTATTTCACTTTGTATATACTTTAGTATCGCTAGGACGTTTTCCTTTTTCATCATGTTTTACAACTAACACAGGATTATCATATTTCACTAATGTGTTGGTTGCAGGAATAATTCGTTCTGTCATTATGTTAAAATTATTATAAAATGAAATGATAGCTGTCGGAACAAGCAAACTGTTTTCTAACTAATGGTGGTTTCTATAGCAACAAGTATTAAATCCTTATAAGGACCATTATTGATGTGGTTGGCAGGGGATGACATGGGGAGGGGTGCATACTAAACAAGTACTACAAAGGTTATTAAGCTTTTTGTACAATATTTTCTATGCATATCTTGTTCTATTGTTCTGCAGTTAGTGATAGTACAGGAAAATTAAAACTTTTTTTCAAACAGCGGAAAAATTTGAACAAAGCTGATTTATGGCAGAGATGTTCAGTTTGGCTTGTTTAACATAGTAAAAGTCCTGAATGGTCCGATGTGAGCTTCGGCCGCCATTTTGTAAAAATGTCGCCCAAAATGTTTTACGCAAACGGTTGTCTCTACATGAAAATTGGCCCTATATAAAGTTATAAAGCGTAAAATTTCCTACAAAACAGAGTTAATTACATTTTGTCGTTGGAGCAACCCTTCAAAGTCCAGAGGCAAAAAAATAGATTAATATTATGAAAAACTTGACACAAACTTCATGAATGCAGCTGTTTTATGTGTTGTAGTGCAAGGAGAGAGTGGGTCACAGTACATTTTTTCGACTAGTCAATCAGAGGGGGGAGTAGAAGAGGAGCGTCTGAAATTCTCAGTTTTGGAAAAGTTGGAGCAAAAGGATACTTTTTATGTGTATGTTTACATAATGTTATTCGACTTATTTCCACACTGACGAATGGTTTCTCCATTGTCATAGACGAAAAGTTTCTTTTTATAAATAGAACTTGTTAATGTTTCCGGTAGGCCTGATCCACAAAATTCTAGTATTTGGCACATTATTGGTGGCATTAATGGCGTCATAATCGGTATCATTAGCAAGTATTTTATTGATATGATGTAGCCAAACGTTTGAGCACCTCAATCCAATTTTTTGGTACTCGCATGCCTGGCCTTTTTGATACAGCTGCAAAAATTGAGTGTAAAATACTATCTCTGAAGCAGGTGGTTTTATTGATGGAATGAACGAGAAATTAGGTTTTGTTTGCCAACCCCAAATTTTAGGAGGCATTTTATTGCCACGCCACAATTGAGTTTAATGGTAAACACGATAACTGAGCAACTGTTGTTGTTGAAAATAAAATTTGTCTTGTTTTATATGGTGCTAAAAGAAAGGCCAGCAGTCATGTGGGTGCCGAAAAATTAGATCGAGATGTTCAAATGTTTGCCTACATGGAAGTGGAGTGTCCTGTGAAAATTCCAGTCTTCTGAACTTAATAGAAGAAAATACCGATCATTATACCAATAAACCCCTAGAGGAAAGCCAGGGGATGACTACCTCTAGTAACTTCCCAAGAGAGTCTCATAGATAATAGAATCCGGAGTTTAAACATTCCCCCGATCGGATCTTCGGGGGGGAAAGCTATGAGAAGATCTAACGTCGCAAATATACAAACAGTGACAACAAAGTTATCACTACGCAAGAACATATCAATTGCCACTTGGAATGTCCAGGGCCTCGTTTCACACCCTGGTAAATTAGATATTATTGAACGGGAAACATCAAACATCACAATAGTTGGTCTATCCGAAACGCATTGGGCAGGTCAAGGACATTTTAACACTAAAAATGGTAACACCATATATTTCTCTAGCCACCAAACAGATTCAATACAAGGAGTGGCGATAATCATTAATAAGCAATTACAATCAAGTGTACTGGGCTACAACCCTATTAACTCAAGAATAATCACGATAAAGATCAATGCTAAACCGTGTAACTTAAATATAGTCCAGGTGTACGTGCCAACTGCATCCCACAGCAACGAGGAAATTTATGAATTCTACCGCCAATTAGAAAGAACTATTAGAGAAATGCCCAGCAAAGAAATAACATGTATACAAGGCGATTTTATCGCCAAAATTGGGCAAACGCAAGAAGATGAACAAATAAGGCAATTGGTCGGAAGATACAGCTTGGGCAAGAGGAATGATTCCGGTCAAAAGCTCGTAGAGTTTTGTATAGAAAACAACTTGGCCATCACAAATAGCCTATTCCCTCAACACCCAAGACGCCGATACACGTGGACATCTCCAGGGGGACAATACAAGAATCAAAATGACTTCTTTCTCATAACAGCTAGATGGAAATCAAGCGTCAATAACGTGAAAACTCTCCCTGGAAAAGAGTGTGGAAGTGACCACAAACTCCTGCTAGCTAAAGTCAGAATTCATATAAAAACAAAGAAAATAGAAAACAGAACTCCCTCCTTGGAACCAGAAAACATGGAACAATTCAAACAAAAATTGGAGCAAAACTTAATAACAAATTTGGATAACTCAAGTCAGTTGAATCCAGAAGAAATGTGGCTAAGCCTCAAAACAACTCTATCAACTACCAAAGAACAAGTGATACAACAAAGCAAAAGGAAAGTAAAGAACAAAAAATGGATGACCGACGAAACTTGGAGGGTAATAGAAGAACGGAAGTCCCTCAGACAAGCAGGCATAAACACACAAGAACGAAGAGCCGAATATAGAAGACTATGTAGAGAAATACAACGGCTTTGTAGACGGGATAAAAATCACCACATAGAACAAATATGCCAAGAGATCGAAAGCAGAGCTAACACCAACAAAAACCGAGACCTCTTCCAACACATTAAAGAAATTACAAGGGAATTTAAACCAAAAACGTGGAAGATAGAGGACAAAGATGGGAAAGTCATCAATGAGATAGACGACGTAGAAGAGGTATGGCGGAAATATTGCGAAGACTTGTACACATGCGAAACAAACCAAGAATTAATACACATCCCTTACATCAGGGAAATTGAACAAGAACCGGATATACTAAAAGTAGAAGTAGAGCAAGCCATCCGTTACTTAAAAAACAACAAGAGTACAGGTGTAGATAATGTGAGCGCAGAAATGCTAAAACAGCTTACTCCAAGCGGTGTTAACCTATTATGGAAGATTTGCAATAGGATCTGGCAAACTGGACAGTGGCCGAGCGACTGGAGTTCATCCATTTTCATTCCTCTGCATAAAAAAGGGTCAAGTCAAAAATGTAATAACTACAGAACCCTCGCACTGATATCCCATCCAAGTAAAGTTATGCTTAGAATCCTACTAAACCGACTCAAAAATTTCTTAGAGTGGCAGATCCCAGAAGAACAAGCCGGATTCGTAACCGGAAAAGGCACTAGAGAACAGATCATGAACGTACGACAGATCATCGAGAAGGCAAGAGAGTTCGGGAATCCTACGTTTCTATGTTTCCTCGATTACAGTAAAGCCTTTGACTGCGTGGAATGGTCTCAACTCTGGAAAGTGTTACTAGACATGGGAACCCCGTTACACCTTGTCATACTATTAAGACAGTTATACGACAATAGCAAAGTCGATGGCAAGATCTCTAAAACATTTAACATACAACGCGGCGTTCGCCAAGGATGCATCCTGTCGCCCTTGTTATTTAACATATATGGTGAATACATAGTTAGGAAAGCCCTGGACGGCTGGGAAGGTGGTATAGTTATCGGCGGCAAGACAATAAATAACCTCTGCTACGCGGATGACACTACCCTTATCGCGAAAGAGGAACAAGAGATGTCAGAGTTGATTGAAAGGGTCGAGCAAGAGAGTTTACGATTCGGCCTAAAACTCAACCGACAAAAAACAAAACTTATGGTAATAGATCGTACCAACAAACTAGCAGCCGCTCCTAACATTCATGAAGTAGAAAATGTAAATGAAATAGTCTATCTGGGTGCCCATATAAATAAGGAAGGCAACTCATAAACGGATATAAAAAGAAGAACAGCGCTTGCCAAATCAGCTATGACTAAACTAACAAAAATTTGGAAAGACAGCCACATTACGAAGGCAACAAAATGCAAGCTAGTTAGAACACTTGTGTTTTCCATTGCTATATACGGAGCGGAAGCTTGGACCTTGAGGGCCGCTGACATCAAAAAGCTAGATGCCTTCGAGATGTGGGTGTGGCGAAGACTCCTGAGGATCCCTTGGACAGCACGTAGAACCAATGTTTCCATACTGGAAGATTTGGGAATTCAGGAAAGGCTGTCAAGTGTAGTAAAGCGGCGAATCTTGAAATACTTTGGACACGTCACTAGAAGGAAGGACGACAACCTGGAAAAACTGGTTGTGCAGGGGAGGCTGGAAGGAAAACGACGATGGATCGACCAAGTCAAGGAATTCACCAGTACACCGTTTCAAGAAAACATAAGGAATGCCTCAGACAGGGATAAATGGAAGAACATTGCCCAAACCACAACTTAAATAGCAACCATGAGATCACGACACTTCAACCATGACGTATACGACTAGAGAGAGAGAGATACCAATAAAATAGCTGATAATGCCACCGATAATGACTCAAATACTTTCGATATCCTAGATAATATGAACTAAACTACTAGATCTGCTAAAAGACTAAATCAGAATGAGCTCTCAGAAAGTCATAAAAATATACATTTATTACAAAAGTGTGCTGTATTATATCATTAAAATTTGAAGTAATTCGTTCAACCATGCAAAATATGCACAAAATGGTCTAAATATGCAAACTAAAATTGGTGTCAATTAACTCTAATTAATATAACTCGTACAGAAACGACAGGATTTTAATCAGCTATCAATATTACAGAAGGTGCAAGGACATTTCGCCCAAGGCCGACAACGCCCAGCGCTATAAAATGGTCAAAAAATGTCCACAACACCCAATGGCTGGAAAGGGACATCGCCCCCGATGCCCGCAAAGCCTAAAAATAGCTAGAGACAGAATACCCAATGTGCTCAATTATTCAGGAGGCCTATAATGCCCACTATGACCATAACACCCAAACTGCTACACAGGTCTATAAAGCCCAATAAGTCCACAACGCCCAATCATTTCATAGAACCACAACGCTCAAAAAAAGATCCATAATGCCCACTTGCGCTCTTGTAATATCGGTCTTGTTACTCGGATATTAGATCAGATGCGGGAATGTGGCCATTGTGTCTCCCCGATTTCTGAATAACAACACCAATATTACACGAGGGTAAGTGGGCATTATGGACACGTGCTAGACATTTAAAAGGCAACACGATTTAGCTATGTATTTTTAAGATTCATCAAATAAAAATCTTGAAATACGAACTACTTTGTAGGTTTTATTTTACTTGGAAAGTATACTAGAATTAATATGCAACTGTTTCATCTCACATTCTTTAGTTGATGTTTTTGTAATCCAAAGTATTGTAGGGTAGTACCAAATTTAAAAAAAAACATAATAAAACATACATTTGTACCCGACCACATTTGTACCCTACTCTGTGGTACCAAACCTAACCAACGTCCACGATCCTTGTGTGGTACTTACCAAACTTAAAAAGAAATACAAATGTTCCGCCAGGAACTTCATTAGTAGTTCCTTTAACCCTTCAGGACGCGCGCTCTGAGAAATTTCATAAGGACGCGCGCTGGGTAATTTTCACCCTATCATAGATTATAACAAAATAACATTCATATTCAGTTTGTTTTGAAAATATATGCCAGTGATTGACTAAAAAAAGTAATATACATGTTGACATACACATTCTAAAAATAAAATTAATTATAGACGCGCAAAATTCAAGGGGTGTCGTGGTGTTCCTCTTGTGCTTTATTAACGTCTAAGGTTTTTGGGCATTTTGCAAAACATTGTTTTGATTGGTGTGTCGGCTTGTTGAGCTGGTCCTCTAGGACCTGGTCGCTGTGAAATTATATTGTGGTTTCTTATTATTTTACGTGGAGGAGGACGCATTTGCCACTCAGTAGAGTTGTCTTTCCCCACATACTTCACAAAATGAGATAAAGGAATAACATCTTTTGCTAAAATTGTACCGTAGTAAATACTACTTTATTGCAAATTTTTATTCAAAAAATTATACCTTCTTCTAAATCGCTGTCTTCAATCGCTTCTTCAGCTCCAGATACCTCAGAATTAGTGTCATGATCACTTTTATAACAATAATCTTGTTCAGAGTCATCACTTTCACGTATAATTTCGTCTTCGTCTGACTCTTCAGCAAGTTGCATCAGTTCGCGCTCGTTTAAAGGTCGATTTTTTTTATAATTAGACAAGGAAGACATTACGAAAGCTGTATTCAAAAAAATTACTTTGGTGTCAAAACAATAGAAAAAAACACTAACCAAAAATCTAAAAGTATCTGTAAATAAAATATGTTACAGAATGACGCGCTCCGGGTAAAAATGACCCAACTGCACTTTACACCTGAACAGACGTTGCACAACTGACTGAAATATAAGCAAAACAGCATTTCTGCACTGGGAAGAGTCCAGTTTGAAATTAGCTGAAGGGAGACGGCTCTACTTAATTCCTAGAAACAAATACGTTAACTTGAATGGCGTCTGGGTCAATTTTACCCACCAGCGCGTCCTGAAGGGTTAAAAATTATAAGAAAGTATAAAGTAATTTTATTTATAATTTAATTATACAATTCCAATACACATAAATACATAAAACATTGAGACACCAGTGCTGTTTTTATTTAAAAAATGTAAAAAACATAGTGCAGTACATTTATGATCTGTGACTAGAATGCAGATTACTTTGGTCTTTAAAGAAGTTGTGCAAAAAAAAACATTTAAAATATAATTTTGAATATTAATTAAATAAATTTCTTTTGAAAACTTAAAAGGTAATTTACACAGCAATCGTTACAATCAGATGGAGCTGCTTATTCACTAACTCTTTTAAAAGCTGCTATACTAACTTGCTATTAACTACAAGTAACTAATGAAGATACAAAACATAAATAACAAAACTGAGATTACACAACTTTAAAAGTGTAATACAATAACTTAAAAGTCTTTCTAATGCCTGCAATATGTAACAGTTACAAAATGGTTTTCAAATGGCACAAAAATTAAACAGATCAAGTGCTATTTTAAAACTAAAACGACAAAATGAGTATTTTTGTCTAAATATTTGTTTAAATTTGCATCATTATACCCAAACTACTGAACATGTATAAATTAAACATTACAAAAATTAAGGGTAGTAACTAAAACAACTTTCTGTTTTATTTAATATTCTAAGCAGCTTATGCATCATAGGGCAATTCCAAGAACAATTTAAATGTGGTTTTGCCAAGTCAAATGAATGGAAAACTTTATTTAACATAATAAAAATGAAATTAAAATGAAAATTTATTCTAAAGTATCAAATTATTTGGTAACAAAATGTATATAAAACAGTCTTAATCTCCTATACTTTTCACTAAAGATAAATGAAAATATATTTACCGCAGTCCAGGCTTACTTAAATTCGATAGTTTAGGTATTATGGACAAATGCATTTGTTTACTTTAAATAGGTACAAAAATATTCTAATTACTAAAAAAATGACTCAAATATTTAGCCTCAAAATAATATCAAATTTTACAAGTAATTTTATACTTAAACTCCATTTGTAAAATGTTGTCAACTTTCTGATCAGAGTTAACTACCCCACAAATTATAGACAAATAAGCAATTCGCAACGAAAAATTAGTGCCATCCCCGATACTATAATGAAATTTGGAGAAACCAGTCTCAGGTAGTTGCCCCTCCAAACAGCAAATAAATAAACACTATGAAGCCAACTCCCCATTATGTACAGATTTCTTAAAAACTTCGTCCAAGAGTTGATAAAATTTTGCAAATGCAGTATGCTAAACACAGTAATAAAGTTGCTTTGTTCTTCAAAAACTGATCTGGTGCAATGATTTCCCACTAGTTCAACAGTTATTTTACCAATTAAATAAAAGCTTAAAATTCGAACACAAAATCCAAGATTATGTTAGTCTGTGAGTATTATAAAAAAAACACTTATCCAATAAAAATAGATTCGAAGAAATGGAAAAGAAACAGTTATTGACTTTAGCATTTACGCCCTGCAGTAGTTTAACTTGTAAGATGAGACAACTTCGTTGATTCAAAACTGAAATCTATCACATTTATATAGAGTAAAAAAAAAATAGAAGGTTTGTAACTTACACATTACATAATGAGGCATTTACGTTGTCGACGTTTCTGCGGTTCGGGTCTTAGGACTGCACGTACAGCTTCATCAAATACTTGTTTAAGACCCCTTTGAGTAAGCGCTGAGCATTCCATATATTTTACGGCCCTAACTTTGTTTGCCAGTTTTTGTCCTTGTTCTCGTTTAATAGGACTTAATCCTTGATCAGCTAAAGAATTTAATGTTTCACGGTCATCTCGGAGATCTATTTTAGTACCTGCAATTTATAAAAGTTAGGGAAAAAGAAAGTAGAATAAAATGCCTAAAATTTTCGAATTCGGGATGGCGGAAATACGTTTTCTGGACCTCCAGGAACCAAAAATGCTATCGGTATCTACATCTACATATACGACCTAACTAACTCACACTTTTATTACCAATAAATGTTCGCACTTGGCCAAATAATTGGTTCGAGTTGGCTAATATTCGGTACTTAACCACCGAATAGTTGGGCTAATATTGGTAGCTACTTGGCCGAATATTTGACAAAAACTTTTGGGCACTTTAGCCAAAGATTTTGCCGAATATTTGTTGAAAGGCCGTGAGAGTAACTCGCTAATCGTTAAAATCCCTAGTCATTAGTATTAGGGATGGCAAAGTGTGATTCGTCATTACACGCAAGAAACGTCTACTGCCCTGCCAATTTATTACAGTCACTGTTGGCATATAAATGATCTTAATTAAAATACTTTTAAAAATATAATAAGTAACAATTTTTTAACTTAAGGGAAAGTTCAGGCAAGGTGCTTCGCCCATTATTGAATTCAAAATAAAATTCTGCATACGATGCTGTTGCATAGCTTAAGTTTCTTGTGGCATAAATATGTTTACAAACAAGAAGTAAGTCACACAACACCATCGTATGTAGAATTTCATTCCGAATTCAAAAATGTAATAATATACAAGGTCTTCCATTTAAAATAAGAAAGTTGGTTGGATTTTCCTCTCCCACCAGATTTTTGGTAGACGAATTTGTCCTTGCATTTTTGGTTTTCTAAATCCCAAGGAACCCGTTTCCAAAAAATCAATAATTATGCCCTCAGTTATGACGTCCCTGATGTGAGCTGTTAGTCTGCGACACGAGAATTCTTTATTACATCTCTCTCAGAGGGGCGTCTGATAAACCCTGTTAAAGGCTTAAAGTCCAAGAAGGTGTTAAACGCATGTAAAATAAATAAAAAAACCAGGTTTTGTATATTTCATTTACAATAGGCATTTGAGGTAAAATTAACTTACAACTCATGCAAGCTAACCTTTAAGAGATAAATGTGTTTTTTATTGACCATTTCTATTCAATATCTGTGAATACAGTCCCTACTTTTAAGCCGCCTTATGCTGGTTGCAAGAATATCTTCTGCAATTACCTTTTTTAATTAATTTTGACGAAGACTATGCGATACCATCTACACCTCCGCTATAGTAGTGGCATAGTGCGATCTATAGTCACTATTGGCATGTAAAACATTCATACAAAAATACTTTCGGACATACGATTGGTAACAATTTCTAAAGTCAAGGCAATGTACTTCGCTCATTTTTCATTATTAATACTAAGATACAAAATACCACTTGGTAGAAATCAAAATGATTAAATATTATAAAATCATTACTTGCCTACTAAAATCATAGGTGCATCTGGACAATGGTGTTTTATTTCTGGATACCACTTGGACGTAACATTTTCAAATGAGGATGGAGATGCTACACTAAAGCATATCAAAAAAACATCCGTCTGTGGGTAGGATAGTGGGCGTAACCTATCATAGTCTTCCTGACCGGCCGTATCCCATAGTCCTAGACTCACTGATATTCCATCAACAACCATTGGAGCAGAGTAATTGTCAAACCTATAAAATCATTAAAACTACATTATAGCAAGTTAAACATAAATTTTATTAATCTAATAAAGCTGAAATGCTGTAGTAAAGCAAAAAGACACAAACTGGATAAATCATGGTTAACTACTTTCATATGTGTTAATACCTTAGCAAGTAGGTAATTACTAGTCTTTCATTTTATATTTCAAGTTACGTACTATGAATAGGTTACATGTGAAATATATACAATGTTCGATGTATTTAATAGAATATATGCCGTAGTTAAATAACTGTAGCAATCTGTAAATACAAACCCTTTAACAGTTTTAGTAGAATTTTAATTAACTAGTTTCATTGTATAACTAATATTAAAGTTATTTTCAAAAATTATATTATAACAATCCATAAACAAAAAAAATAAGAAATTTCCTTTAGAAATATAACTTACACAGTGGGCACATATTCTCCGGGAAAACTATCTGTTGTATAGGATATTAACATACACGTCTTGCCAACTGTTCCATCTCCAACGACAACGCATTTAATTGGGCGTCCGGAAGACATGATTTCACTGTATCCTTCAAATTGAAAAACATTTTTGCAAAATTCTAACCTAGAGAATTGGGCTTGGTCCGTGCAAAGTCGGTTTACAAAACTTACCAGATCTCTCTATCAAAAAACTTTACAGTTATTATAAGCTACGTATGTGAGGGCATTTAACTGAGATATCTATTTTGTATATGTACTTAATTATCTATTTTTTAAGAGAAAAACTGTAAATTCGTTGTCAAACAAAACTTTATTTTAACAATTTACTCGATGACACTTGATAGCGGCTTGCATCGAATGAACATTATGTATAAATATAATGCTTACACTACGTCGAATTTTTAACGTTTAGTCGCAGTATAAATACAGTTTAGAGTAATGGTTGTGCAATATCCATACCCTTCAATAGACATATCTTTATGTAAACTGATTCTTTGATGTTTAGGTACTGCTATTTGTGAAAAATCAGTGGCGACTCGTTTCACAAACACCAAGTTACAAAAGTGTTATTATTATTATTATTATTAACTTTTTAATAGTTAAATTTTAATTAACAAAATATTACATACAAGGTGTCTAGGATAAGCGTCCCATTCATGAAAATCGGTAAAAGATAGAGATTAAAAACGGTAAAAGATAGAGATTCGGTTAAATGGGAAGAATTATTCAGCATCTTAAGTACTACTACAATCCACATTCAAATCCTAAAATTTTTGCTTGATTTTCAGTACTGACTAAAAAAACTAAAATTTTTAATTTTCGCTACTTGTGTGCGTTGCCGCCAAACTAACGCTAATTTCGCCTCCAAATATAAGCGGACATATTGTATAAGGGGTCGTATATCTGTAGTGTTAACCTTATCTGTGATATTACCAATGCTAAGTTTCGTTGCTATATCTTAAAAACTCTAGAAAATACGGACTGTCTAATGATTCCGTTGACATCCGCTATTTAGACAAGTTTTTCGACGGTGCGGTGTTGAAAAAAATTAATTACGAGTTAAGTAGGAGTGGTCTTGCGCAGTACTGCGAATGAGAAAGATCTCGCGTTTAATTCCCATAAAATTTCTTATTTTTTTCTTAATAGTATTTCAATTTTGATTTATAATCTTACGACATTGGTATTAAATACAAAGTGATTGAAGTATTTTTTAGTTATTTAAAAATAAAATAAAAAAGTTCAACGTCTCTGATACATATTCACAATATATAGTAAAGACTTATTTGCGATTATTTTGGAGCAATTTAAATTATATTTCACTCATTTTAATAAAAAAAATACAGTAAGAAAAGTAAAAAAAGACTTTTAAAATAATTTTATGAAAATTGAACTTGTGATTCTCGCAATGGTGACCAAGTACTCTACCTCAGGAGCACTCTAATGAAATACGTGATAAACTCTTATTTCATCGCTATTAAGACAAGCATGTAAGGTGATAAAACTCAGCAGACAACCTACGTACCTACTTCAGCAAATTTCAATCTGACTAAAATATTATAGATTGTATTTCTTTATGCATTAATGTATTGGTGATATTTACTTAACGTTTAAAATTGTTTAAACAAAATTCGGTGTATAAGGAAAATACACAGCTCTAATTCAAGGGAAATACCATAATACCTAACTGCAAAAAAACTTTTTTATAGAACGTGACGAGCCGATGTCGTTTCATTAAAAAAATCAACTTAAAAAAATATTTTCGGTAATTTTAACCTCTCATACAGTGAAGCGTATCCGCGATCGCCAAAAAAGTGGCTGACGTCTGGCGGTGAAATTTAGAACACACACGCACACGCACACACACACGCACACGCAGACACGCACGCTCTCTGCCGAAAAATAAGACTCAAAAACCGGGAAGCGCAAATATGCGTCAACGTTGGAAGTAGCGCTGGCCGGGAAGCGCGTAAATACTGGAGCTAAATCCAAACCCGGCGTGAAAAGTCAATTGACCTAGTGTCCCCAGATGTCAGGATATCCCGAGCGGTAGCTACGCCACTGGATTCTATTCACATCCTCGTGTGTGGACTAGGGCTAGGCATTCTAGGCAAACTTAATGTGCTACAATAATCAATACTTTATGGTGTTTGACGTAGATAGACTAAATTTAGAATAACTCGATGAATAGATTAGTTAAATAATGAGACACATTTTTCAGCGAAATGCATTTGGTGCTATTTTTATCATACAGATGTCTACTCAAGAAAATAACCAGTGACGTAATTTCACATAAATTGTAAAATGTTATCATTGTTATCATAATTATAAGAAGCATTTCCAATATTTTATAAATACAGAGTATGCTACTAGCAATGTTTTAAAAATTAGACAACGTCATATTGATAATTTTTTATTGTTAACCGGCCAAATCAACGATCAATGGAACTAGATTACCCTATCACGAAAGAGCGTGCGACTTTCACGCGATAACGTCAGAAGTAAAGGTGACCACTAACTTGTCGCTGTGAAGTAAATTTCCAGTTTGTTCCTGAGACCTGCATTGCAATATATTAATATAAATTAAACATGACGTTCAAGAAAGTGACGCACGTAATTTTTGATATGGACGGTTTGTTATTAGGTAAATATTTATTGTAGGTATTAACTTTAAGCTTTAATTTAACTTAAGTTAGCACATTAGCTCATAGAACTGTAAATTCTGATTGCTAATAAATCTGTTATAATGAAAAAAAAATTAAAACAAAGTGGAATCAGAAATGGAGTATTTGGTAATATTTTTATGTACAGAATAAACAGTATTTAATATACGGGATGTTTCAAAAAATATGCTTCATCAACATAATAATATATTAGTTTAGAACATGAATGAATATAAATACAAAAATATACTTAGATTAAATTTTTCAACTCAAGAATGGAAAAACAGATAATTTGGCAGAAATATTCTTACAGCGAATGGCAATGACAGTTTTATAATCCACACAAATTCACAAGTTGTGCTACCGTCATCTTGAAAAATGGCGGCTTTTTTATTTTTTTTGTCTTTGATTATACTTCATGCAGCAAAAAAACATAATATTTTGTGTAAGGCGAAATTTCCAATTTACTTATTACCTAAAAAATTCCATTTCTTATAAATTAATTTCGTTTTAATTTTAGATTCAGAAAAAGCTTATGATAAAATGATAAGTGCTATTGCAAGAAAATATGGAAAAGAATACACTGTGGAAACAAGAATGAAGATACTTGGTACACCGGAACCTGTGACGGCTAAATTGGCCGTGAGTGAAATGCGATTACCCATTACTCCTGAACAGTTCTTGGAAGAATATATTGAGATGGGCAAAACACATTTGCAAAATCCACCTCTATTTGAAGGTAAGCTAGTTTCGACAATCAATTAATATAAAGTCAAGTTAAGAAATAAAAAAGGAATGATGGGATTACGAAAATTTTTATGTGGATGTTATTTACTTTGTAATTTAGTAAATACCAATCATCCTTAAAAATATATCATATCGTACACTTATAATTCAAATTAATGTTAATAATATCAAATTTGATATTACAAGTAGGTTATTGTTATTGTAGTTATTCAGAGTGATGTATTTCAATGGCCACCAAAAATTCAATCACTAAATTCTATTACAGATGTAAATTTTCCAGTAAAATAAGTCTGAAAATAGTTGTTGAAACAAAATTCTTCAGCATGCACCCCTTTACATTTCTGTGCATGCACTTGTTTCCAACTTTCAATTATCACCGACGCCATCAAAGATTTTTTTAAACTCCATTATATGTTTATTTTTTAATGAATATCTTTAAGAAAAAATCTTCTTTATGAATATTAAAAGTTTTATACTCTTGCATAAGAAAAACACAACAATTTCAACGAATCTAGTAGACCGTGATTTGAATGTAAAATATGATCTTATTTTGTCAATGCTAAAACAAAAAAAAATTATTTTTCAGCCTAGAAATTTCTGCACAGCGTAATATTTTTTAACTGTTGTTAATTTTGTTTAGATAACTGCGTCTATTGTCTATGTGTAGTAACAATTTTTTCCACTCTTATAGGTCTCGAACAACTTTTAACATTACATTGACAGTTGAAGTAGTTAAAAAAAACTAACACTGATGAACAGGTTTCATGTTTTAACTTAAGAAGTTATCAACTAATATCACACTGTCATACTAAATGTAAAAAAAATAATAATTTACACAATTTTTTATCTCAAAGTAAAACTAGTTGCAACTAATAATAATGATCAACCTAAAATAAGTGTTGTCTCTAGAAGACATTGCGAAGTTCTTTCCACAAAACTTCTTCGAACAGCATGTAGTGATGCAGAAGCAATACTTCTAAATGTTGCCCTATTTCTATTCTTTATGATTCACCCAGTTGTTGAAGTTTAACTTCTTCATGCTTTTTAAACACAATCATGGGGCATGAGGTCTGGAGACCTCGCAGACCATTAAATTTGGCTTCTGCCAATTCACAGATAACAAATTCTATTTAGATCATATTTAATTGTATATACACAATCTTATATTTAATCTTTTCGTATATGTACGTACTATTTAGTCCGGGCTACGTTTTTAAGATTAACCTAAATGAATTAGTATTTTTTTGTACGTTACATGGTGAATGTAAAAAGTTTTAAAATGAAATATTTAATTGTAAAAAAACGCTAACACATTCTTATTCATTCGCTGCTTGGCTATGGCTATAAAATTGTCTATGTCTAGAAAACCCAACAGATTACACATTTGCCCAGGCAATCATATACTGGATTACTGCAGGCCGTCGACTGCCAAGTGAAAGCATTAATCAGGAAGGGGGACATGGCTGTCGGCATCGGTATTAGGGACCTAGACCCTAGGGACAAGGTCTTGTTTCACATTTTTAAGTCCATAATCAAAGTGTCGACCTAGGGGGCTCAAAATTTCTGACACTGTTCATGTACCGTATTATCAGACCGGCTACCAGCCTATCTGGGCTGTAACGCGTCAACCAGTACAACTAAGGCCTGCAAGTAGCCTAAACTAAATTACGACGTAACCAGGGCCCTCGGCCTTGTGGTGGCAGTGGTAGCCTGTACAGGGTTGCACGGAAGGGGCATCCTTGGGAGTTTTAGCTCGGGCACTGATCTGCATGTTCATAGATTTAGGTAGTCTTTCTCCAACCAGAAATATTCAGAATTTGAATAGGCAATGGTAAATGCAAAATTTTTGTATGATATAGCACTTGGATTAAAAAACTAGAAAATTTAGCACATAATATAATGTTCGACGAATTGACCTTCTATACACTATACACGAAAAATTTATTTTCTGTATACGAGGTCGATTCTACTTCCTTTGATAACTGTAATATTACAGGTGTTCCAGTGTTCTATTCACTTTGAAGATGCAAGCTGCAATGTCTTGCAAAACGTTAGTCTGTATGGGTTCACAAACAGCTAACAGGCATAAGCCGATTAAGTATCATTGTCCTGGCAAACAAAATACATTAAGATCAAATCCTTGCCCGCCCCAAGGTTTAAATAATCTAAGCACACGGCCCTGTTTAGGCAGGCAGGGCCTATGAACAAATATTCCTCAACGACATGGTCTAAGTCTATAAACATATTTCCAAAATGCTTCCCTAATGAGCTACGGGCGGTTGAAAATGACCTCTAAAATGGAGCTTTTCTTGAGTAAGTGTTGATCGCTTTGAGCTAGGTACCTACTTCAAATTTGATATGCAGTCATCCTTACTTCAGTACCATGATGCAAAGGGTTGCATTATGGTATGTAGGGGGTAATATACCATGATGGAAACGGTTGCATCATGTATATTTCAAGCTATATTCTGTGATGCAAGAGTTAGCATCACTTTACATTCACTTTTTAAGTATCGGTAAACTGGATTTAAAAAATCTGGAAGAGGAAACGCCACTGCTTCGCTTCTGTGAGTCATATAGCATTTATGCAACTACATTAAGTTAGGAGTAATTAAAACTATATACAGGGCGAGTCAACACTATCGCTATCTCCTTTACTATTTAAAATACGGGAAAATGTTTCGAATAAATGTTTTAGGGGACCAAGAGGACCATATTTTAAAATTATTTTCAATTATACAGGGTGTTACATATAAGAGTGGGAAAGAAAAGTTATCTTTTTTTTAAATTGAACACTGTACATTTTTGTATATTCTTGTTCGTTTTTAAATTGCTTTTCTTAATATGTTCTGCTTTTGAAATACCATTGTGGCATTGCCAAGTTATTCAATTTTTTTCAAAAGATTTGACATTTCCAGAACTTACTAGTCAAATCGGCACAAGCCATATTTCCCAAGATTAAACTAAGTTTTTCTGTTAAATATTAGTCAAGACCATGTGCTATTCTCCAGATTTTTAAATTTTAACAGGTTTTTTGTTGCAATGGTGCAAAAAATTGTAAGTCTAATGTGTCATAATTCAATGTTTTAAATAGAACACCCTGTATATTTTTATATAGTTGTATAGAGTTTATTGCGTTCTGTAAATTTTACTAACCAATAGTTATACCTAAAACCAAGATTTTTGAGAAAATTAGATTCTAAGGAAAAAATCTTAGGAAGCATTGAAATCCGTTTTTTGTAGAAGGATATGTC
This sequence comes from Ctenicera cuprea, assembly GCA_958336395.1. Classification (NCBI taxonomy): domain Eukaryota; kingdom Metazoa; phylum Arthropoda; class Insecta; order Coleoptera; family Elateridae; genus Ctenicera; species Ctenicera cuprea. Next base: position 27,203,281 of record OY284490.1, read on the forward strand.
ATTGGACCATACTTTTTATAGCAAAGTACTTGAAGATTTGTATCTAGAATTGTAAGAAATAGTTTATAAACAAGCTACTAAGAAAAATCTTGTACAGTTCTGTTTAAAAAAAATTCTTACATGTTCCTGGTTGTTTCTTGTAAAAACACAAAAAAAACAGGCTTCAATGCCTCCTAAGATAGTGGATATTTAAAAACCACCTAATTTTTTCCTTAGAATCTAATTTTCTTCAAAATCGTTGGTTTTAGACATAACTATTGGTTAAAAAAATTTACAGCGCCAAATAAACTCTATCCAACTATGTAAAAATATACAAGGTATTCTATTTAAAAAAATCGAGTTATAATTAGATTTAGAAAGTTTTGCATTGTTGTAGCAAACACCCTGTGTGGCTGTGTAACCATATTCAACTATAAAATATTTGGAGGATACCACATGGTCTTGACTAAAATTTAACAGTGAAACTTTGTATAAGTTTGGGAGATACGTTCTTGCAGAATGTCAATATTTTCGAAAGAAGTTGAATAACTTGGCAATGCCACAATGGAATTTCAAAACCAAAACATGTTCAGAAAGACCATTAAAAGGCGAATAAAAATATGCAACAATATAGAGGGCGTTCTATTGAAAAAACTTTGCTTTGTCACTCTTATATGGATATAATAATAAATAATTTTAAAATGTTGTCCTCTTGGCCCTAAAACATTTATTCATAGCATTTTTCTGTACTTTAAATACTAAAAGGCCATTTTGATCACTGTATTGTTGACTAGTCCTGTACAGAATACATTAATTTGATTTCCAATTTGCGTTCGACATGACACTATTATTATTAAATGGATATTTATCTGAATAAAAAAATAGTGATCTTAGAGTCGAATTTTAAATATAATTAAAGGGTAAAATAATTGTTAAAATGCTTTCTAGCATATGCGAAGGTACATTTGCGTTCAACATGACACTATTATTATTATTAAATGGATATTTACTGAATCAAAAGATAGTGATCCTAGAAAGTCAGGTATTAAATATAAATAAAAAAATACAGAGTAAAATAATTTTTAAAATGCTTTCTAGCATACACGAAGCAGTATATAGCGTGTACCTACCAAATGGAGATGGTAACGTAGTGGTTAATAAGTTGCTACATACTGTGTAATTTTTGATCATAATCAGTTTCATAGAACGCACAGTATGCTCCTTTGCTAGGGGACAGGAGTTGCCAAACACCCTGTATCGTGAAAAAGTTATCAAAAATGGGAATCGTACAAAAATACATATGTAAATTTTGTATTTTAATTTTCAGGTGCAGAAAAATTGGTGCAACATCTTCACAAACATAATATTCCCATAGCGCTAGCCACTTCCTCTTCAAAGGACTCTGTAGAAATAAAAACCAAAAAATACCTCGATTTATTTTCCTTGTTTCATCACAAGGTTATGGGAAGTTCAGACCCAGAAGTAAAAAGAGGAAAGCCAAACCCTGATATATATTTAATATGTGCTTCTCGATTCCCTGATAACCCTGCACCCGAACAGGTACCTAAACTAATATTTCATTTTATGAATATGTTTAATGTACAAGTTTTTTCAGTGTTTAGTGTTGGAAGATGCACCGAATGGTGTCATAGGAGCTTTGAGTGCTGGTATGCAGGTGGTCATGGTTCCAGCAAAAGAAGTTAGTGCAGAACTACGTAAACCGGCTACACTTGCTATAGAGGCTTTAACCGACTTTAAACCGGAATTGTTTGGTTTACCACCATATGACGATTAATGTTATTATAATTGCGCTATTAGTTTTATAATTTATTGCATGTATGTAGAAAATTTGGTGCTAAACTATAGTGAAATATACAAATATAATTAATTGAGAGATTGTTATTTTATAGATTTATACATATATTTATTTTGTTCTGTGATAGGTACATATACAATTATACAAACAGTAATTAAAATAGTGTACACTTTAACAAATAGTATATTATCATTTACTATATATTGCAATAGGCAACAGCAATTTAATTTTCATTAATTGTATTCTCACCTTTAGGTGTATAATACATAGAATCCAGAAAATAATGAATGAAAGTAACAACAATCGAACGATCCGGAATACTTTGTGCCGCTCCATATAGTGCCATCTAAAAATTAAAAATTATGTAATTTTATCTAGTTTTTAATAAATATGATTATTATTCGTGATTTATTGCAACTTATCAATATAATCAACTTGCCTTGTAAAAACAGAACTAAAACTTACTTTTCCTTCCACTGGTACAACAGGTTCTTTAAGTAAACTGGCTACAGAGTTTCGAACATCTATTAAAAATTGATCTGCTATACCTGGCTGTGTATGTACGTGTGTAACACATAAGTGAATTCTAAATTAATTTAAATATTAGAAAATATTTCTGAGAGGCACCTCAAATACTCACCCTGATGGGTATTGCAGAACATTCAAATTCCATCCCAGTTTTATGAGCATTGCTGATAAACGGTAGATATCAAAAGTGTTAGAACCAATGGCGATAACACTGGTAGCTGGCTGACCAAATATGAATAACCCTTTAATTCCCCTTAAACTAACAAAAAAAGGTTTTATTTTTTAAAACATTATTGAATTATTACATGACAAACTAATACAACTATTGTATGTATGTATTTTAGGTCTTACAGCACTTAGGCCACGTTCTCGGGCCCATTGTGCGTACTACCTTACATACTACCTTAACTAAGTCCTTAAAAACTACTTAAGCTATTCTATGTTAGAGGTTTCCAGGAGCTGACAACTGCCCTGGCCCGGATTCGAACACCGGGCCAAATAGAGCTACAGATTCCCGAAAACCACTGTGACCTTGGCTGCAAGCGCCGACTACACTCACCTACCAAGGCCCCCTAATACAACTGTTGTAAAATTATATAATTTTGGCTAAAGATCAAGCAGTGTTTTGAATGTTTTATGCAACCACTCAACAAAGTACAAGGTGTCTCATTTTCGATGTAGTTATATGGATAACTTTGTTAACATTATTATTAACAAAGTTATCCATTATTATGGCGCCAGAGTAGCCGAGTGGTTAGGGCACTTGGCTGCTAAGCAGAAGGTCTTCGGTTCAAATCCGGGACTGGATACCAGGCGGGCGGCCTACCCAATTGCTTTTTAAAAATTGGGAACCAAACCCCTCGAGGGGTGTGGGAAGTAAGGCAGCGGTATAAAGCGTGGTGCTCACCACACCACCCCGTACTCCATATAAGAATGCGAGACGGCTGGGTATCAGAAGCGATGGTATGGTGGCTCTGACCCACCGCATTGCAGGCCAAACTCCTCATTGGAGTGTAGTGCCACCGACTCAACTTTTTTTTTTTTTGTTAATATTATACAGAGTGGCAAGGAAAACCCCGGCCACTTTTCTTGCGGCGGTCAAGAGATGGCGCTTTAGTAAAGAAAAATTAAATTAAAATACTGGCAACAACACAGAATCCAAGACGTTTTAGTTGTTTTGATTTAATATGGGGCGTATTTAATAACTAAAACGTCTTGGATTCTGCGTTGTTCTGCCAGTATTTTAATTTAATTTTTCTTTACTAAAGCGCCATCTCTTGACCGCCGCAAGAAAAGTGGCCGGGGTTTTCCTAGCCACTCTGTAGTTATGAAAAAAAAACGGTTGCATCTTATTTAGTCAATTTTTTAAGACGAATTCAAGGATAGAAAGAAAAATACAAAATCTTTTGTTTGTGAGGTACAATTGAAAAGCGATATTCTTAACATTTCTATTGGGTGTTGGCAAAAAATAAGCCGGATACCTGGCATTGTTATGAAAAAATAAGCCGGACTTAAAGGGTTAATAGTGGTAGAAATAAATGAGCTATAAAGCCCAATAGAAATGTTAAAAATTTCCCTTACCTGAAAAACAAAAGATGACTTTCTATTTTCGAATTCGTCTTAAAAAATTGACTAAATAAGATGCAACGAGTTTTTTTCATAACTATAAGTATTACCAAAGTTACCTATATAACTACATCGAAAATGAGATAAAATTATTTTTGTTGCGTATATTGTAGGCATGTTGTGTACCAGTTGTTGAAGTTTAAAATAACTTATAACTCATGCAAGTTAACATTAAAAAATAAATTTGTTACTTGTCATCCATTTTTAATTAATCTACCTGGATACAGTCTTTACTTTTAAGCCGACTTATGCAGATTGTAAGCATATGTTCTGCAATTACCTTTTAAAGCGGATTATCTTGCCGCCAACATAGCGCGACCTATAGTCACTATTGGCGCGTACAAAGTTGATACAATAATATGATGAGTAACAAGTATAGGCAAGTCCAAGCAAAGTTTCAGACCATTTTTTTAAATTTATATTTTATTTATGTCAGTGATGTGAGTCTCGGTATTTTACCAATCGGTAAAATGGTATTTTAGCGGTAAAGTAAAATCACATTTTACCGGTAAAATGGTAAAATCATTTCGAATTGCCGCGCGCGGCTAATGAGTCATCGGAGTCATTTCCAACCTCAAAATGTGAATTCATTAGTAGTTTTGTTAAACTGGTAAATCACATAATGTCACCAATAAAATCTCTTGTCTGGAAGCACTATACTGTGGGTAACAGCAATGGCAAGAAAAATGGTACTTGTAAATTTTGCAAAAAAAATACAGTGATAATGCAACTAGGATGGGTAAACACTTAGCAAATTGTTCCACAAGGCTCCACTAACTATTCAAAACCAGTTTAAAACTGATGCAAATATAGTTGTAAGTACCTAAAATTAAATTTGTATTTAACATAGTATCTACAAAATGCAAATTGAAATGCTTATTAATTTTTTAAGGATACACTAAACTACTCCCAAACCCAAGGATTGTTGACTAATATTAGTTCGGAATCATCTGCTGCTTCTACTTCGGCATCAGTCGTTTCCAATTTTATAGATAGTTTGGTTGAGCATGAAAAACTCAAATATGATGCTTTGCTTGAACGATCCATTTATGCAACAACTTCACCATTCGTTTTGATAGAAAATAATTATTTTCTAAAATTCTTAAACTATATTCGCCCATCTCATAAACCACCAAGTCGTTACCAGCTGGCTAATTTATTACTTGACCAAGAATTCCCACAATGTTATAATGAATAAAATAAAAAACTGTGACACAATTACAATTTTATGTGATGGATGGACCGACATTAATGGAATCCCTCTCATAAATATAGTGCTAGCTACTCCCGATCCAATATTTTACAAAGCAATAGATCCCGGTACGTAATACTAATAAACTAACATTTTTAATTTACTGAGTATTAAAAAATTTAAATTTTAAAACTAAACAATCTATTACAGGAAATCAATCACATACTGGTCAATATATTTTCGAAATAATTGATAGTGTTATTCAGGAAATAGGTCCTCGTAAGATTGTTGCCGTGGTTACTGATAATGCGCCTAATATGCAAACGGCTTGGGCATTATTAAGAGATAAGCACCCTTCTCTGATTGTACTTGGCTGTGTTGGACATGGATTACATTTATTGGCAAAAGACCTTATACAACTTGCTACTTTTTCAAAGGTAACTAACTGCTGTATGCAAAAAAATAATACAATTTTTTAGGAATAAACACATTCCCAGACAAACTTTGAAACAAATCCAAATTACAAATATTCAAAAAGAAATTCAATTAATAGTCCCTGCAGAAACAAGGTGGGGGGGGGGGGGTTCATTTTCAGCATGTTTCGACAGTTTAATCAAGAATAACGAATTTATTCAAACTGCTACAATTGACAAACAAATTAAGTCTAAAATTGACAATACACTAAGAAAACACATATATGATGAAGAAGGATTTTGGAAAAAGGTCGAGTTTTGCAATAATCTGCTAAAACCAATAACGATTGCTATAAAGGCACTGGAAGAAGATGTACCGAAGCTGCACAGCGTATACAATCATATGTGGAATATTGAAGAAACTATACAAGAATTGACACAGAATATGACCGAATCTCAAAGGAAACTAATTGTAGATGCTATTTCTAAAAGAAACGATTTTATTTTAAATCAATATCATCTGGTCGCTAATTTCCTACACCCTAACTTTAAAGAAACATATCTGAGTGATAAACAAATGAAAGATGTTATGTGTGACATAGTAACATTATCTACTAAACTCAACCTAAATGAGAATAATGTTATTGAAGAACTTGCCCAATATGGGGCTAAACATGGACCTTAGGCAAGCAATAGGTACTGGAAAGTTGCAAGTATGATAGAACCTCCAACTTGGTGGCAAGGTTTTTTTGAAAAAACGGCATTGTTTCGTATAGCAAAGTATATTTTAAACATTACAGCAACTTCTGGCACGGCAGAAAGAAACTGGAAAACGTTTTCAACAATAAAGACAAAAAAGCGTAATCGACTTACCATTGTGAGAACCAACAAATTAGTCTTTGTGAAATTCAATTTAAAGTTTTTGAAAGGTGAAGAACTAAACAGATTTTCAAATATAAATAATGAAGAGAGTGAAAACATAAACGATGAAAAAGCAGTAAACAATGAAAAGAGCGAAGACATAAATGATGACGAAGCAATAAATAATGAAAATTATGACAGTGACAGTATTCCTAGCGAGGACTTCGAAGAACTGGAATGAGAGCTGATGAATAGCGATAATAATGAGTATGATGATGATAGTGAAACTGAAAGTATTGACACTGATAATGAGAATTACTTGGCTGAAGCAAATAACAATAGTAATACAGGTAAAGATATAGTAGATAAAGACGATGAAATCGATATAGATCAAGAAGTGAACAATGCACAACCAGCTGAAAAATTTAAATATGATTATGAGAATGAAAATGAAATTACCGAAGCAGAGACAAATGAAATAGAATTATTAGATATTTGTCGTCCTACTCCAAAACAAAACATTATTTTTCTTGGAAAGGGTCAGAAATGTTTTGTGGTAGGAAACCTAAATAAAGATTAATTTCTTTAAACCAATCATATTATAATATAATAATATATATTAAATATTTTTTATCTTTGTTATTAAAAGCTGTAAGTTACATAACCTTACATTTTTATAAATAAATGTATTTTTGTGTTTTTGTATCAAGTACTAAGTAGACCTGTCGAGTATCTAGTATCAAACTAAATGGTTTTTCATAAGGAATCCAATGACATCATTTTCGACATGAAATTAATTTTACCGGTAAAATAATGATTTTACTTACCGTTTTTTATTTTACCGGTAAAATCACATCACTGATTTATGTTCTTACAACATTTTTGCTAAATACCAAGTGACAAGTATTTTTTTTTAAATAAATCAAAAATGGTTGCAAAAATGGCTAATTGTGTATTGTAAATGATAGCGGTAATACGTAATAAACACATTGAACTTTTTCATTTTGTTTTCTTTGTATTTAATGAAAAATAATTCAAGGAAAAGGAATTTTATCTGAATCAAAATTTGGGAATCACATTTTGGAGAGCGAATGCTCTAATTCAAAACCACTCCCACCTAATACGTAGTTTTCTCTTATTACATGGATAAGGTGGAATTATAAGGCAATTATTTTTATTTACATTGAACATTCATTCATATTAAAGAACATATTGTGAAGAATTTTGGACTGTTTTATTTATACAACTTAATTTTCATTAACGTTTCATTAAATTTTCATTATGTTAAAATTAACTTTTAATCTTCTTGGTGAAAATTAAAATTCCCATAGCACATGCGTCACAATCCGCTTTTTATTGTTAATTGTTTATTGGTTAATTTTAAAATTAACTAAAAGCAGTATAGTTGACGTAACTGAAAGGCGATTGCTGCATAAATCCACCTTTACACAAGAGTGTGAAATGTGATAAAATTGTGTAGACAACCTATTTTGATTCTAGCCAAATAAGTACCATGGTTAAAATGCTATGGCTCGTATTCCATAAAACATCCTGTATAATACACACACATAGTATAAAATTCTCAAACACATACCCTTTTTCTATGTATCTAGTAGTGTGAATTATTTCTCTCGTTGCCTTCACATAACCTTGTTGTCCAAAATTCAACATTGTAGCCCAGCAAGCTGCAATCGCACCTCCAGCTCGAGAACCACTGACTGTTGGTGAACCATACACACCTCCTGGCCAATCTGTCGTTACTGTATACTGATAATGACGATACCTATCGTAACAAAAAATTAGTTCAACAGAAAATTAAATTTAAAGAATTAGAATGGTTAGTGTAATTTACTATGAAGTTTCTTCAAAGTTAAACCATTTATTTAAATTATTCCACTTGGTAATATCTAATTATTCTTGAGTCTCTCAAACCTAAATATGTAAAATTGTATTGTATGCTAGCTTCTTTCTGACGATAACAGTCAAATTTCAAATAATTAGCAGTATAATCATACTTTGCTTCTTTATAAAGTACAAGTGATGACCCTTTTGGAGTAAATCCATATTTATGTGTATCTGCCGAAATACTAGTAACACCAGGAAGTCGAAAATCACACAATGGCACTGGATATCCTGCCTCTGCCATAAATACTGTGAGAAAACCACCAAGACAAGAATCAACATGCACAGGTATATTGTATCGAACTCCTAACTCAGAAATTACAGAGATGTCGTCCATAGTACCATAGGGAAAGTTAGGTGCTGATCCAACAAGCTGAAGCAAAAGTTTAACGGGTTTACAAATAAGACTTTTACGTTAAAATAATTATAATTACCAAAATAGTATTTGAAGATATGGCACGCTTCATGGCTTTCACATCAACTTGTGTTGTAACAGGATCAACAGAAATATATCGTATACGTATTTTCAAATATCGCGATGCTTTATCAAATGCAGCATGTGCGGTAACAGGAACTATCATTTCAGGTTTTTTTATGCCTCTCTCTTCACGTGCAAAATCACGATAAGCCTTGCAGGCCATAAGGATGGATTCAGTACCGCCACTAGTCATCTATAAAATTAACATACTTTTTTTAGTAATCTTATACTATTCTAAATAACAAGTGTTAAGATGCTAAGATGGTTAACGGTACCACATGTTCTAGCTTATTTTTTTTATACTTTATATGGAATTTTCGGTTGTGTCAAACTTTGTATTACAGTTTAATTACAAGCAAATATCATGTTTACAGTGAGGTTATGTACCCAACAATAACATGAGCTTTAAGACGTGGGTAAGGGAAAAAACCATAGGTGTTTTGACCAGGAACTGTTTTTGAACACCCGATACTACGAGGGTAGTTCATGCCAAAACCGAAATTTACGTAGTGACTTAGTGAATTTAGTGTTTCAAGACACTACACAGCGTACTATTATTAGGGCTGGAACAAAAATCGATATTAAAATTAACAATCAATTATAATCGATTATATATAATCCATTCTTGACTTTCAAAAAAATCGAAGAATCATTTAATTTTAGGCCTAGTTGTAGTTGTACTAGTCCAACATAATCATTGATAATAAACAAAGTTAGGTACTAAAAACAACAGCAATGACTTATTACTGAATCATCGCTAGTCAAAAATATACAGAGAAAGAGACAGCGATGATGATTATCATTAATGCGTCCCTAACTTCTTATTACATAAGTAAATTTAATAATTGCAATAAAAATTAAAAATTAGACGAACTGTAAAACTTACATATTAATGAGAGCAACCCCCTGTGATTCCTAATTTTTTGCACTACTTCAGGATTTAACGCAACAAGCAATTTATATTTTTGATTGCATACCCTTGAACTTTCAGGCCGATATATTTTATGTGAATAAACACCTATGTATATTTAAATCAAACAAAACTGTAGATTTGTGATCGGTGGTTATTTTTGTGATAAAATTCAGTTAATATAAAAATTTAAAGAAGTTGTTGTAGGTACTTAATTTAATTTATTTCATTTTGCAATATTTTTGCTATTTTAATAACAGACAACTTTTTCATCTACAATGATTGTATTATTAAATTAGGTAAATACAATCAGTATGGTTTTTAAAACAAAATAATTGTCCTGGTTTAATATCAAAACAACTAACAAGTATTTGAACTTACTGTGCCACATGTTTTCGAATCTCCATGGAAAAGATTTACTGCCATTTGAACTACTTCTGCTTCCATTTTACATAAACCTGGAAAAATATCAGGATGCAAAGGGTTGGTATATGATGTCTTGCTGTATACATCTGTGACAAGACTAACCAATTCAGGACTTATATAATATACAGCTCCTGATACTCGTCCGTTTTGCCAGCTAAAGTCACCTAGTGAATAAAACAATAATTCAATAATCTGCAGCAAGTAATTTTGATTAAATTTTAGCTTTATTAATAAAATTCATGTATTACCAAAGTTTAAATTGTCATTCACTATTTTCATTACACCATCCTTGGAAATACCCTTTTCTGGCAGAACGGTAATATAACTCAGATGCTTCGTTCTTTCTTTAACATCATTTTCCAAGGTGTTACGTACACTACTCATCTGTGAATCAATTTGGGCTTTCACACTAGGAATCAGTTTAACATATTTAAAAAATGTTTTCTTTGTACGTTGTACTATATCTGTAAGAAGTAACTACGATTATTTATTGCTTCTGAAAACGACACACTACATTACTTTCGTCTTGAAATATAAATTCATATAACCATACGGAAAGCAGTACTGTTGATGCAGTTATCGTAATAATTTGCCATGGTTCCTTAGAGGCAAATCTACCATTAATTCCTAACCGAAAAGAGTTCAGTGACGACTTGATTGGGTCCATAATGCAGTTAAAAATGATTAAACCATATGCATTACTATAGGTGTGTAAGTAGAATAGAACTATGAACTTTCCTCATCACCACTCTAAAGAACACGATAAGGCAGGTAAGTGCTGATAACAGATATTTCGCTAAAACATTTAAAAGAGGTTATGATAAATATTCATTGTCATTTTGTTATTTCTACTTTCGGCGAGAATTGAATTCAGACGCGTTCGTTTACTTTTGGTCGCTGACTGGCTGCTCTTCAAGGTCGACCAAACTGCAACCGCTCACGTTCGTTTGAAAACAATGACATCATACAGCCAACCTGTGGTCCGGCATTTCAGCAACCAGCTCCAGTGGCTGGTTCTAGAAGTTGGTACGTCTCCATCTCGCTCTTTGTTGGCAGCAAGTTTCAAATTGCTGCCATCAAATTTGGTAAATTTAGTATGTATATGTTGGCATACATACTAAATTTACCAAATTTGTGATCATGAATATATCATGAATACCAATCTTTGTTGGTGAAATTTTACTAAAAACAATGCTTTGAAAGACTCTCTTAAAACACTGTTTTTTTAGCTAAAACAGTGCTTTAAGAATAACCTTAAAAAACCGAAATAGAAAAACAGTTTTATGCACAGATGTATCATAAATTGATAATTATACACGAATTTCTTTGTCATAAACGTCTTTTTATAGCCCATGGACCTCTTTATTGCCCATGGGCTATAATGAAACGTCAAACAACAATATTTTAGGCAATGTCGCTACCGTTGTTTACCCGCTGCCATAGTTACGCTTCAAATCTCAAATTTAATCAAAGCAACACTAGATGTGGGTGGAAAATTCAATTTATTTTATAAATATTTTCAATTTATTTTAGAAATATTTTTAAATTAAAAAATCTTCATCCGTGCATAAAGTTGTGTATGTACCACGGGCGTAACTTACTTTTGTGGCCTTCGACGTATTCTTAGCCCTCGGCTGCCGCCTACACAGTCGTTTGCAGAATTTCCTCTAAATTTCAAATATGTAAAAATATACAAAGTGTTGCATTTAAAACAAGAAAGTTATGGTCATTTCCGGCGAAACCAGAAGTGTTAAAAAATTGCAAAAAGCATGGGCGTACTCAAATTCATTATGTTGTACTTGAAACATATTGCACGAGCGTTTTGGTGCATAAACAGTGTAGGAGTTGAATCCTTATTGGGGCCAATTTCTTTTTTATTTTATATACTGCTTTTTTTTAAAACAATGTTGTTGATCTTTGCTGTTTACGCAAGGTTGTGGTTAAGAGCAGTTATATTTTTAAAGAAAAAATACGAAAACAAGGTTGCATTCACTCACTGATAAATTACTCCTAATCTGCGCCTACGCGAAGCCTGCAGAATGGTAAGGCCGTAGAAGCTTTTCTAATTTTTCGGTTGAGAACTTAAAAAAAGTTGTTGTGTACTGCAATTTTTAAGGTTTTTATTCAAAAGCGGGTTTCCGTCCCTTATTAATAAATTTACACGTTCTATTTTGCATTTCAAATAAAACATATGTTTTTTCATAAAATTGTTTCGTGAAGTACTTTTAAAACTCATGATCAATCACATTCTACGCTTATGAATCCTGTTTTATTTTATTTTAGTATTACACAAACATTAATTCCAGCTGACCAAACAAATAATAACTATCTACACAAGCTAGCATAAGGTCAAACATATGGATGTGTTACCATACTAAGCTTGTAGATAATTCGTTTACAATTTTATACAGGGTGTCTCAGACATGACTCCCCAGGCCTATAACTTTGTTATTTTTAAAAATAACTATAATAAACTATATATATTCGTAAATGGGAGCAAATTCTCTATAAGATGGGGAAAAAATTTTTAGAAAATCTGTACTCATATTATGGCAGCGATATTCAACTTTTTTTTTTCAAATTGCACACTATGCTTTTTTTCGGTCATTCTGATAGTACTCTTTATTCTCTTTACAACCATGTAAACCAATATGGGTCTTACATAAGGAAATTCTCGAAAAAAATACGATTGAAAGTTGAAGTCTAGGTTTGCCATGGAAACAACTGATTTTTGTAGTTTGTACTCGTCGGCGATGAAAACAATAGCGTATAGCTGTAAAACAATTGCAATTTACGTTGCAAAGAACGACAGTTATTCTTTCTGTATTTGTATGTTCTTGTTTAAAATCATATTAGAAATGAATTACACTAATTCTGAGAAGCTTGATATGATCCTTATTTATGGTTTATGCGAGAAGAATGCAAGAAGAGCAGCAAGGTTGTATGCAGAAAGGTATCCGGAAAGAATACATTCTGATCATAAAACGTTTATTAACTTGGCATCGAACCTTCTTGAGCATGGGTCATTTAAAAAGAACAAGAAAATTCCAAATATAAATAAACGAACCGCTACAGATGATGCTCATGCAGTGGCAGTTTTGGGGTATGTTCAATTACATCCTAATTCTTCGCTTAGCACCGTTGCATCTCAGTGTGACATATCAAGGGCTTCTGTGGGTAGGATTTTGAAAAAGAATGCATACCGACCTTACAAATTTATGCGAGTACATGCACTGCACCAAGGGGACAGTAACCGCCGAATGGAGTTTATCAGTTGGGTTATGGCGAATTATTCAGAAGAACCTGACATTCTTAAAAGGATACTGTGGACGGATGAAAGTAGATTCCACAATAATGGACTGGTGACTACACAGAATTCAAGATACTGGTCAACAGAGCAGCCGTACTGGATCAGACAAAGAAATTTTCAGCACATGTGGGGGATTAACGTTTGGTGTGGCATAATAGGAGAACACTTAATAGGGCCCTATTTCTATGAAGGCACTTTGACCGGTGATCGTTACTTGTTATTTCTTCAAAATACGCTTCCAACACTGCTGGAAAATGTGCCGCTTAATATCAGAAGAAGGTTGCTTTTACAACAAGATGGTGCTCCACCTCACAATAGTCTTGCAGTTCGAGATCACTTAAATTACGTTTATAGAGATCGTTGGTTCGGAACAAACGGACCAGTGCGCTGGCCAGCTCGCTCACCCGATATTACACCATTAGATTATTTCTTGTGGGGATATGTAAAATCTCACGTCTATTCAAGTCCATTTGAAAATTTGGATGAACTGAAAGATAATATTACTACAGTCTGCAGTAATATTCCTCCAGAATTATTAATAAAAGTTACAAGTGGAGAATTTCTACATAGACTTGAATGTTGCGCAACTGAAAACGGAGAGAATTTTGAACAATTTTTGTAATTATAATTAATTTGTCATTAGCATTCAGTTAATTAAGGTAATATTGTATAAAAATAATGAATGGGCATTTTTTTTACACTACGCTATTGTTTTCATCGCCCGACGAGTACAAATTACAAAAATCAGTTGTTTCCATGGCAAACCTAGACTTCAACTTTCAATCGTATTTTTTTCGAGAATTTCCTTATGTAAGACCCATATTGGTTTACATGGTTGTAAAGAGAATAAAGAGTACTATCAGAATGACCGAAAAAAAGCATAGTGTGCAATTTGAAAAAAAAAAGTTGAATATCGCTGCCATAATATGAGTACAGATTTTCTAAAATTTTTTTCTTCATCTTATAGAGAATTTGCTCCCATTTACGAATATATATAGTTTATTATAGTTATTTTTAAAAATAACAAAGTTATAGGCCTGGGGAGTCATGTCTGAGACACCCTGTATATGCGCCAACTACACTGTGTCCATAAAGTACCCCCCCCCCCTAACTAACTTTTGAACGACTTAATATTTTACTACAAAATTTGGTGTGCTTTAATGGGAAATTAAATCCTATTTTTTAGCTCATAATTAAATAATGTATCATTCAAAATGGCGGCTGGGCGCCATTTTGAAATTTTTTTTTAAATAGAAAGGGGGGTCGAGTGACACCTCATTTAAAAGGTCTTGTAGTTCTGCGTCTGATCCTAGAGTTTCAAAGAAAAATATTTAGCCATAACAAAATGACAAACGTTTGAAGTAAAGAAGTCTATTAAAAAAAACTAAGAATTAAAGCAAAAACAAATGAAATTAAGTGTTCGAAATGTTCACCATTTACTTCTTGGCACATAAAAAGTCGGTTATGAAATTCCTGCCTTACATTTTCATAAGTTTCTGGAGTGACATTTCTGTAAAAAACGCAATACAGAAGTTTGCACAAATATCACTCCAGAATCGTATGAAAATGTAAGGCAGGAATGTTATAACCGACTTTTTATGTGACAAGAAGTGAATGGTGAACATTTCGAACACTTAATTTCATTTGTTTTTGCTTTAATTCTTAGTTTTTTTAATAGACCTCTTTACTTCAAACGTTTGTCATTTTGTTATGGCTAAATATTTTTCTTTGAAACTCTAGGATCAGACGCAGAACTACAAGACCTTTCAAATGAGGTGTCACTCGACCCCCCTTTCTATTTAAAAAAAAATTTCAAAATGGCGCCCAGCCGCCATTTTGAATGATACATTATTTAATTATGAGCTAAAAAATAGGATTTAATTTCCCATTAAAGCACACCAAATTTTGTAGTAAAATATTAAGTCGTTCAAAAGTTAGTTAGGGGGGGGGGTTACTTTATGGACACAGTGTATATATTTAAAGGAATTACGCTACGAATTATTATTAATTGATTGCCTTGTAATTTAATAATATGTAGCTTTTTTACAGGCCTTTTAGGCCCATAGCTTTTTCGAGGACTTTCACTCCGGGTAGGCTCTTCGCTTGTGTAGTAAGAGGTAGTGGGGCTTTTTAGCCTTTAAACCACTACGCTCCTGAAGCTTATGCCACTCTTTATGCACATTTATTCAATACCATTCACACACGGCAAAAGGACGACAAATTTGTTCCACAAATTCGGCAAAGAAAAGCCCCACACGATTGGGCGCCAAATTTGTTACACAAATTTGGCAATGAAAGCCCCACAAGTTGGGCGACAAATTTTGTTACGGGCTTCGGGCGGTATTTCGACACCGTAGCAAAAGGTGTGCCTGGCAGCTAACTCGTAGCCGGAGAAGAGGGGGGTTGTAAAGGGGGTTGGAAGACTTCCAGTATTAACACAAGGGTGGTCAAAATTGAGATTGAGGTATTTAAAGGGCGCCACCTGCTCTGATGGTTGAGGTAAGGGGAAGGAAGCGAGCGGTTCTAGTCCCGGGGCTGAGAAGCAGGAAATCCTCCCTGGGCGGCTCGTTAATCTTGACGTGACTTACCTTGGCCTTTTCCCACTAGATCAAGCAACACAGTATATGCTTACAAAGTAGGATCAAAGCTTAATTACGAGGATAATGAATAAATTACGCTACGGTAGTTTACAAATCAAATATATTGAATAAGGTTAAGTATATGTATAAATATGAATAAGTAGCATGAAATAAAATATTGAAACAACGTGTATCAAAAACAAACAGTATGTACCGTAAAACACGGAGGAAAGCAAATTGTAAAATGAATAACAATTAAATATAAACACAAATAGTTACTTAGCAACGTTGCGTAATGTCGAACGTTCCTCGTCGACAAGCTTTTCCTTAACAGAAACAAAGTATTGGCTTATCGACCCGGACTCCGAGAACAAAGAAAATCTGTATACCTAAATCAATTTGTAAGGCATGCAACAGGTTATAACATGAAATTATATTCCTGGGTCCAAATCGGATGGTTTCTTCACACAGCACAAACACAGGTGATAATCAGTAATGTCTAAAGTTACTTACGATAATATCGATCACGTGGTGGAAAATCTTGGGTACAAATATCGACAAAGTCGGCGCAGTTACGGTAATTTGACGTGTTACGACTAAACAAACGAGCAGGTCACTTACGAAGAACTTCACGACATTCCCGGCTTAACTAATTATTTCACATAACGATACTCGACCGTATAGTTCGAAGTGATAAACGAGGGCGTGTGGTGTACACGTCTGTCTGTTATGACGATCGGAGGACAAGTGTCGCCCCCGTTACCCTAATTCCAACGTCTGAATGTTCTAGAAAAGCGCAGGGCTGGAATAAAAGTAAAATCACATAACAAACTAACTGCATTGTTTATTAATAATTAATTATTAGTTATGATATTTTTGTAATGTAGTTACATAAATAAAAAGTAAAATCTGAATTGATCTGTTTATTATACATACAGTTATTCAATACTGTAACGGGTGTTCAAAAAAATGCCAAAACTACGCACTAGCCTACTTCACAAAGAATTATTTTGAACATATGACACTTTATTTTTAGTTGAGGTTACAACTGTTTTTTATTTTCTGCAGTTTCAAAAAAGCTGTATCAATTGTAAAATATTTCAATATAAAATAAAAGTACGACATATCGACAAAAGGTCTGTATTGTATTATTATTAAAAATACTTTTAATATTTAGGGAGAGCGAGTACAGTGAACCACTTTTTTAAAGTGCTTATAAAAAACGTATTATTTAAATAATTTCAAAAACGAATGTGCTATAGCAAACTCCAAAGGTTTATACAGCAGCTACATAACATAAAACGTAAAAAAAAAGATATTGCATTATACTAAAAACATTTATATATAAAAAATATAACATTACCTCTGAAGTATTTGTAGGAAAGTTTTTAGGGGCAAGTAAGACAGTATTTTGCGGATAGGGTTTTACACCTTAACCGCTTATCCTCAGAAATAAAATATTTCATTATGACAAAATGATAGTAAAATTTGAGTTTGCTTAAAAGGCTATTAAATTTTTTTTAAATACGTTTTTGCCCTAAGAAATCATGTTAATGGGCCAAAAAATTTTAAGATAATATGATACAAGGTAATATTCTAATATTATACATAGTTTACTCTTTTATTACAGAATTATCAGTTTGATAAGCGAAATGTTTTCTCATAAAATATAAACACCGTTTTACTCTTTTTCTTTGTTAGTTTACGTATGTCTTTAATATTTTTTTTATAGAAAATGTATAAAAGCAGCCACATGATTAGTTTCAACTAAACAGTTTCTAGTGATTATGAAAATATGAAGCATTTCTGCTTTTCCAGCTATTTATATTATTTTTCCCAAAGCACCGTAATTGAAGCAAACATCCAAAATGAAGGTTCTGGAAATATTGTTGACAATGGCCAGAATGGAGGCATCGAAAATGAAGGTCGGCAAACAACTTTTTTTAAATTTATTTTATGAATTGTCTCTGAGTCGACTGCACTATGGGCGTACGAACATTTTGTGTGAAATTGGAAAAACATGTTGTAAGCAATAGTTTTGCTTGTTTTTAGAAGCAGATCTATCAAAATAATGTTTTCTTATTTCACGGGGTTTATTTTCTTTAAAACATTGACGTCAGCAAATTACCTTATTTTAATAAGATACAAAAAAAGTTATTTGAAAGTTGTTAGAAATTTTATACTCGTATATTTGGTAAAAATCGGCTGCACTACGGTTGATCGTCAACCGCACTCGGTCAAACAGTCTCGCACGAGCAACGTTATAATTATATTATTAAATTTAAGTATAAAACGCAAATTTTTAAATAAAACGCAATTCTTAACGGCTCTTTTCAAATAACAAAAAATCAAAACAAAAGCTTAATACTTTTTCGATAGAACTGTTTCTAAAAATAAGCAGAAACTATTGGCTAAAAGTTCCTATTTCCCAAAAATGGTTCATTGCACCCACAGTTGCAGTACAGCGAATTGATCCGAAGATCGATCCAGTGAATTAATTTCGGTTTAACGGTCATTTGCAATTTTTAATTTTTAAAGTGCAACTTTGATGGGCTGTAACTCTTTAGGGAAACATTTTTGGATAACTTTTTTGATCAATCATCATTATCATCTTCACTTCAGTTTTTTAAGTATTAAATAAGCACCTTGTTTAAAATATAAACAAAAACTCACAAATCACCAAAATTTTTTTATTAATAAAAATAAAATGATCTGTACTAACAAGTATAATTTATAATTGAATATTATCCAACGTTTGTTTACAGTTACAGATTTAAATACGCTCCAAGGCGAAACTCTCAACAATATTGCAGATGAAGCTAAATGGTTTCACATTTTCAATCGGAATAAAACAATAAAAGTCGACATTTGGGCTAACAACAAAATGTAAATCAAAACTAATGTATTGCATTTTAGCGTAAAATAAATTTTCATATTTTGTAAGGTGTTGGTAAAAATTTGTATGCATTTATTTTAATATCTGTATTACACATTAAACTATAATAGAAACTCAACTTCAGACATTCTTTAACAATTAGATAAAGTTCTACCAACGTAAAGCTCAACAAGCCTTGCTTCGAAACTCTAATTCCAACTGAATCAAATCAAATTTTTAACTGCCAATTTCAGAATTAAGTCTCGAATTAATGTTTTTAAATTCACTTAAGAAAAGTCTACTTTGAGCAGCGGGCAAGGCCGCTGGCTTTGTCATACACACACAATATTTAATACAAACAGTCATAAGGCTGTAGCAAACATGAAATGAAAAAGAAACAATTGTCATGAAGATGTAAAAAATTCATAATTTCAAATGCACTTTTGTATTCATTTGAACGGAAGTATTGTATGCAACACGTAAAGAAGACGGTTGATTATTTCACACATGTGATTACAACACTCGCCTAGCGGCTCGTGTTGCAACTTTCACATTCGTGAAATAATCACACTCATTTCCTTAAATGCTACATAAATAGCTATTACTGCTCCCTGCCATTGAACACAAGCGTCTCAAATACGTCTTTCTTTAACGGTGGATGTTTTTAACGTTCTTGTAGCAGTGAGAAAAAAAGGTATCCTATGACAGCGTCCGCTAATAGTTTTGTTTACCTAGGCAGAAAAGTAGCAGATCTACTGCCGCGGCTGGCGTTTCATAGCCGAGGCTATGAATACAGCCAAGGCAGTAAATCTGCTTTTTTGGGTTTATTGAGCCCTACAATGTGCATTTCCGTTGAAATCTAAATTTTGAAAATTTCATGAAATTATTACTTCGCTTTGTTTAGATTCTAAACAAACGTCTGCTTTTAAGCAATTCACCTTCTACAAATTTATAAAGGTGAAGTGTTGTTTATGGAAATAAAATTCTTTTAACTACTATGTTTTCAATATATTTAAAGAAAAATTACGTCACATATTGCTCTACTTTTATTTGTGATTTAAAGCAAATTTCTAACATATTCGTTATCATTCGACATATGTATTTACTCCTCGAACTAAACTTTAATGACTTACCTTGCCTTGACTTACTTTCAATTTGTTATTAAAAATACATATTCGTTGAAATTCGTTTTTGAAATTTTACTGCATTTCACCTAGCTGTTAACAAAAATTAGCATATAAAAATAACACTTACTTTCCCTAGTTTTAAAACAAAAGTAATAAATGTTACAAAATGGTTAGCATATAAATATTCAAACTCACAATGTCAGTATAGATTCTGTCACAAAGTTCTATTGCGTCTAATTGTTGCATTTTCAATAATTATGAATTTAGATAGTTTGTTAATTTTGCTAGTAATAACAAATAAATTCTTTGGTAGTTGTGTACAAATTTTTTCACCACAATTTACTGAATGTTATCCTATAACAGATTGTAAATAGTCAATTAATAAACATGTGAAAAAAAAATTATAATAAAAAAATTCAAGGTAACTATAGCATTACATTTTAATAAAGTCGATTTTAGTACAATAATTCCAATTTGTTCTTAATAAGATAACGTCGCTAAGGTTTTATCAATTGGTAGCACACCAAGACCTTCCCCAATAAATCTGGTTCGCAGTTCTATGATCACAAAAAGAAGATTGAGGCCTTTTGATTTTAGTCATGAACACAGCATATCTCAGGAATTGAAAAAAGTTGTACAACCTGATGGGTGTAAGTATTTTTACGAAACTAGTCAATAAGAAATATTTTTTTGAAGTTCTAATTAACGTTAGTTTTGCACTTTTATACAAAATACAATTTTTTGTACCTTATATAAGTGTAATTTTTATGTCGTAAGCTAAACTATATTTTTAGTGGAGGTAATTTTTGATTTTGATGCCGAAACCCCTAGCTTTATAGGAGAACTATTGAAATTCGAATATAAATTTGAAAAGTTGTTTTTCCGCTGGGACAACAGCACAAACGAACATGGAAGCTATCATACTGTCGAGGGAAAATATTTTCCAATGGAACTTCTAGCTTACTATAAAAGTATTCCATCAACTTCTATTTTTGGTGGATTTTTCCCCGAATTTTTACAAAACAGAATACAGCAAACGGTTATAATTTCGCAATTTTTTAAAGTAAGTTTTTGCAATAATAATTTAGTTGAATGAAACAATTATTTATTCTCTTCGTCTAATCAAAAAAAGCTACGATTATTTTATAATTTTAAATTTAATACTCACTTTGATTAAAACCTTTACAAAAGCTATTTTTACAACTTCTAAGATCAACAGCAAAGACAACCCAGCAATTCAAGCTATTCTGAATGGATCAAGCACAAGCATTGATAAATTACTTCCACAACTGCAAGAGTACGCAACTTACCAAGGATCTTTTGTTGTTTCACCATTTACTGAAGACGTAAAATGGATAATTTTTCTTAATCCCCAAAAAATATCAAAAACTCAAGTAAGAAAACCTACACTGAAAGAAAAAAATGGTTAAATCAAAGAATAAAGTATTCAATCAACCTGTTCTGTTTGTTAAATACGAGCAATGTGTTATAAGCGTTGAGTGAAATACTATAAAATGTTAACTTTTATTCGTTCATTTAATAACTTTGCACTTTTGTTTCATCAGTTATAAATTCTTCTACCGGACTATTAGATTGAATTAACAGTCTAAAAGGCTTCACTTGTGTATTCAACGCCATTTTTATGTTTCTTTAAGCTGTTAAACAAACAGCCTGAATTTGTTATTTATAATTTCCGAAACATTGAATTTACCATTTTGCACATCATAATAACGTTTTTTTTTGTTTAATTTAACAGTCTCGGAAACTTCACTCGAGTATTCAAAACCATTCATATTATGCTTTAAGCTCTTGATCCAACAGTCTGAAGCCGTTAATACAAAAATTCCGAAACATTCTATTTACAATTATTGCATATTCTCATAATGTTCTTTCTTGTTAATGCAAAAACACGAAATTGTTAGTTCAATGGTCTAATTGTATTTGAATGAAAAGGCAAAGCACCTTAAATCAATATGCATGTAGATTTCACTGAATAAAATGTATACATTAAGAATTTAAAATAAAAATACATTTTGAGCTTGAACTGATATAATTATCTAGAAAGAAAAAATATTACATATTTTTTATAAAATAATGATAAAAACTAGGGTAGTAACTAATACAAAAATGAAAACATAAAACTGGAAATACATACACAGAAAGTTGGTTATAGTTGCCCGATAATTTATGCAGAGTGGTTCAAAAGTATGTATAATAATCGATATAATTCAGTAAATAACATCTTATTGAAACAATCCTTGAAGAAATATAACGATTTTATATTTGAAGGTTTTGGCGTAATTAAATTTTTCCCTTCAATAATGTCTAGAGATATCACGTGATCAAAATTTTTTTAAATGTGAACATACGGTCTCGCGTTTTTTCAAGACTTTGTAGGATTTTAAAATGGTCAAAAAGATTATAGTTGAAAAAAAATGTGGTATCTAACAATGCCACTCTATGTTCACATTAAAAAAATGTTAATCACGTGATATCTCTGTAATCATAAGAGAAAAACAAATTAACCACGCTCCTGAAAAAACGTTGCAAATAATTAAAATTTTTGCTTTAAAAATGCTTTAAATGCAAAGTCTAAACCCTGTAACACTGAACATGTTTTATAAATATTATTGTCTATTACTAAATAAGATTCTGTAGCAGATGAAAAGGAACCACCATCAACAATTATGTATGGTTGAACTGTTAAGTTTAAGTAGCTTAGTTTATTTCTTCTTTTTAATATAAATTCCTCAGTGTTCCCACATGTCTGTAAAATGTTTAAAAAAATAATTATACATTTATAATTTTCTTAAAATGTTTAGGTAGTTAAAATTGCTATAAAATGAAATTAAGAATAAGAATGAGACAACAAAACTTACAGATACAAGAATGATTAGGATTACACTTTCTTGGCACTCAACAATGCTGGGTTTCCGCAATGGGCTTTTTTGCACCTGATTTGGCCTTTGGGAGGAAATATCATTGGTAACGAAGCAATTTGCATTGCATTCTTTGAATCTAAGTATATAATAATTTGTGTAAAATCATGCGAGACCAGTTTGTTCATTATTTAATTTTAATACCTTGGCTATAATATTTGTTAATAATCAATAAATTCTTCTGTGCTTTTTTCCAAATTGTTAAGATTTTTCATTATACTGAAAACATTTTCCCAGTTTTGATATTCGTCGAAAAGTGATGACATAGGACACATTGGCTAAAATTGTTGAAAATTAAATTCAATCTACAATAAATCCACAATACAATACACCCGCCGTGATAGCATGTAGAGTATGTAAACAGGGGTGGGCCAAAGGTAGTTGCCACCCGGGTACCAGCCCCAATTTGCCGCCAAATACCAGGCGACAACGAGGACATGAAACGGTAATTTTAAATTTTTCTAAATTGTAGGTCTAGAATCAAAAATATATACGTTCTGTAATAACTAAATTACTAAACCAAACACCTAAATTAGAATTTAAAGCACAAAAAATATTTTATTCGGGGGTTCTGCGTGCGCGCCCTTTTTAAACCCGAGTGCTTTGCACTCGTAGCGATCCCGCTTGCTTCGTCCTGCATGTAGATAAAAAGAAATCAAGACGGAATAGCAAATACTTACATCGTTTCCATCAGTTGTTCCTGATGCTATTTCAACCGGCATATTCATGATGTTTTGATACCGTTTTAATTTTGCATAAAATTTCGTTCGCGGTCCTATTTGTGGTATCAATTCTTCTAAGTTGCTTAAATCTAAGCACAGCAAAGCCTCTTCATCAACCTCTTGTTCTATTTAAAAATTGAAATTATAAAACACACTTTAGATTATATTTAATGATTATATCTGTACATATAACAACTTGTCTCATTCTTAATCTTTTATTAAACTACTGTACATCTAAATTCAAAAAATTGATATCATATATACCTACAAATAAAGTACTCCGGGAACTCCCATTCAGGCATTTCTCCATGTTTGACTCCAGGCAACCTATAATAAATACAAAGTCGAACAGGAATTTCGTAAAATTGCATTACCACGTGACATTTTGTGGAATAATCATGCGTATTTCCACGTATTTCATTCAATTTCCAGAAAGTGTTGAATCAAACAAGCACACTTTGAAGAAAGCACAATTAAATATTGGCTAGATGCATACAAAAAGGTCAAATTAAGTAAGTGATATTGTTGAGGCAATCAAAACAAAATATTGTTACAATGAGTTTTTTACTTTATTTCAGTCATACTAACCATTGAAACAAAAAAGTGGTTCCTTAAAACAATTAACAGATCAAGCTTATTTGAAACAACAATCTAGTGTTGTACCAACTGCATTTTCTGTTTCACTACGATTTAATAAAAAATAAATGTTGAATCAAACAACCATTTTTAATTAATATAAATCGTTGATTTAACACAGCGTTTGTACTTGCTTCAACATACAATTCGTTGATTTAAAAACCTACAGGTTAACAGTCATGAGACGGTTAAAACAACAATCTCATTTTTCTCGGTGTACCACATTACTTATTACTAATTCGAGCATTATTACACCACATTTTCAGGTGGACGAATTTCGAAAACTCAATATCACAGAAATTTCAAGAGCGATTCAACCTTTGTATGGGAGGAAAGTGTTTTATATCATACCTTGGCAAAACTAACACAAAGAAACTGGTAATTCGAGTTAATATATTTTCATTCTAGCATTTTACTTATTAACATTTCTTTTAAAACAGCAATAAAATATGTTAAAAATACACATATATTTCTTGTGAAACGATTTAGTCGTAGTAACAAACTCCTCTCTTAATTACTTTCTGCCGTTGTCTGCAGTTACATTCTGTTCCAGGATATCGGATTTTCTGCACCTAAAAGATATATTTTAGTAACTTAACATTTATTATTAGAATGGGATCATATCAAAGAGGTTATTATCATCCATAATATGCAATATCAAAGGTGACCACAGTAAGAGATATTTAAATTTTGCCTCCTCCCCTCCTAAAATATGTTGTAGTCTCATTTTTTTGGCAAATCAATTTTTAGCTTTCAGCAGATAAACATTGTTATTCCAGATATCATAAAACCAAATAACTACTTAAATAAGGGGGAGGGGTGCTCCACTATAATAGACTGGACCAAAAAAGAAGCTCAGATTCGTATTCTGAGCATATCGAATAGCCGATCTGAGCTAAAGCGATCTTCTTACCCCACCGTTGATTTTGTGTTTTTGTTTTTGTTTATGAATTTGAACTTCAAAATCGGTTTGAACATGTTCAGTGGTAATAAAATCAACTTTCAATTGAGAAGGCACGTTTTATTTTGGTCGTTTACCTGAACAATTTAATTGGATAATCGCCAAAAACTGACCGATAAACGAATAAATATTAATTACAATTAGAAACTACTAACATTCAAAAAACTTTAAATAACCAAAAGGTTTTAAGATATACTAGTGTTACCCCAGCGCACAATGCACTGACAGACTGAGCGTTGACAGAACCGGCTGAATGCTAAGTCACGTGATGCATTAGTTCCATAAGGGAGACGCGACGTTGGTGTAGATGTCGCCTCAAGTAAAGCGCGTTTAGCAGACTTTCATATATATTATAAATTAAAATAATTATTATTGAAAAATCGACGTAAAATAAAAATATAAAAATGTTTCATGTTCCATCTGAAAATAGAGACCTTTCATTGAAAAAAAAAAGGTCCAAATTGGTGAAGCGGTAGCCGCTGGAGGAACCGGAGGAAAAAACCCTTTGAGCTTTTATATATGTATGGATTGTTTTTAAGTTTTCAAAATTATGAAAATTTTCAAAATTTTTAAAAATTATTAGTTTTCTAAAAAAACTACAAAATTTTTAACCATTGAGTTTTCAAAATTGTAAAAAGTTTTTTTTAAGTTTCTAAATTTTAAAAATATACAATTTTTCATATTTTTACAATTTTTAAAAATTACAAACTTTTTGAAACTTTTTGAACATTTTCAATATTTACAAAATAATCATGTTTTAAAAAAGTTTTCACAAAATTGCAAAAATATTAATAATTTAGTATTTCCAAATTTTCAAATATTTTGTAATATTTCCAAAATTTTCAAAAATTTCTCTAAATGCGAAGAAAGTCCCGTGTCAGTTGCTATACAGCTTTTTTCACGCGTGTTACAAGTTTACAGTATTAAATGATAAATAACAATGTCACCGACCTGTCTTGAAGATATTTCAAGCGGTTCTGGCTGAATCATCCATTGATGTTCAGAATCGCTATAAGTATAATATTTAGAACAGAATGGTGGCATTAGACAAGAAAGAGGAACTGGTTCCATTTGATTATCAGTGGACGGATATGCAGCCTTTCTCAGCGCAGCCGTTATGAATTCCAAGTTAGGATTATCAACAGGCACCACCTGAAGAAAAAAGTACCTAACATTTAAATTTACCAATATAACAGGGTTTACCTGGAATAAATAGCTTATTACAAGCATGAATTTGCTGTTTACGTCACTGTAACTTGTTTGAATGTATGTAGCTTGCAATTCCATTGCGTACATTTTTGAATCAATGGTGTGTTTAGATCCTTCTTCAACGTTTGGTCCCCAACGAAAGCAAGCACTGAGGAAACTATACGTATCCTTAAGGGGTCCACCGCATATCGATGGCCCACCACCATTAACCCAAGTAGGAAACAAAGTTACTAAAAAATAAAAGTCATTGTCACTGGAACTGTGGCGAAAGAATGACCAATACTACATGGTTATCTATGTGATTACGAAATTCCCAAAAAGGATGAAGAGAAGTCGGATTGGTCGCCTAATGATATATTTATTAATTTTGATAAATTTTTGGTAATCTTACAGACTAGTGTGCAGTCGAAATGAGTAACCTTTTAACCTAACACATTGACTGTGAAAACTTATTTTAATCTAAAAAATAAAAAAATTGGGAAGTAATCGGAATATCTACTAAATGGTAATGTAATGCCATCCAGGAAAAAAAACCAAACAAATTTCAAAATGGTAAATGACTAGGATAGTGTGTATGAGCAAATGTAAACGTTATCAGGTGTAGCTCTGAATGTTTAAACGCTTGATTGACACAATTTACTTTATCTGACATTACTGTAGGAATAATGACATTTATAAGGGTCAATCAAAAATGGCATGCGTTTAAACTTGCAGAGCGCGTTTCCTTTGTGGTTTTGGTATATACCCATTAACCACTAACTATGTGTTGTTTTACAATTTTGTTAACAGGGATAGACCGGGATACACACTTCTCGCCTAGGGGTCCATCTAGACATTTCTTCTGAAAAAAACAAGAAAAGTCCACGGAAACGGAATGGTAGAAATTTGACAGAGGTATAACAAAAGAATTAAATATTTATGTTGCAACTTCTTAAGTAATTGTAGATGCTGTGGTTTGTTTGATTATTATTAGCATGTAATAAAGTTTGAAGGTTGAGAGGACTTGTCATGTCTCTATTTATTTAATTTAATAAAGCGTTTTCATTGTCTTACGTGTTTGTTACATATAAAGAATATGTAGTGTAAATCTTCTTCTTCACCACATTCACAGTTACTGAGATTCCAATATACGATACATGTTTTGCAAAATTGCTGCGATAATAAATACATTCAAGTTAGTCGTTACTTTGTGAAAATTCATTGTTTAATGTTTAATTTAGGTTCCATATCTTAGACCGTGGGACGTGGATTCTACTCATATATCTTAATTTGAGAAATATTTGAAATGACAGATATTTACCACCGCGGCGACCATTGTTCATTCGCAAGTCGCATGGAGGCACATGATATTCCTTAGAGAATTTCAATGGTGTTAAAGTTTCAGCTGGCATCACAACCGCATAATTCGAGTCAATGTTGATAGGAGATTGTGACTCCTTCCATCCTATTAAATTCAATTAAATCTTGGTCCCATTGCTGTTGGTAGATAATTCACTAATAAATTAAAACTTACCGTAGAAATCGTCGTAATGATAGATGCACAAAGGATTGTGACATGTAAATAGCCACTCAAATACTGCTGCTAGAAGAAATAAAAGAAGTATTGCGGTACCTACAATCACTAGCAGCTCTGCTGATGTATAATCCCTCTGAGGCGCCATTTCCATCAAAATTTCTAACGTATACTTATTTTGATTTGAATTTTGATTATAAGACAAAAACTAAATTTTCACAACGTCACTTCGGAATGTTGTTTCAATTTGTTATTGTAATTACATTTTGTTTTAAGGTTCCTAAAATTTTCTATTTACTTAAATTCTACTTCAAAATTTTCAATTATGTCCAGCTGCACCAAAATAATCACTAAACTTTTAGAGAAAGCAGAGCAAATAAATAAAAAATCGTTAAATATAAATACTTAACATAAATCAGAACGAATAAGAAGGAATAAGTAGTAATGAAATACAAACAAAAAACAGTTCTTTTAATGCATGAGAAATATTCTAAGCTCGATTAAGTTTTGTCGTAGTTAGAAGGGAAAATATCGTGAATGCCTTTTGGGTACGTTGGTACTGCCTTTTTGGATCATTTTAGTCATTGGAAGTAACGCCATGGTAACGCGTTACATTTCTACGGCAACAATTCCAGTAACGCGTTACTTTGCATAAAGTATGTAAAGTAACGGTAACGAGTTACAAATGTCGTGTAAGGGTAATACAAATTTTCGTTACTTTTTAGTTACCGTAGAACCCCATGAAGCCGGCATTGCTAGCAACCCTGGATTACGCCAGGTTCACCCCATGCCAACAGGTAGAAGTTTTCGTAATGGGTTGGGATCGGGTGGGTCGATGCAGAGCCTATTTACAATTAAAACGAAACGACTATATGGGAAAGTAGACAAAACTTATTGCCAATGAACTTTTGCCAGAGCAGCATTTATTTATATAAATTGGTAGATATAAAACCGTACTTTTAGACATTAAGCTAATAAACCTCGATGTCAAAGTTGCACATGTATTTATGTCACATATTCTCATTGTACTATTTTACAAATTGCAAACATCTTAATTTCCTAAAAGCTAACTCAAAGCTAATTTTTCAAGAAAACCCTGTAGATTACAGTATCTTTACGCTTCCTCTTTTGCGGTTTTGAATAAATAATCAATTTTAAATTTTTCAAAAATTGCTCGAAAGCGTCAGGGTAAAATTTGAGAGATTAGTAAAGAACAAATTTGTAGTTTACTGCAAGCTCTATCGGATCAGAAAGTGAAAAAATAGAGTGGGCAGTTTTTGAAAAATATTTTTTTGAATTTTTCAATATTTTGAAGAAGAAAATTTCTTTCGTTTTTAGATTTTCGAAATAATTGTTTTATCGTATACTACCGACAAATAGCTCTCAAACAAGTTGTAGCTAATTCTGATTAGAAAACTACTTTTTGAGTAAATGGGCGTTAGAAAATACGTTTAGCGCATTCCCTACCAACAGAGTAATTGTTAATTACGTAAGAAAAAGCAAATTAGTAATCAATAACGAATCGAACTTAATTTGATACTTTTAAAATTGAATATAAAATGTACTTTTTACGAATAGCATTTACTAATAGAACTTTTATCGAGCGGCGGCGGTCATTTCGAATATTTATTTAATATTTGGAGAATGACCAAAACCAGCAGTACCTTTCTGATCTTCGCTGACAGCAGATTTATTGAACATGTATTTGATTATTTGAATACTAACTAGGTATATAACTTGTTTTTCAACCTGGAGCAAACCAAGTCTATCTTCAACTGACTAGCAGAAAATATAAGACACGCAATGGAGAAGAGGTCGGCTGGCGAGCGAACCCTGTTCTGGACCCTGGCCATCAACAACACCGCAAGATTATGCAGATACTTACTCTTTGTTATGTTCTGTTACACTTATGGGCAAATAAAATGTTTATATCGCTGAAATAAAATTCTCATTAAATATATGTCTTTTATTATTTTATTTGGTACATCACCTAAATGTTATAACCTTACTTAATACTAATAAACAAAAACGTAACAAGATTAATTAAAGTATTAAATTAACTGGAATTGACGATTCCCAATTTTACTTCACTCACAGGTTTTGATTTTAATGGGAGCACCGGCCACCGGCGGCGGCGACAACTTGGAGTAATGAATAGGGCCTGATGGTGGTGCCGATGCCGTTGCTGGTGCAAGTGGGGTTCCCATTCTTGTGGCGGTGGCTAGTTCCTGGTGAAATCGTTCAAGATTAGCGTGAGAGTACGCCATCCTTCGATCTCTCTGCATATGTCGCATCCAGCACGACGAGCAGCAGCAATCGCTGCATTGGCAGTCTATTGTGGAGACTTTCCATGTCTTCGGCGGACTGCTGTTCTTCCCACATTACATGTGATTTTGGGGTCGTCTCTCATGGTCTCGAAGTGGAGCGCTGTATGTTCCTCGATCATTTTGATTTGGCAAAATATCCTAGCAGACTAAATTTGCAAAGTAAAGAGCCGAAGCTTTTATTGTATTCCCCCAGCCTAGCCGCGTGCAGAAGATGCGAATTTCACGGACTGTTGTTCTTCCCACATCACAGGTGATGACGTTTGTGTAATCATCTTTCGTGGAGACACTTGTTGCACTTGCACAGGTTTTAACAACACCTCTGCCTGGATTATCGATTTCTTAGGAGTCTCGAAATAGAACGCTTTCTGTTCGTCGATAATTTTGATTTGGCGAACTAATGCTTTCAAAATGTCTCAGTAGACTAAATTTGCAAAGTAAGAGTTGAAGCTTTTATTGTATTTCCCCATCCCAGCCGCATGCAGGAGTAGCGAATTTCACACTAGACGTTAATCTCTAAAATTAACTGCCGATCCCACCCAGATTTCTATTGCGCACGCATTCAATTACCACTTTTTTAGCGATAACTGGCAGGTTTATAGTGGCGCAGATGGATATGCGGGTGTGTTCGGATGTATTCCCGTTTTGCTGCATAAGTAGTTGTGGGACGAGTCTCGTTTGGGACCAAAGTCTGTTTTTATTTCATAGTTTTTTTTAAACACTGTTGTTGCGTTTTGTTGTTTACGCGAGGTTATTTGTTAATAGCAGTTATATTTTTAAAGAAAAAATACGAAGACAAATTTGCATTCATTCACTGATTGACATGACGTCAGGATCGGCAGTTAACTTTAGGCACTAACGTCTAGTGAATTTCACACGATGCGGGTGGGATCATATGGACTTAATTGATAAACAGGAGCTGTGAAGCAGACAGGACCGGCTAGAGCAGCAAACGCTGGTGGGGCAAATCTACATATTGCCGACCCCCAGGCCGCCCCTTTTTACACAAACATAGATTTTATGCAAATTAACAACATTTTAGGGGTATTTTTAGTAAATTTTAACTTATCTTACTTAATTTTAATCTAAAATTGTGTTATTTTTTTTGGATACTATAGACAAACAAATATAGACGGTAATATGCGCGCAGTGATGACCAACTAATCACGCTGTTTTACGAAGAAACTTAAGAAATGCAATCTAAAAACTGAAAGTAAAATACATATTTTGGCATCTAATCCACTTACGAAACCTACCTAATTTACGACGACTCTTTCTTATCGCAACTTTTGTTTTGTAACCGAATCTTGCTAGGCTCGCTCGGCTAAACTGTGTTAAACGTTTTAAGTTTCTTTGCGATAAGACAAGTTTTGTAATTTGATTGAGTTTTGCTGCAATCGCGTTTGTATAGCTATGAAATTGAAAAATTATATTTACGTATTTCGTTAGCTGAATTTTTTATAACCAAAAATTTTTTGTAAAACTAGCACCAATGTTAAATTAATTATCGCCCCTTGAAAGTGCCGCCCGGGGCAACTGCCCCACTTGCCCCCCCCCCCCCCCTAAAGCCGGCCCTGACATCATATGACTACGATTTTCTGCCAGATGTTTTGTTGTTCTGTAAACTAAAGATGCAAAATTTTCTTCACACGGTGCGGACAAACGGGAAGAAGACCAGATGCAGACGTAATTGATTACGCAAGTTATTAAACACACATGCGATGACATCCTAACACTGCTATATGTTTTGTTCTTCTGTGAACTAGCGATGCAAAATTTTCACATTCTGTACATAATAATGTAATAATTACGGCAGCATAGTAGTCACTTGTATATTTTTTCTACAATTCTTTCATATTGACAGCCTATACTTGCATGTCATGCTGCTTTGAATGGATAAGTAACAAAAGGCCACGCAAAGTGCTTCACTTATTTTTTTTACTTTCCCATACTTCTACTGAAGTAGGGAAAGAGATGATTTCATGCAAATTTTCTAATTTCAGATTTTAACGGAAAACGCATTTTGAGGTACAAGGAACCCAAAAAAGTGATTTAAAAAAATGTCTGTGAGTTGGTGAGTTCATTCCTCTATATTTGCGGAACCACCTGACCGATTTTTATCAAATTTGGTAGGTATGTGGAAGTTTTTTAGTTACAGGTAGTGCGCTGTAACGTTTTTAGCCGGAACCGGAAACGGAAATTAGACATGTGTTCTTGGTCTTGATTGTTTGTAAAACTTTGTTGACATTTTGAAAACAGAATTGCACAGAGCCGGTAAAAAACTAGTACTTCAATAATAATCTTATAAACATTCATTTATTACTTTCATAAATTAGTTTCGGTAAAGTGTATTTATGTAACTAAAGATTTGACAATAAAAATTTATGTAGGATGAAAAATATATACTTTCATTGGTGAATTAACATTTAACTATTATAAGAACTAGGTTTTTTACCGGTACTGTGTTTGACGGAGACTTTTTTTCGTAGCTTGGCGCCATTTTTACTTCGCTCTTTTTGACGGCGACATTTTTCCAGGCGCTGTTTTTGGTAGATTTTGCCGTTTTTAGTTTCGACATTATTTCCTGTCGCCAATTTTACCGGCGCTGTTTTTAATGTCGACATTACTGGTCGGCGATATTATTACCCGACGACATATCTAACGGTGCTTTGTCGTCGCCATTTCTGAATGGCACTATTTTTCTCCGCGCTATTTTGGAGGCGCTATGTTTGACCGCGCTATTTTTGATTTGCTATTATGACCCCGAACCAGTCTGAATTTAGGAGCGTAATATCTAGCTAGCGCCTTACGTGTGTAGTAAATTCCGCGCCGTGTAAACGCTTTGGGCACAGAAGGGAGAGCTGCGCGATTTACTTTTCTGTGCGTTGGGATTGGAGCGGGCAGCTTGTACCTGGTGTAGATAATTAGATGTAAATTTAAATCACTTATTGGGGCAAGACTATTCAAAACGTAAACAATAGGGAAACGTATCAGCGACGTGTTTAGCTCATTTTTTGAATATTTCAGGAACGAGCTAATTTGGTTACAGATTCTTATTAGCTACGAAGATATGATTTGTTCTTGTTATTAATACATTCAGAAATCTCAATGGTGAATAAACTTAAAAAAAAACGCATGCGGTACATTCTAGACCTAACTATACGGTTTAGTATCTCTTTATTGGGCAGTTTTATTATCATTATCTCGAGTCGTGTTTAAGTCAGTTCGGCTCTGCACCTCACCTTAAAATTATTAAATGACAGCATACGCCAGCAAATGAATTAAAATTGGACAATACTTTTCTAAGTTTTCCCTGTTACGGCTTAAACAACTTTAAAGAATTGGTATTTAAAAAAAAACAGTGGGCCACGAAAAGAAAATAAATGCATTTTATAGAAGTTTTACCGCCGTTTACGCATGGTTGTGCGATAATTACTTGCGTTTTTCGCTTCGGTTTAGGCACGCCATTCCGTTTGAACATCTCAGAGAGCAAAATCAGTTGTTACTATTCTAGGGTGACCAGACGTACTCTTTTTAAGAATAATGTTCTGTTTTAAGGTTAATGTATTCTGTACTCTTACTTTTTCTATAAATATACCAAATGTTCTCTTTTTTTGCGGCCTGGGCTTAGAAAAAACTCGCGAATATAATAATTCTTATTGATGTCGAAAATTTAGTTTACAATATATAATAATATAACCATTTTCACAGTAAGCGCAGAAAATTAAAAAAAATTTTGTGAATATACACTGTATCCATAAAGTAACCCCCCCCCCCCCCAACTAACTTTTGCACGACTTGATATTTTTCAACAAAATTTGGTGTGCTGTAATGGGAAATTAAATACTATTTTTCAGACCATATTAAAATTTTGTATCATACAAAATGGCGACTGGGCGCCATTTTGAAACTTTTTTTTAAATAAAAAGGGGGGTCGAGTGACACCCCATTGGAAAGGTCTTTTAGTTCTGCGTCTGATCCTATAGTTTCAAAGAAAAATATTGAGCCATAACAAAATGGCGGATTTTAAACAAATGGACTCACTCAATTCAAAATTGTTTTGATTTTTGTATCCAGGGTCGAGTGACACCTCATTTGAAAGGTCTTTTAGTTCTGCGTTTGATCCTAGAATTTCAAAGAAAAATATTGAGCCATAACAAAATGGCGGATTGTAAACCAATGGACTCACTCAGTTCAAAATTGTTTTGATTTTCTTATCCAGTAGTCCACTTTTTCATTTGCAGGACTAAATTTTCCCAGAAATATCTCAGGTGGCTTGAAATAATATTGGAAACGTTATGTTCCAACAAAACGGTGCTCCGCCTCATTATTATAGGCCTGTTTCTGACTTTCTCAACGGACATTTTCTTGGAAGATGGATTGGTAGACGGGGGCCTGTAGAATAGCCGGCTCGCTCCCCAGATTTAACTTCCTTAGATTTTTTTTCTATGGGAATATCTGAAATCGAAAGTGTACAGAACCCGTCCAGAAACAATTGAAGAACTGGAGCAACGCATTACAGAAATTTGCAGAATTATCACTCCAGAAACTTATGAAAATGTAAGGCATGAACTTTATAACCGACTTTTTATGTGCCAAGAAGTGAATGGTAAACATTTCGAACACTTGATTTAATTAATTTAAGCTTTAATTCTTAGTTTTTTTAAATAGACTTCTGTACCTTCAAACATTGTCATTTTGTTATGGCTAAATATTTTTTTTTGAAACTCTAGGATCAGACGCAGAACTAAAAGACATTTCCAATGAGGTGTCACTCGATACCCCTTTCTATTTAAAAAAAAATTCAAAATGGCGCCCAGTCGCCATTTTGGAAGATACAAAATTTTAATATGGTCTAAAAATAGTATTTAATTTCCCATTACAGCACACCAAATTTCGTAGAAAAATATCAAGTCGTTCAAAAGTTAGTGGGGGGGGGGGGGGGTTACTTTATGGACACAGTGTAGGATGTCAATATGAGGGTCTTTTATATCGAAAACTACAACATTTGTGGTTCGGTGACTATACTATACCTTTAATACGTTTTAATCTTATGAAACACTAATTTGATAAAATACTCAACACACCAAACTTTTTGGCAAAACTGCTACAGTCGGAAAAAAATACAAAACAAGGTCACTTTGCAGTAAATAAAAGCAAAATTTAAAATGTTTTTGCGTCAGTTTAATTATAAAGAAATTAAAAAAAAACTACAATAACACCAAATTGTCATACCTCTCTATGCAAATTTTTTGGTACCTACATATTTAATGTGAATATGAAATAATGAACCTCGTTATCTTCACAAAAAGCCAATATATCACAATAAAACATCAATTAATGTTAAACAATTTTCTAGTTTAATTAGCCATTGCACAAGAAGATTAGCTCTCGGTATATAAATGAATTTGCTAAAATGATCCATTTATCCCGTTGTTCATGTTGTTCTGTAAAAATGTCAGAAAATAAAATTATTATTTTGATACTCATAATATTGTTTGAACCTTGCTTTAAGTGTTTATCAACAGTGCCAAGAAGAGAACAAGTACGTCTTCAGAATAAACTGAACATTTCATTAATAGTAGTTTATAGTTTACTTGATTATAGTTTTGTATTTTTTGTGAAACTGAATAGGAATGTTAGGCAGTAGTTTTTGCTTGTTTTTAGAAGCAGATCTATCCAAAAACAATTAAGTTTTCTTACAGTACAGTTTTTGTTGTGTTTAAAAAAAATTACATCGGCAAACAACATTGCTTTGAAAAGGTACAAAAAAGTTGTTTGTAAAGGTTTCGATAAGATTTGCATTTTATACTATTTAAAAATGTAGGTTTGGTTAAAATCGACTATGAGCGTTATGCTCAATTTAACTGAGTCAACCGACACGTGCGGGTAGAAGCTCTTTAATTCCAAGATGCCATTCATCTCGATCCCATCGTTAGCATGAGAATCCGCTCGTTGCGACGTCCGCTATTGTAACAATTGATGTTCGAATGAACAAGTTTAATAAATTTACAAGTTAAGTAGAATTCAATCCCTAACAACTTTTTTGTATCTTTTCAGAATATCTTATATAGTTTGCTGAATTCAATCTGATAAACACCCTGTATAAGACAACTTAAAAATTGTTTTATAGATATGCTTTTAAAAACAACCAAAAACTATTGCCTAACACTTATGTCCAATTTCACAAAAACCTGTTTGTTACACCTACAATGCAGTCGATCCAGGTAAGGTTTTTTGTAAAATATACCTTATCATTATAGTCCGGATTTCTAGTCTAGTATTTTGCCATTATTTAAATTATGAGGCAACCAATTGTTAAGGAATTTTGGCATTATTCCTTTAAACGTCTAGTTGGCGCATACCTAAACTTTTTAAATGAATTATTCACGATCTTAGAATCGTAACACATTCATATGTTTGACCTTATTATTTATTTGGTCAACTGGAATTGAATCTTATGTAATATTAAAATAAAATAAAACAGGGTTTATAAGCGTAGAATACGAATGGTCAAAACAATTCAATGAACCTGCAAACCCATTTTTTTTAAATTGTAATGTAAAATAGCAATCACGAATTAATGAAAATAGAACGTGTAAATTCATTAATACAACGAGAAAGTTCTACAAAAGAAAAGTTTGGACTATCAACCTTCATAAAGAACGGAAAACCACCGTTGAATAAGAAACTTAAGAATTTCAGTACACAACAACACCTTTTTCTAAATTCTCATCCGAAACATTAGTTCTCTTGTCCAATATGTTTCACGTATAACTTAACGAATTTGAGTACGCCCATGGTTTTTGTTTACTTATTGAATTTTAACGAAATTTTTGCTCTTCTGCGACTAAAAGTCTGGTCTTTACTTATCATACTGCAGACCATTCCCATGGCGCATTATTTTAAATAATACCCGAGACACTTCCATAAAACGAATACCAATCTAGCGTACTGTCATGCAGACTGGCTTTTAATTTGGTTACTTGATATTAATGTCTTATTAAAAAAAACATGAAAAAAGTGCATTATTTATTCCAATAGCTATAACTGATGGTAGATTTGAATAATAAAACATAAAGAGACAAGGAACCTATAAAAAGTACTGATTAATGGTTAATATTTTATTTTAAATGTCAATAAAGACCGTATATGATATGGTCTATCAAGTCAGAACATGATTTAGTTTTAAACATTGTTGAAGATCATAAATTGTTGTAAATAAGCATAATCAAATTTTTTGACAGATTTTTAATCTTAATTGTCAACAAAAAATAATTATAGCGCGAATCAGCACAACCTTGAAATAGTACATTTATTAGTTTCCTTGTCTGGTCGCTCTCTCTTTAAAACACTACAGAATAAGATCACATCAACCAGGGTTCGTGCATACTCTTAAGTATACAACAATTATGCTCTGTAATTTATATGTCTAAACAATTAATCAATTAAAATGCATCGTTGCAGACTGGCCGCGAAATAATTTTTAAATTTGCCGTTGTTTTTACACTTGATGACGTCACACAGTGGTTCTTAAACTCTGCGCTGTAGCATACCATCCTTTATACTATATCATGGTCTCTGGTGTTCTTTATTCCCAAAGAATTTTCAGAAAAAAAAAACTACTGAAGCGCTTTGAAATTACAACTAGTTAACTCTTTTAGACTACATCTTATACCTATATGCAAAGTGGCCCAACGATGCGAAATTCTTTGATAACACCTTTCTTAATTAAGATATCAAGTTTATACAGAACGTTCCACATTAGAGAGCATATCAAACTTTTATTAATTAAGCCCCCTGTATGTTTTTGCATTTTATTTTGGCTATATCTTTTGATTTTAAAACTCCGTTTTGGGATCGCCAAGTTATTCCTTTTTTTCGAAAAATTTGACATTAGCAGATGTCACTGCTAAAACCTGCACACGCCGTATTTCAGCAGATTAAACAAAATTGTTCTGCTAAATGTTAGTCAATAGCATGTGCTATAGCTGTCTCCAGATATTTTAGAATGTTTGTTGCAATGTTGCAAAAAGTTACAACTCGATTTATTTATGAACACTCTGTATATTTTAGATGGTTAGATGGAGTTTATTGCGCTCTATAAATTTTATTAAGTAATGGTTATACCCAAATCTAACGGTTTTCGAAAAAAATAATAGATTCTAAGCAAAAATCAGGTCATTTCTAGAAATCCAGACTGCATAGAA
Organism: Ctenicera cuprea; assembly: GCA_958336395.1. Taxonomy (NCBI): domain Eukaryota; kingdom Metazoa; phylum Arthropoda; class Insecta; order Coleoptera; family Elateridae; genus Ctenicera; species Ctenicera cuprea. Next base: position 27,241,817 of record OY284490.1, read on the forward strand.
GGCATTAGAACCTGATTTTTTGCTTGGAAAATTTTCAGTATAAATACTTATTAAAAGTGTTTAGAAATTGTTTCAAATAAGTTGTAAACAAATGTCAATCTAACCATATCTTAGTCAAATTTTAAAATATGTCCTTAATGGAAAATTGAGCACTAACATTTCAATACGTATTTAATACAAACATTCTTTACGTGAATGTGAATTGAAACAATATTCGCAGTTGTTTCTTGCAAAAACAAAAAACAAACAGGTGTCAGTGCCTCCTACGATGCCTCTATTTCTCGAAATTACCTGATTTTTCTTTAGAATCTCATTTTTCCGAAAACCGTTTGATTTGGGTATAACCATTATTTAATAAATTTATAGAGTCCAGAAAGCTCTATCCAACTATTTACAAATATGCAAGGTGTTCTATTTAAAAATATCCAGTTATAATACATTACAGTTGTAAGTTTTTGCATCATTGCAACAAACACCCTGTATTACCAAATTCAACATTAAACTGTTTAGGGTATTAATTAACACCGAAATACTTTGTTTAATTTGCGGAAATACAACTTGTGCCAGTTTTATCAGCGACGTCAACAAATGTTAAAAGAAAAGTAAATAGAATGTAAGGCGGCCGCAACGAAATTTCAAAAACGAAAGAGACCGGTCAATAAAAGCATGCAAAAATATACAGTGTTTTCAATTTAAGAAAACAAGTTTGATATGCTCCTCTAATATATAACACCATGTACAAACGAAAATAATTTTAGAATGTGCACAAATTACACAAAATACTAAGGCTTATCTAAACTAAACTAATGAACATTTTCAAATGTATTGAAGCACTGCATCTGAAAATGTTGCCTAACTTCTTATACTGAGTGGGTATCTTTAACATGCAAAAGTCTATCACGTAGGAGTAACAGTTTTTAAAACTTAAAAAGACACCTTCTTTATTTATTTGCCGTAATTAAAAATGCATATGTTATTATTTTTTTTCACCCCCTTACCCGGGCTCAGCACACTCAGTGCTATACACCGGTCTAACATGCACCCCACCCCTGAAGACCCAACATACACACCTACATACACCATCCATGGACCCGTCGGATTTAACTTGTTCAGAAAAATTACCGACGAGCAGTGGACTCGAACCAACTGCCATTGGGAGTCTAGTTTCAAAGCCTGGGACTTTAACCACTAGACCACCCGCCGCCCCATGTTATTATTTGCTCACTGTGTAATATACTTTCCATCATTTTTCTATTTTCGTGTTATTCTATAAATTTATGAAGATTTTAAAATATTTTGGATCTATAAGGAATTTTTTTTGTGTTAACATGGTGTATATATGGTGTAATAAATATATATTTTTTTTAAACATCCTGGATTCATTGCGTAAAATGAACAAAACTTTAAGGTTTAGTAAAAATTATATATTTATAAGAAAATAATATTTTTTGATCACACTCGTTTTTTCAACCTCTCAAAAAATTTAATTACACCATTTGCAGGGTATATAATGCATTCCTTGAAAATGAAGGCCCTTAAATAGCGCCTAAAAATGATAGCAGGAAAATAATTGTAAAAGTTTTATTAATTTGCAAATATTTTAGGACAAAAATTTGCAAGTGGAAATATCTAATGGTGTATTACAAGGCAAACAAATTTTATCAGAAGTGAAAAATACGTCCTATTACGCATTCTTTGGAATACCATACGCACAACCACCTATTGGAGATCTTCGATTCAGGGTACGATATATTCTTAATTAATGTGAACTAAAAACACTCGAACTGTGGAATAACAACACTTCAAAAATACAGCACCCGTCCACACGTAACAAGTAGAACTAAATACCATATACGTATTTCGACGGTAAAGTTATCATCATCAGTAGTAAACTGACACTGTGTCAGTTTACCACTGATAATGATAGCGTTGCTGCCGAAACACGTATCTGGTACAAAAACTTAATTAATGTCTTATGTATCAAAACATAAATTTACAGTAACATTATTTTGTATGCAGAATTATCGAGTTAACATCGAAATTAACAAAACTGTATTCTAGTAGTTAGGAGATATTGCTAATTATTCTTCACCGCGTCTTCAAAATACTATATATTTCATAATTGTTTGTAATTGGCTTCTTGGAACTAGTAAATAAATAACCATTATTTGTTTATTTAACTATTTTTTTAATGATAAATGTATTTATACTCTCTTTATTTTTTATCTTAGCCACCACAACCTGTTTTAAATTGGACTGGCATTTTAGATGCAAGAACAGAAAGATCAAAATGTACTCAATTTACGGAAGGATCTGAAAATTGCTTGTTTATTAATGTTTATATACCTTATGTGAGTTATAATTTTTTTTTTATATGTTTACCGATGTTTTGATAAAGCTGTTTATGTATGTATAGAAACAACAAGCAGGTAGAAGTCTTTTACCAGTAATGGTCTGGATACACGGTGGAGGCTTTGTATTTGGTAGTTCTGATTACACTTTTTATGGACCCGATCATCTGATACAGCATGATGTGGTCCTCGTTGCTTTAAATTACAGACTGGGAGTGTTTGGTAAATACAAAATTTAGTGCATAATTATAATAAATGAAACACAGTTAGAACAACCAGTATTATAACGGGTGTCCAGAAAGCCTTTCAGTAAGGGCGGCTATGGATTGTATAACGCATATCTTTTATTCAGTCATATCTAAGTAATTTATTTGACATAAGTCAAAGTCAATTTAAATTAAAAGGTTTTTATTTTGAATTATTTACTTTCTGCATATTTCTTGTTATAAAATGTTTACGCAAGAACAAAAAACCTTTAATGTGAAATCTTATTTTCGCAATGGTCAACAATTAGAAAACGGAAATTGGAATTATTCCATCAATGCGTGTAAACAAGAATTTCGACAAAGATATCCAAAGACATACGTTATACAATCCATAGCCGCCCAGGACTGAAAGACTTTCTGGACACCCGTTATTTGATAAACATACAGGGTGTGTATAAATTGGTGAAAGAACTACACGTGGCGATGTTGGTCATAAAATTCTGAGTCAAAAATATTTAATACTTAATACCAATAAATATTGTACCATGCTTCCTGGCTATGCACGGGATCTTTAAAGTTTGAAAATTAAGTCTTTTAATAAGTTTTTTAATTCATTATCTGTTGACAGAAAGAGCTGCAAATTAGAAGAAATAAGAATTGTAATAAATATTTTTTCATAGATGTTGTTTTTCAGCCCCAAAAGCGTGTTTTAAACATTTCTTCGTTAACTTATTATTGTAAAAAATACATATGGCAGCATTGTAAAACAATATTCGTTCACTAACAATGGATTTTACGTTGAATGATCCTTACTTACCGTGCATTATAACAAAATACCTGTGGTGTGTGGATCCAATGTTGTCAAATGTACGTTTTTTTTTAAATGGTTCCTGAGGACAGAGGAAGCATTGTCCAACATTTTGGTATTAAGATTTTCGACTCAGAATTTTATGACCAACATCGCCACGTGTAGTTCTTTCACCAATTTATACACACCCTGTATATTATTACAAAAAACTAGATTTTAATTATACCTACCTATTCAGTAGGGTGGGCCGAAAAAAAGTTTTCTTTTTTTTTCTTTACGCTATACCGAAAAAAACTTGTCTCTAGGATAGGTAATTAAAATGCAACAAAGAAAAAAATTTTGTTCCTAACCCCCAGCCAGCGCATTACACTTGAAATTTTGAAATTTCACGACAATCACAAGATTTTATAATTTTTTTGAAAGTACCTAAACAGCTGCATATTGGGCTGCTATAGTGAAAATCCTCTATAGTAGAGTTATAAAAACACACTAAATTATTGAAAAGGTGGTATTTTTTAAATCTGAAGTAGCGCAAAGCGCTTCAATATCGTTAATTTATCACTTTTTTGAGTGCCCGCCGGCTGTGGCTCGGTGCGGCATGTAGCTTGTTTGAGCCCACCACTCTTGTGTGTTTAGCTTTATAATGTTGATACAACAAATACCTAAAGGAATAATATAAATAAATAGATAATATATAAATTTATCCATAAGAGTTTATTAATTACAAAATTCATTGTGAAATACAAATTTCCAATTCTCACACTTCAACATTATTTTTGTAACCTTCTTAAATCATAGTCCTTTACATAGTTGGAACATTGAAATTACGTTTGCTTGAAAAACTTGGCATTGAAGCTCTTGATAGCAGCGTTGTTCGGATGAAACCATCTCTGTTCTTAGCGCCGACGAGTTTTGAGGAGGCTTCAGTTACCAATTTCACACAGCGCTCCACCGCTTGCGTGTGACACAGGAATTTGTGAAAGTTCCATTCTTTTGCTGTTTTGGCAGTTGAAACCTTAGCCCAAATATCTTCGTCAGATACTCTTCGCAACAAAGGTGGTGGAGAAAGAGCAGTAGTAGTGCAATCAGTAATTTCGTAATATTATTTTGCCTGGAAGTTGATTTTTGGCGGTTTGAAAGTTCGGATTAGCTTTTTTTTGGAAGCTATAGCCCTTGCTTTTATAATTCTTGTAACCCCAACTCTCTGATATCCCATTCCCGATGGCTGACAACAGCAAACAGAGTTCTTCGTCTGTACATAAGTGTTGACAATCCCTCTGAAGAGCATCACATTTTGGTATGTTTCATACTTAAATCGTACATGCCTGTATGGTTTAAGATTAAAAAAAGTAAGTACCTTACAGATAGACCGAAACATGTTTTTGAGTTAATAGAATCTTCAAGATTCCTGCCAGAAAACTTGATTAAGGTGATCGATCCGGTAATTGGAAGAAATGCGTTCTTCGCGCATCCGGAGAACTTGCCCCTTAGCATGATAGTCGATGAAAGGGCCCATATCAGAGAGTTGGGGTTTAGAAGAATTATAAAATCAAGGGCCATAGCTTCCAGAAAAAAGCTAATCCGAACTTTCAACCCGCCAAAAATCAACTTCCAGGCAAAAGAATATTACGAAATTACTGATTGGACTACTACTGCTCTTTCTCCACCACCTTTGTTGCGAAGAGTATCTGACGAAGATATTTGGGCTAAGGTTTCAACTGCCAAAACAACAAAAGAATGGAACTTCCACAAATTCCCGTGTCACACGCAAGCGGTGGAGCGCTGTGTGAAATTGGTAACTGAAGCCTCCTCAAAACTCGTCGGCGCTAAGAACAGAGATGGTTTCATCCGAACAACGCTGCTATCAAGAGCTTCAATGCCAAGTTTTTCAAGCAAACGTAATTTCAATGTTCCAACTATGTAAAGGACTATAATTTAAGAAGGTTACAAAAATAATGTTGAAGTGTGAGAATTGGAAATTTGTATTTCACAATGAATTTTGTAATTAATTAATAAACTCTTATGGATAAATTTATATATTATCTATTTATTTATATTATTCCTTTAGGTATTTGTTGTATCAACATCCTAAAGCTAAAAACACAAGAGTGGTGGGCTCAAACATGCTACATGCCGCACCGAGCCACAGCCGGCGGGCACTCAAAAAAGTGATAAATTAACGATATTGAAGCGCTTTGCGCTACCTCAGATTTAAAAAATACTACCTTTTCAATAATATAGTGTGTTTTTATAATTCTACTGTAAAGGATTTTCACTATAGCAGCCCAATATGCAGCTGTTTAGGTACTTTCAAAAAAATTATAAAATCTTGTGATTGTCGTGAAATTCCAAAATTTCAAGTGTAATGCGCTAGCTGGGGGTTAGGAACAAAATTTTTTTCTTTGTTGCATTTTAATTACCTATCCTAGAGACAAGTTTTTTTCGGTATAGCGTAAAGAAAAAAAAAGAAAACTTTTTTTCGGCCCACCCTACTATTCAGTTCAGTTTTGATATAATATTATATAGTTGGTATAATCCTAACAAAGATATTGGAATTCTTTATTTTAATATAAGTGTTTTAAAAAGAAGCAATATTATAAGCACTTCAGTTCTTGAGACATTTTTATAAGAAACTATTATTTGTTTTATTGATATTATGTTTTTAAGGATTTTTGAGCACTGCTGATATGGCTTTACCTGGAAATTATGGGCTTAAAGATCAAATAGAAGCATTAAAATGGGTTCAAAGAAATATTCACCATTTTGGAGGAAACCCATCACAAGTGACAATATTTGGTGAAAGTGCTGGAGGGGCTTCAGTGCATTATCTTTTACAAACACCCCTTGCCAATGGTCTATTTCACAGAGCAATTTCAGAAAGTGGTAGTTCATTATGTAATTGGGCATTAAACAGAGAGCCCAGAAAATTTGCATTCAAAGTTGCTGCCCGTGCGGGTGTTGTAACAACTGATACAGAGCAATTAGTAACTAAATTGAGATCAGTTGAATTTTTAAAACTTCATAGAGCAGGAAATACAGTTAGCCAGCAGGTGATAATACATTGACACTAATAAGTAAAATATATGAATTGTATAGCAAGAATAATATTAAGAGAAATATAGAAAATAAACAGTCGCTGTTCAGTTCTCATTTAAAACGGTAACAGAAGAAAAAGCATCACTAGAGCGCTTTGCTTTTTTAATTGTTTACCTACTTATATATACAAGGTGTTTTAGATAATGCTTGATGCTTACGATGATGGGCTTCCATTTAGTCCAAGCATTGAACCAGAACATGAAGATGCCGTGGTAACCAAAGGAAGCTACGTATCGTTATCTTCTAATCAGTTTAATAAAGTTCCATTACTAACTGGTTTCAATTCACAAGAGTTTGCGAGTATAGAAAAGGGTAAGTTTAGAAGTTAAATTTGGTAAGTATTAACTATTAACCCATTGACCCAAACATAAAGCGCTTACTATTTCGGTTTCCGATTGGTGGCAATTCGTTTATTGTTCCGGTAACATGAACTGATGTAGAGCTATGAGAACAACTAATAATGAAACAGAAAAACTCGTTAGTTCTTATTAAAACATTTAGAAATGCAACTGTAAATTTCGACCGTTAAGCGGCCATCTTCAGTGCACAAAGTAAAAGACAACGAAGAAGCAACGCTACGACGTAACCTTACCAGCAGGTGAATTAAGAATCTTAATTCAACTGCTGGTAATTAAACAATTTGATTTAGTCAATAATGGAGTTTCCAAAGTGAAACAATGATTTTCTAGCGTCATAAAATATTTTTTTGACTGCAATAAACTTTATTAAAAGTAAAACGCCGTTCCATATTATTCCATATACCTAATCTTTATTTTGAAAACAATCTTTGTTTTCAGCGATGGTTATAATCAAACCTTACACAAGAAAAATAATTGCAAAACCAGGTGGTGTTGTACATAAAAGTATGATAATTTCCAACTTTACAACGAAAGTGAAAGTGGGCGAAACAATTACATCCTTTTACTTTGAAAACAATTCGGTAGTCACTCTATCAAATGAAAATATTATAGACGTAAGACTTATTACAAGCACATGAAAATGTATAACCACTTAGCAGATATGTTCAAAAATTACGTTAGAATAAAACTACATGTTTCCTTAGTACATACTAACATCAAATTTTCTTTATAGTTTTTTTCTGATGACATGTTTCTTCGACCAATTCACGAAACTGTTAAATTACATTCCCAGTCTGTTCCTGTGTATTTTTATAGATTCTCTTATGAAAGTTCCGATCCAATCTCTGGAGAAAACAGAACTGCTAAAGGTATATTTAGTTACTAATACTACCAATTTAATATTTTATTTGCTAATTAATACTTACATCTATCCTAGATACTGTAGAAACAAATACATTGGTGTTTATTTTCTTTTTTTTTCAGGAGTAGCACATGCTGAAGAATTGCATTACATTTTTTACAGTAGAAATAAATCAAAGCGTAATGGTAATGCTTCGGTAACATCTAAAATAGTAAAAATGTGGACAAACTTTGCTAAAACAGGGTGTGTAATAAAATTAATTTTCATGAAAAGTTACCTACCTATCTAATCTTATACTCAACAGAAAGTTAAAGGAACAAATTACAAATACCTACTTATATCTGTCTACCTTATTAGAAACAAAATTTAAACCTGTTAAATGCAAATATATAGTAATAATGAGGAAGAACAATTATTTGTACTTTCAGATGTACATTTCGGCTGATAAGATGCCATCTTCAGTGAACTAAAACGTTAAAAGGAAATACTACGCCGCAGTGAGAAACCTAACGAATCAGATAAGTAACTTACGCCTGGTGATATCAGTCGCAAATTTTAGTTGTGGGTTGCCGTATTTATACCTGATGTGAGCCCCACTTTCTCTCTTGCGTTAAATTTTAATAAAGCTGGATTGGAAATAAGGCCAGAATCATGATTTAAAATATAATAGACAACTCGATAGTTCGAAAAGCAGGTTTTTTGAAAAATACCAAGATTCTGGCCGAATTCCAAATGCAGCTCTATTAAAATTTAGCGCAAGCGAGAAAGTGTGACACACATCAGGTATAAATTCAGCAACTCACAACTAAAATTTGTGACTCTGATATCACCAGGCGTAAGGTACTTATCTGCTTCGTTGTGTATGTTTCTTACGTTTTAGTTCACTGAAGATGGCTGCTTAGCAGCCGAAATGTACATCTGGACGTACAAATAATTGTTCTTGTGAGAACTAAAGGGGTTTTCCTCATTATTGTTATAATTTTCTCACAGCTCATTTCTTCTTAAGCGTATATATAATGTTTCTTCTATATTTTATAGGAATCCAACGCCAATTCCCGAAAAATTGTTAAATTATGTTACATGGCCAGTAGCTAAACAGAAAAATAGGTTTAATATCTTAGGCGTTATTAATAGAGGCCCTAAGAAAAATGATATCAAGTTTATGGATATTAACGATAACTTTGTTCCTAATGTTAATCCAAGACAAGAAGCAGTGAAGTTTTGGGATGACCTTTATCAGAAGTATCCTTCAGTCGATACATATTAATGTTTACAAAGTCGTACGATATAATATACAAGAAATAAATAATAATCAAAATGTATCCGTGTAGGCTGTAATTAAATGTATAATGTCTACAAAATATTAATAAAATTTTAAAATTAATCACTACCGTTGCTATACATCTGTATTACTTCTATTTTCACTCATAAGTCATAATATAACAAGCGATATGATTATTATCGATGATATTTTCGAGTTGAAACCGAGCTGCAGATTCAATGAGTGCGAATGCACGAGTTGAATGTGCTGCTCGGTTTTAACGAGAGTAAATAGATAATAACAAAGTACCGACAGGAATGTGAAAGGGTAACAATGACGATCGACCGTCCAGAAGGTGGTGCTTATCCGCTACACCTCACTATATTTCTTCTTCTCAAGTTTATTAATCCTGTGCGAAATGTTTGTACAATTAGAGAAATTAAAAGTTATTTTAGTAAACTATTTTTCGGTTCAAAAAAGAAGTTCAAACATTGAAAACAACACAACAAAATGTCAAATGTGATAGCGATTGCAGAAGTTTTTGCGGAGAGTACATCCTTATTGTTGCCATTCGAGAAACGTCAAATCATGTCGGTACTTTAGTATATCTACTGGTTCTGGTGTTGCAGGTTTATGTGCGCCATCTCGTATGGGCAAGTAGAAGTTGTATGGGTTCAAAAATAGTTTTTTATACTGTAAAATTATTTTTTCGGTTTTTTACAGTAATGTGACAAATTACTGTTATTAAAATCGTACAGTAATAGGACATTTTACAGCATAGCAACCATTACTGCATAGTAACGTGACTGTCATTAAAACACAATGGCAATGCTATCAGATGTTGCTATACTACTTAATCTACCTAGGAGTGACTTCACTGGAAGTTATCTCCTGCATGTTGTTAATTTATATATATAAATTAGACACACCAATTACTTATTGTCCAATTGGTTAGATTGTAAGAATAAAGGAAAAATAATATTAATAATAATAAACTTAATCTACCTACTATTTTCTTTTGGTTTTTGAAATGACAAATGTCAAAATTTAATTTAAAATTTACAAAAATTCGAAAAAATAGTATACGCACCATATCAGAAAAGTGATTTTACTTTTCTGTACTTGGTACGTAATATAGTATTTTTTCGACTATTTTTTCTCAATTCACAAAATTAATTTTTTTCAGTGCGCCAGAAAAAAAATTTTAAAGCGTTTTTTCTTTTTTTGCGTAAAAAAAAATTACTGCAAAACATTATTTATTAACATTTGAGTTGACCAACATTAATTTACCGTCAGCACTATTCTAGTTACATCTGCAGTGTTTACATTCGCGTGCCTTAAATGAAAATATAACCTCAAAAAGTAGTGTTTGACATTCTAGATAAATTTTCACGTGCCGAGATGTTTTTAACACGTCTTTTGTTGAAACGAGCTAAAAGCAAGTGAGTAGTCGATACATATTATAGTTGCTTTAGTTTTACAGCACGTTTTAAGTTATTTGGTTTATTTAACCGTCCCAGTCCCACTTTGTGCTAGGGTAGCACCTATAACCCAATAAACACTTTAAATATTTGTTTATCGGCGGCCTAATTGTGTCAAAAAGGCCTTGTGACAAATATTTTTAGAAGGAATATGTTTACACCTTGGTTCCCATTTTTTTTGATAGTGTAGTGCCCGTTGTAACAGTAAGAAAATTTTCGGTTATTTCCTAATCAGACTTGCCATTTTTAGGTGTTATGAATAGACAATATTATTATTACAATAATGGGAATTTGTAAACATTTGGAATATAATTAACATACCTTCGGTTTGTACCCAGACTGTTACACTTTTTATAATCTGTTTGCATTTGAAATTTTCTTCCAATTTTATTCCTTAATGGTAGGTACATGGAAGAAAAAGAAAACTCGAAATACTACTTATTTTATTATATTTGAAGCGCTATCTATAGTTAGATTTCATGTTAATATTATCTCTTTTGAGTATTCAATGCATGTAGCTAATCTCAAGTTGTATGAAATACAAAATTTAAAAAAAATCGTGTCGCCATATTTTGAGCAATATTTTTTTGAAAAATTTTGGTAACTTTGTTCTCCACGTAGCTTTTAGCTTTTCGAAATTTTATGTACACAGTAATATTGTGTCTCTATAGAGCTATTATGATAAAATACTTAAACCCGATTTGTCAACCTATTTTTAAGTAATAGGTATATATCTCAGCACTTACGCCATTGGGGCCCATGGCTTGGTCCCAATCACTCCAGGTGTGGCTTATTGCTATGTTTTAAGTAATAAGACGCTAAAGTAAAAAATTTTCAAAACATCGCAGCAGCCGACATTTTGAAGCTAGAAAGTTCTATCGGATTTCGTTTTTAAAGTTATAAAATTTGTTTTCGGAAAAAACTTCGGGTTTTGGATTTTTTTTAAAAGCTTATTTCCCCGATGAATTTTTGATACACCCTCACATTCAAAAGCTCATTGCAATCGGACCATACGTTTGGCAGTTATGGAGCACACCCAGCCACAGAGACATTTTTTAAAAACCACTTTTTTGAGTTCCTGGAGATCCAAAACATGTATTTCCGTCAAAATCTTGATTTCAAAATTTTCCACGAAATCAATACTTCCTTATGCTGTAATTAAGAAAAGTAGTTCTTAATAATAAAAAATCATGATTGTTTTTGATTTTTTCATTTAAAAATATAAGCTGAAACTCTTACCTGTTGAAGACTTAGTTTTTTCATTACTGTAATGTTTACTTTCGGAGTCATAAAGTTTTGTCTAAAAACACGATTTACAATTTTAAAAAAATTCGAAAAAATAATTTAGTTTAGAATACATTACAAAGTACAAACCATCAAAAAAACGAGAAACTTGAACCTAGAATGTCTGTTTTAATGTAAAATGATTTAATGCTTAATTTTAAAAAATAAATTACTTTTGTTGTGTTTCCGAAATTTTTTGCACTTAGTACAAAATATTTTTCAAAAAAAATGACTTTCATATGCATTTGTACAACAGTTTGTTTAGGTACAACAAAATTGATTTAAGACTGTAGATACCTCGACAATGGGGTTACTAACTGCCTTTTTGTTAAAGCTACGCAAGTCACAGATTTATATTCTATGTTGTAGTGTTTGCTGTAAACATATCTAACAACCCTATTCTAAGTAAGCCCGTTTTTATTCATTAGTGCAAGCAGACCTTAATTATCAGTTAACCTTATTAACAGATTAATCATGGTTGAAATGGAAAGCATCATAAGCGGTCACAGCTTTAACAAAGTTAGAGAGCGGTTGGGTGACAAACTAGAAGTAATAAGATTTGATCCCTACAGTAAGTACATTTAATGCGATAACCAACAATGCTTACGTAAGTATGCCTTGAACATATTTTCTTGTTTTTAGTTCAAAAAGAATCTGTGTACAGAGAGAAAAAGAAAGTGAAGAGCATCAAGTAAATAATGTTTTATTAATACTTGTAATAATATTTTAAATGTATAAATAGTATCTATTTCTATATGAAAATAAGCAATAGTCAAAATAGAAATCACAAATGTAGCTATTATTAAATAAATGCTTTATTCACAATAAATAATATTGTAGGTTTGTGACACCATAATTTTCTCTAATTCCCTTCACATACAATTTATAAATAAAAATAAATTTTAATTACTGTAGCAGAGAAAAATCAATTAAACTAGTATAAATTCTACAGACATATCTGTATTAAATTAATGCAATTTTCTATCACTGTCTAACGCTTACGATCTACAGGACGTACAAAAACTTCCCCACCATTGCGTTCCCACTCCTTATTGAATTCATTTTCTAGAATTTCTGCACCTCGTTTACGGGTTAAACCTGTTTCTTCCAAAGATAATTCGCACATCTGCATATCATCTTTTCCTATAAGATTTGTAAAGATAATTATGCACATAACATTAGCTGTAAAAATAGTATGAGATTACCTGAAACTAACAGTATAGGTGGTTTTTCTGGGTGCAGTTCCATCTGCCTGGCCACATATTGCCCATCAAAGTGTGCAAACCACCACCCTCTCTTGTGCTGCTCTGCAGGAGTTGTAGCTGCACCTGCACCTGGACGTATAAATGGAATGCGGAAGTAACGCTGACTGTTTTCTATAACAGCAGTTTTCTGTTGTACTCGAGGTGTTTTAGATGCTGCATCCATAACCGAACGAGGTGCACGTTCGTTTTCATCCATAGTAGTACGTTTGCGGTTCTTTGCTTTCCATGCATGGTACACTTTAAGCCTGCGATGGAATTCATGTCTGCATGCCTAAAAATTGTACAAAACGTGTTGTAATGGATTAACAAAAAAATTATATACCTACCTCTAGTAGTTCAATGTCGCATGAAGTGTTTATTGTGTCTCTTAATTCTGAGTATTTCCACTTCGATAAATCATACTTGCTTTTGCTCAATGCAGCCTGTTGGTTCTTAACAGCTTCTGATCTGTTTAAAATATATGCAAAACAAAAAATTATTATAATTTGATTATAACATGTTTCCCTTGTTAATTTGTTAGTACCTACTGATGAGCTTTGTGAAAACAACTGTAATTAGTAATATGATAGGTAAGTATGGTGGTACCTAAGCACACATAAAAGTAGTATGAAATAGATTTTTTACAGGGTGTAAGTGTTAACAGCATATTTTGTGATTTAACCCTTTATTAACCATTAATGGTTAGTGCTACTTGTATATAAAAAAAAAGTTATGCAGGGTGAGTTATTTAAGTATCGCCCCCATACTATTTCCCAAGCTATTGAGAATATCGATTTTGAACTTTATAAGAAGTTAGTGCTAATGATAATAAAACCATTGTAATAATTAACATTCTTAAAAACAAACTACCAATTAGTTTTGATGATAAATAATGTAGTTAGCAATACAACGAACTGAGCAGAGCATGCTTTGAAAATACTTTATACCTGTTGAGTTTCTGGGATTGGCGTGTGGAGTCGATTGGACCGCTGAGTCATGGAAACAACAAGCACTGACAGTGAGCTGCCACCACAAGTATACAATATACAAATTCATATACACGGTGTTTAAAAAATACGTCATAAATTTAATAGTAGAGTTTTAGACCAAATCATATCGATTGAGTCTAACTTAACTATACCTAAACATGCCGTGTTACAAAGTTAGAGCCCTTAAAAGTGGCAGCGCCCTTTTTCTCTTATTTATATTTTTCAACAGAAAATGTGAAACCTTGCAATGATTTTTGTCCACTATGTTACTTAACTTGTAAATGATTTATTGTCATGTAACCTAATTTAAAAAAAAATTATAATGGAAGAGTTACTCATAACTAGTGCTTTGAACATTTTCTGTCAAAGGTATTTCACTCGGCCTTGCGTAAAATAAAGTTATGCATTTTTATTTATTATGTTCTGTAGGCTTAACTTTGTTTTTTGTCCACTGAGTTACTTTTTAAAAAGTAACGAAGTGGACCAGTAACGCTGTGGACAAACTAGCCTGAAAATGTGATGATAATGAACAAGTACAAGTTTTTCTAGGTGGCTTTTGTTTGTATCTTAAAGCTCCTAATTGTTAAAGCATGTTCACCAAATTTTATCATTTTATTTCAACCTGTCTCAAGAGATACACAAAGAATAATGAGTTTTTCTTCAGCACTTCGTAATGACACGCTTTTGGATATAATATAGGACTCAATCGTTAAGTTTTGGTCCCTGAAATTTACTGTTAAATTTGACATTTTTTGAAACATCCTGTATGTTAGAGACTAAGTTTGCAACTTTATAGTATTAATGATCAATTTACAGTTGTGAGGTGCTGGTACTTTCATAATAATAGTGCATGGAAAATGATGATATACATCAGTAAGATATAAGAAGTGAGATCTTACTCAGGAACTTTACTTTTACTAATTTTGGCGTCTAAGATGTAAGTATCTTTTGACTATCTATTTAAAGTTTTATGAATTTGCTAAACTCGAGTCCCTAGCTTAGCACGACTTATTTAGATGGCTTAACAGAAACACTAGCGTCTGGTGTCTTCGCTTAACAGCCGATCCTACCTCATTCTAACTTTCATGACTTGCGCACCTCCTCGGCATGCAGCTGCAATCTGTGTAAAGCTATCGGTGTCAGCAGAGATCGTAAGCTTCCTTAATCACATGCACGTGTTTTAAAATAGAAAACGCCAGTTGTATATGTTGCTTTAAAAGTTAAATAATAAAAAAGACGTACAATATAAAATAATAGCTATTTATTGTACAAGATAATAAAATTGCACTAAGCATCGAGAAGATAATGAAATTTTATCGTCGTGTGGAATACAACATTTTTTTCTATAGCAATTGTTAAAGAAGACCAAAAAATGAAGAAAAATCAATGATAAATTTAATTTAAAAGTGTCAGGAAAAAAACAGTTTCACGAAAAAATGAGTAGGTGGCTTTAATAACTTTTTGGTTGCTATAGAGTTTGTAGTGCGTAGAAAAAAAAATAAAATACTTTATCTATCCTTGCTGTTAAAGTACTACTTTATCTACCCTTGATGGTAAAGTGCTACTTTTCCCTCTAATTTTAGTTAATAATAGCACGTTTTAACAGTTGCTATAGAAAAAAAATTATTATTTAATAATTATTTTTTTAAAGAGCTCTACAAAATAAATTAATAAATATTTTTAACATTCCTTCTTGTAAAAAATGAAAATCAGAAGTTACTTTCGCTTTGTATTTTCTACGCTGTACTGTGCACGTTATAAATTAAAAAAAAGGATTTGTTGTTTTGTATTGAAAAAATCGGCTTTAACAATGCAATTTCACTTTACACTTACACATTCATTAACTTGCTTTACTTTCGATGTAAATATCACACTCCTACAAACATCCACATTGACAAGTTAACACTGCACAATACGCGCCAATATTAGACGAGGTTGTGCAAGTCAGGATCGGCTGTTAACAAAGACACCAGCCGCTAGTAACAGAAACAGGTCTGAATACAGATTTCATAACGTTAAGGACATATCGTCATAGACTCTGGTTGAAATCGAACTTTGTAAACTTATATATACAGATGACCCATTATTGCTTTTGAAGTTGTTTGAAGTACTTTAAAATGCCAAGATAAATAATAATACTTGCTTCTGTACCTTTCTAGTAAATCAAATAATGTATGTCTGTCATATTTACATATTCTGAACAAGACACATCAAGTGAGGGTAATATACACTTCCCTATCTCTTTTGATAAATTTACTCTTGAAAGTTTAAAGATGTTTAAATATTATCTTAAAATTTACTACCTGTCATCAAATTTATAAAATTATCAAAAGTTTCATGAAACAGAAATGTAAAGAATTTTACTTACTTCCGAATAAGTGGAGGGCTTTCTTCAACTTGACCATTACTTTCTTGTGCTAAACGCAGTGCTAGTTCATGATCCTGTCTTTCTTGTTCAAGGTATTCTTGATATTGACGTTCTTCTTGTGCTTCTTTCTGTCGTTGTGCTTGAAGCTCTAATTCAGCTTTCTTATTAGCTTCCTCCTAAAAACAGGCGAATATAAAATTTAAACAAAAGTAAACTAGAAATCAGTGAAATTTGTACCTGCTTTCTAAGTTCTTCCTCTTCTTGTTTGCGGCGAGCTTCCATCTCGGCCTTCTTTTTCCTGTGTTCTTCTTCTTCGCGTAATTTTCGTTCTTCTTCTTCTTTATGTTTTCTTTCCCTTTCCATCTCTTCTTGAAGTTTTCGTAAACGTTCTTGTTCTTCAGCATTCTTTTGGTCTTGTACTTTCTTTTGTAAAGTAGCCATTTGCTTATTAACTTTTCCTAAGATATCATTGTATAAGGCATCAATTGTGGATGGTGTGATATTGGCATCATTCTAAAAGTCATACAGGTAATGAAAAGGTTTAATAAATGGATAAAAGTGTATACTTTAATTTTATCTATAGCAGCTGTGATGTCATTTTTTAGTTTGTTAATTTCATTTGTACTGCTGTCTTTATCTTTTTTTAGCTGATTTGCTACTGAATTCAGCTGCTTAAGATTACCATCAAGTTCTGCTATCTTACGTAATCCTTTAATTCTAGGGCCTTGTTTTTTCTTTACCAAGTAACCTCGAACTGTTTTCTGGATTTTAATTAAAGCCTGTCTACGATACAAAATTTTGTTCTTGACTAAAAATAAAATCTAAATTAGAAGAGAATAGTCTGTGTATTACAAAAACATTTACGTTTAATGACGGTAAGAGCACAGAATTGTGATTTCAACCATCTGGATTTAATAAGCCATTTTTTAACATTTGCTACAATTTCTTTAAGATTTTCTGGATCAGATTTCATAATTTTGTCAAATTCTGCAAATTTTCCAGGTCGGAAAAATACTCTTGTTATTCCAAACTTGTAGTCTTTTTCTCGTAAATTTAGACTATGCAGCATTGCCTGAAAAATAAAAGTTTACATAATAAGATAGAACTTATACCAATAATTGACGAAAATCAGATCGATGTGCAACCTTTTCCACTAGCAGGCCAATTTGCAATATTTGAGGAACGACGTTGCAAATTTTTTTCTGCAATTTTTTACCACTGCATTCAATTGAAATTATAGGTGTTCAATATACTAATCTGATTTAGATAAATTATGAACTTTCCAGTAAATGTCCATCCTAATTTTTACATTATAATTTTTAAACCTCAAACTTGGGGCCGCAAAAAATGGATTTACTGGCCTCAAGTTGCACAGGCCTGTTTTAACACTACATACAACACTGTAATAATACTAACTAAAAAATAGCTCATTAAAAAATGGCTCGCTAATAAATGTAGTGACTACCGAACGATAAGCATAATGAGTCGCATCTTAAAGTAAAAAATTATCTTGAAAATAATTCATGGGAGCATTTTAGTAAAAAACTATGTTTTAAGAAAACTTTTGGCGCGGGAGAGGCTCTTTTTGCTGTGAAACTTTTGATACAAAGATGCGTAACATACATATATGTGTGCTGTGTTGATTTTGAGAAAGCCTTCGACAAGGTTCGACACAGCTAGCTTATTGAACTGCTTCAAAGTAAAAACATCAATGCAGGGACATTTGCATTATGAATATCTACATTGGGATTATACAGCAGTGGTGAAAGAGAAAGAAGGGCTAACCGAAGAAATAGCAATTAGACATAGGATGTGTTTTATCCCCCCTTTTATTTAATATCTATTCTGAGGCTATTTTGAAGAAGCGCTCTCTGAAAATGAAAAAGACCTAATAATTAACGGTAAAATTTTAAATAATATTGGCTAACAATCTTGAAGACCTTCAGAGAATAATGAAACAGATGTTTACAGCATTCACTATAGCTAAAAACTGAAAAACGTAAATGTCAATTGTTATAAACTTCAATAGACAAAAATGAATTTTACACCATTTTTAAAATTAAGAGAAATTGTGATACTTATTAATATCAACACGCGTTTTCCGGGAGTTAAGTGTTTGTAACTTATCAATTAGCTCTAGTAAAAAACATATTTTTCGTTACTTGCATATTTTTTAACTCTTCAAATAAAGTATTTAAAATCATTTTTGGCCCAAAGTCGGAATGCGATATCTAGCTAGCGCCTTACGTGAGTAGGTAATACCCAGTGCCGTGCCAACGCCTTAGGGTTTCAGCGGGCGCACGCCTGAGTCTCTGGTACCGGGTGTAGATGGAAATTTCAATCACTTGCTGGCGCAAGAATATTTTAAACGTAAACAGTATGGGAAAGTAACAGCGACGTGTATTTTTTCTAAATGTCGCCTTACTTTTTAATTTTTACAAAATGTTCATTTCCATTCTATACACTTTCATAGTGAAGAATTATTATCTACTTCTACAAATAGCTTAAGCCAGGTACTTGGCAACTTGGCATTTTATGTATTTGCCAAAAGGTTTTGTCTAAAGCGGGAAGTGATTAAGAAGGGTTCGGTTTTTCTATCATATTCTTGAAAACACTTGTTGCAAATTACTGATATGTCTTATGGTGAAGTTATCTACCTAAGATGCAGTTAGTTTGGTAATATGGTATAAACCAAAAAGTTAACAAAGTGGTTCGGGAGTATATAAACACTTTTCACAGTAAATGTAGCTATTACCAACAGAAAGTTACTTACTTCGCAGAATATGCGGGGCTGCAACTGCTTAAGTTCTTTCGGCAAATACTGTTGATACATATTGTAAAGATCAGCAAAAGAAGTTCTGCTAGGATACCCATGTTCCATTAGTTCTAATACATGGGTCATTCCAGAACATTTCAGTTGCATTAAACTAAGAGCACCATCAAATTGTTGATCAACCATCTTATTGTTGGGTTTTATACAGCGAATAAAATTTGTACCCTAAAAATAGTGGAATTTTAATACGGTTTTTTTAATATATTGAAATTACTTACATTGTTTTTTAGTTTATCCATTAATTCAGCAAGCTGTGATTTAAACTTGTTACCGACACTAATAAAAGTCAATTTTCCTTTTTGAGCATTGGCAGTGGCAAATAGTGACTGTATCAGCTTATTAGAGCTTTCTTGAACTATTCCTTCTAGTGAAGCATGAAGAGCATCATTGTTCTTTTCAATAAATTGTAACTGAAAGAAATTTGTTAAATATGGATTATGATATGATTTAAGTAAGTAAATTTACAGTTTGGTAGCAGACGCCTCCAGCAAAGTGCCTAACTATAAACCCTTCATCGTCCCTAAGATTACGGTGTGTTTTAAGTCTTGATGATCGTGGCAATCCTAAACGGAAATGGTTATTCCACCGTGCATGCACTTCAGAAGTAAAGTGTGTATAGGACGGTTTAGGTAGTTTGGACTCTTCATCTAATATTGTAAAAATACCACTGTTTTTAGTTTCGATGATATCTGAAATTTAATTTAGTTATTGTTTCTTATTAATAAAAGTTTTACAGTTACACTTACCAATGCAGTCTTGATTATCAACAAATTTGATTTCAGGAACATTCAAAGCTTCTTTTTTATACAGTTCTTGTTCAAATTTTAAAATAGTTTCATTAAAGAATTGCTGTAATTTTTCATTGCAATAATTAATACAAAATTGTTCAAAACTGTTTACTGTGAAAAATTCTGAAAATAAAATAAAATGTTATGATACCTATTTGTAAAATAGATAATTTCAAAGCATACTACTGCAATTGTGTTAGGCTGTTGTTTGAATTCAGGATCTGCTGATATAAAGAAGTTTATTGCGTATTTTTGAAAATTTTGTAATGTAAGGGTATACAGATTTTATACCATTAGAAAGACAACAAAATTGGCTATCGAATAAATGTATAAAATCGGTATCATGCTGTTTAAGAAAATGACGAACGCGTCACAGTGCTTGCAGTATTAATTAAAAAAATGTTGAAAGGATGCAGAATGATAGATAAAAATTTAATAACAAACTTTTATATAAAGTATTTTCCGAGGGGTCAACCACTAGTGTCAATACCTGTACAAGTTGATCGTCAATACTGGTCAATACTCAACAATATCTGTCAGTCTCCGTCAATACTCTCAGTACTTATCAATACTTATCAATACGTGTCAATACTGTCAATACTTGTCAATACACGTCAATATCTGTTAATAATTTTCGATAATTTTATAAATAACCTTAAATGTGTGTGAAATTTTGTAAATTTGGCATATATTTTGACAATATTATTCATATATAAACTGGAACTTTGTATTCCATCAGTCTAACTCGTTGCTGATAACAAAAAGACCGCGCTCGGATCGACTCGCATGTATACGGAAAGATACTAGTGACGCGTGTGAGTCTAGTAGCCACTACATAGTGTATGTGTATGCGCATTGCGCGGTATTGGGTGTAAGCGAGGTGTAAGTTACTTCGCCTGTACTGTACCGGCAATTTGGGACTGTACCGGCAATTTGGGGAGCCGGAGTCTTTTGATTCAGATCCAGAAAGTGACGCAATAAAAAACGACTTTTCTGCATTGTCAAATGTAAAATCATTGAATTAAAAAAATTATGAGAAAACCAGTGTTTCCAAAAACAGTCCACTTCTAAAAATTCAAATAAACAAAGACAAACAAATCATAGTTAGAAAGTCGTCTCTCTGCTGGCTTTTCTCGGAAAAGCACCACATGTCGAGTGACAGAACATTGTGAGTAAGAGATATGGGTTTTGCTTCAAAACCTTCAAAACGAAAAAATACAAAGGTCCCTGCAAATCTTTGCAAAAAAAAAATAAGAAGAAGAATGAGGAAGAGATTGCAGAAATTTCTTCAGGACCAGAAACGTCAGAAGAAGAGGTATATAGTGAGAAAATCGACACGTTAACTGAAGTGTTTTCCGAAAGCGAAGAAGAAAAGGAGAGTTCTACCGCCAATGATATTAAGTGTGAACATTGCAGTCTATTTTGACCAGCAATGGTGCATTGGGAGGGTCCTGACCTGCAGCGATACCAATTGTAAAGTCAAATTACTCAAAGACGACTTAGATGAATACATCTGGCCAACTAGAGAAGATATTGTCGTACAAATTGTCGACAGTTTATAATTTATGGGCCATTACGTCTAACAGGGAATGGCCCTTTTAGACTAAAACGTACGGAAAAAAATATTGTTAATAAAAAATATAAGGAGTTCAAGAATTGTCTTGAGAAAATTTAAAATTATTTATTATAATAAAAGTTTCATAACACACACAATAAACTTCACAGTTAACAAAGTTTCCTTCGGTCTCCTTTTTTATTTCATTGGGCACTTTCAAGGTCAAGCACTTGTCAATAGGGATGTAACACATATTCGGTTATTATCCGTTATCCGGCCATTTCACCGAATATTCGGTTTGGCCGGATATTCTTAAATATCCGGCCGGGGCTTTTTCTTCAAGTAAAAGAGATTATGCATGCAATTTGGTTTGAAAGTCTAGACTAAACACAATTGAAACAAGAGAGCAAAAACCCCATAAGTCCAGTATTTTGCAGATCTGCATAAAATTACTAAATTTATATTATTGACATCAGCATTTATGAGAGTTAAAAGTTTGAAATGATTTTAAACAACATAAGTAAGTATTATTTATTAAAACCACGAAGTAATATAAAACATAAGGAGGATGCACGAACCGCTTGTTGCTATGATATACAGGTCTCAGTTTTGCAGGACATGTACCAGAGAGATCTGAGACAAAGAACCCATAAACAGTACTCGATCGTCAATCGTCAATATTTTATTTTATAATGTCGATAAAGACCGTATATGTTAGGTTATGTCAGTTGATTTCTTGATGGTGTCGGATCTATCAGGACAGAACATGTTTTAGTTTTAACCATTGATGAAAATTATTATTTTTTGTAATTACAATCAAATTCGTTGACAGATTTTCATTCTTAATTGTAAACAAAAAACAATATTAGCGCAAATCAGCATATTCTTGAAATAGTACATTTAGTAGTTTTCTTGTCTCGGTGCTCTCTTTCTAAAACACTACAGAATAAGACCATAGCAAGCAGGGTTTGTGCATACTGTTAAGTATAGGTTATGCTCTGTGGTTAAAAACCTAAATTTCATTACATTTAAGCTGAAACTACTTCGAACGTAAAAACAGTAATAACTATGCCGGATAATCCGGCTATCCGGCTGAGCAACCGGATACCAAATATCCGTTATCCGGCATTAGCAAAAAGTACTGCTCGCTGCATCCCTACTTGTCAATACTTTACAGTACTTGTCAATACTTCGAGCAGTCGTCAATACTAAGCAATACTCTTCAATACTATGCAGTATATGTCAATTGTTGTCAATATTCCACAGTACTTGTCAATACTCCGCAGTACGTGTCAGTACCATCAATACCGACAATTTTTGTCAATTTTTCAATACCTGTACATGGTTTTGGGCAGTGGTTGACCCCTCGGTATTTTCTGTAAAACCAATATTTACGCCACCAGAACCATTATTCCATAGTTTTGAATGACCCTGTGTATTAAGATGGTTTCTATTAAAGGTCCACGTGAATTTAAACAAAAATTATTATACAGTAAATCAACCAATATTAAATACAAATACTTTTATAAAAAAAAAACAGTAACAAAACTTTTGCCCCCCGGTTTTTATTTTCGCAAATTTATTTTTTAATCTCGAGGTATATTTTTCCAAAAATCAAAATATTGGTTACACAAAGTATTATTAAAATTGTATAACTTTTGTCAAGGCAAAATAGAAATTTTGTGTATTTTTTGGGGCTTAAAATGTGCGGGCTAGAGGCTCCTGCCTTCTTTGCCTACGTCAAAGCCCACCCCTGCATATAGTGACTGAAACGTAGGTGTAACTCATTAATTGAAGAAGCTAATAATAATTTCGTTATGAACTAGATATCGGTAATGGGTTAAGTTTGCACCAAAATTTTCATAGTAACTTACCAAAACCAGCAATATCTAATACACCAATATAATAACTAGATGCTTGGAAAGGAATACTCTGATTTATGCGATGTACTATGTAGTCAAATAGTTTACTATAAATAGCCTTTGCTAAAGCGTCCCTGGCATTATTAGCTTCATATATTTTAAGGGGTACCCTAAAAATCAACATAAGAATGTAGGTATATCAGAATTGTACATGTTATGCATGAAGCTATTCAAGAAATGTATTTAATGTAAATATTACTTACATTATGACCGTTCCTTTAACACCTCCTCTGCTGCTCTGCATGACTCTAGATACTAAAGCTTGTCGAAGTTCAGAAGCATCTATTCCCAATAGTTTAGAAGCGATAATAAGTGACTTTTCGCTGTTTTGTGCTACTCTGCAGCCACCTCTAGTGTCTTCTGGATTATCTTCAAACGATATATTACCAAGATGCAATACAGCTGCAACCATTGCATAGATTTGTGAACGTTCTGCATCATTCAGTCCTAGTGTTAATAAAGCTTTATCCAGAACATCAAAATCTTCAACATCATCCACAATGCTGTCTTTAAGGGAACCTTGTTTTGAATGTGCTGCACTTTTTTGTGCGGCAGATAACTTTTTTTCACTCTTCGAAGAAGCAAAGTACCTTGTGCAACCAGCTTTTAAATACTGAAAAATAGGACTTATTATTATAGAAAAATGCAAGACAAAAATTGTTGCTTACATTAAAGTCATCCGGTTGTGTAAGATGTAGCTGCTGCCTAAGTGCTTCTGGTGCTCCAGCCATTAGTGTATAAAATACATGATAGCTTCTTTCTTCACCAGCAGGAGAACATATTCTGGATTTTTCCAAAAGATAATGTGAAATATATCCTCCCACTACCTGAAAGTTCTTATCAAAATGCACTTCTATGAATTTTCCAAATCTTGAGCTGTTATTGTTTCGCGTAGTCTTGGCGTTGCCAAATGCTTCTAGTACTGGATTTGCATCCAAAATTTTTTGTTCAATAGGTCCAGCACTGGAACCCCAGTTATCACAGAGAAACCGTAACAAATGTTTTGTAGATTCAGTCTTTCCAGCACCTGACTCTCCTGATACGATGATAGATTGTGATTGTTTTAGAACTCGCATATCTCTGAAAGCTTTGTCTGCTATAGCAAATACGTGTGGTGGTTCTTGACCTAATGATTTGCCTTTGTAGTTGTGTATAGTTTGAGATGAATACATCGCGGGAATTTCCTTGTATGGATTCACTGCTATCAATATGTTCGCAACGTAAGACTAAAATAAAATTGAAAATTAATACACATCCAATTTTTACATGGCCTCATGCAATAAAAAAATAATTGCATAAATATAAAATTAAGTTGAGGTTTCAGTGGTAATTAATAAACACCAGAAAATTGATCATGATAAAAACATAAAATGAAATTTATCATGCATTCTCTTACTTACATATATTTTGTTTTTGTAGTACAATTTGCGGATATTGTTAAGTAAACTTGCTTCATTGAGAAACATCATTTCGCCTGAAACAGTATTAATTGTAATCACATTAACTACAATTTAAAAAATCATACAGTTGTCCTCATATTCTTTCTCGTGATCGCCAGCCTGATATATGTCATTAAAGGAACACACACGTTTAGAAAATTTGAGATCGAAAGGTACTATTTCTGCACCATCGTTTAGTAACTCCGACATGTGCCCAAGGATAAATCCTTCACCCGGATCACGGGCCCACACCGTTTCCATCATTTTGGCTGCAACAAAAAGTTTAAATTAAAATTTAAAACACCAACTTGTTCTGTAAATTCTATGTGTAGCTTCTACAAATTACTAATAACCTACACGGTACAGCTTGAACATAAATCAAAAACCGAGACTGGAAAACGCAATAATTGTAGCTGATAAGATTACTGTATAATCCACCGTTATTGATTATTTGCTGATAAATGTGTGTTAGTATGTAGAAATAAGACTTTAAAAATTTTCCGTTTTCTTTATGTTACAACAATTATTGCATTGCTTCAAATTAGCAACTTACTATATTGTTATTTAATTGTAACACAATATTTTCTATTGATTTCATTGTTAAATCATTCTGATGGTTGTTATTATAGGTTTATTCTAGATTATTTTCGCACCTCGTCCTTCATAGATCATTTGGTAGTAACTCCGACTTTAGGCTAGTTCCCACAATTTTAAAGTAAGAGGGCTAAATTTCCTGGGACGGATCTGTGCCTGCTGGTATTGGTAGTGTAGAGAACTCATTACTTCTTCTTGTGCGCTACGACCCACACGTCTCCGCGCTCTGTGCCGTCTTACCACCTCGCTGTGGTTGTTTTTCTGTGTAGTACAGTTGTCAGTGATACCATTATGGGTAAACATAAGCATGATAGGGAAAAGAGCCCAGAAATTCGAAGAAAAATACGAAAGTTGGAAAAGAAAATGCATCGCCATAGGGCTGCAATACGCCAACATTCGGATGACCAGCGCAGTCATCGCCTCGCGTGGACACCTCCCATTTCATTATCATCACGTTCGCAGACATTCAAGGTCCTGTTCAGTTTCCCGACAAAGAGATATGACTTTATCGCCACGCAGTAGGTAAAATAAACTAAAGAAATTACAACGTGTTTTCTAGAAGTGACCAACTTACTGATATCAAGTTACGGCGAAAACACTTTCACACCATCAGGACCGTACCTTCTAACAAGGGGAATGTGATGAGTTCTTCTTAGTAGCCCGTGCTGTTTTTTAAAATTAAAAATCAGCCCGTCTTGCTACTCTTACAGGAATCCCTTTAGTGCCTATTTTTTAAGATAGGGCTAAAGCTGATTCTTCCAGTGCCTATTTTTTAAGATAGGGCTGGCCTGACAATTCTAATACAGCAATCTGTATGTCAGGGTAAGCCAGCCCGTTTTGCTACAACGTGTTTTCCAGCAGTAGCTGACCTACTCATATCAAGTTACGGCGAAAACACTTTCACACCATCAGGACCGTACCTTCTAAAAAGGAGAACGTGATGAGTTCTTCTTAGTAGCCCGTGCTGTTTTTAAAAATTAAAAATCAGCCCGTCTTGCTACTCTTACAGGAATCCCTTTAGTGCCTATTTTTTAAGATAGGGCTAAAGCTGATTCTTCCAGTGCCTATTTTTTAAGATAGGGCTGGCCTGACAATTATAATACAGCAATCTGTATGTCAGGGTAAGCCAGCTAGATGTCCGCCACGCAGTCCGTACCGTCCAATAAGAATATGATGATGACGAGTTCTTCTTTTTAGTAAGCGGTGCTGTTTTTTAAAAATTAAAAATCAGCTCGTTTTGCTACAACACAACTCTTACAAGAATCTCTTTAGTGCCTATTTTTTAAGATGGGGCTAAAGCCGATTCTTCCAGTGCCTATTTCTTAAAACTAAGATTTCAGGGCTTGTCTGAGCAATGCTTCCTTCTTAAAGTTAGATTGCTCTTGTAATCAATTATATATCTGAGATGTCACCTTACCGCCACGCAGTAAGTATAACAAACAAATAAATACAACGTATTTTTCAGAGTTGCTGGCTTACTCATATCAAATTTCGGCGAAAATATTTTCACATCAACAGGTCCGTACCGTCTAATAAGGATATTGTGATGACGAGTTCTTCTTTTAGTAAGCGGTGCTATTTTTAAAAAATTAAAAATCAGCTCGTTTTGCTACAATACAACTGTTACAAGAATCTCTTTAGTGCCAATTCTTTAAGATAGGGCTAAAGCCGATTCTTCCAGTACCTATTTCTTAAGATTAAGATTTTAGGGCTGGCCGGAGCAATGCTTCCTTCTTAAAGTTAGACTGCTCTTGTAATCAACCCAGCAATCTGGATGTCAGGGTGATAATTGCCCTTTTTTGCACCCGCAGGCGGCTCGCACACATGTGCTACTCCCACTCCCCCAATTAACCAAACCGAAACGGCAATGGTTCGTGAGGAGCAACATCTTCATGAAGACATATACGGGGGGAAAAGAAGATAAATATTCAATCACTGGGACCGCCAATTCATAACGATATCGCGGATCGCTGAACCGATATAATCACAAACGTTCTCCCAGAAGAACAAGGTCGAGTTACTAAAAGTATCCTCGCATTGAAAACCTACCCTTGACAGCAGCTCCGGATTTAAATCCGGAGGTGATCTCAGAGGTAAGCGGAGTGGCCTTAAAAAGAGCTCTCGCTTAACAGACGAAAAAAAAAAATCAAATAGGGGCTTGCATTGCAGCTCTGGAAAAAGGATTTTCTCTTGTGCTTAAAAAGAAAAAAAAAAGGGAGGGGGGCAACTCCCTCTCACTGAAGTATTAAAGGGAAGTATTAAGTGACGCAGCGCGATTACTCGCAGACGCTCATCACACTAGGTCCTTGGTGCAAATATCTCTGTTAAGCTTCAGCCTAAATAAGACTGCAGAGGAACCGTAACCATTGGTGCCGTGGATGGCTTCTTATTTGGAAAAAATCTTGGTGAAAGGGTAAAACCCGCCAAGGAACTGGAGAAATCTTCACATGTATTACAGATTCCTATACTAAGAAAGAAGGGGGAGACACAAAAGACGCTATCCACGGAAAAGAAAAAATGTTATAAAGGTACGCCTTCTGGCAGGCCGATTAAAAGTCTTTCCCCCAAAATGGGAATCGATTTACTCCTGCTCCAAATATTTTATAGTACGTAAAAGGCTACAAGCTCCCTTTTACTAGGGTGCCAGTACTATCCGTGGCCCCATCAGAACATGCCTGGTCTAAATTAAAAAGAGGAACTAAAATTAGCTGTTAGTAATCTCTTACATTCCAAGGTATTTTCTATATGCTCTCATACTAGTGGAGAATTTATCTCACGAATCTTCCTTGTCCCCAAACCAGGTGGACAAGGTAGCTTAATTCTCAATGTAAAAAATAAAATTAACTGCCTTCCCCTTGATGTTAGCTTGGCTCCTATGGTTTTCACAAAATAATGAAACCGGTAGTAGGTCTACGGTCTAGAGGGGTTCTTTCTGTTATATATTTAGATAATTTCCTTCTAATAGGAAATTCATATTTAGAATGTCTAACAGACGTCACGACAATAATTAAAGTCCTAACAAGTGGGGGTGTTGTTTTTTACTGGAAATAAAGCCATTTAACACTTTCACAACATTGCAAATTTCTAGGGTTTCTATTTAATTCCAATGCAACGTCAATAGAATTGCCAATAGGAAAAAAAAAAAAAAAAAAAAAAATTTAAATTACACGTATTAATTCGTGAGTTTTAAATACAAAAGAAATGCAAGACATTTGCACATTTTATTGGTACTCTAGTCTGCTTGTCCCGCTCTCGATTGAAGTTAGGGTCAACCAAACTCTTTGAAAGGATAAAATTTCTATCTTTTTTATTTATCTAGTCACTGTCACATGACTTCAATCGGTGGCTACTCAGTATTAGCACTAAAGTCTACGCCATTAAAACATTTGATTTCAAACTAGAGATATTTACAAACGCTTCCTTATCGGGTTGGGGGGTGTGCTGCCAGGGACAAACGACGCATGGCTTCTGGACTGAATCAGAAAGAACTAGAACACATAAATTACTTGGAACTTTTATCTGTTGTCTTTGGAGTAAGATGGTTTGCTTCTGATTGTTTCGACTGTGAAATTTTGATCAGGGCCGATAATACTACAGCTATCTCCTATGTGCATAGAATGAGTGGTGTCCAACATCCCAAACTAAATAGGTTGGCAAGAGAAATATGGGAATGGTGCGAACATTAAAGGATTTGGGTTTTTGCATCTTATATAAAATCCAAAAATAATTTTATGACA
This sequence comes from Ctenicera cuprea, assembly GCA_958336395.1. NCBI lineage: Eukaryota > Metazoa > Arthropoda > Insecta > Coleoptera > Elateridae > Ctenicera > Ctenicera cuprea. Next base: position 27,270,994 of record OY284490.1, read on the forward strand.
GATAGCGAATCCAGAAAACTAGTCCCTGAAACAGAATACAAACATTCCAATTGAGAAACGTACCTACTTTATCTGCAGACCTGCTCTTTTTTACCATAGAATTCAATAAAGGAACCTTATATGGATTCCTGAACAGTCTCAGGACAGCTTTTGCATTAATTCTAGGACCCGAAACCTCACAAGACAGGGTTAAGAAACTATTTTAAGGAATTTTTAATAAGCGACCTACTCGGCCGAAATATAGCAGTACCTGGAATCCGTCATTAGTACTGGCCCATTAAAAATCGTTAACCATTGCAAAAGAGATGACCTTAGAAAACCTGACCCTGAAACTTCTTTCGCTGCTTGCTGTAACCAGGGGACATAGAATCCTAACACTGTTTTCAATAGAAACTGATAATATGCAAGAGCTACACGGCAGAACTGAAATAAAAATTACAAAAATAATTAAGACCTTCGGCAGGAAAAGGCCTCAACCAGTTCTGATGCTATCATTCTTCATGATCAATTAGAAATTTGTTTGTGTTGCATCCACTCTGCTGCAGTACCTCAAAAAACTAAAAACCTTTGCAGAGCTTCCAGTTATTTCTTTTTATCATATAAAAAGCATTATCAACCTGTCTCTACCCAAACCCTGAGTCGCTGTATAAAGACAGTCATAAAAAACAGTGGGATAGATACAGGTATATTTTCTCCACATAGCACAAGACGTGCTTCAACCTCGGCGGCAGAAAGAACCGACGTCTCCATTGAGACAATTCGAAAAACCGCTGGGTGCACAGAATCGCCCAGGTTTTCGCAAGATTTTACCTAAGACCAATGTGCTCCAACCTGACCTTTGCATGATCTATTGTTCATGCTTAACAAATATACCTACCTTGTATAATCATCATACAATTATGTATTATATTTCCATATTATTTTATATTTTGTTTCTATACAGTTAATAAACACTTTTCTGATTAGCAACTGCCACAAATACTTTCAACATCTACCAAATGATCTATGAAGGACGAGGTGCGAAAATAATTATATGATCAAACGAACTTACCTGTGAAGTTCGATCATAATTATTGTAAGCACCTCGTCCGAATAGATCATACCCACCCCTGATTTTAATCCGCAGTTGTTCTACAGATTTCAATCCCATCCCTTTAAACATTTGTGGCAGGCACATCTTTCAAACTAATGAGTTCTCTACACTACCAATACCAGCAGGCACAGATCCGTCCCAGGAAATTTAGCCCTCTTACTTTAAAATTGTGGGAACTAGCCTAAAGTCGGAGTTACTACCAAATGATCTATTCGGACGAGGTGCTTACAATAATTATGATCGAACTTCACAGGTAAGTTCGTTTGATCATATAATTTTATATTATATTTAAACAGAGGGTAATTACCAGACTTACCAACTTGTACAATATGCAAGGTTCATACTAGCAAGACTAAAATAAATATAGAAATAATGACACACATTTTGAAAACTAAGTACCAAATAGTGTCCTGTTGTGTACCATGAAATAACTGCGTTTTACATACCGGGTGTAAACGAAATATGGTTCACCTTTTTTTTAAATTTATTAATAACAATAATAATAAACAAATAAATGAAATTTGGAGTGAGTAATAAACACATAAATTGCTATTATTTAAAGTAATTTCAATATTTTTGCACCTCCTGTTTCCCCGAAAATTATCCCAGATTTTTTATAATAAATGTAGATAATACTGTTTATGTTTTATATGATAGCTATTAAATAAATGTTTAAGATCTAAAATATTTTAGAGCAAATTTTTTTCCATCAAGAGTGCTATAACTCGCATAAAATAGTTCCTATGAAGTAAAGTATTAATTTAAAAATAAACATTGTAATTTAAACGTTATGTGTTTGCTGTTTCTCTGTGTAACAATTGCAAGTTTTTTAAATCTTTTAAAGTCGGGTTTTTCAAATGGAACGTTATCGACTATTGGTGAATTTTTACTAAATTTTACATGCATGATTGTATCAGTGGATCCTGCTTAATATCTGTTTAATCAAAATTTGCTTTACAAGGAAAATAGTAAACCCCAATTCAAGGAAAATATGGAGTTATAGATATAATAATCGTGAAAAAATTACCTTTTTAAAGCACATAACAAGCCGATATCGTTCCATTTAAAAAATGGACGAAGCACTTCGCCTGGACTTTCCTACACTTGAGAACTTTATACTTTTCCTTAGTTCAAAAGTTTTATTTTTTAATTTATTATTATTCATGTTTGATTTTTAGGAAAGGGATCGCTTGGGATGAGAGAAAACCGAAAACGGGAGTACAAATTCGTCCACCAAAAATTTGATGAGAGGGAAAATTAACCCCTCTAAATATTGCCGTATTTAAAAATTATGTAGGTAGTGAATCCTATTCTTCTATCACTCGTGAGCAATTTACCCCAAACAAAAAATGTTCACGTTTCCCATTTATTATATAAAGAAACATGAATTTTCGATTTTCAAACATTCATAGAAGGCGTCACAAAGAAATTAGCGGACTGAGACACGAACCACAGTGTAGCTCATCTGCAGCTCTATAAACCTACAAAATTTAAAAATAATCGTTTGGTTAGTTTTAGACCAATAGTTTCTTGACAATGTTATAAGTATTATTTTTTTTTCACTTCACAGTTTTAGCAGTTCCAAAAGTTCTCGCAGCTTGTGACATTGCATATTCCTAGGGCATTTTTAATATCAAATTTCATCCCAGTCTGATAACTCGTTTTTGAGTAAAGGCTTTAAATTCAAATTTTCGAAAATTCATAGACGGCGTCACAAAACAATTAACGAGACGGGACACGAAGCAAATTGTAGCTCATCTCCAGCTCTATTATCCTGCACAATTTAAAAGCATCCTGTGGCGTTTCCAAATCTTCGAAATATTTAAAAAAATAATTTACTGTTTTACTTTATAGTTTTCATTTTTCAAACCTTTTTCTACATATTAATATCGTGTCCCCTTAGAGCTACTACAATACCAAATCCCGATCCCGATCTACAAACTCGTTTTTGAGTAATGAGGCATTAAAGTTAAAAATTTTATAAAATGGTAGTGGCAGTCATTTTAAAGCTTGCAAAAAAGTCGTTGGATTTGCCCTAAGGTCGTCTATCTATGTCTAACTTCCGTTTCCGGTTTCGGATTTTTCTTAAGGGCCTATTTTGTCGGTCAGTTTGTAATATAACTCCACATTCTAAAGCTCATCAAAATCGGACCATCCGTTCGGGAGTTATGATCACATACCACACACATACCCACCCACTCTTAGACAGCAATTTTTTTTAAAACCACTTTTTTGGGCTAAAGCTCCAAAACGTGCATTTCCGTCAAAATCTCGATTTTGAACATTTTCATGAAGTCAATACTTCTGAATATACTGAACGTATAGGAGAGTAAAAACTGGCCATTTAAAAAAAACTGTTACCAATAACTTTAACTTCTTACACATCGAAGCACATAATGTTCAAATTACGATTTTTATTTTTATATTAATACTTTACTTCATAGGAACAATTTTATGCTGTCGTGACACTTTCGACGAAAAAAATTTGGCCTAAAAAAATTTAAAACTTAAAAATGTATTAATAGAATTATATTTTATTCCAATTTAAAAAATGACTAAGTATACAGGGTGTTTTATTTAAAATAAAAACTCTGGGATCACTTCCGGTGAAACAGAAAGTGAAAATACTTTAAAATTTACATAAAATAATAGCAATGCACGTGTTTATTAATCACTGCAAATTTTATTTGTTTAAATTAATAAATAAAGAAAAAAGGGGTTGAGCCATGTTTATATGTTTCATTAATTACAACAAAATAACCTATTGACATAAAATGTTATTAACCTGACCTATATAATATTACATATCAAACATAAAAAAAAGCTCAAAGATAACTTATTCGATATGGTTGAAACCAAAATCTCCCTGGGCCGCATATGAATTATAAAACGAGCGGAATTAAAAACGAAATTATGTAATATTAGGTACTAATAGTGACTAACCGTAAAAAAGGTAGAAATAGTGACATGTGTAAGAAATAAATACCAGTACCGAAAATAAAACCAAGTATGAACCTTGAATTGATATTTTTGATAACACTTTCCGTAGCAACGATTAAACCTTAGTTTCTTACATTAATGACTAATATTTACGGTCTTATCTTTTTATAAGTCTAATAGGCGGTATGGACAAATACTGTTTCTATATTAGCGGAAACTTATTTTACAATTTTAGTAAAGAAAGCATAATAAAGACGGACATCTAGATATTACATTGTTCCTGCCTACTTAACATGGAAAGTAGTTTGCCTTTTGTGCTTGTACATAGTCCTTGCTTTTGTTATAACATTTTTGCTTAACGTACATATTATAGTAAGAAAAATATTGTTGATAAATTTCATTTAAAAAGTCATTTTCTAAACATTTTAATTAAAGACAGGTAGATTTCTTGTTGCATTATTATGTCTGAAATGTTTCTAGTAGTTAGCTACCAAATTTCGATTTTTTTTAGTGAAATTTAAGTAAAATTAAGTAAGATATATTGGTGATACAGTAAGTCAAGTTAATAAAAATACTACTAGTATCGCTAAATTGTCTGTAATACAGCTACTTTGATCAGTGAACGACTTTAACGCCCATTTACTCAAAAAGTAGTAGTCTGATCGGGTTTAGCTACAACTTGTGTGAGAACCGTTGGTAGCATTCGATTATCGAAGTAAAATTAATTTCGAAAATCCGAAAACGATCGCAACGGCGCTGTTTCAAAGTTTTGAAAATTAAAAAAAATATACAGGTTTTATCAAATTGCGTGTCAACTATGGGGATCTCGCTTATTTGAAGAGATACGACGATGGTTAAATTAGAGAAAAGTTGTGGAATTTTATGCCTATTAATAATCCAAAAAGAAATTGGGAGCTACCTTGCGTAGTTTCTGAATAAACTAAAAAACTGAAATTTTAGATTTTTTGTTTTCGGCTATAACTCAGTTGTCATTTGTATTACATATTTCTAATTATCACATTATTGGGACACTTTTTTATGCCTAAATTATATCTAAATTTTTTATCAGATTTGGTATAACTGCTACCATTGCCCATTTTCGACTGTCAACTTTTTCTTTTCTTATAGTCGGCATTTAAAATTTTTTCATATTTGAATAGAGTTTATAATTCTGATTTCAACGATGTGTCACACTTTGCATTTTGTTTACGTTTTGGGCATTTTATTACAGAAAATAAAAATTTCATAAGAGTGCCATGGAAAGACCACGTCATTTAATTTATTTTGAAAAAATTCTAGTAGGCCATGAACTGATGGAAGTAAAACAAAACACTGATTTTATTTACTTTGACCTTTAGATGCATTAGGTATGCGAAAATTTCAGAAAATTTTGTTTTGAGCGACGACAGCAGGTTTAATTATTTTTAACAAAATCATGAATGACAAAGTTTCTAACACACACAATTTACTGAAAATTCCACTTGCAGTTTTTATGTTTACAACTGACATACCTAACAAATTTGAATAACAGGTAAAATAAAAACAACATATAACACTAGAACTGCACAAATACAAATATTAAATAAATGTTCAATGACACTTTTGTAAAACATGCTCAGAAGCTTGTCTAAAATAAACTCTCTAATCTATGTGTTAGTAACTGTGTCATTCACTTTTTTTTTGTAAAAAATAACTTAACCTGCTGCCTACGCTCAAAACAAAGTTTCCTGAAATTTTCGCATACCTAACGCATCTAAAGGTCAAAGTAAATAAAAGTAGTGTTTTGGTTTACCTCCATCAGTTCATGACCTTCTAGAATTCTTTCAAAATAAATTAAATGACGTGGTCTTTCCATGGCACTCTTATGAAATTTTTATTTTCTGTAATAAAATGCCCAAAACGTAAACAAAATGCAAAGTGTGACACATCGTTGAAATCAGAATTTAAACTCTATTCAAATATGAAAAAATTTAAAATGCCGACCATAAGAAAAACAAAAGTTGACAGTCGAAAATGAGCAATGGTAACAGTTATGCCAAATCTAATTAAAAATTTAGATTCAGCATGAAAAAGTGTCCTAATGACGCTGACGCTACGATACTTTTTAATCAACAACGCGTATTCCGGCAGTTATGTCATTTTAAGTTCGCCTATTAATTATGCTCTAGTTAAAAAGTATATTTTTTACTTTGCATGTTTTTGACGACTCTTTAAATAAACTCTTTATATCGATTTTTCGTCAGAAATCCGAAGCGCATCTAATCAGCTGTAGAGCGGGCGGTTCCGTTCTTACTATTCTTATACGGTAATATCATCGTAGTGTTGTCTATATAAGTTACGAACTGATAGCTTGTTTTGTTGAAAATATAACAGACGGTGAAATGTACAACGTTATAATTTTAAAATTTACAGGGTTGCAAATACGGTAAGTATTAATATCTAGTATGAGAAAGTCCACTCGAAGTTAACACTAATATACTTGCTTATGAGTTTATCTCTTGTTTAATTATGGAGTTTGATTAAGATTTGTACTATTAGTCTATTATAGAATAGTAAATTTTATACGTAATCAAAATTATTAGATGTAACCAATTTTTATATGTAACCTATGAATTTACTTAATGTAGTCAGTTAATCACAAGTATATAAAATATCTAACATGTACTAGAAAATATAAAGTTTTTTAAAATAATATGTATAAATTATGTACGCGCGTTTAGACGACCATAAATTAGTACTAATTGACATATAGTACGTATTTTTTCTATATCGCATATTTGTTATTTCGTACATCAATTACTGCAAATTATAAGAGCGCTGTAAACATTAATTTGATGCATGTGTCATACATGAAAGATGATTTTGCTATACAAAAATATGTGGTTAATAACACGGTGTGCTGTGAAGTAATAGCTAGTGTTGGCATTTTCCAAAATCTTAAAAGTAATATTTTTAATAGAGTAATGATTGTTCTGTGGTGGTATCGAACTACATATGTCTGTGGTCTTTATTAAGTTTTTTTCATGCTGTTTTTTGAAAACGATTTAGAAACTGTAGTAAGAATCTTTTAAGATTCATACATTTATAATAGTTGTTGTCACAGTGAGCACAATTAAGCATACCTAATAAGAAGTAAGACAAACGAGTTGACATTTACGCAAAGATTAACCTTGTTCGTGAAAGTTATTTAGAATGTTTTATACTTTTCTTCCTGACTTTTTCGGTTTCCCTTTAACACACATGTTTCAATTTGTTTACGAATTAATTTCACATGTTTTTGGCAAGCTGCGATTTCTTTTTAAAACAAATAAATAATATATTTATATTAGCTTTAATTGTTAAACAGCTTTTACTTCATTTAATTAACTTATATTCGAGGTGAAAATAATACACACCGAATACTAATATAATGTTTTAATGACCGTGTCACACACATTCTATTTAGCCAATCACTGCTCGCATTTCGTGTCAACAACTAGTCTGTGGCGGTGAAAAAAAATCACCAGTGTAGAAACAACAATTACTGACAAGGGTGAATATTCCAATCACATTGTAACAACCAATGGTAGCAGTTTATTTGCAGGCTCTTAGCCAATCACACCTAGAGTGATCGTGATAATACTTTGTTTTAGGAAGCTATAACGCTAATTATAATAAAGCGTAAGTTATTTTTTTTTTGTTCGTGGGATATTCTAAATAATTCCACTCGTGAATTCACGCCTTATTACTCAAAAACATGTTGACAGATCGGGATCAAATTTGCTTTATAATAGCTCCATGGGCACACAACATTACTGTGTACGAGAATTTTTAAACGCATGAAAACCGTGAAGTGAAAATTATTTAAAAACTTTAGAAATCTTCAAAAATGTATTGATCAAAAACTAGCCACACGATCTTTTTTTAATTTTGCACGCTCATAGTGCGGGGGGTGAACTACAATTTGGTTCCGGTCCCAGCCCGCTTTTTTTGTGACGCCTACTATGCATTTTTGAAAATCGAAAATTAATGCCCCTTTATTTAATAAACGAAGGACGATAAACAATTTCTATTTAAGCTAAATTGCTCACGAGTGTTAGTAGAACAAGAGACATCACTTAATTTTTAAGTGCAGCAATATTCGGGGGGTTAATTTCCCCCCTCCCACCCAATTGTTTGGCAGATGAATTTGCTGTGTCGCCTTTGGTTTTCTTTAATACCAAGGAATCTGTTTGCAAAAAATCTATAAACTCCATTTTATTTTTCTCATAAGAAATTTGTCAGATAGTGCGGGTCGACCGAAATCATAGCCCGACCCGGCGACTATTATAGCTTGACTGATTCATCGGTCGGGTGCAGAGACAAATACTGGCACCGCATAACAGCTGTTGAGTGGGAGTTTTGAAGCTCTTAACTGGTGTGTGATTCTACATTACTATTTCATTAATGGCAAATATTTTATTTCTTGTTAAAAGTTTTTTACTTTAAAGACGTATTCATTAAACGTTCCACTGCTGTTGTATTACAATGTTGTGCATTTTATGACTTTTGGAAATATAATATTTAAATGTTTTTAAAGTGTAGGCAAGTTTAGGCGAAGGGCTTCGCTCATTTGGATTGTTTGCTCACGCTGTATAATAGATATACATGCAGGTCTTTTAATTTTTAAAATTACGATAGTATACTCGTAGTACATCTGTAAGACTGTAATATACAGGGTGTTTCACTGAGTACGGGCCATAGCGTTTTTACCATGTTGTATTTTGGACAGAATCAACGTAGGTTGTCTATAGAATTATAATTATTACGTGTTTGGTTTGACTTACGTAATGACAGCGTTTTTGCAAACATTTTCGATTACTTTAAAAAAGCATTTTTTTAAGGGAATCCTAGAGTTGCAAACGCAACTCCAGGAATCCCTCTTGCCCGTTTATCCCGGCTTTAATACACCCCGAAAATTCCAACTTTACTTTGCTGCTTCGAATTTATAAAAATCACCAAACACGCGAGTTGCTCTTATTTCATGGATATTAAGATACGAATGTATTGTGATAAAATTCTGTACAGGAACTACTTTCATCTTACCATATTACAACATGGTTAAAATCATATGGCCCACACTCCGCGAAACAGTCTGCACCATAAAAAAAAGTTGTTATGTTACGTAATAAAAACACCGACAAAGTGTTAACAATAAAAGAACATGTAAACCGTTTATTCTTAAATTTATTATACCAAGCAGTATTAATTTGAAACAATGGATGCTTGTAATTAATTGTCATAACAACTGCATCATAATTAGTACAAAACTATGCATGGCCCCGTTGAACTTAAATAATGCAACAAACACATACCTATTTAGTCAAACAACTCAATTAGCAAGTTAACTTTGCATTACTTTAAAATTCTGTTTCAGGTGAAATACTAAAAAACTGCGATATTTAGTTTGTTAGGCAATCATTCAATTAGCCAACATTTATATTTTAAAATCTCTGCCTTCGCAAATGATCTACTTAATTTATTTATTACGAGCGGTTAACACGGTCAATTTACTTAAATAAATTGTTTACTTAAAACGGATATTTAAATATCTATCTCACTGCTTACATAAGTAATCAATTACATTTAAAGATAATGAAATTTGTTATTATTTTCCAAAAGCACAAATCTGGATTTACTTTACTTATTAATAAGTTCTAGCTATTTTGATTAAAACGAATTACAGCAACATCAAAAACTGCTATCTATCATAAATAGTGTACCTTACTTCTATAAATAGTACAGTGCAGTTACAAAACCTTGAAAATTAATTAATTAATGAAATAATGGTCTGTACAAGGTCTAGGACGGGTAACTAGATAAATGTTGCAATTAAAGCGAACGCAAGGTGAATTTATTTTTTTACAACCAAAATAATTCTTCTTGAGCAAAAGTGTACCTATTGTTATTATAATATAATTAAAAATAAAAAAAAAAACTAGTGTTACCTCGCCGAAATTCGACGGCAGACTCAGCGTTGACCGACCCGGCGAAATGCTAAATGAGAGGCGGCGTCAGAGTAGATGTCGCCTCAAGTGAAGCGCGTGTAGCAGACTTTCATATATATTATAAATTAAAATAATTATTATTGAAAAATCGACGTAGAATAAAAATATAAAAATGTTTCTTGTTCCATCTGAGGATAGAGACCTTTCATTGAAAAAAAAATGGTCCAAATTGGTGAAGCGGTAGCCGCTGGAGGAACCGGAGAAGAAAACCCTTTGAGCTTTTATATATACTAGTGTTACCCCAGCACACAATGCACTGACAGACAGCGTTGACAGAACCGGCGAAATGTCAAGTCACGTGATGCATTAGTTCCAATAATGACACGCGACGTTATTGTAGATGGCGCCCCAAGTGACGCGCGTCTAGCCGACCTTCATATATATTATAAATTAAATTAATTATTATTAAAAAATCGACGTAGAATAAAAATATAAAAATGTTTCATGTTCCATCTGTGGATAGAGACCTTTCATTAAAAAAAAATGGTCCAAATTGGTGAAGCGGTAGCCGCTGGAGGAACCGGAGAAAAAAAACCTTTGTGCTTTTATATATGTATGGATGTATGGATTATAAACTGTCTTAAGCGATTGATTATAACTGGCCAGAGAAAATTGAAGACAAAAATATGACTGCGTACAGGTATAAAATTAAATAGCTTTTGAATAGGTTTTACATTTTCAACATCTAGTATGCCATGCAAATAAAATATTGCTTCTGCTGCAAAAACGATATTTTCCAGTAAATTCTGCAACATGCTTGTACTTGCTTATGAAAATATCATTTGTTGCTAACTATGTATTGTTACGTAGACTCAAATTAAAATTACAAAATAGATTTCTGGGAAATCTTTAGTGATGTGTAAATATCATATTTGCTACTGGCGCAACTATTATGATAGTGTGTTGATAAATGCTCTTTTGTGACGATTATATTTGCGCTAATTATATGGTTTATTTGTACAGTGTGTAACAAAAGTATGAAATAAATTCGCTAGTGTCGTTAATTGAAGTTTATCGCAAAATTTCCCGAATGGGTATGGCGATTTAAATTAAAAGTCACGTTTTAACGCTTTTCAGATTTTTTTACTTTCCCGTACCTTCGGTATGGGGAAGTATTGATTTCATGACAATTTCCGGAATTTAGATTTTAAAGGAAAAACAGGTTTTGGGGATAAAGGAACCAAAAAAAGTTAAAAAAAAATGTCTGTCTATGGGTGAGTGGGTTTGTGTGTGGGCGGGTGACGCCTCTAAAGGTGAAAGTACTGCACCGGCTTTCATGAAATTTTAAATCAAAAGCTGTACCGAAAAGGCAGTTATAGTTAAGCTTTTCAAAAAAATCCGAAACCGGAAAAGTAAGTTAGACATGTTTTTTTGGTAGCGCTTTTTTCCAAAACTAAATTTTTGAAATTTAAGCAAGAGATCTGAGAGAAGAATTTAAGGCAAATCGAAAACAATTTTACCGAACTCTCTAGCTTTAAAATGGCGGCCGCTACAACTTTTTGAAAATCCAGACTTTAACGCCCATTTACTCAAAAACTAGTTGTCTGATCGCAATCAGCTACAACTTATTTGAAAGCCCTTTATGGGTAGTATATGATAAAATAAAATTAATTTAGAAAATCCGAAAACAATCGCATTGGAGCGAAGAAAATATTTTTCAAAAACTGACAACTGTCAACGCGATTTTTTTTACCTTTTTGAGCCGATAGAGCTTGCAGTCAACTACAAATTTGTTGTTTAACAATCTCCCAAATTTTACTCCGACGCTTTCCAGGAATTTTAAAAAATTCACAATTGATTAGTTATTGATTCAAAAACGCATACGCCGATCCTTATAAACTTTTATCAGTTTGATAGGCTATTTGAAGTACTTTATTTAGGATCTGCAAGAATTTTCAACTATTGTAAAAATTAAGAAAAAAAAAAACGATACTTTTTAATACCAATAACGGGTTTTCCTTACGCGATTTTCACTACGCCTATCAATTAGCTCTGGTTAAAAAATATATTCATAATCATTCTTTGCATGTTTTTGATAACTTTTAATAAACCATTTATAGCGATTTTTAGTCAGATATCCGCTGTAGGGCGGGCGGTTCCGTTCTTATTATTCTTATACGGTATGCGACATCGCAGGGTTGCCTATATAAATTAGTTTCTTAGAAATCTAACATACGGTGAAATGAGAGAAGAGTTTAAGGCAAATCGAAAACGTTTTTACCGAACTGTCTAGCTTCAAAAAAACGGCAGCTCCAACTTTTTGTAAATCTCAACTTTAACGTTCATTTACTCAGTAGTAGGCGTCTGACCGGCATCAGCTACAACTAGTTCGAGAGACCTTCGTGGGTAGTATACGATGAAACAAAATTAATCTGAACACGATCGCAATGACGCTTCTTTAAAATTTGAAAATTAAAAAAAAATATTATTCATAAACTGCCTGCACGATTTTTTTTAAAACGTTGCAGGCTGTTAGAACGGAAGATTGGAAAGCTATAATTTTACTGTGGCACTATGAATTTGCATGGATGGAATGGATGGTTGCCTATATAGCTTGCTTTCTTAGAAATCTAACAATCGGTGAAATGTACAACGTTATAATTATAAAATTTACACGTTTGCAAATACGGCAAGTATTAATATCTGGTATGGGAAAGTCCACACTTCAGCTTATTTAATTTAAAAAGTAACATAAATAAAATTTTGAAATAACCAAGAATGTAATAATTCATTTAGAATTCTGCTGTTAAAACCCGTGAAATTGTTGTTTTTTAGTAAATTAACTTTATTCATTGTCTGTGAAATTGCATTAAAAATTAAGACCAAATAAATCACATTTGTGTAAGTTATCACACGTACATGAACAACGTCCATAGAAATCGACTTTGTGAAGGATCAGCCAAGTTGATTTATGCGGACATTGGTGCGTATAAATATAGGATAGTTTTTAAAAATCTTGTTTTCACTCTTTATAAATAACAGTTGTTTTATTAGTTTTAATTAAACCAATGTACTTGATTCGACTTGTTTTTTAAGAATATTACAATGCAGAAAGTTTTTTAATACTGCTGCTAATAATAGCCGACCGCAACAAATTTTTGAATTAATATAACATTTGGCATAAAATGAACACTAATGTATATTTATAAGCGGGCTACATATTATACTGTTCTTAAAATTTAGATTGAGAAAGTGCTACCTGGAGTGTTTACAAATTGTGTCGGTTTAATATGGATTTAGTATAACATAGCAAACGAACCAAAAAATGTAAAGTTCATCTTACTGTTTAGCAGTACCGTTTTAAACAGTTATTAGAGAAGTTCTTCTGGCGTGACAAGAAGCGAGAAGGATAACTTTTATATAGTATTAAAATAAGGTACATGGTTGATAAACTTGTTTTGAGCAATGCTGCCGTGTAAATTAGGTTTTGCTACCTTAACAAAGCTTCCTCTGGTCAGTTATTTGCCGCTTAAATAAACGGTTAAATAAAAAACACTACTAGGTGCATTAACTGTTAAAACTAAAAAAGCAACATGTTTTTTAGGTAATTTGGTATAATTCGTGCGTTACACGTACACATACGTACAGTGTGGGGAATAAAGTCGCTAGTGTCTTGAATTGAAGTTTATCGAATAAAAAAACTCGAATAGGTACGACGATTTAAATTAAAAGGCACAATCTGATGCTTTTTAGAATGTTTTTTATTGGTCTTTTTCCAAGATAACGACGACATCAATTTTGTTAAATAGCCTTATGGATAATTTTTACCATCACTTGACAGCATTTCTTTTTCTCTACTCGGCTATGTAATTAAATCATATCAAAACATAAAAACAGTTTCCAGAAAACCGAAGCTGAAGTTGGAAATCCGTTTTTGAAAAACTAGCCATCGATAATAAAATTAAACAAGAGTAATAATAATAATGTAAGAAACGACCAGTTATTTTTGATTAATCTAAAATCTAATCCCGTATAATTTAAATTAAAAATATCTAAGATATTCCGAAAAAGAATAATTTTTAAATATCTTAAGATATTGGGAAAATAAATTTAATTAAAAATATCTAGAAGATATTTGAAGATAAAATTGCGTTTAAATATTTTAAAGAGAGATATTTTTGATTATCTATTTAGCAATATCCTCTAGATATTTTAGAATATTCAAACGCAATTTAAATTTAAAATATCTTGGATATTTTAATTAAGTTTATTTTCCAAATATTTTAGATATTTAAATATTATTCTATTTCGAAATATCTTAGATAAATAATTAATCAATTTAAAATTTTTCAAAAATTCCTAAAAGGCGTCGGAGTAAAATTTGGGAGTAATAATTTAAGCTCATTACAAGCTCTGTCGGCTCAGAAAGTTTAAAGAAAATCGTGTTGGAAGTTTTTGAAAAATATTTTGTTGAAAATTATCAAAATTTTGAAGCAGAGCCATTGCGATCGTTTTCGAAATTAATTTTACTTTATCTTATACTACTTACGAAGGGCTCTCAAACAAGTTATAGCTGTTCCCGATCAGACAACTACTACTTTTTGAGCAAAGATTTTCAAAAAAGCAGCCGCCATTTTAAAGCTAGAGAGCTAGGTAAAAAAGTTTTCGATTTGCCTTAAGTTTTTCTCTCAGATTCCGTGCTCAAATTTCCATAATTTAGTTTTGGAAAAAAAACGCTACCAAAAAACATGTCCAACTTCCGTTTCTGGTTTCGAATTTGTTTTGAAAAGCTTAACTAGAACTACAATTTTCGATATACCTTTTGATTTATAATTTCATCAAAATCGGTCCAGTACATTCGCCTGTAAAGGCGTCCACCCACACACACCCACCCACCCACAGACAGACATTTTTTAAAACCACTATTTTGAGTTCTTGAGCCCCAAAACTTGTATTTTCGTTAAAATCTAGATTTCAAAAATTGTCCTGAAATTAATACTTCCCCCATATTGAAGGTATAAGAAAATTTTGGGATTTTGAAATTTTTTCATTCTTTCAGGATTTCATCATTTTCCATAATGCAGTTTCGTAAAAGTTATTGTTTATTGATGTTTGAATATTTTGATTAGCTTTTAGAAAAAGAGAACAAATGCATCTTGTAATTTATTACATTTAAAAATATTTTTGAGTAGAATAAGAGTATTTTAATTGAATTAAACAAAAAGTACAGTACTTACGTTTGTTTCAAAAAATACTTATTACGCAAATTCATCCGTTACGAATTTCTAGCCTTTCAAAATTCTCGAATCTAAATAATATTCTAATATATACTATCAACCTGTTTGACGTAAAACTTTGTTTTATGATTTATTACTTTATCAACGAGAATTGGTAATTAGAGTAGGAGTCATTATAAATATTTAGAAAGCTTATAAAAAATGGAAAAAATGTTAGATGAGTTTTCCCTTCAAAATCCCGCCGAAGAGCGAAATGCTACAGAAAAGCTGGCTGTATAAATAAAACTGTAAACACTTCCTCCGTTCAGAAAACCGATATTGAGATACCAAATACTGGACATACCCACATTCTTTACATTCTATATGCCAGTTTTAGTCTAGTAACTTGAGACAATTTTTGTTAAAAGCTGAAACTAATTTAATGTAGCCGAAGAATTAACGCTACAGTAATTTATATCGCATTTATCGTCAATTATCGGAAGTAATGTCTTAATATATGCATAGGACGCCCTGTAGAGTAGCGGTTAAGGCCGCTGGCTTTGGCACAGCTCTACCAAACGTGCTCTGGTTTTTACTTTCCTGTACTTTTAGTATAAGTTAGTATTGATATCATGAAATTTTTTGAATTCGAAATTTTGACGGTAAATACACGTCTTGGACCTCCAGGAACCGAAAAAAAGTGGTTTTAAAAAAATGTCTGTCTGTATGTGTGTGGTGCATCATAACTCCCGAACGGATGGTCTGATTTTGATGAGCTTTGGAATGTGGGGGTATATCAAAACACCGACAAAAATAAGTTTGTTTTCTTTAATCCGAAACCGGAAGTGGCAGTTAGACATGTTTTTTGGTAGCATTTTTTCCCAAAACAAATTTTTAAATTTTGAAAACGGAATTCAATAGAAGATTTTATAGCAAATACAGCGCTTTCTTTCGAACTTTCTAGCTTCGAAATGGCGGCCGCTACTGTGTCTTAAAAATTTTGACCTTAGCGCCTTATTATTCGAAAACAGATTGACAAATCGGGTTTAAATATTTTATCGTAATAGACCTAGAGGCACAATGTTACTGTGCACAAAAATGTTCGAAAAGTTAAAAGCTATGAAGTGAATAAAGTTCCCAAAACTTTGGAAAGATGCAAACAAACATTACTCAAAAACTGGTGTCGTACGATTTTGTTTTAATTTTGTAAGCTCATAGAGCTAAAGATGAGCTACAATTGGGTTCGTGTCCCAGATCGCAGATTTATCTCCAATACCGTCTATGAATTTTTGAAAATTTGAGTGTTAACGCCTATTTACTCAAATATGAGTTATCAAAGCGTTATGAAATTTGATATTGGAAATACGCTAAGGGTATACTATACAATGTTACACGTTACTATAACTTTTGGAACTACTAAAACTGCGAAGTGAAAAAAATATCAAATTTTTGCCTTTTTCAAAAACACACTGATCAAGACTTTTGTAGACTTATAAAGCTATGGATCAGCTATAACTTGACTCGTGTTCCAGTCCGTTAACTTCTATGTGACACCTTCTATAAATTTCTGAAAATCGTAAAAGCGATTTATTTAATAAACGGGGGCCGAGAAAAAAATTATGTTTAGGAAAATTGCTGATGAGTAGAATAAAGTTCTCAACCTAATTTTTACATATGGCAATATTTGGGGGGGGGGGGGCTGAATTTCCCCCCTCCCACCCAATTGTTGGTGGACGACTTTGTCCTTCCGTTGTTGGTTTTCTTTAATTCCAAGGAATCTTTATCCAAAAATTCGAAAAATCGAGTTTCTTTACAAAAGAAACTTGGAAATATTCAGCGTACTTCTGACTCCCATGCGTTGACCGAATTTTTCCTACGGGTGACCGAAGTACCCACACAAAGCTACCCATCGACCTTTCCTTCACTATTCTCTGTTTATAGTCAGTAGTTGAACAAATGAAGAGAGGGATGTTATTGTAGTCAATGTTGGCGCGTAACACACTAATAATAAGATCCGTTTGAATGTATGATAAGTAACAATATCTAAGGTATAGTAAAGTTCAGGGGAAGTGCTTCGCTCATTTTTTTGAAGTCCGGATCAGTGTTATCCTGGGTGCATGTGTCTGTGTATGTTTGTGCATGTTAGTTGGTAATTGGAGCCACCTGGTAAGTGTAGGTAAAAGAAATATGCATAATAGTAATAAAATGTGTGTGGTTACGAAATTATTTTTTCCGGTTTACCAAATGTTTTTTCCTTGCTGAACTCCACCAGTTTCAATCGTTCCTCCTACCTTTGTCTTACGTATACTAACATTATATTTCAGATCGTAGTTTAACGACTTTTTTAAATAAAATTAACTAATTATTTTGTGAGGGGTGAAAAACATTGACATTTAATAAGTATATCCGAATAACAGAATTGTTGTGGTGTATCTGAACAAGTTAAGTCCTTCAAGACATTCCTTTAACTCAGTCAGCAGCAGCTGAACTAGTAAATCTTTTTAAGACGCCATTTCGTGCTGATGAAGATATAACGCATGCGAAGAAAGGTTTATTAAACTTCCTTGTGGTTAAGGATATTGAAGAACGCATTAAAGACACGCTACAGTTTTAATTTATCTCCCAGTTAGGTATAATTTGTTCTTGTATATCATTCACGAATGAAAAAGTACAAGATTTAAAAACAATACTGCAAAAGTCTGAAAGATTTACAATAGCAATAGAAAACAACGAACAGAAAAGTGGTCAGATGTATTTTTTAATATAAAGTTTAAACATGTAAATAAAAAGGAAAAAAGTTAATACTATACAGGACGTACCACTTACAAAGAATCACCATTGGGATCTCGATTTATTAAAGATACTTACTAGGACGTTTAAATTGGGGCAAAGCTGTAAAATTTAATGCTCACTAATAATCCGAAAAAAAAGTTTGACCTATCTCGCTTGATCTCTGAAAGGACTGAAAAATTTTTTTTTAATTTTTTGTTTCTGGAATAACGCATTTGATATTATTATTATTATTTATTATAAAACTGTTTTCTTGACTCAATTTTTTTTCCTATTGACGAATTTTTTTTCTTTTGTTTTGCCAAAAAATTGAACTGTTTTAAGCTGAACGAACCCAGACATTTATTAACAAAAACAACACAAATTTACTTAAATTGACAAACATGTGCAGTTTTTTTTAATATTGCGTGTGTCCCCCCCCCCCCTCTTGTAGTATATGCAGGCCGTTTTATTTGAAAATATGCACAGAATCGTGTCTAAATTTGCACCAATGACTTAATTTCTATACAAAATTCAATAATTTTACATTTTTGTTCGTTAGTCAGGCCTATGATCTTAATTTAGGTAATAATTACACGGATTTTAAATTGCGAATACTTGTCTATCGAGTGGCAACAAATGCTTGACATTTGACAAACTGTCAAACAAAAATTAAAGCAGATTCGCTAAATGTCTTTTTTGGCGGAACCTATATTTAAATATAGTTCGTTATTTTGATTTCAACGGTACGGTGTATCAAACTGAGCGTTTTGTTTGTTTTGAGCATTTTCATTTATATTTTTTTATAAGAGTGCCATGGAAACATTAGAATGTACCCTAATAATACGTTAGCCTCAAATATGTAAAGTAAATGACAAATGCATTATAGCCAAAAAATCAAAAATTTCTTCTTCTTCAAATAAGCAAGGTCCCGATGATAAGCATTCTTAAATGGGACACCCTATATCTACACTGTGTCCATAAAGCAACCCCCCCCCCCCAACTAACTTTTGAACGACTTGATATTTTTCTGCAAAATTTGGTGAGCTGTAATGGGAAATTAAATACTATTTTTCAGACCATATTAAAATTTTGTATCATCCAAAATGGCGACTGGGCGCCATTTTGAAATTTTTTTTTAAATAGAAAGGAGGGTCGAGTGACACCTCAATTGAAAGGTCTTTTAGTTCTGCGTTTGATCCTAGAATTTCAAAGAAACATATTGAGCCATAACAAAATGGCGGATTGTAAACCAATGGACTCACTTAGTTCAAAATTGTTTTGATTTGCTTATCCAGTAGTCCACTTTTTCATTTGCAGGACTAAATTTTCCCAGAAATATCTCAGGTGGCTTGAAATAATATTGAAAACGTTATGTTCCAACAAGACGGTGCGCCGCCTCATTATTATAGGCCTGGTTCTGACTTTCTCAACGGACATTTTTTTGGCAGATCGATTGGTAGGCGGGGGGCCTGTAGAATAGCCGGCTTTCTATGGGAATATCTGAAATCGAAAGTGTACAGAACCCGTCCAGAAACAATTGAAGAACTGGAGCAACGCATTACAGAAAGAAGTTTGCAGAATTATCACTCCAGAAACTTATGAAAATGTAACGCAGGAATTGCATAACCGACTTTTTATGTGCCAAGAAGTGAATGGTAAACATTTCGAACACTTAATTTAAGCTTTAATTCTTAGTTTTTTTAAATAAACTTCTTTATCTTCAAACATTGTCATTTTGTTATGGCTGAATATTTTTCTTTGAAACTTTAGGATCAGACGCAGAACTAAAAGACCTTTCCAATGAGGTGTCAGTCGACCCCCCTTTCCATTTAAAAAAAATTCAAAATGGCGCCCAGTCGCCATTTTGGATGATACAAAATTTTAATCTGGTCTGAAAAATAGTATTTAAATTCCCATTACAGCACACCAAATTTTGTAGAAAAATATGAAGTCGTTCAAAAGTTAGTTGGGGGGGGGGGTTACTTTATGGACACAGTGTATATTATAAAGATATATCTGAGTTATCATCAGTTTAAGAAAATAAACTATTGCTTATACATTGAATCCACAGCAAAGTGCAAAAGTAATGTCGCAAATAGCAGTAGTGCAACACACTTTTCAGGCTGAGGTAAGCAACGACAAACGGTGTTACAAAGCATTCGTTGTCTTTTTATTGTTGCTCGAAGTTTGCAACAACGTTTGTCGCCGCTCATGTCTTCCTGAAAAGGGTGTTGCCTATATACGCATGCTATTTGTGACATTACTTTTGCACCTTGCACCTTCTAACATAAAATTGGATAATAATGTGTGACAAGAATTTTTGATACCATTTTGAATTAGTTATTTATGTATTTAGTGCGCGAAATTATACTTTGCTGCTTGAGAATGAA
Source organism: Ctenicera cuprea (assembly GCA_958336395.1). NCBI lineage: Eukaryota > Metazoa > Arthropoda > Insecta > Coleoptera > Elateridae > Ctenicera > Ctenicera cuprea. The sequence goes on from OY284490.1 coordinate 27,291,371, forward strand.
AGTTTTTGTCGAGGCGGTAGCCGAGACAAAAATCATTCGAAAGCACCAAAGAAATTTTGCGCACGAGTTGCATACAACATTTTTTCTACAGACTTACTGAAATAATGAAAAAAATTAAGTAAAATCATAATAAAATACAAAAATAAAGATTTATTCTATCGCAATCTAGTTTGTTTCTTTGTTACTACGGAAACAAAATTTAACAAATATTGATATTTGTCAGTTATTTTTTCCTAAACAAGTTTGTTTGGCGTCCTTTTTAAAAAACCTATTCTTAAATAATGGAAATGGAAGATGATATACCTTTTGATATTACGGAAGTGGCTAATAATGCAATTGCTAACCTATTACCCGAAAAATCAAAAGCACATTATTTTAAAAATGTTACCACTGCACGAAATATTTTTCGCTGTAGTGCGCGAAATACTTCGTGCACGTTGTCAAGATAAACAACTCCAATGTGACATTTTTCATACTGAGATTAATGTAAAAATGTCATCATTTTTTGACGTCTGCAGAAAAAAAAAATTTAAACACTTCCCTTTAACTAAAAACACCCGAACTTTGGAATAACAACACTTGAAAAATACAGCACCCTTCATGTCACTTAATACCAGGGTATTTGGTATTTAGTTACTTATGTGGAATGGTGCTGAATTTTTTAAACTCTCCTTTAAGTACAATTCTTCTTGGTTCAGACGATACCATTTCATTTAAAATAATGGAAAAATTAAATGATTATGTAGTACTTATCTATGTACATATAATGAATATGTTGGTCTGTATTATTATCTTATGTATATTTTAAGGCATAATTTAGCCCATTTTTAAAAGTTGCGGTAGGCAGGTATAATATGATGTATGTTGGTGTAATTCCGGTAATCACATCGAACGGAAGTAAGGGTGTGACAACAATAGCATCACTGGAGTTGAAGCGGAACTCCGGCTAGTATTAGAGAACGGGTACGAATTTACATGGTCAATTCTTTGTTGAAAACATATTGAAATTTCTCAAGTTTTCAAATAAACCATTAACGAATGTTAGATCATGATGAATTTTATTGCAGCTGTAAAAACTTCGATGCTGATGTAATACAACCTGATGCAAATTTATATTCAGAATCAGATTATCATGTTAAGCAAGTAACTGCATCGAGTGGGTTAGATCTAGAATTAGATTAAGTGAAAGGTGAACTTTTTTCTGATTTTATGAAAAGTGTATATGGCGAAGCAGAATTGAAAATGTTTGCAAATGAGTAGTATTTCTGCTGTAGTGCATACTTAGTAGTAACTGACGAGCCTGTAAGATAATCCTAGAAATTACGTAAACCCATGACTGTAAAAGGTATCTCTTTGACAAGTAATCGGTCATAAACAGGAAAACTGACAAGTTTTTGATAGATTAGCCACATTATCACGTTTACGTATATGTGTATTATAGATTAGGACGACAGCTTAGCTGCATGTGAAAATTTATCTAAAGCTACAGGTTCAATTTGAAAATTTTAATTACTCGTATTGTAATTATGGCTTATTTATTTTACAATAATAAGTAGGTGTAACTTCAAGGTTGAGGAAATATTCATTTTAATTTCGTTTTGAAATTTAACCGTAAATAATTAAATTTCGATAAATGAAAATTATTACTTAGTTAATCACTAGATTTTTATTCTTCAAAAAATGCATACATACCTTTTTATAATCCTGTAGAAATGATCACTTGTAACTGTTACAGAAATGTTATTTAGTTGTTTTAAAAAACAACCACCTGCAATAGTATTTCACTTGGACACCGCAGCGGCAAACGTAGGCTGTTTGACTACGTGTAAACTTAATAAATGATGATCTACTGCTTTAATATGGGTGCTAAGTTAAACGGGTTTCTGCGCATGTCGTACATTTGCAGGTATCCAAGTTTGTAAATAAACGAATACGGAATACCTGTCCTTCACCTCTGTTTAAAAAGTTGCGGCATCACAGAAATGGAAATAGTTACAAGTTACAACTGCTTATTTTTATTATTATACAAACAATGCCCTTCTATGTGGCATTAACTATTTTATTCCTACATATGTACCGCACATGTTAGTTGTAACATTCTACTTTGCATTCTTGCTGAAAACAGCGGCAACGCCAGAATTCTTTTAACGGGGGGCAAACTCAATAGTGGTTCTTTGACCTGGGGAGTCGGTACCTCCCGGTGTATAAGAAGGTCAAAGGTCCTCCTCTGAAAAATTACAACAAAAATTAAATAATAAAGTTTGCATCTCACATTATATTATATTATTATAACATTGTTTGTCTTTTGTTCTTTGTAGTAATTAATCTTGAAAATGCTATAGATTTGCAATTTTGTATATTGAAAGTAGTAAAGCGTTAAAATTCCTTAAACAAATATAAATAGCTACTTTTTTGAAATTGTAATTACACAGCTGTATATTTTCTTGAAATATTTAACGAGTTTCATTTCAGCCATAGCATTTTAAAGCTTTATACCTAGCAACAAATTTTTGTAATTTGCATGGTATAAGGAGTTTTTAGTGCCAAAAGCGAGATGGGATAAATGTGAATCCTCGAATGGAATATGGGAGGCGAGGCAAAAAAGGTTGAAAGAATTTCTGATTGCGTTTACATTAAACAAATTGAATTTAGAAATTGCAGCTTTTGTTCCCGCTATACGTTAAACGTTATTATTTTAACAGTAACGAAGAAACCGCTTCTTCAACCGCGTTAATAACCGCCTATAAAAGCTGTAATTCAGTGTTGGGAAAATCTTTTTTTAACGAACTTTCAAAATGTTCAGTGATTTATTATGAAAATGGGCGAACACGTCGCTGGTACTTTCTTATACTTTTTACGTATTTAATATTCTCGCGTCAATATATGTCTGAACAACTGTTTTAACACACATTTTTAGAAAGAAAAAAAAATAATTTAAAAAAGGTAACTCCCCAGCAGGAATTTGAACTTGTTATACCCTGTGCAATAGGATGCCGTACTACCGCTCCCCAACACTGTGCTACTACGACTGCTGACAGCAAAGGCTAAAACATGGAACGTTAACAAAATAAGCACCGATACCTCTCGCCAAACCTATAGCTAAGGTTAAATTACTATAAATAGTTTATTTAAAAAGTTATCAAAAATACGTAAAAAAATAGTAAATATACAGGGTGTGTATAAATTGGCGAAAGAACTACACGTGGCGATGTTGGTCTAAAAATTCTGAGTCGAAAATCTTAATATCAAAATATTGTACCATGCTTCCTGGGTATGCACGGGATCTTTAAAGTTTGAAAATGAAGTCTTTTAATAAGTGTTTTAATTCATTATCTGTTGACAGAAAGAGCTGCAAATTAGAAGAAATAAGAATTGTAATAAATATTTTTTCATAGATGTTTTTTTCAGCCCCAAAAGCGTGTTTTAAACATTTCTTCGTTAACTTATTATTGTAAAAAATACATATGGCAGCATTGTGAAACAATAATTATTCAAGAGTGATGCGACTCTAAATTACTTCTGTCTTGATAACGTCAAAGTTTGACAAGTGTCAAAATTTGTAATTGGATTTCCTTTTTCTATCATCGTTGCTTTTTTCGTAGTTATTAGTATTAATTATTATTATTTTCGTTTTCTTGTTTCGTTCACTAACAATGGATTTTACGTTCAATGATTATGCTGATATGTACATGGTATTTGGTTTCTGTAATGGAAATGGCGACATGGCAGAACGTGAATATCGTGCACGTTATCCAAACCGGAGGCATCCTACAGCAAATGTTTTTCGAAGGCTGGACCAACGTCTTCGTGCAACTGGTTCATTTGTTCCAAGGAATGTAAACGCTGGTCGACCAAGGCAAAGGCGCACGGTACAACTGGAAGAGCAAATTTTAGATGCAGTACAAGAAGATCCCTCCGTCAGCACCCGGCAGTTAGCTGCAACATTAAATATTCCCAGCAATAAGACCGTTTATTTGGTTCTAAAACAAAACTTTCTTCATCCATATTATGTCACCAAAGTACAGCCCCTTTATGAAAATGATAACATAGCCCGATTGAATTTCTGCAACACGATTTTAAATACAATTCGTGACAATGACGGCTTCTTGAGACGTATTCTTTGGAGCTATGAGTGCCTGTTCACTAGAGATGGCGTGTTTAATACACATAATATTCACCATTGGGCTGAAGAAAACCCGCACAAATATCGAGAATATGGTCACCAGGGAAGATTTTCCATTAATGTTTGGCTTGGCATAATAAACCATGGGGTTGTTGTTGTACTAATTGATTTGCCGAATCGTCTTAATGCCGATGAATACCTCAATGTTTTAGAACAAGCAATTGACGAGATGCCGTTGCAGATAAAACACGAAATGTTATACATGCATGATGGAGCTCCTGCTCACTTTGCTCGTAATGTACGAGAGTGGTTGGACGAACACTTGCCAAACAGATGGATTGTTCGCGGCGGCCCTATCTTATGGCCCGCGAGATCCCCCGATTTCAATCCATTAGACTTTTTTGTTTGGGGTTTCATTAAAGAAAAACTTTATGCTACGCCTCCACCAAATTCTGACGAAGTTAGGAATAGAATTAATGCGGCTGTATTAGAAATCACCCCCCAAAATCTTGAACGAGTGATGCAAACTATACCACGAAGGTTACAACTGTGTTTGCAAACAGACAGTTTTCAGTTCGAACAATTACCTTAACTTTGTTCCAACATTCACTGAGTATTGCGATGTAACGGACATCCTTAGTTACCGTGCATTATATCAAAACACCTGTGGTGTGTGGATCCAATGTTGTCAAATGTACGTTCCTTTAAAATGGTTCCTGAGGACAGAGGAAGCATTGTCCAACATTTTGGTATTAAGATTTTCGGCACAGAATTGTATGACCAACAACGCCACGTGTAGTTCTTTCACCAATTTATACACACCCTGTATTTTGTTAACTAAAGCTAATTGATGGGCGTAGTTAAAATCACGTAATTTCCAGAAAACGCGTTGTTTATATTAAAAAGTTTCGAATTATCTGTTAATTTTTAAAATGAATCAAAATATTTTTTTTATATTAATATACTATTTTAAATAGCCTATTGAATTGTTTAAAGTTTCTAACGACTGGCATTTGTGTTGTTGAATATATCATTATTGAATTTTAAATTTTTCAAATATTCTTGAAGGGGTCAGAGTAAAATTTGGAAAATTAGTAAAACACACATTTGTAGTTCACCGCAAGCACCATCAGCTCATAAAATTTAAAAAAATGTGGGCAGTTTTTGAGGAATAACTTTTTGAAAATTTCCAAAATTTTGAGAAGGTCGCAATTTTTACATTTTTCATATTTCCAAATATTTTTACGTCACATAATTATACTTATTAAGGGCTATTAAATGATATGATCATTTTTATCGATTGGATATTGAATAATCCGGCATTAACGTGAACATTGTAAAAAATTCGTAGCGACCTTCGTTTTAAACGTGCAGCATTTGAAAAAAACAATTGATTTGTCTTTGATGCACTATAGCGCTATTTTTGTAAAATTTCAAGAACGTTTTTATTTAACAAAACTTGTCTAACTTCTGTTTAGCGTTTCGGTTTTATGGCGGATGGGCCGTTTCCAAAGTCATCACAACCCAAGAGCGCAAAGAGTATTTTATTAAACTTAGCAATTTTTCAGGAATGTTTCTTTATACGATAACATAATAAGAATTCAGCCAAAATGCAACATTAAATGAGCTCCCCCACACTATTATAATATGTTGCAAATCCCCTTGCCCATTTTAATAGTATATTATAGACCAAGGTAGAGAAGACATTTTTCTCAGCCGAGCAGAATTGTTTCCCGAGATGCGAAGCATCGAGGGAAATAAGTTGCGAGGCTGATAAGTCTTCTCTACTGTGGTTTATATATTATTTTTTCCACTACTAGCACCTTTATTCCTTTTATAATTAATTGATTTTACATTAATAAAAAATAAAATTACAAATGCAAATATCAAACACAAAAATAAAGTAGCCTTGCTTGAAAACAAGAGAATAGTTAATTTCAATTGACATTTATGTAAAATATATATTTTATAATAGTGGTTATAAAATGTCCAATTTTGATGATTTGAGTGAAAACTGCACTCCTCCTGAAATTAGGGAAGGTGCAGAAAGTGTTGGTGAACAGTTATTACCAGTAAAATCAAAAGATTTTTACATGAAAGTTTATGGTGAATTTAAAGATTGGTAGCAATTGTTTTCATTATTAACCAGTAATTAATAATGAAATATTAGTAACCACTAGGAAAGAAATTCATCTTCTTGGCTCTAAAACAAAGTAAATAATGATATCGTTTAATGCTAGTAGTGGAAAAACGTCATTACAAAACCTTTTTTTTTTAATAACGGTGTCCGCCTGGGACGAACATGTCTAAATATTTGCCAGCTAGAGATGTAAATTCCGTTTGTTTTATAAACTTTTTTTTATAATAAAAGACCGTATTTTATTAGTTTTTTGGTTTTTATATTTTTTTGAAGTATTTATTTTCAACTAGTCGGCGTTATGGCGCGGCGTTTTAATTTTTGAATTAAAAGATTATTTTAGCTTGGATGCAATTTATACTGTTCTATGACTAATAATCTATAGTAAAATAATAAGTAAATATGTATAATATTTTAACACCACACCATCATATTTGACAATGTCAAAAAAAACAAAAAAACTAAAAATTCCCATGTTTTTTAACAATAAAACACAGTTTTTTAAACCTAGGGTTTTTACCGTTACATCTCTATTGCCAGCGCACAATCCTTTATAAAAACATCGCTGTCCTGTAGTTAAACTTAAAAGGCATTATATATTTGAGAAAAGTGCAGTATTTTACATATAATAATGTTTGCTTTCCGTGTTAGGGAGGGAGTCGGTCGTTCACGTTGCTACCTAAATGTTAGACAATGTACAAGTTTTCTATGGAGATTACACTTATTTGTTTAACTTTATCATCGCCTCGCCAATAAAACGTTTATAAATAATTGCATTCAAATAGAAAACACGGGAAAATCACAGGCGAATAAATTACACAATAGTAATAGCCTCAGAGATAAAATGTTATTAGAGAACCAACCAACTACAATTAATGCAGATATTCTCAGCCACCCTTTTCTGTTGATCCCCCCATAGCTCATTACTTTTTAGAAGATTGGAAAAGCCAGAAGTGCTAATATTTGTATCACGACTAATAAGTCTGTATATCCAAGCTTAATCGCTAAGAAGAATGGGTTGCCTACATTCTTAATAAACCTATGACAGTAGCTACCAATAAGAAAGAAACTATGTTGTTTCTGCCAACTTACTTTCGTAGAATCAATAGATAATGACATTCCTACTTAATGAACTTAGCTATTACGCGTAAATATTGCTAAATTTTTTTATTTAGGATTGGGGAAGTATTGTCGTTCACGGCGCGTATATATGTCAATGTTTAAATTCGCGAGAAAAAGAATTCCTAATGCTTGGATAAGAACCAAATTAAATAAAGAATTGAAAATTTTCTTGAACAATAGATGGTGCTAGGAAAAATGTGGGTAAAAGATCTCGCAAGTTTGTTTTGCCTAGTAATCAAATACACACAGCATATGCAATAGTTTATTCTGAGTTCGCGATAATGAATCATGTAGTTATAAGACAGAGACAAAATGAACAAATAATGAAATGTAAGAGAAATATATGTACTGTATAGGTATTACTTTTTACTTTACTTTTTATAACGGCTGATTGCGACGCGATAGGTATTACTTAAAATTGATCTAAAACACAATTCGAAGCTGATAAGCAATGCAATTTACAAATTACAATCGTTATAAAATAGAAAACCATTTTAAGATAGATTTTTAGATTAATATGTGTAAACGTAAAACGTAAACATATGTAGTTTACAAAAACGAAATCGTTTCATACAGAAAAAGCAGCAACAGATAATTGTAAAAAAACACGTTTTGACGCCAAGGAACCTATAAATAGGCGGATAGTAGGGTATTGATAAAATTAAAATGTGGGGTACATCCAAAATTTATCGGGAATATTAAGAAAAAATTCGAAACCGAAAGCGCAAGTTATACATGTTAGCATACTGTCAAGTTTTTGTTTTTATAAGGAAGCAGAATGTAGTAGAGAATATTACAAGATTAAAAAATGAACTGCTTATTTTCTGAAATCGTAGATCCAAATGTCGCTCATTTGAGAGTAAAGGACTCGGAAGAAGAGAACCCCCTCCCTACCTATTCTACTATAATGTTTTGGCGTTTTCCCCAGGTTGCATTTTTCAAATTTACCAAGCTTTCTGTAAGTAAAGTTTTTGATTGTAGCGGAAATGTAATACACAATTATTTGTCAAAAAAAACATACATTTTTGTTGTAACTCTGATAAAATTAATTATTATCTATTTATTCGACAGTATTTATTTTCATCTACTTTATTGTTCTGTAACTTGTTAAATTTTTATTAGTCAAATATTTTCAATTGTTCTCTACCGAAAATTTTGTGAAAACTTGGGGAAAGTATAATTGCGTATTTAAAGCTAAGTTTTAATCTAAAACCAATTTTGTTGTCAAAACAATATTGGCAATACTTCTGAGCAACAGTCAAATATTTCTTTCCCTTTATCTTGCATCCTTGACCTTTCTTAACATAAACCTACGTTTAATGTACGAACAGTGATGACTTTTCTCATCAATTATAATAATATGTAAATAGAACATATGAACTTCAACGAAGTAAAGCTAGAATTTTTAATAAAATTATAGCGTTAGTTTCATTCCGGAAGCCTTTACATCGGTACCTTATTCTAAACAACCCTGTTCCAGGGAACAATTCAAAATTTCGCGAGATTACTGATAAGCAACGGTTACAACCAACAGAGCGTGCTTTCATTCTAGCCATCTACACCAAAGTGCTGAACTATTAGTTTTAGCGGTGCAAACCAGTTAATATTGGTCTTATGGGAAAGCACAACTATACACTAATTTATTTTAATACCTGTTTAATTGTTTTCGATAGACCATGTAGCAATAATTTCTTCACCTATGATAGAATGTGTATAATTAAAATTCCACAGTTTAATTTACATTGAAATCCGGTGAAAACGCTCCCAAAAATGTACTTTGTCCGTATTTACAAAAAAATATTTTTCAATTTTTTATTCAAAAAATAAAATAACTTAGGTCATCCGAACATGTCTTGAATAAGCGTCAAAAAAATTTGATAGCTTAAAATTGCATATTGTTAAAGATTATTGTATAGTTGTCGGTAGCAGCATTTTATATTAGACTTCCGTCACCTTAAAATGTGATAGCTTATTTAATTTACACATCAGTCTTTTTTGCTTTTTATTATGTGTTTGTAATATACGTCAATACTTGCAACACTTGAACGTTTTATCATTAACCCGTAGAAAAGAGTATACGCCTTAAAAATTTTTCTTTAGACTACATACCTCTATATTGTAAAATTACGTTGAGGATACTTCTGTCGCTGATACGCAGCCGGCGCTACACAAACATATTTAAATCTGCTCTAGCGCCTGCACTTCAGTTTGTGTTCCTCTTAAAAATACCTGGAATATCCAGGTGGTCAGGGATTTCTTAGAAATTAAAAAGAATTTTTGCAAGCAGTACACATTTCTTAATAAGACGATTTTTGAAATTATTACGTTCTTATAACAATAAACGAACTCGTTCACTTGAAAGTTCTAAAAAAAGGGCCACGTTCTTTTTAAAATTAATATTATATACTGTCAACACAGGGCAATCGTAAGCTTCTTCTATAAATTAACTTTAACTAATGTGTGATTGCTTTGTATAAATCAGTTAACCTGCAAATTATTGCTTTATTTATCATGTTCACTTTAGTACAGTTGGGACGTCAAGATTTTCTTAGTATTTTATATAAAAAAGTGTAATTTTCTTTAAATTACAGAACAAAAACGGGTACTAACTACAATAATTACATTTAGTAAAATATAGTACAATTACAAAGCATATAAAAAACATAATTAACACTTCCCCATCTCTGTAACAAACAGCTGATTATATTTTTTCTTATTTGTAAAACTTAACGTTTCCTGTTTGTTTACACCATTTTTGTTTTTATAAAAAAAAAATGAGATAATCTGTGTTCAATAATGTCAAGGAATTGTTTATTAGGTTGAGCGATTTCTAGTAAACTCGAGGCTTATGTGTGCTCGCAGGGCACCGCATCGTTAAATCAGCTTGCTTAGAGGTTGTTTAGCTATAACTTTTGAGAACCATCGTACATATATAGTACTTAATATGAGTACAGTACGCGCCGTCAAAACTAAGCTACTGTCGAACTGCGCGCAGTAGTTTAGGAAGGGATGGAGCAAATGGTACACTCCAAAAGTTGAACATTTTAAACTAGAACTACGGAACTACGAATTGTAGCTGATTTTGAAAAGACATTAAACGTAAGCGACCGAGTGGAGTTGCGTGGTTTTTATAAGGTTTGGACGCGCGTACTGCACATTGCACAAGTTTTGGTTGAATGTGTTTGCATTTTGTATCATCACTTGTAAAGGGCTGTTAAACATTCTTTCTATAAATACTCATGGAAGTACTACAAAGTAGGTAGTTGATGTCTTTTAATTTTAATTTTTAGTAGTCTTTTTAAGCAAGACCCTTTATAACATAACAATTTATTTACTACATATGTACAATTGTGACTTAACCTACAAGTTTAAACTTAATTTGTTACGCTTTTCTCATCTTCCTTGGGAATGATTGTTAATATCAATCTAGCTTAAAGCTAGTCTAAAAGGATGACAAAACATGATCTTATGCGGCAGTATAAATACTGCTAATCACAATGATTTGTTCCGCAGTAAAATTGTGAAATGAATTTGTGAAACTGATAATGTTTTTGAATGTAAAGGAAGGAGATATGTAACTATATCAGCTTTCAAACAAACACCATTTGATCACTACATTCATTTTACATTCATTCTAATCATCATTCTATCAAAAAATGTACAAGAAATGAATAATGTTACAAACTTTAGGGTTGTTTGGGATGTACCACAACTGCCTGCGGCTGTGTTTTAAAACACTGAAGCAAAAAGGCAGTGTATGTCGTGAAAGCAACGCTGAGAGCCAACAGAGCATACATGAAGATGTTTAGCTCCGGCTGACGAAACCGATTTTTTCGAAGCCATTCTAAGACGTCTGTTTCTGAACGCAAGTCTCCTCGATATATACTAGGAAAGCGGCGCCTAAAATATACAATTGCAGGAAGTTGCGTTACTCCCCATTTGCGTGCATATCGCGGATCACTCATTTTTACGAAAGTGATGTCAAAATTATCTGTTTCGCTGTCAATATTTTCAAGTTTTTCTGTAATTATTCGACTTTCTTCTGAATGAGCTTCAACTGAAAAGAGCAATGTAAATTAACGAATTTTGCATACAATTGTATAAAAATGACATACAAAAGAATACGGCGACAAATTCATTTTCATCAAGCAACTTGTTCAACATTTTGCGATTTACTTCCTCAATTTCGTTTTTTATTTCAAATATATCTTGGGACGTGAGCCAATCCAATACACGATCGGACTGCGTTAAATCACCATCATAAATCGTTGGTGACTGTTTGCGAAAGTACATTAAAGCTGGTAAACTGTGGAGTCCATGCTCAGCTGCTGCTTCAGCACTACATATTTTTACAAAATCTATACCAAATAGATCGGCTTCCCCATCAATTTCTTCTAACTGTTCAAGAATTTCTTCACATTCTGGACAGTCTTCGTCATCTGAAAATAGAAACTTTCAAGTGCATATTTCTTTCTAATTTTAGACTTACAGAAGAAAACTGCCAACAAAGGAGATTCGCTGAGTAAACGTGACAGCATTCGTGCATTGACGGATTCAATTTCATCAGCTAATTCGCGATTGTCATCGTCAACTAGCCATTCAAGAACTGATTGATCATTTTGCAAATCTCCGTCAAATAATAGCGGATTTCCATTTCTAAAATAGACAAGTGCTGGGAATGTCTTTATGCTGTAACGTTTCGCTAATTGCGGATCCTGTATTCTCACTAAATGAATTCCATAGACGTCACATTCGTCATCTATGTTTTCTAAGCTTTCGAGTATTTGTTCACATATGTGACAATTTTGTTTATAAAAATATACAGCTAAATATTGTGTATCTTCAACTAGCGATTCTAACATTTCTCTTGTAATGAGTTCGATGCGATCTTCAGTTCGCTGCGTGATTAACCATTGCAAAACTTCTTCTTCTTCGCTTATATCGCCTTCAAACATGCCACCAATACCATTCTCAAAATACATTAACACAGGAAAGTCAGTAGCACCGAATTTTTCAGCAACTTTCAAGTCTTGAGTTTTAACAAACATAATGCCGTGTCTTTCACAGTCATCGTCGATGTTTTCTAATTCTTCCAAAATTGAACTACATTGCTCGCAGTCGTCACTGTCTGCGTAAAAAACATAAATCAAATGTCAAGACTATATTTAACAGTTTTGGTGTTAGAAAGCTAGGAGTTTTGCGTAAGAAGCTTATTGTTAAATAAAGGGTTGGAGAAATAGAAAAAGCAACATCTATGGAGTCCAGGACTGTCCAGTGTGCTGTTAAAGTCAACTAGTATGAATCCTACTGGGGAGTGTGAAAAATCTATTCCTACAGGGTAAGATACCATGACTATCGGCTGCATTTTGTATTTCCTCTTCGGAAATTGCACGGTGCTTATGTTTGCGCTTCGCATCTCGAGTAGCACACAAATCACACAATGTCTTGTTCCCTGTACATATACACCATAGTCGCTATCTAATGCAGCACATGTTTGTCTATACTAGCTATTCTATATATATATATTTGTTTATTAACTTTTTTTTTAATATTTGAAAGCTGTTTGATGGTTACCTTAATAAATCGTTGTAAACAATTCAGGAAATATACTTACAGAAATAGATAGCTATTGATTCTTCATTTTCAATCATTTTCAATAAGCCGTCTCCTTCTACAGCTTCTATTACATCACCGGAAGGATCTTTTTGCGTTAATATCCACTGTAGAATTAGCTGCTCGTCATAAAGGTCACCTGCATATATCACAGGTTCTTTAGAACCACTTTTAAAAAACAATATTGCAGGTAATGCAAACACTCCATATTCTTTAGCCATTCGTTTGTCATCAACTTTTACAAAATTAATTCCAGCAGCATCTGCTTCATCATCGATGTGTTCTACTTCCAGGAGAACTCTTGGACATTGCTTACAGTCGCTGCTGTCTAAAAAATTTTCATGATATGCGCTATCTGTACTGAAGTAATGTGTTTTTCTTACATAAAAATACTGCTACATAATCTGATCGTTGTCGAATTTTGTCGAACATTTTTCTATTAATTTTTTCGATATGATCAGTTAGTTCCATATTTTCTGGATCAGTTAACCAATCCAAAATTTCTTCTTCGTCATCGATATCACCATCATAATTAATAACTTTCCCTTTGCGGAAATAACTTAAACCAGGAGGATCTCTAAATCCGTATTTTTTTGCCATAAGTCTGTCTCTCATTTTAACTATTTTAATTCCATACTCTGCTGCTTCATCGTCTATTAATTCAATATGTCGTAAGATTCTAGGACTATCCGGATTTTCTTCTTTGTCTGAAGGTTGAAATACCCATCTAGAAAATGTATGTGGTTGTAGAAGTACCAATACTCACAGAACACCACAGCTAAAAATTCCTTCGTTTCAATATATTTGAATAGTGTTTCTCGATCAATTTCTTCTATACTAGCATCATTTTTCTGGGCCATCATCCATTCCAAAACCTCTGACTCATCGAGTAAATTTCCTGAATAAAAATGCGAAATACTTATAATTAGAATGAACAGATTTTTAAAAATATCTTTAATAAATAGACAGTTTGGAATGGCTAGATAAACAGAAAAGTGTAGTAAAAATAACTTACCACAAATTTGAATATACATAATGTCATGATTCTGCATTAAGGTTTTTGTATCTTCATATCACTTGCCTTGTCTTTACTCCAAAGCATGCAAATTACCAAAATTTAAACTACATAGTAACAATAGAAAACAATTTATTGTACAATTATACAACGTGATGGGTCTAGCCCATGTATGTTTGACGTGTGCGAGGTGCGCGGCAGTGATTGTAGCGCTAACACCAGTAAATATTAGAAAACATTTTAGAACATTCATGAATGCAACCATGGTATTTGCAAACACGTAGAGCAGTAGTTGGTAATTATTTCAAATAATTAATGGTTGAATCCAAGAATTAAAATTTATACAAACTAAAATGTTACAATAAAACATAAGTAGTAGCATTAATAATAATAAGGTCTAAATAGAAATAAAAAATGTACATTTTGCTGAATGAAAAACAAGATTAGACATTGAGTTTATCATTGTACTTAATTAAAAGGTTAAACATGGGTAACTTGTAAAATTAAATTTAAGTTAAATAATTAAATTTTGATGAGATAAAATGGTGTATGCAATTCCTTATTCTGTTAACGTGGCAAACACAAAACATCTCACTCAAGAAGCCTTAGAAATAGCAGTTTTGTATGAAAATTGTCAGATGTTGGGGCAAAATAACCGGATGTGTGGATCGATGAGATCACATTTTACGCTCCTCGTCGCCGAACCTCATGTTCCACTACAGGAATATGGATCGAATAGAGTACACTAGTTACCACCACCAAATATATTTACCGGTGCCAAAAAAACCCTTTTTGCCTTTGCCCTTGTCCTTGTCCTGTTTGACGGTAGCCGGCGGCGCCTTTCCTTTGTCACCATTAGTCTCTTTTACAGATGTCTTGCTACTTGCTTTGGCGGGTGGAGAAGCTGCTTTTGGTGCTGGTTTAGGAGGAGATTTTGTAGGAGGTTTTGGATCTTTTCGAACTGTTTGGAAAGGTTTAGGAGCGGGTTTTGCAGATACTTGCTTTGACTTGGATGAAGATGTAGCAATTTTCGCAACCTTAGAGCCAACGTTAGGTTTAGAAGGGCAACATTGATAAGGTTGGAATGAAGGATTAGGAAGCTGTCTCTGTCCTCCCAGTCCGACGTAGAAGCAACCATCGCCTGCAGCAGGAAACGTAATGTCAGAATTCACTCAAAAGCAATTTGTAAACATTTTATTTTGGAATTCATTATTAACAGCATTGTCGCATCTGCAGCGTTAGTATACAAGACGGTAGGTACAAGGGAGCGAGTCTGACACTATGTCCTGCATGCAGCGCGGGAAAGGAGACATGCACAGACAAGGACGACCACCCCAGAAGCGACTACGCCATTGAAGGCTTGCAGCGTTTTGGACCACTCACTATAGATCGTGTCTATCAAAATGACTGCTCGTGATTACCTGAAGTCATGCCTTTAATCACATCAGTACTACCACGAGAGTAATGGCTGCGCTGATTATCATTGTCATCATCGGATAGGTCTTCGCTGTCGTCATCATCGTCGTCGTCATCATCGTCATCATCATCTGAATTATCACCAGTTGATCCTCCATCACCTAAGACATCACAGCAACATGCAGCACTCATGCAACATCACACATAATCCGCGCCCGAAGCATAAAAGCCAATTTTGAATAAATGTGTTATTTTTGTGGTATAAATGTTTTATAAGAAGAGTGAATACAAAATACGTTATTACATTATTATAAATTAATCCTTACTTTTCTGTTCTATTAGCCATTCCAGAACTTTGTCTTCATTTTTAAGATTTCCTACAAAATAACTTCATATTAGATTATTTTTAGAGAACATATTTATAACAGAAGACCTATGACGTAACTACATTAGAACTTGGTACCTACAACAACAAACAAGACAGTGCAATAATTGAAGACATATTTTCATTTTGCAGCAAATTTCCTGAAAATGGAGTTTAAATCCTTTTAATCATTTAAATTTATTTTTACTATATCTTAAATGTGCCTACTTAGTAACAATTAGAAATAAATTTCCTGGCAATTTAAAAAAATTAGATTTGAGGAACATCAAGCATTTAAAAAGATAGAATAACGTAATAAGAATATGAATAATTTGAAATAATGGAATCAGAAATGTGTTAGCAAATTTACCCATTCTTTGTACAAAATCAATATTTTTCTATTTTCAAATACTTACAAGAACCCTGCAAACAAAATTTATATCTAAATTTTTTACCTGTGCTGGAAATAACAATTTTAAATGAAGTATGTATAAAATAAGATACTTATCAATTATTATTAAATCTTTTTAAAACAAAAATATTTTTAGATTGAAATTATAACGATGAAACTATAATTGCCAGTAAAATATATTTGTCTTTTATATACGTGAGAAATCAAGCAATTGTTGTGTTCATTCAGCGGTTCATTATTGCACTGCTACATAATATGAACATGGTCGTATTTAATTTTCGTTTTCTACATTATGTTCAACCTCCGCCTTTGCGGAGCCGCTTTAAAATACCATGCACTATCAATACCTACATTAAAAATTACAGTAACTTGGTAGCTTCTATTTAGCATCCGTTACAGCCACCACCTTTTTGCCAAATCATTTATCCATTCGTTACCTAAAATTAACAATCTCTTTCTGAATTTATATAAGTAGGTATTTAATTTTTGCTTTTTAAAAACAAATAATTTTTAATTTCATTATATTTTAATCGAAATACATTAAACGTACCTACGTTGCACATTCTGATGCATTTTTCAAAATAACAAAGAGATTATAGTAAAAGGAAATTTAATGGAGTGCCAAATTTCGTTCTGTTTCTTTTTTTAACTACCTACTTACAATATTTGGATTTTTAATATGTTAAAAGATTTATTAACGGCGTGATAATACTTCTTACCATCGTACATAATTGGTACTCCTGTTTCATAATACACCAATGCAGGGAAACTAAAGATTCCAATTTCAGATGCCAATTTAGCATCTTTAGATTTAACAAATTGAATACCATATTGATCTGTATCATCATCGATGGTTTCTAATTCTTCCAAAATATCGTCACATTCGTCTCCACATTTGTCATCATAGAAAAAGACAGCAAGATGCTCGACATCATTTATAAGCACCTAAAATATTTTGTAAATAGATTTATGTAGATTATTAAAGAGTTTTCTTTCGTACCTGTAATGTTTTTCTGTCCACACTTTCAATTACATCTGGATTAGAATGTTGAAGATCAAGAACCCATTCTAAAATTGCTTCTTCGTGCATTAAGTCTCCTGTATAGAAAACCCTAAAACGATGTCTATAGAAAGCAAGTGCTGGTAGCGATGGTAGATCATATTCTTTTTCGATACCATCGTCAGAAGTTTTAACAAAATCAACATCTTGTTCTTCACATTCATCATCAATGTTTTCTAATTCTTGAAGAATCTTCTGGGACTTTTTATCACCTTCTTTATCTGAAAATAAATACAATATACTAAAATCCAAACAAACCAAAGTTAACTTACAGAAAAATACAACGACATGGTCATTTTCTGCTATGATTTTGTCAAGCATGCGTGTGTTAACTTCTTCTATACGATCTGGAATTTCTAATGTATCTTCATCAGTAATCCAAGCTAGTACCTCATCCTCATCATTGATATCGCCGGAATAGATTAATGGCTCTTTGTTTCGGAAAAACACCAATTTTGGAAATGTTTTGATACCATGTTTTTTGGCAATGATTAAATCTTCTGTTGTTACGAAAACTATTCCATTTTCATCTAGCTCATCGTCGATATTTTCTAATTCATCAAGAATGTTATCACATTCTTCACCCTCTTCACACTTGCCACTGAAATACACTACGACATACTCATGTTCTTCTATAAGATCTTCTAGAATTTCATCGGTGACTTCTTCTATTGTAGCAGTATTTTTTTGTTCTATTAGCCATTGTAATACTTCATCTTCATTCATAAGGTCTCCTTCATATAAAGCAGGAATTTGATCTTCAAAGTACAATAGTGTTGGAAGATGGTCTATTCCAAATTCTTTTGCTTCCGCTTTATTATCTATTCGTACTATAACTATTCCTTCTCTTTCTAAATCATCGTCAATATTTTCAAGTTCATTAAGTACTCTTATATCTTGTTTGTCGTCTTTGTCATCTAAAATAAAATGCTTAAGGATATTACTTTTAGTAGCATATAAAACTTACAAAATAGTACAGCAAGATAATCAATAGTTTCTATTAGTTGATCCATCATTTCATCTGTAACTTCAGGTATTTCAGAATGTCTCTTTTGGTGCAGCAACCAACCCAACAGGTCATCTTCTTTTAATAAATCTCCTTCGTAAAGATGCGGGATTCGCTTCTCAAAAAGTACTAAACTTGGAATTACGTCGATTCCATATTCCTTAGCTTCAGCATCATCATCTATTTTTACAAAAGCAATACCATTTTGATCACATTCATCATCAATGTTTTCTAATTCTACCAAAACTTTTTGGCTCTTCTTTTGATCTTTATCATCTGGAATGTTTAACATATTTTTAATTGATAACTTAATCGATTAATTATTAAAGTTCAACTACGTATTAAAGATAGTAATGATTCTTTAATTTTGTATATAATATTGTACAACAAAGAATTACCACTAATTTATCATTGGTCGTGTTAATACATAAAAGATAATTTATTTTGCAGGGTTTTAACCACTGGAATTACAGCAGTGTCTAGTACTACCAATGTATAGTTTTAAATTTGCGGAATTCAAAATTATGTTTATAATTAATAATATACTTCACTTACAGAATAAAACGGCAACGTACTGAAATTTGGCTATAATGATATCCAGCATTTCGTCAGTAACATCTTCAATTTCATCATGTTTTGTTTGATGTTCAAACCATTTCAGAACTTTTTCCTCCTCTTCTAAATTGCCGTGATACAAAGTAGGAATGCCATTTTCGAAATAAACCATAGCGGGAATTTTTTCAATACCATATTCTTTAGCTTCGGCATCATTGTCAATTTTTACGAAAACGATACCGAGCGTGTCGCATTCGTCGTCAATGTTTTCTAATTCGTTGAGGACGCGCTGAGATTTACGATCGTCGTTGTCATCTGAAATACACATGTTACATTATTTAATTTAGTTTTACGCATGTATTACATACAAAATAGAACTGCAAGTGCTTTGCTATCTTTAATTAATTTGTCTAGCATTTCGTCAGTCACGTCCTCAATTTCGTCTTTTTCCAGCTGCTGCACCAACCAGTCCAGAAGTACTTCTTCTCGTTTCAAGTCACCATCATATACGTTAGGGAGGCCTTTCTCGAAATAGACTATTGTTGGTAAAGAATCTAATCCAAATTCTTCTGCTGCGGATTCGTCGTCAATTTTAACAAACTGTATGCCGTATTTGTCGCAGTCATCGTCTATTGTTTCCAGTTCATCTAATATTAACATTGAATCTCGGTCTCCATGATCATCTGCAAATCAATCATAAATATTCTGTGGATTATAATTCAATTTATCGAGTAATTTTATTTCAAAACTCACAAAAGAGAACGACTAGATTTTCAACACTGTTAATTAACGTAGCCAAAGTTTTTGCAGTAACATCTTCAATAATATCTTCTTCGTCTCCTGTACTTTTATGTTGTACCAACCATTCCAAAACATCTTCCTCTTTTGTTAGTTCTCCTACAAAATGGAAAAAATTGTATATCAAGTACCAGTCGAATTGAAAAATCTTTACCCTCGTAGATGATAGGTATTTGATGTCTGTAATATACTAGGGCAGGTAGTTCTCCTAGATTGTATTCTTCAGCAAGAGCCTCGTCATTTATTTTAACGAATCCAATACCCAGTTGATCGGCTTCGTCATCGATGTTTTCCAGTTCTTGAAGTACTTTGGAGCATTTCTTGCATTCAGGTTTAGCTGAAGATAGTAATAATGGTTAACAATCTGGTATCGTGCAGTGAGATGTCAGAAAATATATAAGCAAAATGGTGTTGCTGATGTATGTGAAATGGCAATATCTACCGATAGCGCTATATCTAATGTAAAGCAATATTAAAATCTTAGAAATGGCCGATGTACTTTGTTATATGCTATATTAAAATTTAAATGGATATGGCGTGGATGATAACTGATAATATTAGCAACTCTATTTAATGCAGCTGTTAATTTGTGTTAAATCTACTATGAGTTGTTAAGCTAGAAATCTTTTTTACAGTTACACACATACATATGTCTAAGGAGTCAAGTATAGTCTACGGGGGAAGAAAGGTATAGGATTCTGTTAATTTTAAGCACTGCAGCTACCAAAATGAATCAGAAATTATTGACATTTTTTCAATTTTCTAGGTAGGGCGCATAAAACATAACATACATGCACACAGATGTAATACTTTCAAAATATATTCGTCTGCTGAAGTACAGCATTAACGTGCATTAATTATACTCATACATAAATAATTTGGCAAGGCTTATGTCGTAATGCAGTTGACTAGAATCGCTTTCCGACAGAAGTAAAATTAGCATGCTGCTAGCAAGCAAATCCAACAGCTCACAGACAATGCGTTGGTTTTAAAAATTAGTGGCCATTCAAATTATGTGATTAAACCAACCGATATGCAATTCTTGTAGCAAAAACTAAAACTTTTTGAAATATTAACATGTTTTAAATGATAGGCTGGTTTTTTAATAATTGTGCAAAAATACAAAAAAGAACTTTGTAAATTCCAACTCTAAGAACTTGATTAATCCATGAAATTAATGTAGTGTTTGTGTTATATGCAACTAGATACGAATAGGTCGAATTGGAAGACGATGTTATTACATGCGTAATCTTAAAGGATTGGCCCAAGAATAACATTCACTCGACTAATGAATCATATATCACTTTCAATTTTATCTGTAGGTATTAATTTTAAAATGACAAGCAGAGTGTGTTTCATTTATTAATTTGGCGTGCAAAAGGGCGATGTTACTTACTGACTCCCGCACGGGGACACGAACTTGTGTCTGGACCTGCAACAGGCGCACAAGGCACCCTAGTTTATTTTTTCTGTTTAAAGTGGTGGTTGTTCATTATAAATATTCACAATGAAATAATAACCTAATGCCATAGTGTAGTCGGTTCTAAATTTAGTAAACATAATTTTTCTTGGCAGCAAAGTGTATGTCGGAATTCTCCCAACAACGTTTCGCGTTTCTTGACTTCATTAAAGATTTGAAACTTGCAGTGTAAAAAAATTAAATATACAGGGTGTACAGAAATAACTGTTTAAGGACATTTCCTCCAATTAACGTATAGCTTGAAACTGGAAAACTAGACACATTTTTGTATCTTTTGGAATCAAAACAACGTAGTTCAACGTTATAAATTATAATAAGGATTTAAATTATTAAGATATTCAAAAATTCAATCCTTTCAATAAATGGCTAAAGTGTGTGTGATATTTGTGTTTTATTTTCTATTTTACGTGAATGCTATATACAGTAAATTCCAATTTAGGTCGAAAATTACAGTTTAGCGTGGAGGCTACAAAATAGTTGTTGATTATGTTCATATGAGAATTTTATTATTTGCAGTCACTCTAAATAGACAGATGACATTTTTTTAAACCACCCGGTGGCCATTTATTTGAAGATTTAATAGAAATAAGGCTTTAAGTTTGAATACATTATTTACAAACAGCCAAACCACTCCTGCATTGATATATAACTGTGCGGTCCCCGAGGCGCAATGGTAAAGAATCTGCTTCGTATGCTAAAGATTATAAGTGCAAACCGTGATAAGATCCGCTTTTTTTCTTCTTAATGATTGTAATAACAAAATCAGGTTTACATTACTTTATTTATTAACTTTGATTGTAGTAAGATTTACAACATTAATCAGAATACAGTTTATTTTATGAACTAATTTTATGTTAATCGTTGTTGTCGTGAACAAAACCTGGGTGTTGGTCTCGCGTATTTCTTCAGGAAGGTGGGGTTGTTATATTATTCCGTCAGGTCTCAGGGCCATTTTTGTTTTAATCTTCTGAGTTCAGGTTGTTGAGTTAACGGTAGGAACAAATCGTTAGGATGTTCTATAAGACGATCTCGATATATAGTAGCTCGATCGCTAATTAAATTTTGTACAAAAGATGTGTTGGTGTCTGTGTGTAGCGTGAGGTTGGACACGTACCAAAGAACATTTATAAGTTTTCCATTGGAACCTTCGCACGATATAGGCATATAATGATTTTATATAGGAGTATCTTGTTTTCTATAGAAAGACGTAATTTTGGACCTAACAGCCAGTGCATTCTCTTAATTTTTAAATCCATTTCTTTCTGTTTTTTGAGTAAATGCTGTTTTCATGTTAGTTTTTTATCTATTAGTAGACCCAGATACTTGACTGATTCAGTTTGGCCGATATGATATTATTAATGGCGATCGGTGGATCTTCCTGTGGAAAATGGGCGCTCTCTGTTCCGTTGACCTTAATCTTCCATTTTTGAAACCCGGTTTCTATCCAGTTTAGGTTTCTTTGTGGTAGATTTGATCTAGCACTGGCAAGGACAGCCGTGTCGTCGGCAAATGTTCCGATTACTGAACCTGGCGTTTGTGATAAGTCGGCAGTGAAAAACAAGTATAGCACTGGCCCCAAAACACTGCCTTGGGAGACGCTACCTGTGATTGGATCAAGCTGGGAGGTGTGATTTCCAAATTTTGTTTGGAAATAGCGACTTGAATACGAGGTAATATTGATGTGGGAAAATATTTTAAACTTTGAAGAGGTGCCATGTTTCTCAAACGCCTGGCTTACATCTACAAATACTGCTAAGCAGTAGATCTTGTTTTCTAAGGACTTTTG
Organism: Ctenicera cuprea; assembly: GCA_958336395.1. Classification (NCBI taxonomy): domain Eukaryota; kingdom Metazoa; phylum Arthropoda; class Insecta; order Coleoptera; family Elateridae; genus Ctenicera; species Ctenicera cuprea. The sequence continues at coordinate 27,314,258 of OY284490.1, forward strand.
TATTATGTTGGTTATCCGGTGGGAGTGCTAAACAGTGGCGTGGAATTTTTTTAAACCAAACTGTATTGTGTGATATCTTCTTCTAGCAATGAATCTTTGTTTCTCCGGTTTAGTAGCAGTTTTTCAGTAATTTACATACAGCTGGTAACAAATTAATTGGGCGGTATGAGTGGACTTCATTTGGCGGTTTATCTGGTTTTAATACTAAGGTGATTTGTGGTATCTTCATGTGTGGTGGCCAATGAGCAAGGCAAGGCTATTGTGTTGGAAAGTGCTAGCAGGAACCCCTCCCCTTCTGGTACCTGCTTCAAAATTTCTACTTTTATAAGGTCATATTATTATATTTAAAATCAATAATTCTAATGCTACATAACACAATTAACCAGATGAAACATAAAAGTTAATGATGATCTTTTTACAGCTAAAGAAAACAAGTAGGTACATTAACTAAAACACATAAATTACAGTGTTACTTTACGAAATAACTAAAAGTACACATATAATTTGAGTCTCAATGCCAAAGTGGTTTCAGTATTACCTAATTAGCTGCAAAAAGTCTAACTTTTTATGTTTCACCTGATTAGTTTTGTTATGTAACATTAAAAAAATGAATTATCTGGTTGAAATTAAACAATGATGGCGTTTTAAACAGTAATTAAATAAATAAAAAAAACAGCGGATCTCCTCGCGGTTTGAACTCCTAACGTCTAGTATACGAAGCAGATTCTCTGCCAGTGCGCCACGGAAACACCTAAGCCTCGGTTTCGCAACTGCTTTTAACAATGCATCAGTGCCTTGATTATTATTTAATAATTTATTTAAAACCGTATGTGTATTAAATTTTTAAATAAGTTGCTATCAAGTAATTTTATCTTTTTATTTAGGGACTGCGAGCAATTTCTCGTACGACATCAACTATTTCATATTTTCCATGCTAAACTGTAATGTTCCACCTAAATTAGAAGTCACTAAATGTGATTGACAATAATCAGAAATTTATGAACTTCAAAAGAGGCCAAGTTAATTTGCAGGCAGTTTTGTTTTGTAAAACTGTTGAAATTGTTATTCAATATTTAAACATCTAAAAACTAGTTTTCTGTATTCATAACAAATAATTATTAGATCTGCAAAAAAGATGAAATGTTTGTATGTTTTCATATACCCTGTATAGTATATGGTATCATACTATATTGACATATTTTAATCACAATTAATAAACAAAAATAAACTAAAACACCACACATATGTTAGCACATTGACATTTAATAAAAAAAGTTACGAAGATCAAACAGTTCCTTCTATAAAAGAAAGTTTCTTTATTTGTAGTTGAATGTAAAATAGTGTGGAATATAAACAATAAAAAATGACTTACAAAACAAGACGGCTACAAAATCTGTTTCTTGAACAATCTTGTCTAATATTCTGGCGTTAACTTCTTCTATGCGATCTGGTAAATCCATGGCTTCTAAACTTGTTAAGAATTCCAGTACGTCATCTTCTTCCATCAGATCGCCTAAAAAAAGTTTTAATTATTAGTACTGAACCAGAAATTGCTTTAAGTGCGATGCATCTTTTTTTAAATCAAAAATTGACATTGTGTACAGTAATGAAGTAGTGTTGGCCAGCTAGCAAAATTTCATGTTGTATGTGTTGAACTTGTTATTTGCCATCATAGTGAACTGATGAAAATGTAGTGATGTGGCATGAGTTATTTTTAGATGGGGTGATAGAAGATTATTTGCTAAAGTTATGTTTTATTTTGTGTATCTGTTAATAGATTTCTGTTAGTAGTAGTTGTTAATTGTAATCAATAATACAAAGAGTACACGAACAAGAACAAGTGTAGTACTAGAGAACGGTTCATAGTAAGCATGTTTTCGTATTATAAAAGTTAAGCAACATTTTTTTGGTACAAGATAAAGTCAAACCAGGCACTGCATATTACTATTAGTTTATGATATTTTTTAAATCTTCAGAAGTTTTACATGCTGAGTCATATCGTTTAAATTATATAACGCAGTCTTAAGTATTATTCAACTAACATCAAAAAGTCAGTAAAGCAATGCAAAGATTTGGCACGGAGGATAGAAACATTTAATGTGGGATATTGTTATTTGCGTAAAGCTATTACTGGATGTTAATACAAGAAAATACCTGCGAGCGCAGCGGTTAGCAACCAGAAATACAGATTACAACGCGAAATTTAAAAGAATCATAATTTACACATTTTTAAAATTTTGTGAACAACTTAATTCGGATAATTCGAAACGCGTTAGAAATAACTACGCATTATACAGATTATTTACTAAAGATCTAACTTTATTTATTTTAAATAAAGGAAAATCATTCCAGAAACTACAAAAAAAATTGTAGTAATAACAAATCTGTTTGCTCATTGTTTAGACATTTAATTATATAGGTATAATAGATATAATATTCTTGATACGCGTATTATTTTATAACAGTTTATTCATTTTCAAAATAAATTTTTGGACGGTCCAAAATGTGATAGTGCTAAATTAGATTTAGAAACCACTATTTTTGGCACGACATTGGTAAATCATCAGTCGTACAGTTAAAAAAAACTAAACCGTTGAAATCTATTATATCTATTATTATAAGTTTATCGCTCAGTCTCGAAAACAGTCGTTCATTTAGCATTTAAGTACCTGTTTTAGTATTCTTGTTTAATATTTCTTTGGTAATTAAATAGAATTGCTATAAATTTATACATTAATTTACGTCTTACCTTCGTAAATTATTGGTTCTTTTTCTCTGAAATATGTAAGGGCAGGGAATTTTGTGATGCCATATTGTTTAGCCAATCGCTTGTCGTTGATTTTGACGAAGTCTACCCCAAAGGAATCGGTGTCATCGTCGATTTTCTCCAGCTCCTGCAGCACGCGGTCGCACGTGGTGCAGCTGCGAGCATCTGAAAAGTTTGGGAACAAATACTTTTTAAATATATTAATAAGTTAATACTATCGTATAGTGTGTTCTAATCTATACGTTTATCTTGTTACATGAATTTTAAAAATAATTGTTATATAAAGCTAGTTTTAAATAGTACATCGAAACGCCGTTTTCCATAAATAAGGGCAGATAACAATTGCTGATAATCCACCAGCCTACGACGTTTGGGCGCCGCGACTGATTCGGCGCGAGACCATTTCGCCGCGAAAAAGTTTTGGGGCAAGGACGTTCGGACTCGAAGATGTTTCGGCGCAAGAACTTGATGAAAGTAATAAAACAAATAGTCCCAAATGGTCTTACTGCATATTAGCAGAGTTCATTGTCGATTGGTCTAATGACGACAGGAAATTAGGTGGAAAAATGCTTCCGACCTTAAGGCTGACTTTGCAAATCCTTATTTTATCAAATATTTTTTCCGCTGCTCTATATATAAATTTATACCTTACAAATTCATGCATAAAATAATAAATATAAATGTGTATGCCCCGAATCGCCTCGTGCCAAACTCAATGATATAACAGCACAGGCAGATATGCAACGTAGATTAAGTGTAGTGGAGAACTTGTGGCAAGGTCACGAGTAGCTAGTATGATATCGAGTACTGGTACGGGATGTTGGCTTCAAACAAATATCCTCCATGCTTCGTGTACCTTGCTGCAATGTCGTTAGCCAAAACAAATTCGCGCGCGTTGATCCGTCTTCGGGTCGAAACGCCTTCGCGCCGAAATGCCTCCGCGCTGAAACGGCTACGTCTAATCGCTCGCGTTGAAACGGCTGTGTCTAATCGGGAGCTCTGAATGGTCGCGCCGAAACGTCCCATTCCGATTAGCCACAGAGAAATAGAGAACACGAGGAATATTTTTGTTTTGGTGGGTTCGTGCATATTAAACTCAGTTAAACTAACTTTGGTTCTCCCGGCTGAAGCTTTCTTAAATAATTGATAACAATAAGAAAGATTAAAACCAATATTTTTGCGTAATATACATATAAAAAATGGGCCAAGCACGTCGCTAGTACTTTTCCATACTTTTTAAGTTTTAAATATGAATGAAATTTACATCTACAACCGGTACTACGAGATTTAGACGCATAAGGCGCTAAATATTGCGCTGCGGAATCCGGACTAAATTGAACTGATTTAAATTTAACAACCAAAAGCAGTTATCAATGAAAAATAAAGTAGATTGCTGGCTTATTCAAACGTAATAGAAAAATAGTAGGATTAGTCTTAATCAATGACAACGAAATTAGTTTAAAAAATGTAAATCAGCAAGTAGTTTATATTTATACTAATTTAAAATAAAATAATTAGTTTTGCATATCTAATCACAACAATTACAGCACATCTAATTAAGAACTGTTTTGAATTGTAGGATATTTAAATAGAAACTCTTGCTAATTCCTCAACTAACCATAAATCATAAACTAGGTAACTGAGTAGCAAATTTGGGGTTTTGGGGTAACTTTGACTGTCTATTGTCACGTGGTTACACTATGTTCATATCTTACTTAGTACGTCTTACGCAATCTACCTCTCACACTCGTAAGTTCTCATCGATGCTTCTATGCAAGTTACGACAGAAATGTATTCAAATTAATATTTGAGGGAAAAAAATCGATTTTTGAATTATTGGAAAAAGATTCCTCAAGATTAAACAAAAACTAAAAACAAAAGGATACATTCGTTCGCCAAAATTGGGGAGGGAGGGGAAAAATTAGCCACCTTAAATATTGCTGCACCCAAAAATTAAGTTCTGTATATTATTCTACTATTACTCATAAGCACTTTAGCTTAAACAAAAAATTTTTATCGTCTCACGTTTATTAAAAAGGGACATGAAAATTCGATTTTCAAAATTCGTTAAAAGTGTCAATGAAAAATTAGGGGACTGAGACACGAACCAAATTGTAGCGCATCCCTAGCTCCATAAGCCTACAAAATTTAAAAGAAATCGTATGGGCAGTGTTTGAGCAATATTTTTTTGTAAATATCTGGAATTTTAGAATTTTTTTTACTTCATAGCTCTTAACTTTTTTAACATTTCTGTGCACAGTAACATTGTGTCTCTATTGCAAATGCTATACAATTTTGGAACCAGATCTGTTAACCTGTTTTTGAGTAATAAGGCGTTAACTTAAAATTTTTTAAAACATCGTAGTGGCCGCCATTTTAAAGCTGGAAAGTGCGAGAAGAAGCAGTTGCTTTGACCTAAGGTCTTCTTCCTTCTTTAAATTTATAAACTAGTTTTCCGGAAAAAATTCTACCAAAAAAAATATGTCTAACTTCCGTTTCCGGTTCCGGATCGTAAAAAAAACTGTTTGGATTGACAAATTTTAGTTATACGTAGGTATAACAGATTTTAATAAAATCGGTTCAGGAGAACAGAAATTTCTTTCGCGAGTTGTGACTGGGGTTGAAACTTGGGTACACTAGTGGGACCCCCCACCAAACAAGAGTGCAGTGAGTTCACAAGTGCTTCCCACTACCGAAAGAAGCGAAAACCCAATCTTCTTAAGGAAAATTGACGGCAACCATTTTCTGGGACGTCGAATGAATCTTGCTGATTGAATATATAAAAATGAGCGAAATAGGTCGCTAGTACTTTCCCATACTTTTCACGTTTTAAATGTTCGCGCGCCAAGAAATGATTGAAATTTACATCTAGTCATCTCCAACTGGTATATGCCGCTCGCTCCAGACTCAAGGCGTTGATTACGTACGGGGCGCACTCAACTACTACGTAGGAAAGGCAATAGGTAATGCTCGGATCAAAAATGGTTATAACAACTTTATTTATAGAGCTATCAAAAATATGCAAAGAATGAAAAGTTCATTTTTTATTAGAGCTAATTGATAGGCATAGTTAAAATCACGTAACTTTCGAAAAACGGATCAATTTCAAAATTTTCAAAAATTCCTGGAGGATGTCAGTGTAAAGTTTGTGAGATTAGTAAAAAATAAATTTGTAGTTCATTTCAAGCTCTATTAACTCAAAGAGTTTTAAAAATATAGTGTGGGCAGTTTTTGAGGAATATTTTTTTGAAAATATCCAAAATTTTGAGCCGCTAGTATATTTATAATTTTCATATTTCCAAAAATATTATTACATCACTTGATTATACTTATTAAGGGCTATCAAATAATATGATAATTTGTATTGATTGAATATTTTGTTTTTGAGTAATTGGGCACCTATTCACAGACAGACATTTTGTAAAAAACACTTTTTTGGGTTCCTTGGGCCCCAAAACGCGTATTTCCGTTAAAATCTGAAATTCGAAAATTTGCATGAAGTCATGACATTCCTTACTTCAGTAGAAGTATGGGAAAGTACGAAGCACTATAAATGGAGAGTGCTATGGAAAGACAATAGAAAATTTAAAAAAGATTACTGGAAGAAAAGCGGCCGCATTCTTGTAGGCAAAGGAATCTGTTGCTGCATGACAGTTGTCGAGTGCATAAGAAGTATAAAGTTCAGCAGATTATTAAGGATTCTGGCTTCACAGACTTAAGGCATCCACCTTACAGCGCTGGCTTGGCTCCCTGTGACTTTTTTTTTGTTCAAATATTTTACTAAAAATCTCAGCAGAATGCGATTTGCTTCCGACGATTAACTGAAGCATGGAGTAGAACATTATTTTGGAGGGCTACCAAAACAACTTTTTCCTTAGAGGGTGAGACAATTGGAAAAACGGTGGAATAAGTTTATAAGCGTAGAAAGGAGTTACGTAGAAAAATAAAATTTTATTAGAGCTATAAGAATACCCTCTTATTAACATATAGTTGCTAACAATAACACAGAAAAAACGAAATGGGTTAAAACATGTACCGTCTTTACGTTAAACATAGAAAATGTGAAAATGTTTTATATAATTTTTTTAGACTAAATTATTTTTATTATTTACTAAGTTTTACAATCATAATCGAAAGCAGCACATTTTAATCTGTTTGGATTGATTCTAATCAGAAGAAAATATAATTTACAAATACGATATCGATGTACATAGAGCTAAGAATACTATACAGCATAATGATGCTATGCGATTGAGCATTTCCAAGTTTCTTAGTGTTTTTGTCAGTTTGAACTTGGCAAGTTTCGTTTTTTTAATTTTTTAAACAATAAAAGGTGTTTTAATGTTAATAATTACAATTAACTGGCCACCAAGATCGTTTGTATTTTGAGTTAAAATCTAATAGCTATTATACAATATTACAAAACATTGTTTTACTTTCACCAAACTACTGCTGCAACTAAACACATATTTACCAAGTTCGAACTGACATTTTTTTATTGCCAATACAAAAAATATGAATGCTCTAACGTATAACAGTACTACACTATCTAATCGTGTTGCATACGCGCTTACCTCTAAGCACATCGACCGCGCATTCGCCTTTCCTACAAATTTTATTTTCATTTTAACTATGAGCAACGCAACAAACAATTTATTACTAACAACTAATTCAGAAAAATGCGCTCCTTCTGATTATAACGGTAAAAATAGTCAATTTGTTAAAAAGAAGATGATGATAATAAACATTCCCATGTTAAAGTGCTTTAGACATATGGTATAAGCAGAAGTAGCGATGATTGAAGTTGAACGGATGAAATTTGACAAGTGAGCAGCACTTCAGAGGTGGCTAACTAAATTCAAATAAAGGCTTTCCGTTTTAAATGATTACGTGGTATATAAATAGCCGACATTTGTTTCGTTTTATGAATCTGAATACCAAAGCTCACAAGCTAACTATTTTTATCTTACAGTGTAGCAAGTTTTATTTAAATTGTATATTTTTGCGTTAGAATTTTTTGAAGTGAAACTTAGTTGCCGGCGGGTGCAACATGCGATTGTGGAATTAGGCACCATAACGGCTATAACGTAATGTAACGGATTCACAGGCGCGGCCTTTTTTTTCCGGCAACCAACTGTTTAACCTTTCAGCATTGGTCCGTCAATACGCATATGGTCGCGAAGTGGGTTGCACGCGTTTACGCAAGTCGAATGAAGAATAAACGATACTTTGTCGGTAATACTCTCAAAGCTCTAGGTTGATGATTAAAAGACCTACTGACTTGGATTTTTTTAAAACATGTAGCCCATTAATTTCTTTTTGTTTTGGTACATAATTTATAAGGTATAAATACATACATGTATGTTAAAAAAATTTTGTTGTACACTTTTACGAACTCTAAACTAACTCTTAACTAATTCTGTTAATTTGACACACCGATACATATTTTTGCTACAATATCAATAAATCGATTTTGTTTTTTGGTACATGCAAAACTTTGATACAATACAAGAGACATTTTGTCCCATACAGTGCATAGTCGCGTTCCAAAACTAACCTCGCTAGAGACCTTACAGTTGGGCTGTCCATATTGTGAAAACTCAAAGCATGTGTGCGAGAGGGATGTACTAATACAGTTTGCTGGGCGTTGCAAGAGTAAGTACGTATAATGTTATCTTGCTGTAACATGAAATCATTCACGTGATGCGAATATTTGTTTAAAAAAGTAATCGTTCTTCAACACAACTGCAATTTGCAATTTTGGCTAGTCCAGGTGCCGTCTTTGCACTAAAGAGCCAATAAGTCTTAAATTTTGAAGGAAAAACGCTTTCAGTGAGAACACGTAAATAAGTTTCACTTAGAACTTGCTGTTCAGCACACATTTCTTTTTGTTTGTACAAAATGAAACTATTAATTCCTTCATCAGTTTGTGGCGTAAGTCACCTATTATGGAAACCATCAAAGAGAGGAGCGGCAGTAAACTGAAGCATTCTTTCTGAAAACGTATTATCAAAATCAAAAAACTTTATTGTTGTAGATTCACAAGATTTCCCGTTGGAGGATGAAAAGACTTTTAATTCTTGCTATTGTTACTAATGACAGAAGGGATCAGCAATAAACCAATTTTTCTGTATTTTTATAAGAATGTAGAATGTATTGAATGTTGCAAAAATGTGTCAATAACTTTGTTTTTAATTTTTAAACAAAATATTTGTAAAACTAACAAAAAACACCCCCCCTCCGATTAAAACACAAAAAAACACTTCGATCAGATCGTACCGTTACCGATTAAGGCTAAGTGTAGGCTAATAAAGAAACACTAAATTTAGAGAATAATTTTTCAACATGGCAACGCAGTGTGCAATAGTGCCCCAAATTCGCAGCGCCAGCAATAGTCGGTGAATCACAACACTTGTGAGAACACTAATAATAATAATAAAATTATCGAGAGCATCCAATAACCAAGTTGATGAATACCAAAGCAAATGTTGCAAGCCAGAACCAACTCCATCAACTTCGAGCAACAATGTCCCAAAACATATTCATGAAAACCACAGAATAGAAACAGAAAATAATTTCCAGGACAATAGAACACTCTTCTGGGAAATAATAAAGAAATTACGAGGAAAATATAGCAATAAATTCAGAACCATTAAAAACAAATAAAATAACTCACTATCAGAAGAAAGAAAAATACTGAATACCTACCTGAGAAAGCTACTATGGAGAGAAAATCAAATATAAAATATCAGAACATGAAAATAATGAGCATGACGAAGATAAAGATACAGGAGAGCTAGCCCCAGGAAGCGAAATAAATAAGGAAGCAATAAAGGAAACCATAAAAAAGCTAAGGACGGGAAGAGAAGCAGGAAGTGTCGACATATGCCCCGAACTGATTAAATATGGAGGACCGAAACTGGCCAGCCATCTAACAAAAATATGTAACATGGCTTGGAATACCCAAAGCATGCCAAAAGAACGGGAGAAAAATATTACATTCCCCATACATAAAAAAGGGAGTACAAACTACCAAGCAATCTGTCTGTCACAAGTAGCACAGAACATCTACTCCAGAGTGATATAAAGAAGAATCAGGAAAAAAAAAGAACACCAACTACAGGAAGAGCAATCAGCGTATAGAAAAGAAAGACAAACACAAGATCACACATATGCGCTTACAAGTACGAATGCATATACACATAAGAACTATTTCAAAACCAGTCTTTTTAAATGCCTTGTCCCCAAAACAAGTTTATTCGTCAAAATTTGGAGTTTGGAAAAAAAATGCTTTTTTTACATACACCTACGGCGGAAGTTATAATACCCGTGTTTCATTGTGCTAAGTTTCTGCTTTAAATATTCTGGATAAATTAGATGCAGCAATGTCCAAAAGTATAATTTGCTCTACGATACTGACAAACCGCGAGTTACACAAAGAAAAACTATTCGTTATTAAAATTTTACTTTGCGTCATATTTTCGGAGAAATATTTGCTGTAAAACTAATTTGGTGATTTCGCTGTTCCAATTTGATGATGAATAGAATTCAAATAAATTTTGCTTTATGACCAAACTACATAACATAAACGAATTAATTTTCATTGGGAAGAAAATAACACTACGGTTAAGGTGACGTTTATTAAATAAACAAAAATGGAGCCATATCACTGTCGACTACTGTTGTATTGTTAATAATGCTTATGTCTCTATGAGCGTTGGGCATTGGGAAACTTTCATATGAAAACTTGCCATCGGACACTAAAAAAATGGAAAGTTTCTAGGGCAACTGGAAACTTTCCAAAATAATAAAAACTTTATATTTGATTGACTATTTAGTACAAATGAAATAAATAATGTAACACGAGATGCATCAATGCGTTTACCTATGTTTTTATGACATTATTACCTATTTTACTTGTAAAATTTACAAATTTACCCTTGCCTGTACTGATACTGGTTAATCTTACCCTGACTGTATTATATTGGCCCATATGGCGTCATATTTGTTCTGTAATTCCCCGAAATAAAATTTCCATGTTCTCGAAAGTTTCCGTGGAAAGTTTCCATGGAAACATTCCAAAAATTAAATTTCGGAAAATTTGCCCAACACTAGTCTCTATCCTAATTTAATGATACAATTAACTCATACACTAGATGATTGTTAATGATTACAATGACAGTAATTGATTCACAACAGATAGAACTCCGTTAGCATACTTTTTCGATATAACTGGAACAGTTATTTCTGTTATAGTGGAGATTGTGTATAGCGTATTTTTATGCGTCACCAATTTTGAAACTTGTTGAATATTTCCGGAAAATGTACATTAAATCTACTGGTACTGAATTATAATGCGCTGTAAAAATCAGTGTTTGGCAGTTAAGATACTTTTACATTTCCAGTTATAATTTCAAATTGATAAAAATTTTTATTAGAATTTATAATTTAGTAACGTTCCACTACTGAGAACTTACTAGTACTAATCTGCAAATAGCACTTTTGAATATAAAATAGCTCGAATAAAGCTACAAAGCTATTAGAAAGGAACAATCTAGAGAATGGTGAAATAAAAAAAAATTTCATGTTGTGGGCTCTTAAATAATTTATGTTCAATTTCAAAATTTAAATTTGGGATATTAATTGTAAAGCGAAATAATTTTAACCGGCAATTGTAAAGAAATTGAATGCTGTTTTCTTTAAATATTGGGTCATACCTTTCTATTTATATGTTACCGATCAAAAGTATTAATATCTCCCAAGTCATTAAAATTTAACGAATTAATTCAGGAGTGAAGAAATGAAAACAAACCAGTGGACTATAAACTCTATTTTATTGTAAGAAATCGGTTAATACAAAATTTTAACATCGGAGGTCAACATGATAAACGTTTTTCAAATTTTTTTGTTCTTTTAAAAATTAACCATCAAACCGATGGTTAATTTTGGCAATGCGAATTCCTTTTTAATTTTTAAAACTGTATATTCCCGTCCAGTCGAATTTTCCGATATAAATTAGGGCATGCAAACATTGCTCAAAGAAAATTAAAAAAAAAGTTTTAATAAAAATCGATATTCATGATTGTTTTATTAGAAAAATTTAGTATTTAATTAGTAAATTAATTTAGTATATATTCAATAATGTACGAATTTAACGGGGTGATGTCTACTGGCGTATTAAATACCAAAGTGAGATTGGAAAATCAAATCCAGCTAAATTTGTTCATTTTAATCTATAATTCCAATCATTCAGGGTTGTGGGATGCATTTACGTAGTTAAACAAGTTTAAAATCGTGATTGCAATTTATTTTAAATCATTGATTTAAATCGAGTGATTTAAATCTAACATATCCTATATTAATTGATACACTACGTCATGTTTATAGAAATATTCATACAAAAATTAACCTCATATTTGGCATTTAATTGAAAATGGGTTTAATATTTTCTTAAAAGATTAAAATATCAAAAGGAAGGATACATTTCACCATCAAAGTACCGTAATTAAGGAAACAGTTGACCGAACAGAATTGCTATCGTAAAATTTCATAACTATTTAAATATTGAATTACGAAAACAATCTGGAAGTGAGCATAAAATCCTAAGAGTTTTATAGACTGTGTGACTAGTAACCTAAAATAATAATGGCTGTTTTAGGCCACCGCCATATTGTTCACGCCGTGCGTTGCTTGCTATCGTTTTTGAAAATATATCCAAGACGCAATTGATGCAATGTTTTGATAAAATTATTTAATAAATAAGAGTTCAATTACGATAACTAGTATAATTTTTTTAATTACTGTACAAAAATATATTGGTATCAATAGATATTTTCCGAAATGATTTACGATGGCACATTATGATCATAAACGTCGGTTTATGAAGTTACGAGAGTAAGGAAGGAGGGTACTATATGTGATTTTTTAATAAAAGTTTTAAAGCAATTGCGTCATAAAGTGCGGGAAGGCACGTGGATCCGCCAGCGAAACGCACCGTGCCACATAACCCACAGATCCGCGCGCTACTGTGAGATAGTCAGGCGCGCCAAATTGGGACATGGTATCCTCTCCCGGACCGACACTCTACACTCACTGACCGTTGCGAACTTAACATGTTTTTATTGTTGCTAAATTTTCACATTCCAATGTTTATTGTTGTTCACTAAGTACTTACACCAGAACACGGCCACATAATCTTTGTCGTCGAGTATGCGTTCCAGCTGCTTGGCATTGACCTCCTCGATGACGGGCTCCTGGGGGGTCGGTGCGCGCTTGGCCGTTGCCAGCGCCACAAGCAGCAGCCACCACCACATGCTGCCGTCCACTGAGTACTGGACGAGCGTCGCGACGCTGCCCCACTCCCACCGTAACCTCTTGGGCTAAGCTTGGATGGCTCCCACAACTACACGTAATAACTTACGGCTATTAGTAGACCTATTTTCTCAAAACAATTGTCTATAATAAAATTTAGGTAGATATTTAAAACGAGCTTGCGAACAAAAAGCTGCGAAATATTTTCACTAAAAGCAAAGGTTCAGTTTTTAAAACTTTAATTTTGCTTTTAATCCAAAACGATAGGCAGCCAGCATACCAAGAATGTGCGAATTCCTGAAAATTTAGATAAAGCCAGGCCTGTAGCTAGGGGGTGCCAGGGGGTGCCTGGCACCCCCTGGAAAAAATTGAGCACCCCCTGGAGAATTACCAAAATTACGACCATTTTTTAGGACTTATTAAAAAAAATATGTTTCATTTTTCTGCAATAATTAAATATTGCACTGGAATTCTCCAAGTTTCGATAGCGCGGTCACCGCGTGACGGTAGTCCTTGTCCCATCCCCATCTACAGGTAGCCCGAATTGTTGGAAGCTATTTCCACGGTTGAAGATGAAATGGATTTAAATAAAATGATATATTTGGAATCGTCATTGGGAATAAAGCTTCCATCAATAGAAGAGATCAAAGTTGTCAAGCAATTTACAGAAAATAAAGGGAAAAGTGAAATAAAGATTATCAACGACAAGGGAGAGTGAGAAAGGCGACTGGTAGTATTCCAAGAAATATATAATCAACGGTTGGCCTTTGAGGATACTTATAATTTGGCTACAGCCAGGACTTTTGCTTGCAGCACTGTAGTATGCGAATCCACCTTCTCAACGCTAACTCAAATAAATCGCCCCCAACGAATAGGCATGTGCCACCAGAAAATGGCAGATTGGATCCTGCTTGCATTTGACAAGGAACGCACACAAAAAGTCGACAGAGATGCTTTTACAGAAAATTTAATAAAAAGCCTAACAGGCGTTTGCAACTTTACTAATTATTGTTTTGTATTTTAATCAACATATTTATCATGTTTGTTTATCGTTTTTGGTGAAAAAAATTATTTGATCCCCCTGAAATCCCATGAGCACCCCCTAAAATTAGTTTCTGGCTACAGTCCTGGATAAAGCGCGGCTATCAAGGTGAACTAGAACCTTCAAAATGTTTTGAGCTTTAAGTACGGAGCTTTGGAAGATGAGACTTAAAAACAAATCAATTTATGAAGCATAAAACAAATTTTGTAACAATCGTTTTGCTATAAAAATTGTAATAGTGTGCAGTAAACTAATACTGATTTTATAATAATCAATTGTTATTTTAAGTTTTCCTTTCAAAGGCTTCAAGCTAAATTCGAAACTTAGGTATACACAGGGAAGCCCTAAGAAATTTGAAGTCCCTGGGCTAAGCATTTGTAAAATTTTTGTTTGACCTCTTTTTCTTCTTTAAACTTTTATCCAACGTAACAAAGAATAACTATTTAAAACGATATATTTTATAAGGCATCGCCCTGCGCCTTTTTGGGCCCGGCGCCCTAGGGCTATAGCCCAATTAGCCCATTGGTTAGGATGGTATACTGGGTATGTAAAACAAGCTACTTCTTCAGTTTTTGCCTGTAATTTATTACTAAACTACTAGTCTGCTACTTTATCTTCAAACGTACAGATAGAATCTTGATAAACCTGGGGATTACCCCCAATGTTACTAGGGAATCTTATCTGCCATGGTTAGACCAATAAACACATATGCGTCGTTGGTGTGATGGCCGGCGGTTCTAAGGTTATGCAATAAATTACGATTAACTTAGCTTTAAAAACGAGCTTATTTAGGATCCACAGAAGCAATGCGCACGGCACGTACTGCGGCTCTGGAGGCACTTCTGAACCTTGTGCCTCTTCATATTCTGACTGCGGCAGAGACTCGATGAAGTCCTATCTCTTACGATACGGACACACACGCGTTTTGGAGCGAGAAGCGGCTGCATGCCACCTGTATTCTTCTTTACCAAATTATTCAATATTGTCATCTCCAATAGGGAAAATTAGACCCAAACAGAGGACTTTCTTAAGTCAGCGGATCTAGGCTGATTCACAGACGGATCAAAGAAGGCAGGAGATTCTGCTGCAGGAGTTTATGGCGATAAGCCTAGGGCAAAGTTTTCGTTTGCGCTCGGCAAGTTCTCCACAGTGTTCCAGGCAGAGATTTTTGCTATCTTAACCTGTGCTCAGGAGAACATGAGAACACGTAGAAGTTACTCCCATAAGCATATCTATATACGTAGCGATAGGCAAGCGGCTCTCAAGCAGGCGCGTTTTTAAGCTATGCGGCGGTTCGGTGCAAGTTACGTAGGGGCCCGCCATCTATAGAACTCGCACTCCTCTGCGAAGTGACCTACAGCCCTAGCCACTAGCCCATAAAGCCATTAAAAAATACAGCAAACAATACCACATTTATCAAAAATTTATTTTTCTCTCAAAGTAAACAAAATCAAACACAAATTAAACACAGAGAAAAAAATTAGAATTTAAAAAAATGGTTATAAGTGAACCTAACTTTGGCCGATATAAATTTTTTCACAATGTCTTCTAAATTCAAATTGTTAAGAGTATCTCTTCGATTGAAAGTATTGCCAAATCTGACGTTCTTACTTGAGTCATTGTGCTTCTTAAGTGAGTTTTCAATCTACGCAATACACTAAAGGATCTCTCAGCACTTGATATTCTTATGGGTAGCGTTATAAACAATCTAAAAAGTAATTCAAGATTGGGAAAAATATCAAAAATTTTTTGTTCGAGTAAATATTCTAGATAGCCCAATACACCTCTATCACAACAAGGGTTATCACGTGAAAAATATATATCCTGAAATTGTATCATTTCATCCATCAAAATAGGAGAAATAAATTTAAATTTTCCACTTATAATAAAAAATTTTTTTCAAGATCTGCTCTTTCACTATTTTTCAAATAGATTGGGTTTAGACAACCAAATAATTCTGTAATTTCTTCCAGGCCCTTAATTCTGTCTGACATTTCGTTTACCATTGCATCTAATGTTACATTTATAACATTAGTTTTGAAATCAATTACAGGATCTGTAACAGGATCGTCTTTGGCGCCTTCATCGTGAAATGTTTTGGTTCTGCTTATTCTCTTTCTTTTTAGATGCATGTCTTCTTCGTTCATATCACATTGGAGCCATTTCGACTTGGAACATTCAAACGTTTGGTCGAAATAAGTGTCAATTCTTAGTGACGCAAGTTTTTCTTTAGACCTCTTCATAAACGAAACGACTTGAAATAAATCAATGTCTTTTTTCTGTAATAATTTTGATGTGACATCGACAATTTGCAGAACATCATTCCAAAAAATTAAAGTCATTAAGAAATCAAAAGTGAAACTGTTCAAAAGACCTGAAGCTGTAGCGACTTCATCATGATCGTGTTTTATTTACTATTTTTTCTAAACATGCAATCATTAACTTAAAATGTTGCAATAAAGCACTTGTAGCTTTTGCTCTTGCTGACCACCTTGTGCTGGACAAACCTTTAAGAGTGTAGGTATATTCTTTCCTTTCTTGGTAATACTTCATCTTCATCATTTTCATTATGTTTCGTTTCCATTTCTGAAAAGATTCTAGCATCTTTACAAGATTCTTTAAGCATAACCCATCGGCGTTGCGGTGAATCAGCAAAAAATTTCTAACATTTTTGAACGTTTCCAAAAAAATTCAGTGTTTGTGTTGAGGCACTTTTTTCTGCCGCATGACTTAATACTAAGTTCAAGTGATGTGGTGGGCAATGAACGTAGGGTGCGAAAACTTGATGATTTTGTTGGCTAACAGCTTTGCGTAGTAGGATATTGACACCTTTTTCACCACCACTCATCACACTAGCTCCATCATACGCTTGACCAACCATATTGTCCGTATTCAAATTGCGACGTTTAAATGCATCTAACAACAACGAAACATATCCAGGAGCATCGTGGTTTTCCAAATTTAAATATTCCAAATATACTTCTATTACTGACACATTATTATTTAATGTATCTAAATTTACATAACAAATCAATAAAGCCACTTGGTCTGTTTTTGAAATGTCAGTAGTACTATCAACAATAACCGTCCAAAATACAGCTTTTTGTATTTCTTCTAACAAAGTAGTTCTGGTAGCAGCTGCAAGAAGTTGAATTTGTTCTTCGATTATTGTAGTACTTAAATATCTTATTTTCGTCTCAGCTTCTAGATGCTGCTGCAATTGGGGATAGTATCTTGAAAAAAATTTAATAAATGTTAGGTATACACCACAGTCGGCACTATGTATGTCACTAGAATGACCTCTTACAGGTAAAGTGAGTGATGTAATTGTCCGCAGAAGATCAAACTGCAACGTAAGAATTTCTTCCCATCTTTTCTGCTCTGCGTCATACTGTCTTTTAAGGGATGCATCAATTGACTTTTCCTCAAAATATGCCCGTATTCCAGTTGTAGCCATAAGATGTGATTTACTGCGGGAATGTTCATGAATTCTGTTGGATAAATGTCCCCAATCGTTCCACAGAACCACATCTTCCTTTCCAAATAACCAACATGTGTGGCAGTATGCTAAATCCATTTGGGGTGAATATGAAAGCCACCATCGGTTACGTTTTTCACCTAAGCTATTCCTAAAGTTGAAGTATTTCTCCGAAAAACTGCGTTTTTTGGTTTTAGGGTAGGCAATCCCTCGTGGTTGGCAAGCACCTACACGTACTAAGTCTAGTTTTTTACTTTCGCTAAGTTTTTCACCTTTAAATAAAGCGTAGTCCGAGGGAAATGTTTCTTAAAAAATTTTTTTTTGGTATCTTCAATATTCTTGGTTTCTCTATCACTAGTTTTCTTTGTTTCCGCCGTTAACTCATTTAAAGGCTCATACTCGGCACTAGGTGTAGAACTCAACGGTGTAGCTGACAGGGGAACGTTTTCCGACTCTGAGCCTATTGAGTCTGACCCAACGTCAGAAGAAATTGACTCATTTGAAACACTAGTAGAAGTAGTAGAAGCTGAGTGTGAAACTACAAAAAAATCTGACGTCTTCTTACATTTTTTTGCAGCATGTTCTTTCTGTTTTTTATCAGATATCGCTCGCTTTTCTGCTCCCGATTTGTGTTTGTACTTTGATTTATTCTTAAAAGCAAAACAAATATTGCAACTAGATAAACAAAACGATAAATGAAAATATTATTACCATTGAAAAATATCAGAAAACAGAAAACTTTGAGCTCAAACTTTAATTTTAGTTAAATACTGCACTGGAACTCATAAAATATTACAGGTATAATACACTAATACAGAGATGTAACTTCTTTGAGGAAAAAAATTGAAATGATTTCAGTGAAAAAATAAAAATAATAAAATATTTCTTACTTACCACTTTAATAATTCTCAGATTTTGTTTTGTTTATTGAATACTGTGACTTTGTGGCGGATCGGCATATAAGATCAAAAGTGCACGTGCGTGGGCCCGTTCCAGTTCCAGGAACTGAGTTTGTTAATAAAGTCTAAATAATAAAATGATTGCTTTGCACTTCGCTAATCAAGTCGGCGGTATTACATTCCCATGTAAGGATATAATTTTACATTATTTGAGGATAAATATTTAAACTTAAAATACTACTTTTTACTATTTTGGTCTTGCTTAGAAATAAATATTTTTTTTTTGATAAAAAGGTTTTGTTTCCTAATAGACGGTCACAGGGGCCCGCCAGCCCTGTGGCCCGTCGGTGCAACGCACCGATTGCACCGACGCGACGCGACGTTAAATGCGCCCCTGCTCTCAAGACTCGTGGTGCTGTTATAAGTAAACCTATGCTGGTTAAAGACTGTCATGAGTAGAGTTGGGCAAATGCATATTTGCATCTTTTTTCCTATTGATCATAAAATGTTAATTTTTCGGATATACACGTTTCGTGATGTTTAGAGTCATAAAAAGTAAATTTTATTTTGCATATTTGGCATATATTACAACTTTACGGCATACGGCATATATTAGTGCATATTTTAGCTTTTAATGGCATGAAAATGCATATTCTAGCAAAAAAAAAATAAAATTTCAAATAAATTATCAAATAAAATATTCGTAGTTCTTAGAAGAAATTGCACAATTTCTTCTAGTGAAACCACATGAACCCTAGACTTGCACTTTCTAAATTTCCAAGTAGGGGTAGAAGAAATAAAGGATAGACGAAATAAATGATTAACAGACAAAGGTTGTATTATTTGGGTAGGTCTTATTCCTTAGGTACAAATTTCTCTGAAAATAATATTTGGAAATTTTTCTTATACTTATTCTTAGAAATAGTTATTTATAATTTTAGTGCTTGACTAGTTGCCTTGACAGAGAGCTGTAAACAGTGGCGTAGCTACCATAGTGCTAGGCGGTGCCATGCACCGGGGCCCCCAAGCTCAGGGGGCCCTCGGACCCTGACCAGCAATCCTCAAATTGAACTAGCGAAAAATTCTCCCACTTTCGGAATGTAAATAAAATAGGTTGCAACACGACTTTAATCATGGCAACTCATTTTAAAGAATACAGGGGAATTCCCAACAAGTTTCGAACTTCTGTTCGAAACTTGTGGGGAATTCCCCTGAATTCTTTCTGTTGTTTGTGCAGTGTTTCCGGGGATTCCCCAATGACGTTTTGTAGCGTAGCATTACATTACGTTTCAGTTTCTTCATCAAACATGGCGCGGCAGATTTAGTCAACCAGGTGACTTCATTATTTATCGAGAAAAATATTGATTTAAAAAAAATGTGTGGATCAAGGTTATGATGGAGCCAGTGTGATGAGCGGTGTGTATAATGGTGTACAACAACGGATTAAGAATATCCAGCCTAACGCGGAGTACGTACATTGCGCCACTCATAATTTAAATTTGGTGGTAAATGATGCCGTTAGCACTTGTGTTGAATTACAGGTATTTTTCGCAACGTTGCAAGAATTGTATAAATTTTTCGGCAATAGCATCAAACCTTGGGATCTGCTGTCAAAATTCACTGGCGAATCGGACACCACTCTAAAAAAACTAAATCCGACTAGATGGTCCAGTAGGGTCAATACGATATCTGCAATAAAACTTCGTTTTTTTTAATATAATCATAGCATTAACAGAAATAGTTCTCATGAATTCCAGTAAAGATGAGCGTAGTGAAGTAGAAAAAATTAAAACAAAAATGCTAAATTTCGAGTTCGTGTTGCTTTGCGAATTCATGCACCGTGTATTGAGTGACATCAATTATGCATCTAAAACTTTACAAAAATGCGATATCGATTTGGACGAGGCAAGTAGAGCTTTAGCAGAGACAAATGCAAAGATGCAAATTTATAGAAATGACTTCGAATCATTCAAGTGCAAAGCCAGTGAAACTGCAAGAAAATATGGTATAGATCCCCATTTTCAAGAAAAAAGGCAAAGGAAAGTTAAAAAACATTTTGATGAATTAGCTTCTGATCACCGATTTCGAAACAGGGAAGAAATGTTTAAAATTACTATTTTCAATAATGTACTAGACACAATAATAACTCAATTAAATGCACGTTTTACTGGTATGAGTGCAGTCAGTCAGATATTCAATTTTCTAACACCAACATTTTTACTGGATGTAGATGAAAGAACTTTATTACAAAAGTGTGACCAATTCCAAAGTAAATATTCTGATATAATAGGCCCCAACTTTTCTCTTCAATTTCTTAATATTTACCACCTAATTCTATCTAAATTAACCAAGGCATGGACTATTCACCAATTCTGTAAAGAAATAATGAGATTATATAGAGTGCTAGAATGCGACCTAACAGAAGTATTTACAGCAATGTTACTGTTGCATACAATTCCTGTCACTTCTGCAGAAGCTGAAAGATCATTTAGCAAACTAAAAATAATTATTTAAGGAATACTATGGGCCAAGCTCGACTCCGACATTTATCGCTAATAGCAATCGAAAACAAAGCCGCATCAAGCCTAGATTTAACCGAAATCGTTTATTGTTTATTGTTTATTGTATATTGTAACCAACAGGAATAATCCTAATTATAGGTTACTTTAAGATTTAAGTTTACAAAAATAAAATATTGCAATACAGCCTAGTAAATAAACATAAACAGTCGCAAGACTGGTAATATAATATACATATAAATATAAATATAATATAAATCAATAACTAAATAAACTGAACTAACTAAATCAATAACTAAATAAATACATAACATTTTATTCCACGGAAAGGGTAGAAAGAAGTCTGCTTTTATAAGACACCAGGTTTAAATGGAAAATGTCAACATCTGCAAAAACGTTAGATATGGAACTTAATTTATAAATAGGTGAATTTGTCGCAAGATTTGTTCTCCGGGTTTTTAAATAAAATACCGATTTATTTCTATTTATATAAGATGGGACATTTAATGTAAAGTGTTCAAGCAGTTCAGGGCAGTCAATCAGGTTACGTAAAATTTTATACACAAATACCAAAGAAGCCAAAGTTCGTCTATTTTCTAGAGATAACATCCCAAATTCCAAACATAGGAGACGTGTGGGAATCTGATATGTGTACATACCGTATCTCTTATAATACAGAAATCGTAAGAATTTTTTTTGAATCTTTTCTATGCTATTGATATGCAATCCATATTGAGGGGACCAGATAACAGATGCATATTCTAGATGACATCGCACATATGTGTCGTATAATCTTTTAAAGGTTGTAACATTTCGAAACGAACCAGAATTTCTCAAAATAAATCCAAGATCTTGATATGCTTTTTTTGTGCAAGTTACTACATGGTTATTAAAACTCAATTTAGAATCAAAAAGCACACCTAAATCCTTAACCTCTTGTTTAGATTGCAATAATGTTCCACCCATTGCGTAATTATATTGAATTATTTCTGTTTTATTAGAATACACCACAAACATACATTTTTTCAAATTAAACGATAAGCAATTGTTAATTGACCATTGAAATATGCAATTAATATCCTCCTGCAGTTTTTCACAATCCTCTAAAGAGTTAATTTGCTTATAGATTTTAAAGTCATCGGCGAACAACATACATTTAGAATTATTAACGCAATTAGGAAGGTCATTAATTAACGTTAAAAACAATAAGGGGCCTAGATTACTTCCTTGAGGTACACCAGAATATGTTTCAAAATTGCAAGATATTTTACCATCATATACCACATATTGCTGCCTCTGTCTTAAATAAGATATGAACAAAAACAGGAGATTATCACTGACTCCATACATATGTAGCTTCTGTAGTAGTATGTCATGGTTTACACGGTCAAAGGCTTTCTCAAAATCTGTGTAAACAGCATCAGTTTGTGATTTTTCATTTAGAGTATTTGAAACATATTCGGTAAAAACCGTCAAGTTAGTTAAAGTTGATCTATTAGGAACAAATCCATGCTGATTAATTGAAATCAAAGGTTTAATATGGTTGTATAAGTATTTATATAAAATTGACTCAAAAATCTTACATGGAACAGACACAAGAGCTACAGGTCGATAATTTACAACATCTTTTTTATTACCCGACTTGAATATTGGACAGACTTTGGTTATTTTCCATGCATTTGATACTTTTGCGAAAACTAAGGCTAGGAAAAGATTATAAACTAAATTGTTATTTTGTTGTTAGTAGGTAGGTCCGACTTTCATATAATAAACTGGAAGAGATCCCTTAAATGGATAAATTCGCTTTTGTACATGACTTAACTGTAGGTATATAAATTGTTTTTAATGTTTTATGTACAATAAAGTGTTTTACGTACATACATACATAAACCTTTTGATTTACTTTGTTTTATTGCTTAATACCAATATTATATATATAATATAAAACCTAACCAGTTTAGTTAGGGCCCCAGTTTTTTTTTTGCACCAGGGCCTTTGGTTACCTAGCTACGCCTCTGGCTGTAAAGTGTAATAATTGTCCAGTCTATACCCTGAAAATGCCTAAAGTTGCTAGTTCAAAAAACGATTTAATTAAGAAGTGGTTGAAGTCGTATACATGTTTTAAATACGATGGAAGTGTTGTGTTGTGCGTCATCTGTGAAAAAGAGGTATTTATCCGTTTATTTTAATTTTGAATTAAAAAAAAACTGTTTATTCTGTTTAAAGTTAAAAAACTTCAAACAAGCCAAAACAGCGAGTTAAAAATTTAATACTAATTTGTTATTTTATTTTGTAATTAAGCAAACAATTTAAGAATAAAATTATTTAAGAAAGTATTTTTGTGATATTGCAAAGGATATGGCACAGGCCACAGGGCACATTCAATTATTTTCCTTTGTGTAAGCTGTAGTAAACTGTACTTAAATATTGTTTTTACAGATAAACGTTAATAAAAAGTTTCAACTTGATCAGCACGTAGCCACCGGTCCGCATCAAAAAAGAAAAAATAATACAAAAATAATACAAACGAGCCAAAACAACAATTATTGCTGAACTGCTTAAATAAGAATGTCAACAATTTCAACGACGATTTGTGTAGAATGATGGTTTCATGCAACATTCCATTAAATAACATGGACGTTCCCGAATTTAGAAATTTCTTAGAAAAATATACAAAACAAAACGTCGTTTCCCGGAGAACAGCTTCCAGAACGTGCATTCCAAAATTATATGAAGAAAATCTTCAAAGGATAAGAAACGTTGTTTCGAATAATTGTATTTGGTTTAGTGTTGACGAAACCACCGATGCTAAAGGAAGATATATAGCGAATTTTATTGTAAGTGTTTTAAACAGCAGTCCTTCTTCCAGTTATTTAATTGCTGTTAAACAACTAGAAAAAACCAACAATTTGACAATTTCACGTTTTGTTAATGAAACCCTTTCGTTACTTTATTTGCCAAATCAAATACCACCAGAAAGTATTTTATACATGGTGACTGATGGTGCCGCATACATGGTAAAAGCAGGTCAAAATTTAAAAATCTTTTTCCCAAATTTAATTCATGTAACTTGTTTGGCCCATGCGATGAATAGGGTGGCCGAAGTGGTTAGAACTGAGTTTCCTTTAGCCAATAAATTAATTAATAACGGAAAAAAGGTATTTTTAAAATCACCACTTCGCGTCGAAGTTTACAAAGACTTGCTTAAAGATGTGCCCTTACCTCCACAACCAATTCTCACCAGGTGGGGAACGTGGATAGAAGCCGCTCTATTTTATTGTGAAAATTACAGTGAATTTAAAAATGTTGTTAACACCTTTGATTCAACTTCTGCTCAGTCTATAGCAGATTGTCAAGATATTTTAAAGTGTCCGGAATTGCAACCTCAGTTGTCCTACATAAAGGCTCATTTTTCGGAAATTCCTAGCATCATTAATAAATTAGAAACACAAAACCTGCTTCTCACTGAATCTTTAGAATTAATCGAAAAATTTCATTCAATTTTGAATAAAAATAAAAATAAAATATGCAAAAAAGTTAGCAGCAAAATGGACGATTTAATTCAGAAAAACAGCGGACTTTCAACTCTGAATTCCATAAAAAA
Source organism: Ctenicera cuprea (assembly GCA_958336395.1). Classification (NCBI taxonomy): domain Eukaryota; kingdom Metazoa; phylum Arthropoda; class Insecta; order Coleoptera; family Elateridae; genus Ctenicera; species Ctenicera cuprea. The sequence goes on from OY284490.1 coordinate 27,338,878, forward strand.
TATTTTAAATGGAGATTTCTTAAGCAATAACCACAATGACGAAGGCTTTGCAGTTAAAAATTCACATTTATTTAAATATTGTCCAGTAACTTCTTGTGATGTAGAAAGAAGTTTTTCCAGCTACAAAAATATATTGGAAGATAAGTGCCAAAATTTTCTCGTTGACACCATTGAAAATTAGCACATGATTATTTATTGTAATAAATAGGTTGTGTTATTTATTGATTTTACTTCTACCTGTATTTTTGTATATGCAAATAAAAAATGCAGTTTTAACTGAAAATAATAATGCGTTTCTATATTATGTAAGCCCTTTTGATTTTTTGAATGTTGAGTGTTTGTAACTAAAAATAATGAAAATCATTAATTGTATTTATCGTTTTCTTTCAACGAAAAATTACATTTGATGCAAAACGTGCTTTAACTCATATAATAATTACTAGTATTAAACTGCAGATTCAAATAAACATCAGATTTTCATATTAGGCACTAAATAAACAAACAAATTTTTTTAGTGCATATCGCAAAAGGTTACTGCATAGTCTTGCATATATTGAAGGTTTTATGCGGCATATTTTAGTGCATATATTGACTGTTTCATGCGACATATGTTGGTGCATATATGCACTATCTTTACAGCATATTTGCCCAACTCTAGTTATGAGAGTCTAAGCAGACTTGGCTTACACAATTGGGTCAAGTTACTTTGGGTTCCCGACGCGTTATAGAGGTAACGTGATAGCCGTAACGTGCAATTTGTAAAGTGTCATATTCTTGAATAATTAACGCATACGGTATTTGTTTTTTTAAGACGTTATGATATACGTTATTGCAACGCGCGGAATATCACAAATGAAATGACGATCGTGCGTGCGTTACCAGTGTATTTATATTCAGTTTTGATTTGACTTTGATAATATTAATATTACTATAATAATAATAATTCTATATATCAAATCCGTAACTGTCTAACCATAACAACACGACTAAATCTTGCATCTCGGAAAGATTTATCACTATAACACACCCGTGGCCCTAGCATGTTGGTTCGGTTTATTGATTGTTTTCAATAAAAGTTTAGATTGCTGTCACTTCCGTTGGTATAATTTGGTTATTTATGGCTACTTTAATTCTAGCTGGTCTGAAATCTGTTTTTATCGCGCTAAGAACAAACAAATGTATAGCATAGGAATTCCACCATTCACCGGCTACAAATTGGGATCTGGATTGGGTTCCCCTTACTATTGCAAAGTGTTTAATACAATAGGATTTACTACAAAGTCTAGATGCATCTGTGGGAACTACACTTTTACTGACGATGGATTCATTATCGTGTCGAGCAGATATTTATTATATAGCGAAGAGCCTACCAGAAGTCAAACACTTCGACACCCAACGCCCTAAGAGCAAAAAGGGATGGCTAAAGAGGAAAGAAGAAGCACATATTTTTGTAATTTTTAATAAATATAATGTAGATACAGCATTGTAGAAGACTTTTCTTAACAAATGAAAAACTATTTAGCAGCTATTTCGATGGCTGCATATCTTGCTAAGACTCAGAAGTTATAGTAATACCCATGTGTAAAATTTCGTTTCCATGTTCTAAAAACAGGCAAAAATAATACATCGCCGTTCTCCCCCCTTTCTTAGCACCGTTACATGCATTTTGTAATTCTGACAAGATAGTTCGTAGTTGTCTTGAATCTACTGCTGTAAATTTCGAAGAAAGCTTTTCTTGAATCTTCTGCTGATTTTTTCGTTGAAGTCTACTATTTTTTTTGTTCAGCAGTAACTCTAGTAGCTCTTTTTTTAATTTCATAAATTGAATTATATCACTGAACAAACAGTAACATTATTTATAGGTGAATACAAGCTACAAAACAAAATTTTGTTTTAAAAACAAGGCACCATGCTGGTTTGCGCATGCGCATAAATACTAATGTATTGTTTACACATTGCGGTTTTAGCCTACAACCGTTATTCTGATAGTTCATAACGTCCAGCAATCGAGAATACACTTTTACAGTGCTGCACAATAGGCAGGTACCGTGATACGGCTCTGATAGGCTCTAGACTCAGGAGGCTAGCGAGCGCACTTTATAAGCAATTAAGAAACAAGAGTTAAAAGTAAAAAATTGTCAAATTACATAGATCTTACGTTGTTTCTATTTGTAAATGTTAACATCTCTTTGCTTATTATTTTGATTTATTACGAAACTGTTAGTATTTTTGTACTCAGAGGCCACCTGGTGGTTTGATACCGGCGTAGCCGAGTCTCGTCATTTATGCGGGGACTGTAGCATTGCTACGTTATACCTCGCCGTACATTTGTATAGATGTTTCTAGGGACATCGATCACCGTTATTATACATAGCTTACAGAAAATGTAAAAAATCGTGTTTTATGAAAAATCTCATTTCTTGGTATACTTTTTAAGAGTTGTAAATAGTTGTAAATCACATATTTTCAAATTTTCTAAAATTTATAACGTAAAAACTATTGACTTTACAACAAAAAGTCATAAAACATTTTCTGTTGGAATTTGATCAAAAATATGAAAACAATTTGTTGGGTGCAGAAAATTAATATTTCGTAATTGTTTAAACAATACCCGACCAGGTTCCCGGCCGGCAACATGCAGTTTTATAATCCGTTCTTTATTCTAAACACGATCCTATAAAAAAATTAAATTTGAAAAGTTTGTCATACTCATTCGCCGATACGCCTGGGTCTATCTACATCTGCATACGTAACGAAATGCGTGGAAATAGTAATTGGCAGGTCATTTACCTAAATTGTGAGTTGAACGGTCTTAAAAAAACCGCCAACTGTGTACCTTGAATTCCATAATATTTTAGTTTGTTCAGTAAAACGTTATAATCTACAATACGAAAAACTTTAAATACATCACAATTTACAATGGAAATTAATTTGTTACTATTGAATCTATTGTTTGCTTGTCTTTTAGTCAGTTAAACAATAATACTATATCACAACCGCCTTGAATGGAGAATCTTGAGATAAGAAATGTGATATACATACAAATTATTATTTTTGGATCAATTTCTGTTTATTTGAACTCATAATTTAAAAATTAACAGATAAATAGTTCAATAAGTTGAACATTACTTCTTGTTAATATTAATGCACATTTAATTAGGTCTTACAACCACAACACGCAGTATCGGGTTTGGCAGTTTCATGTTACAACAGTAAGCGGTTTTACTTTTCCTTGCGAAGCCTTTTAAAGTGAGTAACGTCTCAGTTCCCTTCAAACACAAAAGTGTAACCAAAATGAATACAAACGATCAGGATATTATCATCGTAGGAGGAGGACTTGTGAGTTACATTACACGTTTAAAATTAAACGAAAAACTATTTAATTTGTCTGTAGGTGGGTTCGTTATGTGCATTATTTATGGCCAGACGAGGATATCGAGTAAATTTATATGAATACAGAGAAGGTAAGTACATTTACTTTTATATTTCTATGCAAAGTATTAGGGAATTTCATGTTTTCGTATTTACTTTCTCATGCTTTCATTATATAGAAAGTTTTGTCAAGAAAATATTCGATATTCAGGTTTTAATGGAATAACACGTTTTGGGACACAAAGAACATAGAACAGTGTTTTAGAAAATGTCTGTTTGTGAGTTTGTGGTGTATTTGTTCCTTCATTGCTCCAATTTTAATGGATTTTAAAACGTTTGGATATATTAAAAAATCATCTACGAAATAAGCTTACAAATCCGAAATCAGAAGTGGGATGTTGTTTTTGCATCATCTTTTTTAAAATCGCATTTTTTTTCTGTTTGGTTTAAAATTTAATACGATGAAATTCCTAGCAGAGATGAATGGTATGATAATAAAATACTGTTGAGATCGGTAAGATTATGAAAAATCAATTGGTAAATACCTTGTCACGCCCTCTGTGAATTTTTTTAAATTGGAAATTATTGCCCCGAGGTATTCACTTCAATAAACGAGGAATAATAAAAATGCCCCTTTGAACTCTGGTCAAAATAGTCTTTTATGCTTGCATTAGCTATACGTGTAGGAATTCAACGAGGCGTTTCCGGACTCTGTTTATTAGACCTTTTATACTTATTTTGGTGTCTAAAATGCATCATATAAATTGCAACATGATTCTGAATCTCTCTGTAGGTATAAAATTAAATACTTTTGCAAATATAAAATACAAATTTTGGCTTATGGAAAGGCCAGGCAAAGTGCTATGCACTTTGTTTTGCTGTAATTTTTGTTCTAAATTTAAATTATAACTTAATGTTAATTATAAATACCGATAATAGTTTAAATAATTTTAATTTGAATATAATATGTTATCAAATTATTACTTAAAAAAGCTGAAGTGTAGACTTCGAGTGGACTTTCCCACTGCTAAAACTTATCGTATTTGCGAAAGTGTAACATTTAATAATTATAACGTTGTACAGTTCAGGGAGTATTAGATTTCTAAGAAAACAAGCAGCGGGAATTTGAATTTGCAATAGCCTGTTCAATTGGTTTCCGTACCGTAACTCTACCCATAGAAGCAGCGAACTACCTGCACCAAAGCAAGGTAAACGCCCGCCGGCGCCCCTATCGTCGGATTACAAATTCCGCTCGGATGTCGGACAAAAATGGCTATATTAGAGAGGGATGGAGGGGGGAGGAAGAGAGAGGGAGGAGGGAGAGAAAGAGAGAGAGAGGGAGGGAGAGAGAGAGAGACATGTTTTAAAAACCACTTGTTTGGGTTCCTTGAGCCCCAAAATGTGTATTTTCGTTTTTTTAGTTGTTACGTTTATTGTTATCAAATATTGCAAATTAATATTTTTCATGTTGCGTTTAATATGAATATATTGTACATTATATGTTAAATAAAAATTACGAACATGAAGTACGATAATCGAGCGTTGGAAACTAGATATATTTGATTGGCTTTTCAAAATAATTTAATCATATACTAAAATCTGTCGCAGATCCAAGGCTTGCGAAATTTACACGGGGACGGTCAATAAACTTAGCACTCTCTAATCGTGCTAGAAGGGCACTGCGAAAAGTGGGGGTGGAGAAGGAGATTCTTGAATGTGGAGTTCCCATGAAAGGTCGTTACATACACACCATAAAAGGAAAAAATAAGTCAATCTTATATGACTCCAGAACTAAGCAGGTACTCATTTTATAAATGCCAGTTCAAATACTAAGTGCTAATTTTTATGATTTGTTTTAGTGTATCTACTCAGTCGAAAGAACTTTTTTAAACCAGACTCTGCTTAATGGTATGAACTCCTTCTTTTGCTTGATCATTGAAAAAAAAATATTATAAAGCAGTAAATATAATGTATTTCGGGAGTTATTAATTTGATAAAGGTAAAATACACTAGCGTGTAGCCCCATGGACTTACAGCCGATCCTGAATTGCGCAATATCATCTAATATTGGCTCGCATATGTGCGAGTGTGATATTTACATCGAGATTTGCATTGATAAGGCCGATTTTTTCATTGCCAACAAACTGCATTCAATAGAAAACAACAAATACTTATTTTTTAATTTATTACCAGACTTGCGTGTTAGTATGCCGTCAATCAGTGAGTGAATTTTTGCTTTAAAAATATAACTGCTCTTAACAAATAACCTCGCGTAAACAGCAAAACGCAACAACAGTGTTTAAAAAAAACTATAAAATAAAAAAAAAAATTTGGTCCCAACCGAGATTCGACCCCACAGCTACTTATGCAGTAAAAAAGTACACACATTCCAGCTGCATGCAGAGGAGGTGCGCAAGTCATGTGAGTAAAATACGACACGATACTGTTCGGCTTAGCTATGATAAAAAATGTTTTCAACGAAATCAAATTAAAATAAATTTGATGTAACTTTTTTTGCTTGAAATTTTTAAATTATTGACAAAGTCAACTTCAATGCTAAGGTTACGCATACGATGCAAAATTCGATTTTGTCAAAAAGTTGGGTAATGTAAAATTAGCTAACAAGCTGTCGGGCAATTGCCACGAGACCTTCCTTGCTAATCTCGCTGCGTTTTCATCTCTTCTCTGATTTAATAAGTCTTATATTAGTTACCGTCATTTTAGAAAAAAATCGATGATTTAGAAATTATTAAAAATTTCAAAATTTTCAGGATTATTTAATTGAACTGTTAAAGTAAGCGACCAAAAAGAAACTCTCAAGAAGGTTTGTCTCTACGACATGTTGTTCCTATTGTTATTTAACACTTTCATAGTTCATATAGAGTTTGGAGTCGAAATTCGTACATTTTTGTAAAAGAGAAAAATTGATTGTGGGGTGCATTGGGGAGTAACAGAAATATCGCGTTTACGACAGTTTGCTACTTGCTACGCGTAGAACACACATCCAAGCTATTTTTTTGGTTCGTCTATATTAGAGCAGATCCCCCCACCCTTATTTTTTTGAAGAAGTTATCTGTTATTATGAAGTATTTTCTAGTTTGTTGCAAACAACATTTCATCTGTTGAAATATCAAAATCGATTTTTTTTATTATGGCGATAGTTGATGTTCAGGCAAGCGAGCAGAAGGAAATCTTTAAGAGGTGTTTTCGGGTGGTACGAAAATCTCGCTGGCGCAGAGTGGCTATGCGACATGCATAGAGTACGAATCTAAGGTTCATTTTCGAGCGCGTCTATATTGAAGTAGAACACCTCGCCCCCCCCTTCCCTTTTTAAAAGAAGTCGCCTAGCCTGATGATATTTGGTATCTTCTATTTACAACTAATATTTATTCGTTGAAATTTCAAAATTCGATTTTTAAATCTGAGTTTTTTACAATAGAAGATTCTAAGGTAAACCAGGCACTGGTAAGGTAAACCCGTCCCTAAATCAAATGCTAGCTTGTTGATGGAGATATGTTGTAGTTTCTCTGGCTCCGGAAAGGTGCTGAGGTGTCTGTGCCTCAGTATCAATAGTCTACGGCAATAGGCGAGAAGATAGAGGAAAGATTTTTCCTCTTCTCCACAAAATCGACACTTAGGGCCATTAACTAATCCAATAGTGTTAAGGTGTTTGTGAAAAAGAGTATGCCAGTCAAAACACCTACCACGATCTTAATGTGTTTTCTACTTAAGCGCAGGAGTTGCTTGGAACGCCCCAATGAAGCGTCTCAAATGAGGAGCTTTGATTGACGCAATCTCTGATGCAAGGTCCAAATGATTCTGAACTGATAACGAGTTCAATTTTCAGTTTCCTGCGTTGCAGTAGTTCTGGAGATTCCGAGAATTAGCTCTAGACCGGAGAAGGGGCTGTTGTAAATCCTTCTGGCCAAAGCGTCTTCTTACTCGTTTCACAAATGTTGCTGTGTCCAGACACCCAAAACAGCTTGGTCAGGTCAGGTCTGCTTAGAACATGTTGACAGTGCTTGACTAGCATTGATTTGGGCACGACAGATCCAACAGCCTGGCGGGTCAGGTCAACGAATTGAGACAAGTGGAAGGAATATAGAATTAGTATATAGATGCTTGCTAGAGTACCCTACAAACTAAAATAGCAAAATTCTTGTTGGAAAACTGTGGCAAACCTGTCAGGAACAAACAAAAACTTTTCCCTGAGCTTATCGTTATCAACTTCTGCTTCGAAACCTTCCACTGTCTTGAATTCGTATTGAACCAGGCTAGAACCGGAGATCTGACAAGGTTCTCAATTCGGGACCAGATTTCTCTGTTGGGGATAACGATAGTGAATGGTTCGGTGAAAGAGAATAAAGGCGGTACGCAGTAGCTTCTAGCTCTGAGAGTTGCATGTGTATATTGTGAGAGATGGGACATGCACGTATCCTAGACCTCCATCATCTTTCCACTAGCAGTTATACCTTAGCCTTTCAAGCTTCTATCTCAATCACAATTTGAAGAGGCACCAGGACCAAGAGTGCCTTCAAAGTCGCAGTAAATGTCGTGACCATGGCTCCCGTAGCTCTTAAATAGTCCAATGTTTGAAGCTGAGGTGGGCGTAGTTAGATGCATGCCGTTGGACTGGTAGACCACCACACCAGCGAAGCATATGTGGCTATTGGTCACATAGTGACTTTAGAGGTTAGTCCCCAGGTTTCACTAAAACTTCGTCTACAAACAGACGGTTGTAGCGGCTTTCTCATCTATAGGTTGACATGTTCTTTCTCAAATAGCTTAGCATCCAGGGTCACCCATAGCTATTTGACAGTTTCAGAGAGCCGCAGTCTTGTTCCGAAGAACTATAAACTATATTTCATTTTTGATGAAAATGACCAAGTCCAAATGACCTACCATTAGACAAGTTGACTCTAGGGTCTTGGTTAATACGCCATCGTTGTACAATCAGCATAACCTTTTGTAGGAGCATGGTAAGGTAGAATGCAAAGATGAAAGAATCGGTACATCATCTTTCCCAAACCTAACCACAAACCTCTCCTGCGTCGTCAGTATGAAAGAAGCCGAGTTGATAGGTGGACTGCCTTCACAGTTCTACAGGGTTCAAAGAAGTAGTCGAGAGTCAGAGAGATGCGCAAAAAGTATACAGCGTACGAATGAGATTCTCCATACCTTCTTTTAAAGGTGCCGAAAACACCCTTACTACTTTTGTATCAGTGATAGTAAAATAAGATTTTAAACATAATTTTTAGCGGCACCAATATTTAGGGGTTTACCTCCTTAGATACTGCTTCCCCTTCTACCCAATTTTGAGCTGACCGATTGTTTCTGGTTTTTGTGTTTTTTAATAACAAAACTTTTTTCCGCAAAAATAAAAATAATCAATATTGATTTATATTTCATGTCGTCTATTATGCGAACCAAGCGGCAAAAAAAAGGAATGATGCGCATTGTGATCGCATATTAACAATTTGACAGTGGTGTGTTTATGCACAAACTGTTACATTAGGGAAATGGGTTATTTGAACATAAATATTGTTGAACTAATAACGTATTTTATGTATACTTAATAATAAAATTATTTAATTCTTATTTTATTTTCAACATGCTGCACTATTTCAGAAGTGGAAAAACATTCAAACGTTCGATTGTACTTTAATCATAAACTAATCAATGTGGATATTGAGAAAAGTTGCATGACTTTCTTGCAGTAAGTGTTATGTTCTTCTATATTAACTGGCTAATTGATTGTGCTCTATTGTTTTCAACAGAACTGAAAATAATACCAACACAGAAGTTTGTGGGAATCTGCTGATTGGCGCTGATGGAGCATTTAGTACTTTACGGCGTGTGATGCAACAAACACAACTGTTTAATTTTAGTCAAACTTATATAGATCATGGATACATTGAAATGTGCATTGCATCGGAACCCGGTAAAGCAATGGTTCCTAATCATTTACATATATGGCCTCGTGGAGAATTTATGATGATTGCTCTCCCTAATCGCGATGGGTCTTGGACGGTCACTTTGTTCATGCCATTCGAACGGTTTCACGAATTAGACACTTCAGAAAAACTTTTGGTCTTTTTTAAAAAAGTTTTTCCAGATTCAGTAGCATTGATTGGAGAAAAACAGTTAATAGAAGATTTTTTCAAAGTTAAACCATCAGCTCTGCTGTCGATCAAATGTGATAAGTTTCACGTTGGTGGAAACGCACTTATAATTGGTGATGCTGCCCATGCCATTGTTCCTTTTTATGGACAAGGTATGAATGCTGGTTTTGAAGATTGTTTGCTTCTGGATTCTATTTTGGAAACTTATGATAACGATATTCCGTTAGTACTACAAACATTTTCGGAAAATCGAAAAGAAGATGCTCATGCTATTTCCGATTTGGCTATGTATAATTACATGGAAATGCGCGATCTGGTTACTCGTCCATCTTACCGTATAAGAAAAGCTTTCGATGATGTACTATTTTGGCTATTCCCAAGTTTTTGGATACCACTTTATAATTCTGTAACTTTCAGTGAAATGAACTACCAACAGTGTGTTACCAACCGTCAATGGCAAGATAAAGTAATGTTGAAAGAATATTTATTTCAATTTGATTTTTAATCTAATATTTTTACAGGTCTTATGGCGCTTTGTGACTTTGATTGCGGTTTTGGTCTGCATAGCTTCGGTTTATAAATAAATTACATTATGTTATCATAACGTTAAGCAACATTTATAAAATCTGCTCTGAGGCCTTGTAACGTTGCACATATCTGAGCATTCTGGTGTATTACACGTTTCTTTCAACCAGGAATACATCCAGAAAGCAAAGCGTTTTCCTCCCCGGAATTTATAATGCAAAATGCGGCTCAAATAGTATTCTATAATCTCTTACCTATTGAATTTGAGGTATGATATTTGGGAACTCGATGTTTTTTACAAAATTGAATGAATTCAAAACCCGTTTTATTTAGTGACTTTTAAAAAGAGTATTTTTTGTGTATTTTTATATGGAGAATAAAATACTTAAAACAAAAATTCATAAATTGTATAGATATATAATGAGTTTCTAGAAAATATTCTGTGACTATCCCATACGAGACTCTTATGATTTAGTTATTAAATTAAAAATGGGTAGGTGTATACTAAGCTTAATAGAGTGTGAGTACATATCAAATTTCAAAATTGTAATGCACCGACTGCCAAAATTATTAACAAAAAGGCGATGGGAGACTGGACAGTTCCCTCTTCCGGAGGCTGTAACTCCATAAAGAAGCGTTTCTGAGCCCAAGTTCACAGGAACTTTTTAAATTGTTGTTAGTTTGCTATCTGTCATTAAAATATTTGAATATATTTAAGTAGCACCATGTATAATTGAAATAAAATGTTTTCATACTGAAAAACTGGGTCTTAAATCAATACTTCCGACTTTTTCAAATGCCCCTCCGGGAAAAATATCTGAATTCAACAGGCGATGTAGAACCGAGTGTAGAACTATCCACCGAAAAAAATTTGTATTTAATTTTTTTTTAATAATGAAAGCGATGGCAAAATCGTACCAGTCCGTGGACATCCTCTATACGTATTTCTTTTATACCATTCCCTCCCGTCGAAAATAAAAAAGTCCCGGCATTAACGTTTTGAAATCTGGCAACTCTGCTAAGGACTCGTACGCATTTAAGCATTCTGGCGTAATGTAACGTTGCAGTTACACGACACTTTACATTACAAAGATTAGGATTTATGTGTACCAACACCGCGAGCATTTGAACGAACACGGTGCTCGTTTATGATCGATCAATTGTTAGTTAACTTGTATTTTACTAAAAACTAGGAAACCGTCCACATCACAATCCGTGATGCAATGTAATATTCTTTGATGTTTGTTATGAAACCAAGAAGAGTTTGGGATTTGGGGACCTATTCTCGACTTGTGCTTCAATTTTTTCGTATACGTGTATGACGTCATCCCATATAAAATTACATGCAATAACGTCATATACGTATACGAAAAATTTGACGCATGAGTCGAGAATAGGCGCAAATAATAGTCGCGCTACGTTACGCTGCTACATTACGCTATTACGTTACGCGCTTATGGCAAAATGTTCAAATGTGTAGAAAGCCTGAGAAACAAATTTCTAGCGTTTAATTCTTTAAAATTTCGAAACTTTTTACTAAGTTCCAAAAAAAAATAGACAATAGGTGGCTGATTTTAATACAGATTTACTACTGTAAGTTTATCTTAATTTATGTATGTATGATGCATGTAACCCTGAGATCAGCCTTGGTTTAAGTGTTGTATAAACACAGAAAAGTTTTTTATTTATATAACATGGAAATTACAGTTTTTATTGCATCTCCAAGCTCAACCACATGGGCGATATTCTAAGCTTCTCTTCTCGCATAAACTTTGTTTATTAATCGCGGCGTTTTAAAACTAAATGCTAGTTAAACGATCAAAGTATCTTTGGCTATAAATTAACAACCAATTTCTACAAACTAAGCAGCAGTTATTCACACAATAGTATATTATAGACCAAGGTAGAGAAGACATTTTTCTCAGCTGAGCAGAATTAATTCCCGAGATGCGAAGCATCGAGGGAAATAAGTTGCGAGGCTGATAAGTCTTCTCGACCGTGGTTTATATATTATTTTTTCCACTACTAGCACCTTTATTCCTTTTATAATTAATTGATTTTACATTAATAAAAAATAAAATCACAAATGCAAATATGCACAAAAATAAAGTAGCCTTGCTTGAAAACAAGAGAATAGTTAATTTCAATTGACATTTATGTAAAATATATATTTTATAATAGTGATTATAAAATGTCCAATTTTGACGATTTGAGTGAAAACTGCACTCCTGAAATTAGGGAAGGTGCAGAAAGTGTTGGTGGACAGTTATTACCAGTAAAATCAAAAGATTTTTACATGAAAGTTTATAATTTTAAATAGGCAATGTGAGTACTAGATAGCAATTGTTTTCATTATTAACCAGTAGTTAATAATGAAATATTAGTGACCACTAGGAAAGAAATTCATCTTCTTGGCTCTAAAACAAAGTAAATAATGATATCGTTTAATGCTAGTAGTGGAAAAAAGTATTTCAAGCATAGACTTTGACATGGGTTTGAATATGCAAAATATTCAAATGTGAGCTAGTAAGTTAAATATTCTATTACTCTCAGTGTATGTTCTTCTGTAATAAGATAATAGATTTATAACTTGAATCTAATTGATATATGAATAAAATACAATATTTATTTATTTTAAGGTTACTCTTTGAGAATGACTTGTAAACATGTATAATACTCAGAAGGTTAAAATAAATAAATATTGTTAAAGTGCTTTATTCATACATCAATATGAACTTCAACACAGTAAAGCTAGAACATATTAATACAATCTAATTACTTATAATTTACAACAAAATTTATTTCTTTACATTAAAATTATGTTGAGAAAAAATGAGCGATGTGAGAAATAATAACAATAATGGGGAAACGCCTCTTTAGTTATCACAGGAACAATTATTTGTAGGTTCAGATACACATTTCGCTTGCTAAGCAGCCATCTTCAGTGACTGTAATATCACCAGGCGTAAGTGACTTGTCTGCTTCGTTGTATTATTCTACTTCGGTGTAGTCTTTTATTCCTACTGCTTTTTCGTTCACTGAACTGAAATGTACATCTGAACTTAGAAATAATTGTTCTTGTGAAAACTGAAGGGGATTTTCTTGATTATTGTAAAATTGTGCAATAAAACAAGCATCGCATTTTAATAGAATTAAATCTATTGTACTACATCCGATTAGAAACTTGAATTTCAAGAAAAGTAGAGTTGAATATTTATTTAACATATACATATGTATAAGCTGTTCTTAAGCTTGACATAAACTTTGATCTCCCCGATACAATATTCCAATTAGTATGACAATGCATCATTAAAATGTTTGCATGTAACAAGCGCCAGCAGAAATCTCAACATTAATCACTCGTAGATAAAACATTTGTTTATGCCACCTTTTTCATGTTGTAGGAATTATAAGAAAAGTGTTGCTTACTGATTTTAGGTAGCCGCTGTTAAGAGAGATATTTATTTTTCTAAATTTAGATTTATCTTTAAGTTGATATTATTGAACTTGCAATAGTATTATTTTCTTATCACCCAAATACTCATATTACCTGTACTGATCAAATAATAAAATCTAAAGTGTTTTATTTATGAAAAACTTTGAAGTTATGAAATATTACAAGTCAATACATATCAGGGTACTTATATTTAACTTCTACTTATATTAAAGATAAAATACTGTTTTATACAAGTAGCTGTTTAAAATAAAATTAAGAGAATATATTTAGTTTAGTTATAACTTATAAAATTCACAAAAAATACAAAAATATTTGCAACAGCTTTATGTAAACGAAACAAACATTACCGTAGCCTAATTGTATTATTATTATTATTGCGATTTTTGAATATTTAAAATTACATTACTTATTTGTCTACATATCTAAACTCTCCTAGGTATAACCTTAAAATTGTATTTTTCTGTGCTTATTCGCGCAAAACTAAAAATTCACTGCAAGTTTACCAAAATGTAGTCTCTTGTCTTGTGCACACATCACTCTATTCGATAATAAGTTCAGTCTCATCAGCATTTTCCAAATATTTATGTTTTTGTTCTTCAAACATTTCTGTAAGATGGTTTACAAACTTTTCATGCATGGCATCTATTTCCTCTTTTGTTGGATTTTCTACATGACCAACCTCTAATGGTTTTCCAACTTAAAAAATGGTTGCTTAGTATATTGTTTTGAATTATACAAAAATACTTACTGACTGTGGTGATACGTCTACGCTGAGGTACCCATCCGTAAGAGTACTGAAGGAAACCACGACCAACTGGTATAATAGGAGCAACACCAGATAGTTTTTTTACCCATTCTTGGAAACTACGTAGACGCGAACCGATTGGATTATCAACTTGATCAAAAATATCAGTTTCCCCAAATGATAATACTGGTACAAGAGCAGTTCCGTTTTGCATAGCAAGCCTTACAAAACCTTTACGACTTTTTAGTACAAGGCGATACTGGCCAGGTTTGCTGTGAAAAGCCTCTGCTGTACCCCCAACAACTAGTAGTGGTGCCTTGCCCCCACCAGGGTACTTTAATAACCAATTTATAGAATCTGCCGAAGCACTGCACATCCCTAGGGAATAGATAAGTTCTCGGAAATATGGCATACCAAAATGTTGCGTCAGTGTTAAAAGATACGGTGTATGGTTGGGGAACATATTTTGAAAACCACAGGCGTTTGTCGCAAATGACAGAAACACTCCAGTAGATAGCATTCCATGAGGAAACGAACAAAACAAGTAATTTCTTTTAGGATCGAGTTCAACATCGGGTACCTTTTCCAGAGTCATAGGAAAATAGTCTTTCATGAACTTCCACCACGGCAGCTTACGTACCCATTCAAGTCGTCGACCTCCACGTTCACATGTACCTTTGTCTATGGTCCAAGCCCAAATTAAGTATGCTAGTGTTCCTAGCCAATAAGTGGAAAACACCACCAAGTACATTGAAGTAAATAAACCCATAAACCCTCCAAGCGCCATTATGTAAAACCATGATCCTGCAGCTAGTGTCTGTAATCGTCTTTGTAGAGGAATGTTGAATGGTGCAAATTGTATTCCCATTACATCCATTTTTAAACTAAAAACATTAAATTATATAAGTTGCATGAACGGAACAGTGCAGAGTTGCTTGTCAACAATTTGCATGTGTATATGTATTTTGATAAACTTTTCCAACATTGAATTTTATTGTTGTAATAAAAAGTATTGTAAGAAATAATAAAGAACGGAAATAAATGTTTTTATTAATATGTTGTAAATAACAATTACTACTTCAACAAGTTTTTTATTTTAGTCTTATACGTATTTCGACATGTTTAAATGTCATTATCAAAGCAACATTAAAATTAACGTTAGTGTTGCTATAGGAACAATAGATCTTAATAAAACAAACTTAGATTGGCTAGACAACAGGTGTAGAAAACACCTGGGATTGTATTTTGTCATCTCCCTCTGCTTGGTAGAATTTTGCACAGTTTTGAGATGGCTTGCTCGTAGCAAGAGAAAAAGTAAAATCATTAAAGATAACTTAGATCTAGGGATGGTATTTAGTAAACTCGCCCTGCTTTGCCCAAAACTTATTTGGACCAACCCTTCCATTCGCATCACCTCAAAATTAATCAAAATATTTTTTTGGCTAAGCAGGTGAAATTAAAAAATGCCATCCTTGGATCTAAATTTAAAAAAGCGTTTTTTATACCTCTTGTTTAGTCAATCAGGGATGACCATGTACGTTAAATAACTATAATAAAAAAAAATGTGAGTTTTTAAAATTATCGACTGTAGTTATTACATAATCAAAACTCACGCTTGTATAAAAATATATATAGGTAGGTCTACTTACATTGTCTAGAAACTGTAATTTAAAATGCTTTTTAACACTGTGATTTCTTTAAAATAATTAGTTGTAGAATATTCACAAATTATTGTCGCAGCGAGTTATTGCTAAACACAATCTAATATATGTGGCTAAATTTTCATTATCATTTTACTTACCTTGAATCTTTGATTAAATCACACGAATACTTCAGGTTTTATCTGTTTGAACTTCACACTTTGCGAGCACGGCAACAATTTTACACATTACATATTAATCTATCGTATATAAAACACTAACGAGAATTCGAACTAATAATAAATACCATAGCATCCAAAAGAAGCTATGATGAATTTCAAACGAAATCTGTATAAAATGGTAAAACCACAGAAATAATGTTTAATTTTGTCATTTCCTGTATAAGGAAAATTTACTCTATTCTGGTTACATGATTATTCCAATATGTTACTGTTGTTGTAGCTTTGAACATTTTTTCTCATAGGGTTGGTAGCTTTATTTAGAACACTCTTGCTAACCTAGTAAATATTTTGTACATTTCAAAAAGTAAGTGTTTACCAAAAATGTTGTCAGATCAGATAATAATATGTACTTACTTGCGATGAACGTTTTTGAAATGCTACCCACCCAAGTACAACATTTATTTTTTACAGTATAAATAATATTGTGAAATAATAAATTCCACATTAGTTTATTTATGAAGTCTAGACAGCATTTGTTAAATTTTTTTCAAGTATACAGAGAGGTAGATCAAATTTTTCCAGAAAACTTTGTTTAATATCTTTTCCTTTACCTTGATCCGTTTCAGAATTTAATAGGGGCGTAATAAATGTTGTACCACCCTGTATAATAATGCGCAACAGAACTTAGCGATTAAAAGATCGAAGAACATTAATATACTATATTCAACTTGCACTGTAATAATCCAAAAAGTAACAAAAACAACTATATAAATAAAAACAGAATTAATAAATAAAACTATTCTAACAAGTCACTTAAAATTTTTATAATTATTATCGCCTACGTAATAACAAGAAAGGTCTCATCCGGGTTTTTTACATATTTCTGTTTATGCTCTTCGAACAAATCCGTAAGCTGTTTAATGAACTCCCCATGAAGTGCATCAACTTGTTCCTGGGTTGGGTTTTCTGTTTTTTCCACATCTATAGGTTTTCCAACTGAAAAAGTTAAACATAAATGATCCATTGTTATAACTAAAATGTGATTTGAATATTTACCAATAACATTAATAGGTTTACGCATAGGTACTACTCCAAACGAATACTGTAAATAGCCTCGTCCAAGTGGTATAATCGGCACAACACCGGTCATTTTCTTCGTCCATTCTTGTATGGAACGCAAAACTGATCCTTCTGGATTATTGACTTGATCGTAGATATCTGTTTCTCCGAACGAAAATACAGGTACAAGAGGAGACCCGTTTTTAAGGGCTAATTTTACAAAGCCTTTGCGGTTTTTTAATACTAAACGATATTGTTCAGGTCGGCTATAAAATGACTCAGCTGCACCTCCAACAATTAATACTGCAATGTTACCACCTTCGGGAGATCCCATTAGCCAATTGATAGATTTTGCGGAAGCTGCACACATTCCTATCGATAAAAGGTAATCGCGGAAAAACGGCCATAAAAAATTTTGTTTCAATGTTAAGACATGTGGCTTGTGATTAGGGAACTTTTTATGAAAATCACAAGCAGTTGTGCAAAATGAGCAAAATGCTCCAGTTGCTAGCATTCCATGTGGGAAGGAACAGAATAAATAATTTCGTTTAGGATCGAGTTCATTGTCTGCAGTTTTTTCTAAATGTATGGGAAAGTAATCCCTAAAGTATTTCCACACTGTTAATCTACGCATGCAGTTTACACTACGACCTCCTTGTTCACAAATGTGTTTATCAAAAATAAAAATCCACACCAAATATAGCATAGTTATTAGCCAGAAGTTGGTGAAGAATAAGAGAAGTAAAGCAATTCCTAAACCGACTAAACCACCAAAAGCCATGTAAACGAAACTAACGCCAACTACCAGCGTTTGGAAACGCCTATTTGCAGGAATGTTTAAGGGCGCAAATTTAATACCCATGAATTCCATTTTCTGAAAAATTAAAAACAATTATAAAAGACATAAAAATATTGAATACTACAAAAATTAATGTATAATTCCTGTATTACAAAGAATGTAAACTTTACTTCTGGTCGCCATTGGGATCTCAGAAACGGTAGGAGGTGGAAGACCGATTAAATGGGGGAAAAGCTTGCCCATTTAGGCAACCAATTACCGCTTTGAAAAGTTCTGGAAAATTTACAGCTTAGTAGGTACTAATTAAAACTTAAATATGACATTTTTTCTTTTGTTTGTAGCTACTTTAGTTATGAACGTTAACAATTCCTTTTCGCAGTGATAGTGGCATAGTGTTGTAACACTAAACAAGGAATTTGTTAATGCAGTCAAAATTTTTCCTTATAACTTTTCAATTTTGAGCTACGATATATATTCAACTTTCTTCTTATAGGGTCGCTATATCAAATGTTTACATTTTTAGATAGGATTTTCTGCTATCCTTTCAACGCTGCATGACTAAACTATGAAAAATTTAAACCAATTCTTTCTTATATATTACACTATCACGGAAAAACTGAATTGTTAAAGTTCATAACTAAAGAAGCTACGAACGAAAGAACCAAACGTCAAATAATGGTTTTTTGCTTTCATCTAATCAGCTATAAATTTTCCAATACTTTTCAAAAGGGCAATAAACTGGTATCCTCAATAGGTAAGTATTTCCCCGTTTAATCGACCTTCTATATCTTACCGTTTTCGAGATCCCAATGGTGAGCAGAATTACAGTTTACATCCTCTTTCTTCTTATTTATTAATTTAAGCAAATTAAATTTGGAGTGATTACGACACAACAATTCTAATTATTATTTTGATGTAGATCACAGCTTTGTGCACGGTTTCGGCAGAAAATATGCCAGATTTCTTATTTTACAATCTGCACATAACATTTTTGGAGTTAGAATAAAGTTAAACGTGTGATAATACATTTTCATATATCTTCAGCGCTACGGGCCATTGAGGCCCTTGGCTTGATCCCATTCACTCCGGGTTTGGCTTATTCGCTATGTTCCGGAGGGTAGTGGGACCCTTTGAGCCTTTAACCACTACGCCCCCCGCCCCAGCTTACACCAAACCCTTGGCATTACATTCACTCGTCCATTTGCTCATCCATCTACTCTTTTGAGGGGACTTCCAACCCTTCTAACGACGACCAAGGTATTAGCTTCTGCAAGTGAATGGCCTACCCGCGCCAACCCCGGACCCTAAATGTGTGATAATACCCCTTAAAAAATTTACAAAACCGAAATGTTTT
Source organism: Ctenicera cuprea (assembly GCA_958336395.1). Classification (NCBI taxonomy): domain Eukaryota; kingdom Metazoa; phylum Arthropoda; class Insecta; order Coleoptera; family Elateridae; genus Ctenicera; species Ctenicera cuprea. Next base: position 27,358,133 of record OY284490.1, read on the forward strand.
TGGACAAAATTATTTTTTCCTCAAGAGCGCTATGATTCACATAAAAATGTTTTCTATAGCTAATATGGTGGCAGCTGTAAATTTGAACAAAATATGACAGAGCTTCTAAATATTTTTTTGTAAGAAATTTCATTTTCGTTTTCTCTATTAAATTGAGGTACTTATAGATTTATAATTAACCTTTTAGGGTTACCACTATGTTTGCAATACAGTTTCGTTGATTTGAGTTTAGATTTTCAAATTCCACTATTTTTCTTCCACGGTCTACAATGGTCTTATTGTTCGAAATAAATTCAGATTAAGTTTTCAGAAGTTTGCTTTTAAGCGCAGCCACCACAAGAAATGCAGCGTTTAAATTTGCATTTCTGCCATGTAAATATAACTAAATTCAATTTTTTTTCAAGATGGTTGATGGTTAATGCTTCTTATTTTATTGGTACTATAAGTAAAATAGTAAAAATTATAAATATACAAAAAGTATTTAAAAAATAAAATGCATTAATAGAACTTAGTGTAAATGGGTAACATGTCTGTTAACCTACTTAAATATGTAAATATTTTCTATAATCCGTAATGTGGCAAGGTTAAATAAAAATCAGAAAAGCGTTTATATGTTGTGTATAAACTTTTATAAGTACTATCTGGAAATTTGCAGTAATTTTAAGAAAACGATTTTTCCTTTTAAACGAGTAAAAATAACATTTTTAAATTAATATATATTTTCGCATAATTCATATCAATTTTTTACTGTCGACGGTAGGTAGTGTATCTATTTATATAGTAAATGCCTAACTGTCTCTTTTATCTTAAAAAATGGTAGCAAATTTATTAAAAGTGATAATATTAATAGAATATATGTATTCAGATTTTAAACATTGAAACCTGGACACATAATAAATAACTTGTCTCGAGATGTAAGTCATGTTACTGAATGCGCGATCACTAAAAGTTGAGACAGGAGGAAGGGATCTGCATTTAGTATATGAAACAATAATTAACCTGTGTCGAGATGTATGGCATCTTACCGCGGCCCGCTACGCTACCTATTTTCTCGGCTTATTTATTATTAAAACAAAATAACCTAACGGGGGGGGCATAGCCCAAGGGTTTATACTAGTTCAGTGTTAAATCAGAAAACCTAAATTAGCGATTTCATCAAAGCAAAGTGGAATATTGTATATAAATTATAATAAAGTTCTTATCAGTTTTATTGCAATCTAAGAATGTTGTAATTTTTTTGCTGATGTTTTTTTTGTGAAAAATGCCGTATTACATGTATCGAAAACTTTTTTTGATAATGTTTGTATTTGCTTGATTGTAGGCTTTAAATTTTTATTTTAATGTTAATTCTCTATGGTTTAGTTGAATTTCCTGTGAAAAGCTATTTTTCTTTACTTTATCACTAGCTTTTTAACTCTAATTTTGCACGTTTTTAAAGTCACTTGCTAGGTACGTATTTCTACGGTTCTTAATCAATAATGAAATATTTGACAGCAGCTTTAAAACTTACCGTTAATATACTTGGCTGAAGAATCACTTTAAGGAATTTTAGTGAGATAACTGCGTAAAATACTATTCAGTTAGGTATTTATAACAGTCGATGTATAGATAAGTACGAAGATAACTATATTTCACTACTCATATTCACTGTACATAGATTAAATTTGCTAAAGATAGAATGTTAAGGATGATTTAAGTTCAAAAATTCTAAAGTAACTTCAAACTTTGCCCTAGTTGTCAAAAAGCACACATAGTTTTATTAGAAATAGTAAGATAAAACAGATTTTGTTTTACAAGAAGAGCAATTATGTGCAATGTGCTGTATCACTATCAGTAACATTATTTTAGTACATGTACGTACTACCTAATATATTTCCAAGCGTCCGGCCAGTGTCAGATGAACAAGATAAACAGTAGTGTTCTACGTGTCTAAGAATTAAATTATCCAGAATTTAAATTACTTATTAACCACCTTTTAAGCAGTTCGTTGTAGTGACAAAGCAGCATGAGAAAAGGGTGTTTTTTTATACAATACCTAACATCGCTACACAGAGTCTTTTAGGAAGATTAATTTTTTTTTGCACCACAAAGTATATTTTATTCGTCTTTGGTATCAAAGAACAAAACTAATTTTTAACGAAACAAGTGACAATTTTATAATAATAATAATAATAATAATATAACATTTATTAGCAAATTATGCTGTACAACGAGATCAAATAACATTAAATTATTAAGTAATAACAATATCAATGAAAAATGACCTTGAAATCACATACGTTTTGGTTGCAGCTGTTTTATTGTTGTAGTTATTTAAAAACTTTATATATAAATTCCAGCTTTACTTCGGTAAAGTCCATATTATTAAATGAGATCTGTATAATATAAAATACTTAATTACTTTAACAATATTTATTTATTTTAACCTTATACGTATTTTGGCATATTTACATGCCATTGTCAAAGGTTATAGAAAGTAAACAGTTAGTGTTGTTACAGGAATAGAATTTGGTCACTTGATCTCGGTAATCGTCTGCAGATGACTTGATTTCTTATTCCAAAATGTCCAATAGAGGAGAATTTAAGAGATCAATTTGACATTTTGGAATAAGAAATCAAGTCATCTGCAGACGATGACCGAGGTCAAGTCACCAAGTTCTATTGCTATAGCAACACCAACTGTTTAATTTCTAATATAACCTTTGACAATGACATGTAAACATGCCGAAATACGTATAAGATTAAAATAAAAAATGTTTAAGAATATGGATATAAAAGCGTAATTGGGAACGTATGTTCGATGGGCATTATTGTTGCATGATATCTTGCTGAAAACATTAATATTTAATATAACAATATCTCTTCTATTGAGTCAGAAATTTTGAGTCAACAATGATACGATACATTTGCAATGACGTCACATATTTTAGATCATAATTTCCAAGAATTGTAAAAAATGGTAGATGATCACATATTCTTATCACAAATGTCACCAGGTTAAATGATTCTTTAAAAGTTTGATTAACAAATGTACCGCTTGATAAGCAACAATGATACACACAACATTTCTGAGGTGTAACTCCGTTCATACATTCAGTTACAATTTACAAGTGACTTCATCTGAAACGTTATGCAAATTAATTAATTAAAATTCTTTCTTTTCAATTTTTACTGAAATACAAAATTATTAATCTTTCTTTACCACCAACTAAAATTGACATTCCATGCATAATCCGTTTGTGAACTGTGCTCTAATGAAATGGTTTAATTTATCCAGTCAGTATGACTTCAGTCTTTTTTATAAGTTATAAGTCCACTATAGTAGGTAATTGACCTTTTTATCATCACGTTACTGATTAAAGTACGAACATTGTTGATACATTTTATTCAGGTCTCGCCGTCTCTTAGCAGATTGGAAATGTCATCTAAGAAAAGTGAAAAACACTTACACAATTCGCACCGCTATTTAAAAATGCATTCAAATAATTTTGTAGTACTAGGAATGCAGCGAGCAATGCTTATTTTGTTTTGTCATATGTAATAACAATTATTAATATATAGTTTTTTATTGCGTCCGAATTTTTTGAATATAATTAGAACTAAAAATTTAAAACTAGCAAATTCCTGTAGGAAGAGGGGGGGCTCGAATACAGTACTGTTCTAAGAAAGCTTTTCTGAATGTAGGTTTAGGTAAATAATTATTTTTGTACAGCATGAAATCATAAAATTTTGCAGATTTCTGTTTATTTGTATTTGCTTAAATTCTACCTAAATAAATGACCCAACGTACTTGACAACGTTTTTTTTTATAAAATAAAAAGTATGCTTTATTAAAGGCATATGCTTCAGCTTTAGAGAGCATTAGAGAGCAACGGGCCTACTACTGACCCTTGCGGTACACCACTGAGCATCAGAAATTCATCTAAGAAGAAACTTTCAATGCAAACTCTTTAGTTCAAGTTCAAGAAAGTATTTTGTCTCGTATACCGTAGTGGTCCAGTTGGTCTTTATTTGCTTTGACGTTTATATCTTTACCAAAAGATTTTACTAAATCGTTTGTTAAATTCATTTTACCATAGCCATATCGCAAATAAAAATTGTGCTATTTTGATAGAAAGACATTCAGTGTGGAAACGGGACTCAATTACATTTTTAGTGCAGCAAATACGGAGGTTTAGAACAGCCTCGGTAGAAATATAAATCTAAGGCCTTGAACTTACACATTTCAGAAATTTTACGTTACAGTTACATAAGACCTTACAATTTACATTACGAAGCTTAGAATGCATGTGTGTCGACATAAAAACCGCAAGATTTCGAACGAACACAATGGTCGCTAGTGATCCGTGAGTTGTTAACTCGGTAACTCGTATTCTACAAAAACGGAGAAACCGTCCGCACTAGCCCAAGTAGTGTAAGGTAACATTATTTTGCATTTGTTAAGAAACCGACAAGAATATAGATCAGCGCGTCGCGTTACGAACAAGCGCGAATGATACAGTAACACCGTCCACACTTGCGTATATTACGTTGTTGTGGTTACCTTACTAAAGAATGCTCAAATGTATGTTGTACTTGTACAAATGTACAAGACCTACAGTTCTAGAACTGGTAACACAAATGATATATGCTACAAACTGCACTAATTGATCCACATATTTACGAAGAAACCCTCACAGGCCAACATTATGAGCTTATGGAGAATCTGTAAGAACTAGATATCTTAAATATTTTGAAAACTTACCATTTGCTCGTTTATGACAATTATGGTGGCAGCAAGACGGTACACAACCTCACAATGCACGGGAAGTCACTAACCGTTTCAATGAGTGTTTCCCATATAAAAAAATTAGGAATTTAATTAGGTTTTTTTGATGACCTCCATAATTTCCTAATTTATCCCTGCTAGATTACCTTAGTATTTGTTTAAATTTTACGCAAACGAAAATTTATAATCGGCTGCTGTCTTTCTGGATATTGTTTTAAATATCTTGTCACCGAAATTTTATATTTTTCTTAAATGAATAATAAATCTACATATCGCACTTTTACTCTCTGGCAAAGAACATGTTTGTGCTAAAAAAAAACTTTAAATGCAAACAAAAATGTAAATAAAAATAGTGTTTTTTCACTTCCATAAATACTTTTAATATAAATTACATGACACGGTCTTTCCATGGCACTGGAATGTATTTTTATTTTTTAAATAAAAATGTACTAAATATGAACAACATGGAAAACTAGTTTAATATAATAACACTAACATATCTCCCATAAAAAACAAAATTAGGCAATGAGAAATTAACAATGGTAGCAGTTATATAGGGTTGGGCAAAAGTACGGAACAATGCAAATATCTTTAATACGGCATGCGCGATTTTGACAAAATTTTTTACATGAAGGTCCCGATATACGGCGGATACAATGAAGGTATTGGCGGTTTAAAAAGTCTTCCGGTAGAGCCGGAAATGATATTAACTTTTTATTTTAAATGGAACAGCCTGTATATATATTTCGATATATCGATAGAACTCTTTTTTGCAAGCTCAGTGATGTAAGGTTTCATGTCTTCATTTTTAATAATTCTAGAGATATTGAACAATAATGTTTGGTAATTGTTATCTAGCACCCCATGAAAACAGAAGAATGAGAAGCCTAAACAGTTTTGTAAAGTTGTCAAATATGCTTGGTTCATGTTGTGTTGTTTTGATGTTTGATAGATTGTGCAGTGTGGTTGCAGTAATCAATTACTTAACCAAAATCATTTAAAACTGCTGAATTCAACATCACAAATGGTTCATGTAACAGAGTTCTATCGATATATCAAAAAATATACAGGGTGTTATATTTAAAATAAATAAGTTGATATCACTTCCGGCTAAACTCGAAGTCCTTTTACACTGGCGATACTATCATTGTATCCGCAGTATATCGGAACTTTCATGTAGAAAAGTTTGTCATAATCGCGGTTGTCGTATTAAAGATATTTGCATTGTTCCATACTTTTGCCCAACCCTGTATGAAACCCAATAAAAGAATTACATTCAAGCTAAAAAAAGTCTCCGTAATATTGCGTTAGCGAGAAGCATATTTAACAAAAGACAAGTAAGTCAAAGAGAAAACATTCAAATGTTCAGTGTTCTGCCGAACTATGTTAGATAGTTTAAATTTTTCACATTATTAATGAGCATAGATTTCGCAACTTTGCCACAATTTGTATTATTTTGTAGTTGGTACCTACCACGTTATTTTAATTTGTTAATCTACTTCTGTACATGTAATAAAGAATTTTGCCTGGATTTTTCTATGATTGCTGGAAAAAACATTAAATGTGTTACTCATAATCGTTGTTTTGACTTTAGAATAATTTTTATCAATGCATAAAGTTATTTATAATTAGTGTGGCTGCCTTCATAATTATTCTCATTAACTGGGTGATTAATGACAAGACTAGTTTTTATTAGTGTTTACTACTTTACTGTCAATTACGTTCTAATGCAACAAGTAGTAATTTTTATTTTTAAATTCACTTCTGTTTGGTTTTGTATATTTTTCTAAATTCAAAAAGTGTTTATGTAAATTATAAACCAGTTCTGTAAGTATGTGCAAAGCAAATAAAATCTTATTTATAAAAATATTGATAATATTGATAATATAGACTGATGTTTATGAATGATAAAACAAATACAGAGATAACGTAATAATATAGTGTTGGAAAAAACACCTAAAAGTTTTACTTTTATCCGTACTAGGTATTTACCTTTTTTAAAGTGACAGGCTGGGAAGGTTTGTGTTTGCAATAGTTAGTGATAACACCAAATCTTCCGCGCATGCATATTGATATTCAAATGTAAAACATTTTTTTATCGCAGCGAATGTTTTTTAACGTGTTGTCGGTTGTGTTGTAAGTTTGATGGTAAAGTCGGTTAGATAACTTGACCCGATTAAATACCGCGATTATACCTAACGATAAGCTTTTGAAAGTAAACTCAATTGCTTAATAGTAAGATGCTGCTCATACTATAAATGAGTAGAAAGTTCCGCAGCTTGGAAAAGTACTACAAAATCGTATTGTGTAAAACGTGATAATTATTGTTTTTGTAAGTTATAATAAATACATTGTATGATATTAAATGAATTGCTTTTATACTAACAAGTGAAAAATTAACTTAAACTGCAGCCAAAAGCTGCTGAGATTTGTAAATAGCAGTAAAACCGCAAAACTTATCTTTTTAGGCACATTCTAATTTTAATTTGGTCTGTTTACAGAAAATGAAATTAATGGGTATAAAATTTGCACCCCTAAACATCCCGTTGCGTAGGCGGCTCCAAACTTTAGCTGCGGCCGCTGCGTTTGCTACGATGATATTGGGTGGACTGTTTGGAGGAATTCTTTTAATCTATTTAATTCTATATACGCATCACTGGCCAGAAGCACTGATATATTTGATATGGGCTTATGTGATAGATACAGAAACCTGTGAAAAAGGAGGTAGACGTCAGGAATGGGTGCGTGATTGGGCATGGTGGAAATATTTCGCAGAATATTTTCCCATTCGCCTTGAACGTGTACCTTGGGTGGAATTGGATCCTAAACGAAACTATTTATTTTGTTGTTTTCCTCATGGAATATTGCCCAGCGGTATGTTTTCAGCGTTTGGATCAAATTGGGGTGGATTTCATGATTTATTTCCGTATCACACGCCGCACTTGTTAACATTAAAACAAAATTTTCTTTTGCCATTGTTGCGAGAGCTTCTCTTAGCTGCAGGAATGTGCGCGGCATCGGCGAAATCACTAAACTTCTTATTGGGATCTCCAGGAGGTGGAAAAGTGGCTGCTCTTGTAGTTGGAGGTGCTGCAGAAACATTTTATTGTCGACCTGGACAGCATAGAATTGTATTAAAAAAGCGAAAAGGATTTGTAAAAATGGCACTTAAACATGGAACTCCCCTCGTACCCGTATTTTCATTTGGCGAAACAGATCTCTACAGCCAGGTTGATAATCCCGAAGGTTCTCTTATACGCCGCGTCCAGGAAGGGATAAAAAAGATCACAGGTGTTGCTCCTGCTATACCATTGGGTCGTGGATTTTTTCAATATTCCTTTGGAATGGTACCTCTTCGTAAACCTGTTTCTACTATAAGTAAGTACAATAGTTATGGCAATAAAATACATATCTTGCGTTTCTGCTTTATTATACTGATATGATGAAAAAAAGGGCTTTTCAAAAATGTCTGTCCGTGGATGGGTGATCGGTTGGTTCGATATGTTCGATTGTTTGTTTCTTCATATGTCTAGCTCTAGAAACTGTGAATGTGGCAAAAAAATCAAAAATTCACTGGAAAAATAAATAAACCGAAATCTGAAGCGGAGACTAGATATGTATTTTCGGTATCCCAATTATCAGTAAAGATGCAATTTTTGTGCCCTTATGGTATAAACAGTAACGAATCGCAATTTGCTGTAGTGTTAGCCAGAACAAAGTGTTATAGTAACTATTTGGGGCTAGAAAGTAAATATATACTTTTCAAACTATAAAAAAATAGAAATTTTAATATTGTGGAAGAAAAGTCCAGACAACGTGCTTTGTGCGTTTTTTCTTTATAACCTATTCATGATTTTTTTTAGTTGGCAAGCCAATAGAAGTGAATAAGGTAGAAAATCCGACCCAGGAACAAATAGATACCTTGCATGAGGAGTTCATGAATCAACTTATCAAACTTTTTGAAGAACAGAAATATAATTACCTGCCAAATCCACGTGAGAGTACACTTGTCGTCGATTAGGTATTCACTTTGCTCATTTCTGTTATACAGAAGTGTTGTATATATTATTAGAAAATAGAAGGAGAGAGAAACGTTTTTATTGAGTATTGTTATAATATTAACGGAACATGAAACAACTTTTAGTGCTTGGTTTGCTAAATTATTTTAACTAGTTTTTACGTTAGTGAATAATGAATTTTATATCTCTCGTCTATTTATACTTCAAGTTAATTAAGTCAGATTAGTACGTACGTGTGGTAATGCAACAACGTCTGCTCCAGTTGCGTTTTTTTTTAACAATAACTAAGTAAGGTATTGCATTGAAACCGACTATTAAAATGTTTTTCTCAAACCAAATACTTAAATGGAATTTTTATACTAACAAAAAATATTTGTGTGCTTGTGTACTTTTATATTTAAAATACTTAATTATTAAACGTGTTGAATAATTGTTCGATTGTGTTTTTCTGATATAGTTAGTTGCAAAAGCGTTCCCTCATTCTCGTTTTGAAACGGTCATTTCGGTGATTTCAACTAGATGCGATCACCATTCCTCGGAGAGACTCAAAGTTATCTTAATTGGGACCACGAAGAACTGCGTAACTGATTTAATGAGTTGGGACGTTCATTACCTTCCAGCATGGGTTTTAACACCCGAGGGATAATGCGCTGGGTCTGGAATGAATAAGTTTGACGGAACTCAACGAGTTATAAATTTGCCTAGGCAATATATTGGGTGCTTGGAGGAAATTGTTTGGCAGGTGAACGTGACGTTCAAGAAGGAATGGCGTGTCTGTTGTCAGGAACCTGAGCCCTAGAAGTGAGGTTTTGCTTCACTTTCTCAGGCCGATGATCGCTGCCCTAGAACGCTCTCATTGTCGACATCGTTCAGGTACCGGTCGCTATGATCAGACCGGCTACCGAAACTTTTTGGTGATTCCTAGTCGAGTATTATAGCATAAATTGGGAGGAACAACTTTTGATTTTTCGTTACGTATTCTCAGCAACTTTAAATAGTGCCACGAGAGCCAAAGGTGGCTCGTACAAGAGAACCGCGTCTCTCACCTGGCTACCAGCAGAACCATCATGGTGACGGCGGTTAGTCTGTACAGGGTAGGGGCGTCATCGTCATCCTGACGGGTAAGCTGCGTTTTAGTTCGAGGACTGATCTGCATAATCAGTAGTGATTTAGGTAGTCTCACTCCAAACAGTGGGAACTGAAGCTTCCCAACCTTGCTCTGGTTTTCCGAACAAGCGCGCTGATTGAACGTACCTCAATTTCATGTCAATTGTGACTGTGGCGGATTAAGCCAACAGACAGTTGCCGCGTTTCTATTTCGAAATAGAAGAAGAGCTTTTGGCTTCTCATGTGACTAGAGGAAACACCTAGCTAAATAAACGCAGAGAGATATATGAAATGAATTTTAAAATAATATATTGTTTGAAGTACAAAATTGAAAAGTGTTTACTTGTTTTACTTTCTTGGAGAGAGAGGGAGGTAAAGAAAAAATGCAATGGTGTCAATGGTAAAGTATAAAATAAGTATTTGGTCTGTGTTTTCTTCGCTCTTATTCATGTACCATATAAGTATCAAAATCCATAACTACTCTGCATCTTTAATGGTCAGTAATTTTTATTCCACATTTTCCATTTCAAAACCGTTTAATTGTATTTCATCGCAGTACGGTATAGCATTTATCTTTTATTTATTGAACTATATGTATCTTATTTCACCGGCTATCTATCTCTTCGTATTCGTACTGTTTAAACAACGAATTCGTTAAAATGGACGACTGTTATAATAAATAGTAACACATTCTTGCAGTAAATTAATGGATTGCTTAATATAGCCATCCAATGTATAACTTCAAACAGCTAAGCATTTAACACGTAAGCTGTATATCGGAATATGTGGTAGAGGTGAGAAACGGGTGAGAATAATAATAAAGGACACAGTATTTTTTTTAAATGTACTTTACTTTTGGTTATTATTTTATATCATAAAGACCTAAATAACCTAAAAATGTAACGATAATGCATGAAAGGCGGAACGAGAAAACTTTTACTTTACAGTTAGAATGAAAATGACCTTAACAAATCGAGACGCAATAAGGTTGATTTTAAAATTGGAGACAAAGTTATATATAATTTTATTAAATCTGAAGTGTTTATAATTTTAGTCTTATTTCATATAATTTTAAGTAAAACAAGAATGTTAAACACTTTTAATATTAGATTCAAGATAAATGTGGTAACCACATAGCGTTGAAAATCTTTCTCTCAATAAACGAAAGGCTATTTAGCAGGAAATGATCTCTGTCTCATTTTAGGAACTCTAAACGAGACGAAAACATCATCTTTTCAAATAGGTACCTAAAAAGTGAAAGTGATTATTTTTGGAATTAAATCGGTAAATGAGTAATAGATTAAAATTTTTTATCTTTTTTACATAACCACTTTGCACAGCGTTCCAAATTTGTTTTTAGTTTTACTTCAGTGATGGTATTTTTCTCTCAAAATTTTAAGAGGAAAGAGATCACTGTTGTTCATCTACAACGCGACTTTCGTTTAAAAATATCGTTAAATTCGAGGTTAATAAAAGTAAGCTTTTTCTCATTTAACCTAGAACGCATTTTTTAATTCTACTGTTAACTTAAATATACACCCCTAATTAAATGAACTAATCAATGTCTAGCGTAACTTCGTTTGCGTTCGGTAAATAATGGTGTTTTTGCTCTTCAAACAATTTTATAACTTCGTTTGTGAATTTTTCATGCAAAGTATCGATTTGTTCCTGAGTTGGATATTCTGTTTTCACAACTTCCAGTGGCTTACCAACTAAAAAAAAATATATTAAAAAATTAATAAAATACCAGATCTACAATATTTTTACTTATAATACGTATGGGTTTTCGAAAAGGCACCAATCCATATGCATACTGGATATAGCCACGACCCAGTGGTATAACAGGAGCTACACCGGTTATTGCTTTAACTGTATCCTGAATGCGACGAACTAGTGAACCTTTAGGATTATCAACTTGATTAAAGACATCTGTCTCTCCAAAAGAAAATACAGGTACAAGTGGTGACCCATTTCTAAGCGCCAGTTTTATAAATCCTTTACGTTTTTTCAACACAATTCTATATTTTCCAGGGCGGCAGTAATATGCTTCTTCCGCACCTCCAACTATAAGGGCTACAGCGTTACCCCCTTCGGGAGATCCCAATAACCAATTCAGAGAATTTGCTGATGCACTGCATATGCCTAACGAAAAAGCCAGCTCTCGCAGTATTGGAAAAAAGAAATTTAACTTCAGCGTTAAAAGATAAGACTTATGGTTAGGAAACCACTCATTGAAACCACCTGCTGTTGTTGCAAATGCCGTAAATGCGCCTAAAGGGAATATTCCATGTGGAAAACAGCAAAGTAAATAATTTCTTTTAGGATCAAATTCAACCCAGGGTGCTCTTTCGAGGCGCATTGGAAAATAATTTTTTAAATACTCCCACCATGTCCATCCGCGTACCCATTCCGCCCGTCGACCGCCTTTGTCACAAGTGTCTACATCTATTCTCCAAATCCAAAACAAGTACAATACTGCTTCTGGCCAGTGATGGGTATATAGAATCAAATACAGTATGACAAAGAATCCAATAAATCCACCAAATGTCATCAAACCAAAGGCTGCACCTGCAGCTAGTGTTTCTAATCGCTTTTTTGGAGGAACATTGAGGGGTACAAATTTTATACCACCTATCTCCATGTCTGTAAAAATGTTAAAAAAATTATTTTTAACATACGTTGTAGATGCTCTTTAACAGCAAAGTTCTGTAATGTAAATACCAAACTGTTATGTACGATAATACTTTGAACTAACTTCTGATGTGCTAAGCGATTCGTTAAATTAGTTCATAAATGATTAAAACGATAATTTCTTAATTAACTGCAAAAAAAGTGTTCTACGTATATAAACTTAAGAATTTGTATAAATTGTATTTCATGGTACACCTTAAAGTTTCACATTTTGAATGTTTATCGCCACAAATGGGGAATATTTTTTTAACTTTACGTGAATATTAAAAATATTAAATGTAGCATTTAAAATAATAAACATTTCTATGTTTTATTTCCAAGAAAAATTTAACTAGAACGCAATGATTTAGTAAGAGTTCAATACAATTGTACACGTTGTTTAAATACACACAGATTACGAATACATGCAGGAAATAGCTTTAATATATTGCGATTCTAACAAATGTAATAAATAACATTGTTGCTTACCGAAAGTTTACACTTCAGTTATATAGTAATACAGAGGCGCTTAAATATGTAGAATTTCTTCGAAAAAAGTTTTTTCGTCCTCACATCAGACAGTTTTGCTATGCGGCTGTTATGCAATACAGTAGTCGATTTATAAGCAATTATCATTAGATTAACAATATCGTTTTTAATCAAACACCTTTTTTATCTTCCTATTACTTGAGATTAGAATAAAGTTGGAGAGAGGTAATTTTGGTGTAATTGGGCATTGTTTTTAATATTTTGTTACTTACATAATTCAAACTAATAGAGTGCCAAATAAAAATTGAAAAAGTACAATTTGACGCCACTTTTATGCCTCGACCAGCTTTGATTGCATTTTACAATGTCCAAATAGAATTATTTAATATAATTTTATTTACTGCGCCCCATCTGTTAAGTACAATTCTGCAGGTTTGTGCGTATTGTAGGTTGTATACAAGGTGATTCACATAACACCACGAGCCTGAAAGTTAAAAGATATGCAACCCAACATACATATCAACAACTCTTCGATATCTAAGATAATAACACAATTATTGAGAATAGTAAATACCTAAATACATGGCCAGCGTCGTTAAATGAGATTGTCATTTAATTATTGTGTTTATTAAAGTACAACTTTTTTTTTAATTTATTAACTTAAAAAATTATTTAGGAACAGCTAACAGTGACATAATTGTCATGCAGTAATATGTAATTAGCTATGTATGATTCTGGTTTATTATATTATCAGCCATAATATAACAAGTTATATGATTAATATCAATGATATTTTCGAGTTGAAACCGAGCTGCAGATGGAACGAGTGCATGCACGAGTTAAATAAATGTGCTGCTTTGGTTTTAGCGAGGATAAATCATTGATAATTAATCATAACACTAGCTATATATTTAGTAAGAGAATATAATGAATAAAACATTATGGTTAACCAAGATTATTTTACTAAGAGCCCTTTTATTATAGTTGCTATGAACGCAAAGTGGTTACCAACGCAACATAGATAAATAAAGCATGTTTATGCATGTGATTGGTTTAAATAGAATCACGTGACTTACGATTTATATTTTCAAAGACATAAAGAAAGTCGTTAATATGTATGTTGAATTGCATATTGTTAACTTACAGGCTTGTACTAGTCGTACTCTTATACGAATCAGGAATCACCCTGTTCTAAAATTAAATTCGTCCCCTCTGTAAATGTTTTTCTTTATATTGACATTCAACGGCAACTACTGCTTTCTATTAAATTCAGCCCCTGTGTTACTAAAAAATTGTGAATTTCTTTTTAATTCTTTTATTTACATTGCTAAGCAACGGCATTTGAGAAAAGGTTAAAAATCGCGAATTTGGACAGGAAGTTGGAGTTTATTCTTCAGGATGAATAAGAACGGCCTAAAGAATAAATAAATGAGAATTTCACTTCAGGGTCGATTAGAACAGTCCTAAGCGAAAACAACCCTACAACTGCTTTTAGAGATGTATCTTACCTTCAAAACAAACTAACGAATGGTCAGAAGCAAACCAACACAGGAAGCTCCTTCAAGAGCCCTGCAGCAGTTCGATAGAACCAGCAGAACCTGACAGTCCCCGCTCGACTCTACACAGCCCATTTTTTCTAGAACACCCCGAATTAATCTCTCCGTTTAATGTTTTTGTTTGATGTTATTCTGTTAAAGATAAATTTTATCTGTTAAACATATACCTCAAACCAATAAAGGTGTTAAATTTTCTACCGACTCATACCCATAGGCAGTTAATTATTACTGACGAGGTGGCAATCGCCTCATAAAATACAACTTAAACTGTGTTTTATGTTTACTGTTGCTGTTCTGAAAAAATGTTTCAGGGCTAACAATGTAAAACTGCTATAACTTGTATTATAAGCAGCTCGGTATTTGGAATTTGGCAGTTTCTGAGAAGCAAAACAAAAATATTAACAACAAAATAGGAAGTAATAAAAAAAGCTAATGTTTCAGTAGAAAATGTGTAATATCGTATCACACAAAAAATAACAATAGATATATAAAACTATCACTTATATTAATATATGGTAATGTAATAACAATCAGTACGTTTAATAAATACTACGTAACAAAATATGCTCAAATTAGAAAAAGTTATTCAATAATTAGAGTCGCTTTATCAGGATCTTTTACGTAATTATATTTTTGTTCTTCAAACAGTTCTATGAGGCGCAATATAAACTTTTCGTGTACTGCACTTACTTCTTCTCTTGTTGGGTTCTCTATTTTCTCAATTTCAAGCGGTCTTCCAACTGGAACAGTTAAAAAGTGAATAATAAAACAAACGGGATTTCGTGAAAATTTAATCATTCAAGCTTACCTACGGTGGTAATGGGTTTTCGCAGAGGTACCAAACCAAAATTGTACTGGAAGAAACCTCGACCCAATGGGAGAGCTGGAGCTATTCCAATTATTTTTCTTATAAATTCTTGGATGCGTCTTAAAAGAGAACCTTCGGGGTTATTCACTTGATTAAAAATATCTATTTCACCAAATGAAAATACTGGTACAAGAGGAGCTCCATTTCTGATGGCGAGTTTTACAAAACCTTTTCGATTTTTAAGGACCAGTCGGTATTGTCCAGGACGACAATTAAACGATTCTGCTACTCCACCAACAACAAGTACTGCTGCATTACCACCACCAGGATTTGATAATATATGATTTATGGAGTTTGCCGAAGCACAGCAACCCCCCAGTGAGTAAGCAAGTTCGCGGAAAAAGGGCATATGAAAATGTTGAGTTAAAGTTAATGTGTAGGGTACATGGCTAGGAAACCAGTCATGAAAACCACCAGCATTAGTTCCGAATGCTGAAAATACGCCAGTTGATAGCATTCCATGTGGAAAGCAACAAAACAAATAGTTTCGTTTAGGATCCAGGTCTACCCAAGGCACACGTTCCAAATTTAGGGGAAAATAGTCTTTGAGATATTTCCACCAGGACCAATCACGAACCCATTTAATACGACGGCCTCCTTGTTCACAACTGTATCTGTCTAGGCCCCATGCCCAAATGAGGTATGCTAGTGTTATTAACCAAAATCTTGAATACAGTACGAGGTAGATGGAAAAGAATAGGCCAATGAATCCACCAAATGCCATTGTAATGAACCATGCAGCTGCAGCAAAAGTTTGTAGTCGTCTACGTAGAGGAATATTGAATGGTGCGAATTTTACCCCAAACACCTCCATTTTCTGTAATATAATAAATATTTTGTTAGATTTTTTGTATTTATTTCTAATATTAATGAATATTTTGAGAATAATTACTCATTATCTGAATAATTTTATGAAATCAAAAATTTTAATCGTTCATAACTTAAAAATTTTGTTTATCGTATTACTTAAGAAAAACATTTATTAAGTGCGAGTGTACCCGCACTAAAAAAAGCGAATGTATGACACTTTTGTGCAAAGCTTTTCATACGCTATTTATAAACGAAATTGGTTAATTGGTTCTAAATGGCTAAAAGAGATAGTCTGCTGAAAACATTTTTGATGTAAGCATCCGCATCCACAGTATACAAGCAATTATTTTCTTTTATATAGTTAAATCGTTGGATAATTTTGTATATACATATTATATGCTATACGCGTAAAATTCTCATTATATACCTCATATTAATGAATTACATTTACCAAATGCGAAGATTAATTTAAATATTATTAAAGCACGTGATTACTTGATAATTGAGGAACTATTACATGATTACATCAGATGTAATTTCAGAGATTAATGTGTCAGCACAATTTAAAAATAAATTTGTTGCTGGTTTCTCATCGCCCAGACTCCCACAATACATTCAAAACAAGCAATTTTATGCATTGAAAGAACTGACCATGAATTAATTGTTTTCGATTAATTTACTTTCTAATACCGTATTTATGTGCCCGGAATAAAGTATTTACAATTATTATTTATTTATATTAGATTTCTAAACATCATGAAAAAACTAGCAAAGAAGTGCAATATTATGTTAAGAAAACCTTAGAGATTCATCATCTGCCGAAAAACCTTTTTTAATTTAAAAATTAAAGGGAGACTTTTTGATTTGAGGCAAATTTCTTACCAATCTAAAGTCAGATTGCTAAATTAGTCTCGGAGTCAAAAGATCAATCAAGTGCTGTCAACATGTTGTTTTTTTTATAACAAATTTTAATTGAAGTATTAGCTATTTATGCACCAAGGGCGTTACTACGATGATTACGCCCGGAGAACGATGAAATCCAGCTTGAGGGCTTTAGCCCGAGAGATGGATATCGTTCGATGGGCGTAATCACTCGGTGACGCCGTGGTGCATACAAGATTTTATTGTTCACTTTGTTCTTTAAAAAGAAAACAAAGAATTGGCATCTTTGTGTACGCTTTACCTACATAAATACAATATCTGGTAGCCTATGAAACAAAAACAGATTGCTTACTTATAATTGTCAAATTTGTTTTTGAATTGCAATTATGAATACGCTACCAAAATGTGTACAAGAAAATTTGCAAACTGTAATTTTTATTTTGGCAAATCAGCTTAATTCTCTGTATTACAAGTTGTAGTAGTTGTTCTTAGTAATATAAATTTGTTGAGGGCGTAATGAATTCATTACGCCCTCTCATTACGCCCCGGTTGTTATGGACATGTTTACATACTTCGTATCCTAGGAGTTATCATTCAGTTACAGTAAAGTGAACAATAAAACATTTTACAGTATCATTTTGAAAACAACCTGTTTCTACAATGTGGGGGGAGGGTAATGGTTTCCTATAGGTTTCGTTGCTAGACAAAAGTCAGAAATTCTGTCTACAAATTACGCCTATTTGCAAATCAACAAGTTTGTAAAATTATGTGTTCAAATCTTAATTGCGACTTTCAAACTCTATTCTAGCTTGTATGGATTATAATTTGTACAGAAATGTACTTCAGGTGTGTGTAATAATCTTGTTTACATTCAATTTTTATAGTAAGATATCTTAATGAACGTAAATATTGGTGCGTTTTCGTAGCTTTTATTTTGCCCAGCCCAGTAGCACCTTTATTGCTTGTTTTGGACCTAACCCAGTGGCTTCCTAACCATTGGGCTAATTGGGCTATAACCCTAGGGCGCCGTTCCCAAAAGGGCGCCGAGTCCGAAAAGGCGCCGGGCGATGCCTTATAAAACATATCGTTTTAAATACTGATTATTTAGGGTACTACATTTAAATATATTTTTTTGGCTACATATATATATTTTTTAGTTTTTTACTATAATCCGCTTAATGAATCATACATTTTTTGGTGCGCCCACTAGGCATATACCGCTACCAATCTACCAAGTTGGTAAACAAAACACCTCTGGTCTGGTTACAAGACCGTGTGAGTGCGCCTGCGCTGAGTGCCTCGATTTAGGGATGCAGCGAGCAGTACTTTTTCAAAATGCCGGATAACGGATATTCGGTATTCGGTTGCTCAGCCGGATAGCCGGATACCGGATTATCCGGCATAGTTTTTATTTTCGAAGTTGTTTCAGCTTAAATGCAGTAAAATTAAGGTTTTAAGACGACGATATCCAAAAATTCTTTTAGAAAATTCAAGGGTCGAGAGGCCAAGGCTCTAATTTTACTGTGACGTCTTCTACGAATTTTTGAAACTTGGAAATTAATGGTAACAGGGGGTTAAGTGACTAAAATTCATGTTTGAGTACAATTGCTCATCTGTAATAGTAGAATCAAATATTGTAAACATGTTTTTGTCGGTAATAATTTTTAGGGGGGATTGGGGAAGAGGTTAGTACTTATAGTCCTTACATGTTTTGGCTAACAGATTTTATTTTCTAGTTCATGGCTTTATTTTTTCTGAAAATCCTCGGAAAATTATTATTGGTTTTATTTTATGGCATATTACATATCATACTTGTATTCTTAAGGCAGGCGTGGGTTTAAGAAGTGGCTGAGATGGCTGTAGCCTTCCATGCTCAATTAAAAATTTTAAAACGTGTAAACAATGTCGGAGACATAACGCAAAAAAGACTATAAGAAGAACAAACCGAAGAAAGAAACGAAAACAAAAAATAGTGAAGCACAGAAACAAGAAGTATTAGAAATTAAAAACCGATTAAATGAATTACATAAAAGCAAAAAAGGTAGACCATACTGTAACAAGAAGTTTACTAGTATATGCTAAAAAAAATTATTATCAATAAAAACCAACCATGCTGATGCGGTTGTTGCAAAGGCATTGCTAGAGTCTAAGAGTTTGGGCCGGCGAGTGGTCTAGTGGTTAAAGTCCCAGGATTTGAAACTAGGGCCGGCGAGTGGTCTAGTGGTTAAAGTCCCAGGCTTTGAAACTAGACTCCCAATGGCAGTTGGTTCGAGTCCACTGCCTGTCGGAAATTTTTCTGAATAAGCTAAATCCGGCAGGTTCATGGATGGTGTATATAGGTGTGTATGTTGGGTTGCATGTCTTTCAGGGCATGCTATACCGGTGAATAGCACTTAGTGTGCTGACCCCGGGTAAGGGGGTGGGATGGACTCGTTAAAAAAAAGAGTCTAAGAGTTTAAAAACACAAAAAGGGAGCAGAAGAAAGATAAAACTAGGTAGTTGAGGAGCTACAAAAAACAAGCTTCCGAAAAAAAGAAAAGCAGTTTAGATGATTTTGTAATTATGACTCCCAAATTAAAACTGGCCAAAAATTAATTACTAAATAAATTTAATACTTTGGTTTTTAGTAAAGTTATATTTTTTATTATAGTTGCGTATAATTACGTCCGTGATTCCTTACTGAAAATTTGTTTTTAGTTAAATTATTGTTCAGTTTTTTTTAATAAAGGATATATTTTAATCTAGTAAATTTTATAATATCCAGTATTACTTGTGTTCTTTCGTGTGAATATTGTATTTTTATATTTTTATACGAATGTTGTTTATTTCTTGTTCGCATTTTTACATTTTTTTTTATAATACATTTTATATACAATTTTCTTTGCAAATTAAATAAAATCTTTGTAAATAACGTTTTTTATGCAATTTATTTTCTTAAAAAGATGTACCGATTTATACTTTTTTGTTTATTACTTCGATTATAATGCTGAACATTATGCAGTACAATTAATTTGTAGGCCTAAGCAAGGTCACTAAATGGTCACTTTTTTGCCAAGCGAAATAGCGTCCAAGTCACTATTTTTTTTTGTTAAAATTAGTTATAAGTTTCTGTAACTAAAAGGGTAATTCTAAACCATAAACTCCACCAAAATATAACTTGGACGCACCAGCACAGGCAAAAAGGCGCAAAAAGTCGAGTGGTTAGCTAATAACACGATCGTAAAGTTAAACGTTTCTTTGTACCTGCATTTGGCTATAAGCAGACCGATATCAGCCCCTTTGCGGTTGCAGTTTTTATACACTCAACTTGAAATTTTACAATCATTAGTGTCAAAATAACAATTAACACCTAATCAATTTCGTTGGTTTTCAGATAGAAACTTTGCACGTGTTCTAGAGGGTTTTATATAAATGCAGACGTTAAGGTTAAGATCAATAAGAGAAAAATTTGTAAACTGTGGTTTTAGGGGTTATATATATAAATAGTTTTTCAGCTTCTGAATTTTTAAATATTAGATGGTTAGTGTCAAAACAACAATTATTAAGTGTTCGGCTTGAGTGAAGGGAAGAATAATATTAAATAGCGCAAGTTTTAAAAATAAAATAGTAAATTTAGTTTTTAAAATTGAACCGTCGAAAAATTTAAATTTTGTTATCCAAAAATTAATGCCGTCTCAAAATTTATTAATTCTAAGTTTTCCATAAATATATTGGGTAAAAGACGTAAAATTCGACTTATACAATGACAAGACAAAAATTTGTTTTTTTTTGTTAGGTAGATTTTCGAAAACAGTTTTTATAGACACAGTTTTAACTTTAAGGGTGATCCTACTCAGCTAACTGCTAACACACCTTGTAATTCTGCTTGAATTAGAAATATAGTGACCTTTTTTCATGTCACATTTCATACGATTCTAACTCAACAACGAAAACATCTTAAATTGTCGGCTTCTTTTTTACCAATTTTCAATACGTCGTGCTCATAAAAGATAAGACCGATGCGGTTGAGGATAGCAGTTTTATTAATTTTTGTCAGTTTCCTGTGAAAAGCCGATTGTGCTTGGTTATTGATTTTACTTGTCGGTGCGGTTGAGTGCGGATTATTATTTACAACATAAATTGTAATATTTTAAGATTTTTTTGTTTGACCCTAACATTGACAGATGTTCTTAAAACGCATTTAAATTGATCGCGCCCAGTTTGAGAAAACTTTCGTTGCGGCGCTATTTCGTATAGCTTCCCTCCGCGTCGGCGTCGTTATGAAAATCGGAAACCGCCCCTGCTTAAAAGTATCATAAATCTAAGCGATGATGAGTCACTACCTGCATACCATAACTTAAAGAATATGCACGAACCCTATGGCCTTATTCTGTAGTGTTTTAGAGAGAGAGAGAGAGCACCGAGACAAGGAAACTACTAAATGTACTGTTTCAAGGATGTGCTAATTAGCTCTAATATTGTTTTTTGTTCACAATTAATATTGGAAATCTGTCAAGGAATTTGATTGTTACAAGAATTTATAATTATTAACAATTGTTAAAACTAAAACATGTTCTGTACTGATAAATCCATCACCATCAAGAAATCAACTGACATAACCTAACATTATATGGTTTTTATCGATATTTAAATAAAATACTGACGATTGACCATCAAGTGCATTTTATAGGTTCCTTGTCTTGGATCTCTGTCACATGTCACATGTACTGCAAAATTGAGACCTGCATATAATAGCAACAAGCGGTTCATGCATCCTCTTTATGTTATACATATAACAAATATGAAAAAATATACAGGGTGTTCCATTAAAAATAAAAAAACTGCTATCACTTCCGGTTAAACCGGAAGTCCAAATTAACACCGTTTTATGTCGTAATATGCATTTTTATGTGTGTGTTACCTAGAAAAAATTTGAAATTAATAATTTAAAAATTGAAAATAGCCGATTGTTACCTGTTCTCGCTGCCACACGGTATATTACTTCGTGGTTTTAATAAATAATAGTTATTTATGTTGTTTGAAATCATTTCAAATTTTTAACTCGCATAAATGCTAATCTCAATAATATAAATTTAGTAATTGTACCCGATACTGTATTGTACTCTTACTTTTAATTGTTTTAGTCTTTCAAATAAAATTGCATTCATAATCTCTTTTACTCAAAGAAAAATCTCCGGCCGGATATTTCATATTATTCGGCCAAACCGAATATTCGGTGAAATGGCCGGATAACGGATAAAAACCGAATATCCGTTGCATCCCTACCTCGATTCATTGAAAAATTTGTATTAAGTAGTCACAAGAGTAACTAGATACTGTTAAAATAGTAAAAATGATCAGCACAATTTTTTAAGCTAAATTTTAAAAAGTAACATTAGTTTATTAATTAAAACTTTCACAACTACCTCCTTCTGTAAAATGTTATACTTGTATTACTACTGTTACTGTTTACGAAATTCAATAAAACTAATGTTTACTTGCGAAAACAATATTTATAATTTTGACAGAACCACTTAATACAGTTTTAATTCTGATTTCAACAATTTAGAGAATGTTGGGTCCAAAACAAATTACAGAGATGCTATGAGGCTGCGTAAAATAAGAGCAAGAGTATATTTCATTTTTATTAAATTGTCGTGTTCGATAGATGCTCTTTATATTGAAATGCATATTTCAAGAATATGTCATTGTTTAAATACACAAAAGTCGAAGTCCGTGATCCTCATTGTTTAACAACAAAGTACCTAAAATTCTGTCCCACTTTGCTTCGAAAAACACTCCTATAAAAATTTATTTCTAGCCCAATTGAAATATGGTTTTTTATTAAATGTTACAAGATGTAAAACCACAGCCACTGCGATTTTCTTTATTTGCTAAAAATCGAAAAATTATAATAGGGATTTTTTCATTGCAAAACTGAATGCATAATCTTGTTTAGGACCCACTGAAATGCCATTACACAAAATTTCGGAAAAAATTCTGATTTCTAAAATTTTAAAATACTTATACATATAGTGTTAGTGCTTAAAGTACCACTCATAACTATCAAGTGTGCCATGAAAAGTCAATAAAACAATTGTTTTCAGTTTAAAAAAATTAATTTAGTTCATGCGTACCAACTATTCCAACAATAAATCTTTTTCTTATACCCTATTCAGGACGTTGGCTACCTCTCTCCTATGTCTGTGTTTGGTGCGCGGCGATAGATATTTTGCACAGACAGACATAGGGGACCTACAGTTTAACCTGGGCTCCGAACCACAGGAAGTGCCTGCACTTCTTCTCCAGAGAGGTTTTCCTGGGGAAAAATCTACCTCGCTGGTTTCCTGTTGCCTTGTGAGGGAGAACGACCGGGCCGGGGATCGAACCTGGATCCGCTGCATTGGTAGACCGCGCGCTTACTACTGAGCTACGGCCGCTCAACAATAAATAACCAGACCATATATTCTAAAAAAAGTTTGAAGTCTTTGACCAAATAAAAAAATTGTCTGATATTAATTAGGTCTTATTATTTATTCTTAAAGTTATTGCTACTTATAATTTAAATTAATTTTTTTAAACTATAAACAATTGTTCTCTTGACGTTTTTACATGACACACTTGATAGTTTTGAGTGATTCTTTGAGCACTAACTCTAAATTTTTTTATTTTATAAAATTTTTAAAAATCAGAGTTCTTTTCTGATATTTTGTGTAATGGCATTGCACATGGTCCTAAACGAGATTAGACAATCAGTTTTTCAATAAAAAAATCCCTATTATAACTTTTTGTTTTATATCAAAGAAAAAAATCGCAGTAGGCTAGGCTTTTATATCTTGTAACGTTTAGTATTTTTCTAAGATACACATTTTTATGCTTCACACTATAAAGAAACCGGTTTCAATTGGGCTATAAAAAATAGGAGTGTTTCCAAGCACAGTGGGACACACTGTATATTTCCGAACTATTTTATTTTGCGTTTTCAGTTCAATCTTAAATTAATGAAATGTATCAATGCATTTAATGCCGACCACATATATTTCTGAATACGCAGATTTTGTAAAAATGTTCTATTTCATACAAAATTTGTATTGCTTTCTTTTCTTCTTTTGTATTTCATAAAATAATTTCAATTGGTACTTCATATCATCGCGACATAAATGTTGTTATCTAGGAACGAATTTCCTGTTTTAAGACCAGATAAGCAAACGGCATTGACAAAATTAAGTTTTACATTTACTAAACTAACTAAAAGAAAGTTCAGTTACTTACTTTTTTAAACTTCAGCACAATGTGGTCAACAGCGCGTAAAAGAATTATCTAAGATGATTCATTTATTTACTATAACTATATCATAACAAACAAACAGGAAATTGTAATTTAATAATTAGTATATTAATTATTAACTTTCACTGCAGTATATACACTGCCCATGTATAATCAAACACCTTCGGTTTACGTATGAATATACGACTGCACGTATAAAACTAGAATATAAATAACTCGCACTATGATGTCTCCAGCATACTGGTGAATAACAATTTGTACTTTAAAATACATTCATTTTAACACAGAAAAAAACCTTCAACTCTAGCGGAGCTAATTGTTTACATATGTATGTTATCATACCATCCACTATCGAATTCTGTAAAGTTATGTTATGTTATGAAGCACCCAAAACACCACCAATTCTAGAAAAGTGTATACAATGCATCATATCGTTGTTTAAACATTCATTTCTTTATCTAAACGTGTCAACTTCTCACACTGGCGATAACAAAGTGAAAAAGAAAACTTACAGTTTTTTTAAAAATTCAACAGTTTTGGTACACTAAAGAACTTCAAAATAGAAGCTACATAAAATGCTAGAATGTTAACTCAATAACGCCATGAGTTAAAATCCCCACGCCAAATTTTAATTTAGAAAACATTTTACTAAGAAAATATTTCTTAAAAAATCATGACGTCATACCATTGTTAGTGGTGAACCTGAAAGTTCGAAACCGCACAAGTAATTCAACATTATTTTATTAGCCCCCTATTTAACTCTGAAACGGGTCAAGATAGAAAAAAAATGTTAATAACATTTTTTGGTAACGTTTCAGCTACGTTTTTGTATACTTGAAAATACATTTTTACCAATGCTGTAAGCAGTGTGATGTGATCGCGCCAATTTTTACTTTCCCATACGTTCGTATAGGGAAGCATTGATTTCATGAAAATTTACGAAAACCGATATTTAAAGGGAAATACGCGTTTTGGGGCTCAAATAAACCACCTTTTACTAAATGCCTGTCTGTGGGTGGGTTGGTACGTGGGTGTGGGTGCGTGTGTGCGTGTGTGGATATGTGTGTGATGCCTCTAAGGGCGAAAGTACTACACCGATTTTGATGAAATTTTAAATGAATAGGTATATAACACAAAATATATCGACGACAGCTGTGGTTCTAGTTAAGTATTTCAAAAAAATCCGAAACCAGAAGTGGGAGTTTGACACGTATTTTTGGTAGAGTTTATTGCCAAAACTAAATTTTGGCAAATTGAGAGGTCTGAGAGGAAGAGCTTAAGGCAAATTGAAAATTTTTTACCGAACTCTCTATAGCTTCGAAATGGCAGCTGCTACGATTTTTTGAAAATCTCGACTTTAACGCCCATTTACTGAAAAAGTAGTTGTCTGAGCCGGGTCAGCTGCAACTTGTTTGAAACAATAAAATACAAAAACTGGCCCTGTTTTTTTAATAAATTTTTTACTTTTATAGAGCCGAACATACACCACAATTTAGTTTTTTTATTAAATACCATCAAGTGTGCCACTCTCTATGAATTTTTGAAAAACAATAATTGGTACTCCTTTATTTATTAAACGGGAAACAATAAATAACTTCTGCTTAAAAAGCATTACTCATCTTAACTAGTAGAACCAAAATCTAATAACAGTTTTTAGAAAATTTTATATTTGGTGGGGTTACATGTCCACCCCCCTTTAAGTTTTTGACTGAAGAATTTAGGATTTGGTTGGCTACTGTAGAAAATGCAGATTCATATATTTGTAATTTAAAAAAAATTTCCACTCACAAATATTATTATTAGTTATCACTACGAAGGCATAATTTTTGGATGGAATGGAGAATTGCCTGTACAGAGTGTTCCAGCAAAATATTCCGTATAGCTTGTTCTCTCAGTAATATGTACAACGTTATGAATATAAAATTTATACTTTTGCAAATACGCTAAGTAATAGCTAGTGTGGAAATGTATTGTAATCGCGAAAATTTTCGAACCTTAGATTTTGATGGAAATGCATGTTGTGGACGTCCAGGGACCCAAAAAAGTGGTTTTAAAAAAACGTCGGTCTTTATGTGTGTGACGCGGAATCTCAGAAGCTCCTGGATCGATTTTAATGAAACTTAGTATATACTTAGGTATAACTAAAATTTATCGAGCCAAACAGTTTTTTTTTACGACCCGGAATCGAAAACGAAAGTTAGACATGTTTTTTGTAGCATTTTTTGGGGAAAACAATTTTTTTTAACTATAGAAAGGAATCTCATATAACACCCTCGGTTAAAACAAATACTTTTTTTTACGAACTTTCTAGTTTTAAAATGGCAGCCACTACGATTTCATGAAAATTTGAACTTTAGCGCCTTATTACTTAAGAACAGGTTGACAGACGGGTTTAAAAGTGTTATCGGAATAATCCTGTAGTGGCACAATGTTACTGTGCACAAAAATTTTTGAGTTAAAACCTAAGAATGTGAAGAAATATTTTAAAAATTAAAAAAAAAATATTTTCAAAAACTGACAACACGATTTTTTTTTAATTTTGTAGGTCTATAGAGTATACAGTAGGAATGACCTACAATTTGGTTTGTGTCTCAGTCCCCTAAGTTTTCTGTGGCGCTTTTTATGAATTTTTGGATCTGGATTCGGCAGCGCAATATCCAGCGCTTTAGTAGTGAGTAGGTCAATGCCAGACGAGCAAGTCCCGTTCAAATCTCTTAGTACTGACAGTAGATGTAAATTTCAATCACTTATTAGGGCAAGAATATTTAAAACGTTAAAGTATGGGAAAGTACCAGCGACGTGCTTTGTCCATTTTTGAAATAGCAACCCAGCAATTATTTGCGTTCATTGAATAGAGCATGTTTTAAATTTTCAAAGATATAAAACGTAAATGTGTAGCCCCTTATACATGACAAAATTTTCCGAAAAAACACTTCTTCATATTAGCAAGACCTGCATACAAACAACAGCCTTCACAATCGCAGTAGGCAGTGTTATTTGAAATTCATTTGATATCTTTTAACAATCAAAAACATTTGCTTGAAAAAAATTTTAGTGCTGTCAACAAAGATTCGTTTTGACTTAAATGTACCAAGGTAATGAGTTTTATTAAATTTTTTAGGTTCGTAATAAACTTACTTGTACTAATAGATTTTGTTGACAGCGCTAGCATTTTGTTCTTTTAATTGTTTTTGATTGTCAAACGATATCAAAGCACACTACTGCGACTGTGCTAGCCTGTTGTTTGAATTCAGGGCCTGTTAATATGAGAAAAGTTTTTCCCGAAAATTTTGTTATGTAAAAGAATACAAGTTTTATATCGTTGAAGAGAGATAAAAATTCTCTGTCGAATGATTGCAAAAATTGCTAGGTTGCTATTTAAAATAAATGACGATCGCGTCACAGCGCCTACAGCCTTGGTTAAATTTTTTTTCAAGTATGTAGAAAGATAGGTGAAACGTTACCAAAAAACTTTGGTTAAAATTTTTTTTCTGGGTCTTGATCCGTTACAGAATTAGGGCCTGCTAATATAGGAAATAATAAACGTTCGACCACCCTGTATAACTACCTTTAGGTTTATCTCTCAAACAATGTAAATAAAAAAATTATCATGAACCACAAGTGACTAATTTTATTATTATGACCGTTGATTTATAAGTAGCACATTATATTACTTGAAAAAATAAGAAAACTTAGAATTGAGCAATTCATTAGGAATGAACAAACATAGCATAGATAATTGACAAAATTTTATAACTTATTCCACAAATAGTCCGAAAAAATTCAAAACCAACTTCTTTTTTTGTTATTAGACGTAGACGCATAGCGAACAAGATGCTTTTGGACGTGCATACGTTTGCATTTTCATATTTGTATCCTCTCAGAAACACGTGTATACAAATTCATAAGCGCAAGTAACGCAAGGGCTGTATCTAATATTTATATCGATGACTGCTTGGATAAGGACTTATTATGTCATTCATTTGCGTTAGGTAATAAAGTTCATTATCTCACTAGTGACATAATAGATTCATTACCCACTTCAATTCACCAACAAAACTGAAGCTTTGTTTATAAGAAAACAAGCTGATTGCCATAGTATTGAACAAATCGAATCTATCTCGTTTCTTTAATTTTAAAACTAAAGTATTTAAAAAGTGGCGTTACATTTGCAAATAAATTAATTCGAAATATCAAATATCATACTAAGCAAAAAAATTCTATTTTTAACAAATTATGAGCAGTCGTAGATAAAACTTTGTATGTCACACGTGGGATAATGCATTACTATATCACTCGTTTGATTACACGACTCGGTCTACGACCTCGTCGTGCAACTTTCAAACTCATGTTATAATAACGCCTTTATTCCACCAGTAACATAAATAACTATTAACGTTACTTAATATATTATCCAGTTTCAATTTGCATTATTTTCTTTTCTAAAGCAGGACATTCCTGATACTAATGTGATACACGTGAAAAATTAAGAAATTTTGACTAGAAAGAAGGTTATCTTTTAATAACCGAAGCTGCTGTTCTTGTATTTTTAGAGACGTCTACTATTACTTTCATTTTGTTGTGCAATTTAAATTCGTGGTAATATTTACTAACACATGGTTTAAATTTTAATACTCCACGGTGTTACCTTCACGGCGCCTTATCACAGTATTCTTATGTATTTCTATGCAGCCATGCAACATTTCAAGTTTCTACCTCTAATCATTTTAGCAGGAGAGCCTTGGTTCATACATAAGATCAACCGTATAATCCAATAGGCAATCTAGTTTTTTTATGAATTCATAGTTTTGAATAGGCTAGGGAATACAACAAGCGGTGATAAAATGGTAACATTGTTAACATGTACATATACAAATACAATAACTTCTACTAGAAAATACACAATGTCGATTTCGGCAAGTAAAAAAGAAAAATAATATGTTTCTGTTGTGTTTGAGTCTGAGTGTAGTGTAATGCGTATAACATAATACTATTTTCCAATGCCCTTCAATGTGGTTTGCTAATAAAATAAGTAATAACAAATAACCAACAGCACAGCAATTGTAAATGCAGAAAAAGTTACAAACAAAAACGTTTCCTTGGAACGAATTATTCACATTAATGTTAATGAAGAGAATTTGTATGTTGCAAGTTGGCTACGTGACGTGATAATGCTAATATAATGAGAACTATAGTTTGTGTATTATACATTATACAAGCCGGTATAATTTTAATTAAATTTAAAATGCCAAATGCAACATACAGCTTGATGTTAAAATTTTGCCTTAAATTCTGCTACAGTTTAAATAACAAATAGTATTTCGATATTGTCTGTAGCCATTTTAATAAGAGGAAGAGAAGAACGTTTACTTAAATAAACAAAAATAATAAAATAGTATTAAAGAAAAGTGAACGGGTAAGCAAAACTTTATTCTGTTCTGAACAAGTGTAAATAAAACAAATTTACATTTGAATTTGTCTTTATAGTTTCTAGGTGCGGTTATTTATAAATTACCTATAATTGTATACCGTTACGGAATGTTGCGTAAAAAGCAAAAAGAATCAAAACAGCACACAGAACCAAACGAACCAACTAGCGATGCAAATATGTATAACAAGTTCTACAACAATGGGGTAGCGAAATACTTACAAATATAAATAAAATAGAAACGAAACCTAGAGACAGACCAACTTACAACAACATTAAAATTTAATTAAAGAACGTAATGACCTGGACACCACAAGTACTTATAAAGTAGAAAAAACAAAGCATTTTGAATGGCATGATTTCACAGAAAAGATTGCATTGCCAAGCAACTGTTACTTTCCTCGATTGCGGGTCACCCTTAGCTAGCATAGATAATACAATTCCCCCGTCCAGTCAAGTATGCGTGCTCACAACGCCAATGCGCATCAACGTCCGTCCGAGCCGGGCAGATACTGGTCCAAGCATGGCCCAAACGAGAAAATATTACGAATACACAGTATAGGAGAGACGTAGAGAATCGGCCCAGAGACTGATCGATGCTCTGGAGTTTGGACATTTTTCCAGCATTGTACAATTATTTTGTTTTTAAGTTTATAATTAACTATGAAAATATTAACATGTAGTGTAGTGCAGCAATCACAAATAGTGTGGCAACAACTTTACAAGAGATAGTTTTTTTTCATTAAAGCTTAGATATCCAGATAATAGTTGATAAGCATGTGACGCGTTTTTGTTTGTTTCCGTCTCCCGTCACCACGAACGAGTTTTGGTCCTACGAAATATGTAGGTGTCGGCAAAGAAGTTTCACTGCAAAAAACTAAATATATGACCATGTTACACACAATCGGAAGCTGCATATAAAAGAAGAAAACAAAGAGCGACTTTTCTTAGGACTAGCAATTATCGTAGGAAAATCACATAAGTAAACCCAATCACAGACATCTTAAGAAGACTGGCAGAAATCATACATACAGGAACTGCAAAAACAGTGTATTATTCCGTAATTCAAAGTAATCTTCAATACATGACGAGAATATGTGGTTGCGCCCCGGGAAAATACCTACACCAACTGCAAGTGATGCAAATCCGAGCAGTCAGAAACGTCTTTAACCACCCACGTGATAAACACACAAACATGTATTATAGATGGAGAAATTCTCCCACTAGTACCTTTACAGAGAAACATGAAGTTAGTAAAGCTGGCTTAGAAAACCTACAACAGAACTGATATATCACAAAAGATATTATATAATAATGAAGAAATAAAGAAAAACACAACTACCTTACCAAAAATAGAACACAGTAACACCTATCAACACAACATCATACGGCAATAATTTCTTAGCGCAAAATGAAGATACTATGCAAACAAACGTTGGCAGAATATAAACCTGAAGTGAAGCACGCAATATACCAAGAAGCCAAAGAAAGCACTGGGCGAAAAATCGAATAACAAGACAGCACAGAAGTGGTGGTGGCGCGAAGAAGTGGAAGAGATTATTATAGAAGAGAAACTATTCTACGAAAAATGGTTGTCAACATAGGATCCCGAAGACCGGAAAGCATATAATATAAGAAGTAATAGAGAAGTAAAAAGAAATTAAGTGAAACATAAAAATCAAACAAAACAAGTGTGGAGAAATCGACAAAAGTATGGTTAGACTATTCAAACAATGAAAAATGACTTAAGTGAAAACTATGAAGAACTACTGAAAAAAAGAGAGTAGAGTACATGAATATAAATTATGAAATAGAGTACACCAGAGAGCTTATTACAAACGCCCCAACCGTTATTACAGAAACGATGGCTAATTTATTTATACCTAGAAGGAAGTTATATGTATACCACAAGAATGGAAAGAGGCACATATCTTAACATCAATAATTAAGAAGAGGCACAGAAAGAATTGTGCAAATTATAAAGAAATTAGTGTGCTGAGCTTAAAATAGGAAAACTGTTTGGACGAGTTATAAAACAAAGAATAGAAGTTACAGTGAACGAATCCAAAGAACAGAGTGATTTCCGGAGCGGGAGATCATGTACGGATAATACATTCTGCCTACAGCGGGTGATTGAAAATGAAAATTTGACAGTTAGCCAAACTTACATAAACCTAATAAAAAAGTGGTATCGGGGGTAGCACAGGAAAAGTAAAACTAGCAGTCTAGGACGGGTTCATAAGCGTAGAATATGAATGGTTACGAGTTTTAATTGAAATGTCAAATAGCAACCACGAATTAGTAAAAATAGAACGCGTAAATTTAGTACAACGACAAAGTTCTACGAAAGAAAACATTGAACTATAAGGGACGAAAAACCACCGTTGAATAAACAACTTAAGAATTGCAGTACACAACAACAACTTTTTCTAAATTCTCATCCGAAAAATTAGTTCCCTTGTCCAATATGTTTCACGTGTAACTTAATGGATTTGAGTACGCCCATGGTTTTTATTTACTTATTGAATTTGAACGAAATTTTTTACTCTTCTGCGACTAAAAGTGCGATCTTTGGCATTTCACCAAATATCTTTTAGCTGTAGCAAATACATTGATTACCAGTTTTTTTAGGCTGTTGAATATTCTTTTAATATCAAACAAAAAACTTGGCATTGTATGTTATGTAAACTGCACTGCTGGCAGCTGCTAGACTAAACTTTTTAAAACTTCCACCATGTACACATTTTATTATAATTTATTGCTCTTTTATAAATAGATGTTTGAAGGAAACACTATAATATCGATGGAAAACTACTACATACGTAAATTTGGAAAGTTTTTTTTAACATTGAGAAAATATCATTCAAATTACTTATTACATTATATAACTATCCAATCAGTTAAATAATTGCTAATTCCCTGTTCGACAATCTTACGTGGTTCTACCAAGCTTAATTTTAATAACTTTTAGATAAGAATAAATGTGTGATAATTAAATACTTAATTTTTTTGTAAACGAATATTTCTTAAAAATAAATACCGGGCAATCGTAAAAAAACATGATTCAGCCATGACCGAAGTGTTAAAGTTGGCAATACTTAATATAAGCCAATTGTCAAATGTTGACAGCTGTAAAAATTTTTGGTTAGATACATTTAGTTAAATGCATCTAACCAAAATTTTTTACACCTGTCAACATTTGACAATTGGCTTATATTAAGTATTGCCAACTTTAACACTTCGGTCATGGCTGAATCATGTTTTTCTACGATCACCCGGTATTACCTACTTGTGCTTTTTCAATCAGATGAAGTTGGAAGTTTATGTTCACTAATTGAACAACTTATTGAACTTACAAAACTAATTCCGTCATTCTGTTGCTGAACACATATTGATGGTGACGGTTCTTCATAGTTACTTATAACCATATAATCCGGCAACACGGTCGCCAAAAATATAGGTATTTAATTACTTTGAAAGAAAACGTATTTAATCAACCATCTAATAATAACAATACAATCATATTCCAAAAAAGTCTGCCTATTCTATTATATTTTAGAAAAAAAACGAGATAAAATTTACCAGTAAGAACTATATGAATGTCTAACAAAGACCAGTAGTCAGTGGCGTAACTTCAGATTTTGGGCCCGGGGCAAGATCCCATCCTTAGAAAAACTTCAATAATAAAGTAATTGATTATAAGAACAATTTCTTCAATAGAAAAAAATTATTTGCAGTCTAGTAAATGAAAATAAATATATTAAAGCCGTGTTTAATTAAGATAAGCAAATCTTAAATTTTCTGAAGTTAATGTGTCTGGGTCGGTACCAAAAAGTGTGGGTGTTGTGTTATTACTAAATATAATCTCACTTTAGTATTTTTCATTGTATAAGTACATCCTTACGTGGAATTCAAAATGTTTTTTGTTAAATTTAAAAATAAAGACACGAAAATCAAAATTTTTTATTTAAAAACTTCGTAATAGAGAAATAAAAAAAAATAAAAACTTGTGGCTCGTGGCAGAGCCCCCTAAGGCCTCGGGCCCGGGGGCCGTTGTCCCCTCTGCCCCATGGTAGTTACGCCACTGCCAGTAGTACATAAATCATATAAGGTGGAGGCTCTAGCCGTGATCAACAACTTGAAAGAATTTCGAATGTATCTCCTAGCTATTTAGTTCAAGTTACTAATTAAATGCATTGACGATAGGTAATAAAAAAACGCTGTTATTTAAATTAGAATATTAAACTGTTTTCTTGAGAAAAGCTTTTATATTATATATAGTCTTCTAGTATTGTATGTGCAATTCATATATTAGAAAAATAAAAACTGTTTATTAAACAAGTATTTATGTAACAACACTAGAATTCATCGCTGCTAAATTCGGAGAGAAATAAAGAAGTCATCGAACTGTGGAGGAAAGGACACAACTTTAAAATTATAGTGGTTTAGCACGTACACCTAAAATGATTTGAATTTACCTTTAAAAAACGAATTATTTGATTTTTGCGTTCAAGAATAAAATAATAATTTTATGAAATTAATGGCAAACTTTAA
Source organism: Ctenicera cuprea (assembly GCA_958336395.1). NCBI lineage: Eukaryota > Metazoa > Arthropoda > Insecta > Coleoptera > Elateridae > Ctenicera > Ctenicera cuprea. The sequence goes on from OY284490.1 coordinate 27,392,550, forward strand.
TTACACAAATAGGTAAATTTAGTCATTTAGTCAATTAGTAAAAAAAAACGTAGTCAAATGTCTGTAGGTACGAAGAAGAACTTGATGATCTACATTTGAGCTACTCACTCTTGGTAAACATTGAAAGATAACCAAAAATTGTGTCAAAAATTAGCAACAACAACACCGTAAATAGTATCCTCGTTATACCTGCTTATACATATAAAATATTTAATGCTGCCAGTCTAGACAACTATGCCACAGCACTTTTTATTTTCCCGCGTTATTCATCTAATATGCTAACAAAAGTAGAACGTACTTATCACATTTGTAGTTAGAAAACTGTACACAAGTTAATTACCTGTGAATTTAGTAATCATATGAAACCCACGTGCTTTAAATTAAACACTTTTGCTTTCTAAACCACACATGAACCACACACGCTAAACTTGTTGAGCAAGTCAGGGACATGCGGGAGACGCACCAGAATAAATTCCATGTTTTAAAATTAACCGCCCCACTCTAGCTTAGAACACGTTTAAGTGCAGACAGACAAACAACATTGCAGATATTACGTAATTTTATTCTTTGCTGTCCATATGTTCCCAAAAGGCGATTTTGAGTTTTAATGTAGTTTCAAAATGTAGATTTAGTTGCATTTTGTACGTTAGGCATCACACCTTTCAAATTAAATCTGGTAGGTTTCTTATAATAACAACACTCGTTTCTAGTCAATTCAACCGGAAGCAAGTCTGTCCCGTAATAAACATACAATAGGGAGCTTCATAATTAGTTGTAAAAATGTCCTGTGATCAAGGAAGTGGAATAACGCATCATCATATTTGTACTACAAAGTAAAATTGATTGTAGACAGGATAATGTTAAATTTCATCTATCTATACTTACGTAAAGTTCCTGACAGTCTAAAATATAAACAGTGGGGTGAGACGTGTATATATTTGTGCGGTCTCCTAAACCCGAATATTAATTGTATTAGATACCATTACAATAGTAAGTTAATGGCAGCCAAATGTATTTATAATTCCTTTTCCAAGTTGGAAGTACGGAAACTTAATTAACATAATTTTCTTTTCGTGCAAAACGATGGTTCTGATAAATTAATAATAAAACAAGTTTTGGGGCTTAATCAATTAAAATTGAGAAATGTTTGTCTGTGCATGAGTGTGTTCGTTTGTTCTTAATATTTCACGAAAGTTTGATTATGACGATATATAAAAGGCGGATATATGCAAGTATATGAAATTATGAAACGTACATTATTCGATAACTAAGTTTTATACAATGGACAAAGTATTTTCTATTTTGCATTAATTTTCAGTGGCGTAACTACCGTGGGGCAGAGGGGGCAACGGCCCCCGGGCCCAGTGGCGGATCTTGATTTTGTGGGGCCCCAGGCGCAACCTGATCTGGAGGCCCCCTATTGACCCTTCTAGTAATGGGATGGTTCACTAAAATGAATAATGCAGAAAATCATAACGTTTTTTATTTTTGGAATCAACAAAAACATAAACACATAAAAATCAGATACGCAAAAAAAGTATTCTCAGGTACTTAAAAAAAATAATGACATTCCCATTTTAAAAAAATACATTCTCAGATAAAAAAAATGAATTTTGGTTTTTGAGGATAAGGCACCCAACGATTCTGAGGGCCCCGCTTTGCTAAGGCCCCAGGCACGCACCTCATGCGCCTGTGCGGTAATCCGCCACTGATTGGGACATTAATTATTATTATTATTATTATTATTATACCATAAAATATTCCTGTTTCAGCCAAGTCGCTCATCAGTAATAGTAAAATAAGACTATAATAGCTATTTATGTAACCAGTTAGGAAATGCACCATTTTGTGTAACAAGTTACACAAAATCGCGTTTCCTAACGTGTTACATACAAGATTTTTTCTAATTTTGATAAACAGAAAGTTTCTTCAAACTTTAAATCGGGGAAATTATTAATTTCACGAATTGTATAGAAAATCAAGTAGGTACGCTTATTTTGTTTGACAGTTTGAAGTTTATACAGAAGTGTGTCGAGTTAGAAACTATCCGAAATATCTGATTCAAGTTCAGATATACCAAGTGATATCGAAGAGGCCGCACAAAATGCACTATCATCCGTGATTCCAACAAAATCTAAAGCAAAATATGATTTGGCTTACGAAAAATTTAAAAAGTGGTGTGAAGAAAAAAGAGTAAAACATATCAAAGATTGCTACTGATATTGGAAACAAATTGCGTTTCCGTTTCTCAGATTACAGCAAGTTCTAGTAATAAAACTTCCCAATCATCAGGAGTTAACCTAACTAACTGTAAGAATTGTGTTATACATGTTTATAATTAATTAAATGTTAAATTTTTCTTAATTTTGTGTTGTTTTTTTTTCGTAACTGATGTTGAAATGAATTTTTCATCACCAGTTGTGAAATATTTTACTTTTCCTAACTGGTTATGAAAAGTGTGACGTTTGGAAACTTCTATTAATTTTGAAAAGTGACAGTTTACACGTCAAAATTAGAAAAAATTAATTTTTAGATCCCTTGATATTAAGAGGGACTAATTATACGCCCCGCCCCAACTTTTAAACTATTATTTTGTCTTTTCTGTAGTGTTTTTCAGTTCCAAAGCAATCTTGCCTAAAATAATAAAAAAAAAACGGTTTAGTAGAGGCTTTGTTGCGACATTAAAATAAGGGAAAGATCCGGCGAAAAGCTTTGCCCATTTTTGCATAATTTCCTTCAGCGGTATTTCGCTATGAAGTAAACGTAATTCGGAGAAAAGCAGTAAAAAGAAGGTTGCCCACAATAAATAACTTGCAGCTGCAGAAGGGGAAGCTTTTTGCAGGTTAAATAATTGGCGTTGACAAGTTTTATTGCTTTTTAAACATCTACATAACAGGCGGAATTTAAACGAAAACAGTTTTTATAGATAAAAACAAGTAATAAAAGGTTGTTTATCGCCCTATCGGATATTGGCCGCTCTTTGTCCATTAACTAGTGATAACAGGCGACTTTATTTACGACATTTTTTTAAAGTAAATATAGCTACAGATTTTTGAAGTGAAACTTCTTCAAAATGTTTGTAAAAAAGAACCTGAGGGTTTTAATCAATTTTACTTGTGGGTAACATTAAATAATGTGTGAATTAACATTTATTTCATAAAAATTTTAGCACTGAATCTGAGAGAACTTTTTTACAACTGTATGATATTTTTACATGGCTGCATAGAGAATAAAAAGCACTAACTGGGCATGCCATAAAAAGTAGTATAGGTTGCCATTTACAAAAAATGTCGATGACATCATAGCTAAAACATATGACAATTAAAAAAAATGAAAAACGTCAAATTGTGGCAAAAAACTTGATAGGAAACTTTTGTTAGAAGCTTTTTTTCGTAAACTTATTATTTAAGGCTGTAGCATCGATGTTCCTTACTTTTTATTCATCCTGTATAGATTTTACGTCATACGAAAAAATATTAGGTTCGGAAAAAATAATATATACGATACCAAGTTGCATGCAGTTCGAATAACTTTATGAACTATTTTTGCCATATTGAAACCGGCATTTTGAATTTTATAATTTAAACCCCGAATACATACGTAATTAGCGGCTACGAAACCCCACAACCCCCAACTATCTTTGTGGACATAACCGCTACCTTTGTCACAACTCTCAATTATTATTTTGGGCTAGCGGGTGGTCTAGTGGTTAGAGTCCCAACCTCTAAAACTAGACTCCCAACGGCAGTAGGTTCGAATCCTCTGCCCGTCGGAAATTTTTCTGAATAAGTTAAATCCGGCGTGTTCATGGATGGTGTGTGTGGTGTGTATGTTGGGTTGCATGTCTTTTTGGGGTGGGGCGTGTTAGACCGGTGTATAGCGCAAGTCCGCTGAGCCCGGGTAAGAGGGTGGGATGGGAATCATAAAGTCGTGCTCACGCCCGGCCTCATAATCCTTTTAAAAAATTATTATTTTGGTCACTATGGCCACCATGCTTAGAACGACTACTTTTGTTTTGATCAAAATCATTTGATCAGCTTAGAAGCGCCTACTATTATTGGTATTGCTGCACATCCACCGCAATACAAATATTAATATAAATAATATAATTGATATATTTGCTAAAACCAAATAAAGAAAACTTAATTTTATAGTTTAGACAATGTAACTTGTTTATAAAACACAACACCTTTCTACACAAGTGACTTAATACCAGATACGTATTTCGACAGTTATAAGCTATCATCACCAGTGGCAAACTGACACTGTTAGTTTACCACTATTGATAATAGCTTAGCTGTCGTATCTGGTAATTAGTCTCTTGCGTGGAAGGGTGTTGTGTTTTTCAAGTGTTGTTATTCCACAGTTCGAGTGTGTTCAAGATAACTTATATTAAAATTTATTTATTATTAAGTGATACAGTGTATACCTGATAATCAAAGACTGGACTTTTAGTCCCAAAGTAGCAAAAAGTTTCGTTAAAATTCAATACTTAAGACACATTGTTTGGTTCAGTGTTTTATTGTTGAGCTAAGCCAAGGTCCTCAGTTTAGGGACCGTAGAGCTAAGCGGCCCGAGGCCGTAGAGGGCTCTGCCACGAGCTAGGAGTTTTTATTTTTTTTATTTCTCTATTTCGAAGTTTTTTGATTTTCGACAGTCATTTTTGTATTCAACAAAAAACATTTTAAATTCCATGTAAGTATGTACTAGTTATACAATGAAAAATACTGAAGTGAGATTATATTTCTACACCCACACTTTTTGGTACCGACCCAGACACATTAACTTCAGAAAAATTAAGATTTGCTGATCTTAATTAGAAACGGCGTTAATATATTTGCTTTCATTTACTAAACTGCAAATAACTTTTTTCCTATTAAAGAAATTGTTCTTATTATCACTTACTTCATTATTAAAGTTTTTTTGAGGATGGGGCCAGGGCCCTTCAGGTATCTTGCCCCTGGACCCAAAACCTGAAGTAACGCCACTGTTGACTTTCTCATACTTTACCGATGTTTGCTTCAAAATAAACTGGAAGCGTGAGATTACAATATCGATGCAAAATATGTATACTATAGTAATGCTTGAATTAATTTTCTTTGATGTTTTAAAAGCAAAACAACACAATAATTATTATTATAAAAGATGCATCTAAATCAAACGTTATTCAATTTACAAATGCAATTAGGTTACTCAAGAAAATTCAACACCAAATTTAAAAGCAATTAATCAAAAACTATTACTGACTTTTTTATTGAAGTTAAAGTGCTGTTTAATTAAACCCACCGCCATTACAAATGCAGCTTGAATAGTAAGTGAAAAACAATCTATTAGTGTCCATTTTAAGCTAAATAAATTATTTTGTGAAGATACGTCTGCATAGACACGTGCGTAAGGGTAGGTATGTGTTTTGAACAAGATGGCGCACGACTAGGATTTCACGAGACTCTCGATTTTCAAGATTTCTTGTCTTGATCTTGTCTCGAATCAAGACAAGATCGAGACAAGACTGCTTTATTAAAATCAAGACAAGATCAAGACTTACAAGTTCCAGAATTTTTAAGATCAAGAAATATTATCGAAAATTTCTTGATCCTGAGAAGATATGGTATAATCATGAAAAACCGCAAATGATACAAAGCAGGTTCTTTATTACTATAAACTACATTACTAACAAACTGATATGGATGCAGTCAATCCTTGAAAACACAATATTTTTTTTTATAAAACCGTAACATTAAAAATAGTAAAAAAATTAATTTTTTTAGGAAACGATTAAATACAAAACTGAAAATTATATAAAAAATATTTCTTTGTTATCAAACCATGAGTTTAAGCACAATAAGGATTAAGCCGAGTCGAAAATCAGTCTGCTTCGCTCTTTCCTTATAGTAAGTGTTGCCTTCAAAAATAATCTTTCTGCAGGTATTGATGTTGCCTGAATACTTAAAATATCCCGGGCCATTCTTGACATTAACATTTCGGGTATTCCCCTGCGTATCGAGAAATTTCGAGACTCTTGAATCAAGACAAGAAATTAACATCGAGAAAATGTATAAGACAAGAAATATTAGAATTCTTGTCTCGATAATCAAGACAAGAAAAGAGTTACTCATCGAGACAAGATTTCTTGTCTTGCTGAAACCCTACGCACGATCAATATGAGCATGGCTATTCTGAAAATCTAAATGGTTCGGTATATAAAACGTGGATGTCGAATAGTCGGCGCGGTCTTTGGAATCAAAAACCAATCCGTTATTTAAAATGGGCACACTTTAAATCGAGGGTGTTTATAAATCATCCACATGATCCAGTCATGCTGATTTTTGTATGTTTATTAAGCAATACCTTCCAACAGCCATTTTTAACACTCCGGTCAAAATGTGCCGGCGTACAGTGCATATAATCATAAATAATACGGGTGACAGCGGTTTTTCGATAAAAGTAACATTGTGTGCCTCGAGGACCAGTGGCGTAACTTCAAATTTTGGGCCCGGGGGCAAGATACCTGAAGGGCCTTGGCCCCATTCTCAAAAAAAACTTCAATAATAAAGTAATTGATAGTAAAAACAATTTTTTCAATAGGAAAAAAATTATTTGCAGTCCAGTAAATGAAAATAAATATATTAAAGCAAAAACCGTTTATTCGTTATTCTCTTTACGTAGTACTTACATAAATTTAAAAAAATAAAAACTCGTGGCTGGTAGCAGGACCCCCTAAGGCCTCGTGCCCTGGGGCCGTTGCTCCCTCTGCTCCGTGGTAGTTACGCCACTGTCTAGGACATTCCCAATATCAAATTTCATACCGATCTGATTACTAGTATTGAATAAATAAGCGTTGGATCTGTCCTGTGGTCTTTTATCAGATTCCGTTTTTATATTGTAAAAATGCTACCAAAAAACATGTCTAACTTCCGCTTCCTGTTTCTAATTTTATTAAAAGCTTATTTTGTCGGAGTATTTTTGATATACTCCACATTCTTAAGCGCATCAAAATCGGACCATCAATTCGGGAGTTATGATGCACCATACATAGTAAAGTAAAAATAGATAAAAACGATCGCATCTACTTATGAATAGATACACGTTACTTCATTAAAAAAATGTTTATTCTTGGGAACGTGAGGGAGGCCACACTATAATGAATAACACAGAAGCCCAAAATTTCATAAAATGGTTGCCCTACTGAAAATCACCTCAGTTGCCTCATAAAACCTCATACAAAATGAACCTGGTTGTTTCAAAAACCGCATAAAACCACATACAACCTGATGAAAACATTATCAGGTTATATGAGGTTTCTATATATATTTTCAGTAGGGTGTGCATATTACCTGTCGTCATTCATGGTTACATTGTTCTTTTAGCTTTGCGGCTGGGCTGCTTCATGCATGTTTTTTTTGGTATTTTATAGGAAATAATTATTTATTTCCACGCATTGATTTCTTGTTTTCTGTTTTGTTTGATTTTTCCTTTTCATTACCGTTTTTATATTTTCTTACCGACATTTAACTGGTTTAAATATAAATGAGTTTATAAACCCCATAATATACACAGGTCAAAGATTTGAGGAGCCTTCAAGCATGGGGGGAGGAGGCTAGAATGCAGCACATAAAGCCCATGCTTGTATATAGGCCCTGTCTAGAAGCTGTCCTACAACTTTGAACGAACTAAAAATCTTGTCTCTTCCGTAAATGTATCTAATGTTCTAATAATCCGAAATCCAGCAAATTTAACAATGTATTGACATCACACACTAAAATTAGAAATCTTTTGTAACTTGAGTGGGTTGTGCTTGTTTATATGCTTTTTTACTGGTGTGCTGTTTTCAAGTACATAAAAATGATTTGGGAAGGTCATGATATAAATAGTGTAATTTTGTCTGTTGCTATATATGTAACTCCTCAGTTTTTAGTAACGTAAAAATATAACTAGAATATATGAATACCAGAATTTTTTTAATATCCAGTAAAAAAGTTATTAGAAATACATATGTAACAAAAAACATTTTCATTCTTATTTGTATCAAAGAAAACTATATTTGCATTATTTGATGACATCACAGTTCTTCAATGTGTCTTTCGATTTACATCAGAATCAGTTATCTAGGAGGTTAAATATAAATATTTGGGAGTAATCCTTCATAGTAAACTTCTCTGGAATCAACGGATCGAGTTCTGTCTGCATGGCCTTTTGGACATACAAGCGCATGTACGGTAAAATGTGGAGACTAAAACCAAGAATGGAATACGTTGTATGCCATTATGGTCAGACCCATAATCCTATATGCAGCTCTAATTTGATGGTCCAAAACCAACACTAAGTAAGTCGCCTGCAAAGGATGACTTCTTTAGAAATCATAAGGGTATGATGAGAACCACGCCAACAGCAGCACTGGAATTCCTTCTTGGCTTTTATGCCTTTAGAGATGAAAGCATGGTCTTATAGTACGGACACTGAAGGATCCCATATAGAGAGGGAATCCGACAGTATACATTAACTTCCCCCCCCCCCACACACACACAAAAAAAAATGTAAATTTAAGGACTTACTACCGGGTGATCATAAAAAAAATGATTCAGAGCGGGCCATGACCGCAGTGTTAAAGTTGGCAATACGTAATAAAAGCCAATTGTCAAATGTTGACAGCTGTAAAATTTTTTGGGTAAATACATTAAGTTAAATGTATCTAACCAAAAATTTTTACAGCTGTCAACATTTGACAATTGGCTTTTATTACGTATTGCCAACTTTAACACTTCGGTCATGGCCTGCTCTGAATCATTTTTTTTATGATCACCCGGTACGAAACAGTTACCACGATTTACATAATTAAATATTACTGTGGTTTTTAGTTATTATCTGAAACGTTTACTTGTTAGCAGAATGTATGATTTATTTATATACAAATAGTGGTTCTTATTTGGAGTTTCAACCAATTGGATAAAAAATAGACGGAGTTAGTGCATACGTCTAAAATTATGGTAGTATTATAGTAAATATTAGCAATGTGAAAGTAAATTACAACAGTTGTTTTTTAACTTAACTAAACATCTTAATAAATAATTGCCCACGTAAAGCGTGATAAATATGTGAATTGCTTTATTACGTATTCTTATGAGCATTCTCTTTTCCATTCCATTCTTTGTTCATGCGAAGCTAACAATAAAATTGATTTTAGGATAAAACTATTGTAAAATCGGCGGTATAATGGATAATTAACGCGTGAAGTAGTAATACGTACCTACTTACTATTTAATAATCGTCTATTATAATCAAGTATTGGAATCCATTTTTATAATCGATTATTAGCATCAATTTTTATAATTGATTGTTAAAATCGATAATTAAATTTTTTCGACTATTTTTTCATATTGATTACTCAACTAAAATCGATTTTGAAGTAGAACTAAATATCGAATTTTTTAATTTTCAAAAAGTCCTAGCCCTAATTAGGATGCACTGGAATTTACTAGGTTTTTTTTTTTTTTTTTTTTTTTCATGGGTTGGGGTCTTTGCCCACTGCACTGCGGCCTAGTAGGCCTATTGTGCCCCCTGTAATAGTTAGTCTCCCTCAAGTAGTCCTGTATCTTTTACAAAGTCCAGGATGTCCCTGAGGGGGATGGCTTGGAGTTCTTCTACGTCCACGAAGGGGACTCCGAATCTCCTAAGCCTTTTTGCTGCCAGTGCTTCGCATCGACAGATTATATGTAATGGGGTTTCCTCCTCCATATCACACACTCTACACGCAGGGTCGTTTGTTATCCCCATCGTGTGGAGGTGTTTCATCATCTTGCAGTGTCCTGTGAGGAGACTTGTTAGTCTCTTTAGGTTGCTCCTGTCAAGCTTCAGGATTTGTTTGGTAGTCTTCCTGGACGGGTCTTGAATAAACAGTTTTGACTGTCTCAGTCCAGGCAACGCATTCCAATGCTTGCGATGTGCTTCTCTGAGGAGGTCCTTTATATAGCCCTTTGCCCTGCTGTAAGCAATACTGCAGGTGGGCTCAGGACCGATCAGGGTGTGTTCGGCTCCTCTCCTAGCTAGTGAGTCTGCCCTTTCGTTTCCTGCTATTCCCTGATGCCCTGGTACCCACTCCAGAGTAACTCTGTTACGGGCAGCCAGTTCAGTTAGGGCTACCAGGCAGCTTTTTACTGTATTGGAGTTGACCTCCTCTGACAGTAGGGCCTTTAAGGCAGCCTGACTGTCAGACCTAATGAGAACTTGCTTGTTCTCATAGTTTCTTTCCACCATTGCCTGTGCGCAGCTGGTTATTGCTGTTAATTCCGACTGGAATACGGTGGCATAACGGCCCAGGTTTATGATAATTTCATTCCCTGTTCTTTCTTCATATGCCCCGGCTCCGGTTTTGTCTCCCATCTTGGATCCGTCTGTGTACCACACGCTTCCAAAATTGTTTGTACGGTTTGTTGTATATGCACTTCTCCCCCCCTCCGAGATTATAATCTTAAAGGGTTTGTTGAAGTGATAACTTTTGAGTATTTTGTCTGACTGCATTTGTAGTATGCTGTTTTCGGCTAGTGTTTGAAAGATCTTTAGGTGAGAGTCTTTCCTCCAGGGAGTCCTTCCCCTGATGTTATCTCTAAGCCTGTATGCCGCTGCTAGGGCCTCAAACTCCACCACCAATCGGAGGGGAGGGAGGTCCAGCAGTGTCTCCATGGCTGCCGTTGGGGTAGTTGACATTGCGCCAGTGATGCCCAGGCATGCTAGCCTTTGTAGCTTGCCCAGTTTGGCGTTTATTGCCGCCTTATCTGCTTTTTGCCACCAAATAATTGATGCATAGGTAACTACCGGTAGTACTACCTTGGTGTATAGCCAGTGTACCATTGCGGGTTTTATCCCCCAATTTTTCCCAAACATTCGCCTACCCGCCCAGAGGGCTTTTGTGGCTTTGTTTGTTATGTTTGCAACATGAGGTTGAAAGGTAAGTCTGGTGTCTAAGATGACTCCCAGGTACTTGACCTCTGTTACCCTCATTATTTCTTGGCCCCACAGTTTTAAGCCCCTCAAGTTGAGGTTCCTTTTTCTTGTGAAGGCCAAGGTGGAGGTCTTTGCGGAATTAACCGAAAGTCCCTCCTTTGTGCACCATCTTTCAACGGTGTTGAGTGCTTGCTGCAACAAGTTGCAGATGACGCCCTCAAACTTCCCGTTTACTAGAATGACGATGTCGTCTGCATACCCTTGCGAGTATACTCCGCATTTTTGGAGCTGCTGTAGAAGGTCATCGGCCACTAGGCTCCACAAGAGAGGTGACAAGACCCCTCCCTGTGGGCAGCCCCGTAGAACGACGGCCCTTCCTGTGGCTTCTTTTAGGGTAGAGATTATTTCTCTATTTCTCAACGTGAAGTCAATCCATCTGGCTACAGTAGGACAGACCCCACGCCTTACCACGGCGTCATTCACCGAGTCGAAGGATGTATTGTCGAAAGCTCCTTCGATATCCATAAAGGCTGCCAAAGCAATCTCACGATTGTTTATGGCCTTTTCTGCCCTTTCGACTATCTCGTGAATCGCGAGATCGCAGGATTTTCCTGTTTGATAGGCAAATTGGTTTTGATGTAGAGGGTTATCCCTCAAAACATCGTCCCTTATGTATCTGTCGACCAGTCTTTCCAGTGTTTTCAGTAGAAACGAGGTTAGGCTGATCGGCCTGAAGGATTTTGCGTCGGCGTACGAATCTCGTCCAGGCTTTGGTATGAATACCAGTTTGGCCCGCCTCCAACTATGAGGCGTATAGCCTGTCGCTATGCTGGCTCTAAAAAGTGAGCACAGTGGAGACGACAGTTCTTTGATGCCCTGCTGTAATAGTGCTGGGAATATTTCGTCAACTCCAGCTGACTTGTATGGTTCAAAAGTGTTTATTGCCCATACAATTTTTGTTATGTTGCAGATTTTGTTCGCCCTAGCCCAGTCTTCTCTTGTCGCCCGCCTGTGTGGTGGTATGACTAGATTTAGACTGTTCAATTGGGCAACTCCCGGTAGGTTTTGACAACCCGGGGAGTGAGTCTTGAGCAGAAGCTCTAGAGTTTCCTCCCCGGTCGTCGTAAAGCCCCCGTCGGGTTTTTTCAACGAGCCTAATTTACTGGCATCGTCTTTTTTCAACGCTTTTTGGAGTCTTGCGCATTCTGGAGTTCTTTCGACCTCCTCGCAGAATCTCCGCCACGAGGAGCGTTTGGCCTTCCTCAAGGCTTTGTTGTAGTTCGTGAGGGAACTTCTGTATATTTCCCATTCACCCGTTAGCTTTGCACGGTTGAAGAGTTTTCTGGTGTTATTCCTCAGTGAGGAGAGTTCGTTGTTCCACCATGGAACTTCACGTTGTCCTCCCCTGACCTTTAGACGACAGCTCTTTTCATAGGCTGTAATGATTACTGACTGTAGGCTATCTGCCATAAGTTCTAGTTCAGCTGCTGTTTGCGGCCTAGATGGGCATTCCTCCAGCCCCTGTGTTAGGTACTGTCTATAGAGTTCCCAGTCACAGGTTCTAGGATTTCTGTACATCTGTTTTTTTGTTACTGGTGATTCTAGCTCAAACCTAATATATCTATGATCCGATAAAGACGGCTCATCTGAAACATGCCACTTCGCAATTGCTAGGTGGGCCCTATTGGTTACGATAGTTATATCGATGACCTCACTTCTAACCGCGGTTACGAATGTGGGTTCATTGTCTCGATTGGCTATTTCTAGTTTGTTAGTAATGATAAAGTCTAAAAGTGACTCACCTCTTCTGTTGACGTCCCTGCTCCCCCATATCAAATGGTGTGCGTTGGCGTCACATCCAAGCACTAGTTGGTCGTGCCTGGTGTTGCAGACCTCCACTAGGTTCCTTACTTCCCTGGTTGGGGGTTGATCTTGTTCATAGGGAAGGTATGCGGAACCGATGACTAGCATCTTTTCGCTCCCTTCCCCGATCCAGCCTCCCCCTACAACCATAAGGTCTCTGCTGCACAGTCCCCATAATGGTGTAAGGTTCAGGCTTTTCTTGGCTAAGATACATGCCCTTGGGTCACTGGTGGGGGTGAACAGCTCCCAATTTCCACCAGCTAAACGGAGTCCGCGGACGGCCCCCTTGCATATCCACGGTTCCTGTAACAGTGCAAGATCTATGTCTTTTTTGATCATAAAAGCTTGCAGAGCAGCCGAAGCTGCTTTGCAGTGATGCAGGTTAACTTGTATTACCCTTATTAGCTCTGCACGGTTGTGAGGGAGCCTTCTGCGGCCTCCCCTGGCCCCTCAACGGCAGGTAGTGGAGGAGGTGTGGGAGGCGGTATATCGACCTCCATCTTGCTCTCCTTGCTCTCTTTTGTGCCCTCCTTCTTGACTCCTAGGACCTTGAATTGGACCCTGGAGAAGTTCAGGTAGGGTTTGCCATGGAGCTTCTCCTGAATCAGCTTCCACGACTTTTCCTCCATAAGGATAATGAGTTGCTGTCCCTTGGGGTCCGGCTTCTCATTTACTACTCTCCAGTTCTTGGTGGTCAGTCCTGGATTTTGTACTGCCAAGCGATGTAGCACCGTTTCCGGTTTCGCAGGTGGTCCCGGTATCCAGACCATCGTCCTGACTGGTTTGGGTACTTCCTTGGCGTCAATGACGCTAAGTTTAGCCCCCTCCCAGAGTGAACTTTCCCTGACGGTCTGCTCAAGCCAGGTCCGTGTGTCCCTGTCTGGGCTGGAGATCATCAGGGCGCCCTCCCTCAGTCTCACTTCTGAAAACCTCGGGGATGGTCCGCCTTCTTGCATCTCATCGATTTTTGCGAGCAGATGGTTCTTAATCAGCCCCGCCTGCTCGTCTGTTATGACAGTTTCAGGAAATTCACCCGGTACGATAGCCAGGTGAAAGTCCGACAAGGCTTCCTTAAAGGACTTGGCAGGTCCCTTAGGGTCCCTGTTGCTCCTTTTAGTCGGCCTAGCTTTATCACTTGGGGTGCTGCCATCCGAGCGGATGCGCTTCTGCCCCCCCTTGTTCGTCGTTGTGCCCCCGGTACTGGTGCCCGGTACGGCTCCGTCGGTATGCTGTCGCCTCCGCTGCTTAGCAAGCTTGCGTCTGGCTGCTCCCGACATTCGTACGAATTCCTTGGCAGTTGGATCCGAACCTCCTTCTGCCTCGTTTGGTACCTGTGTGATTGAAGAATTAGTATCAGTCATGTTATTCCCACGAGTATGGGGGAAAGAAGGTCACCATGCGCGGAGCCCCCTTCACGCATGGAAGGCATTTATAAAACAGGGTGCGCCTGGTGCCCTGAGTTTGGTCGCTAATGGCCGAGCTTCCCCTCGACCTTGCATCCCTTCAGCGCGCACCATACTACTGGGAGTTGGGAGGTGTTTATAGTGTCCTCATCCACGCGGTTCAGGTGATTAAGCCCAGACCCCCGTGCTCCACTGAGATACTATCCATGGCTACAGGTTTTACCCTGTTTGCCATGAAGTCGCTGCAGCTCAGAGTGCTTACGGTATTTCGGAAGTGTTAAACACTCTCCGACATCGTTCAAACCCAGTGCAGGCCTTTAACCACGACATGACAGTTAGGCTGGGTAGCTTGGTCCGCGGTGCCGCTTTAAATTGCTACTAGCTGACGTTAAACGCGTTCAGCGAGCAATCGTATCATCAGCACTAACCCAAAATTGTGTCACATACGATCATCCACGGGCCTTTCCCCTATCCGCCACCTGGGGACGCGCTCGGTAGGGAAGCTACCCCCCGAGATTTACTAGGTTAAAACAATGTGACTATTTTGGCCACAATTCACTAAACTACCAGGTCACTTAAGAATAATAAATCATATATGAGCGATACCCTTATTTCTCTAATTTGACCTGTTTGCATTCATCTAAAAGATACCCATAACGATAGCTTATTTTTAATTTTAGCAGCAGTGATAACTACTAAATAGGTCTGTTCAGGACAAAATGATCTTTAGGTGTAAAATCTATCGATTCTATAATTATTAAAAGATGAATTTTATTTCGATTTTGCCCTGTTTTTAAGGTATATTAAAAAAAGTTAAAATTTCAAGGCGTTTTGGCCTTTTTTTGAAGTTTGTACTATATGTACCTGTTCAGGACAAATCAAAATTTCAAGGCATTGCGGCCTGTTTGTATTAAAAAATTAACTAACTAATAGGAGAACATACAGAAAACTAAAGCGTTCCTGAAAGCCTGCCGAAGCCAGTCTAGAGTGTCCCTGAAAGGGACTACTGCTCCACAGGCCGAAGGCGATGGGACTACTGCTCTGCATACCAAAGCACCTACTGCGATAGTTAACGCTGCTGAAATTTTAAACAATATGCAAATTCGAAATGAAAACAACTTTTTCAGATTTTGGTTGTACAAGTAATTTAGAATGCATTCAGTGGTTAGGGAAACGTCAGCTTTTACACAATTCGTTATGATGCCAAATTGCAATTCAGAGGGCCCAATTTACCGACTTTTCTTTTCATTTCTTTATCTTCTAATAAAAACTAAGTCGGGCAACACCATAAATAAAAAATGAGCGAAACACTTCGCCTGGACTTTCCTATACTTATAAATTAACATTGTTTTATATTTTCCAACACTTTCTATATGCACCTGTCTAGACACGACTAGTTAAAGTAAATAGTTCTTATAAGTTGTAACATCTTGAAGCGGTTGAAGAAAGACCGTCCGCTGCGCTCTGCACCCATAAGGTTGGGTAAAATATTCGGACTGAATCAACGGAAGGGCGGAAATTGATATTTGAAAATATATTAATAACTCGAGAAGTATTATTTTTAGCAAGAAATTACTCTTATTAATTTGCATTTAGAATTTCAAAACCTTTCTGATTTTAAAGCCAAAATGCCACGTTTCCATTTAAAAAAAAGTTATTTTTTACTGTGGCCGCCATATTAAAATTGGAAACTCAAGTTTTTTTCTTAAATACAATCAAGAAGAATTTGCCGTACAACTTTGCTCTTGAGTTTGCGAGTCTATCTATTAAAATAGAAAAGTTAGCCTACACTGAACATTAAACGACTAGTACAAGAATACAACTGCTGTAGAAAGTATGTGAAATTCTTCTAAGGACAAAAAGATTATTAAGCGGCAAAAAAATTCGATTTTTTGATTTTTTGTAAAAAGATTCTCCTAGAGCAAACAAAAGAAGAAATCAATTTTTAAATTTTGTAGCGAAAATTTTGGGGGGGAGGGGGCACAGTAGCCCCCCTAAATATTAAAGTAGCACAAAAATATTATGATATTCGGATTTTGCTATTAATGGTGAGCTCTTTCACCTTAACAGAAATATTTTATTGCCCCCCGTTAAATAAATAAAAGGGTACCAATTTTCAATTTTCAAAAATTCACAGAGGGCGTCACAGTGAAATTATAGCAATGCGCAAAAAAATAAATTGTAGAAGATTCCCAGCTCTATCAGCTTAAAAAGTTTAAACAAAAACGTGTGGGCAGTTTTTGAGAAATATTTTTTTGAAAATTTCAAAAATTTTGGAGTGGTGCCATTGAGATCGTTTTTATATTTTCAAAATTAATTATATTTCATGGTATAGTACCCTTGAAGGGCTACCAAACAAGATGTAGTTGATTCCAATCAGACAACTGGTTTTTGAGTAAATGGGCGTTAAAGTCGAAATTTTCAAAAATTCGTAGCGGCCGCCATGTTGAAGCTAGAGAGTTCGGTAACAAAACGTTTGATTTGTTCTAAGGCCTTCTATAATTTCCACTATTCCAATTTCCAAAATTCCGTTTCTGAAAAAAATGCTACCAAAAAAACATGTCTAACTTCCGCTTCCGGTTTCGGATTCTTTTTAAAAGCTTATTTTATCGATGATATTTTGATATACCCCCTCATTCCAAAGCACATCAAAATCGAAGTACGGGTTCGAGAGATATCAGCGAAATGACGTCCGTACACGAACGCATTCGTAAAAATGAGCGAAACACTTCGCCTGGACTTTCCTATACTTATAAAATAACATTGCTTTATATTTTGCAACACTTTCGATATGCACCTGTCTAGACACGACTAGTTAAAGTAAATAGTTCTTATAAGTTGTAACATCTTGAAGCGGTTGAACAAAGACCGACCGCTGCCCTGGAAGCAAGGTAGGGTAAAATATTCGGACTGAATCAACGGAAGGGCGGAAATTGATATTTGAAAATATATTAATAACTCGAGAAGTATTATTTTTAGCAAGAAATTACTCTTATTAATTTGTATTTAGAATTTCAAAACCTTTCTGATTTTAAAGCCAAAATGCCACGTTTCCATTTAAAAAAAAGTTATTTTTTACCGTGGCCGCCATATTAAAATTGGAAACTCAAGTTTTTTTCTTAAATACAATCGAGAAGAATTTGCCCTACAACTTTGCTCTTGGGTTTGCGAGTCTATCTATTAAAGTAAAAAAGTTAGCCTACACTGAACATTAAACGACTAGTACAAGAATACAACTGCTGTAGAAAGTATGTGAAATTCTTCTAAGGACAAAAAGATTATTAAGGGGCAAAAAATTCGATTTTTTGATTTTTTGTAAAAAGATTCTCCTAGAGCAAACAAAACAAAAAACCAAATTTTTTAATTTTTTAACAAAAAAATTTGGGGAGAGGGGGAACACTAGCCCCCCTAAATATGAAATTATTGAAAAAATATTATGATATTCGGATTTTGCTATCAATGATGAGCTATATTGGTTTAACAGAAATATTTTATTGCCCCCCGTTAAATAAATAAAAGGCTACCAATTTTCAATTTGCAAAAATTCATAGAGGGCGTCACAGTGAAATTATAGCAATGCGCAAAAAAACAAATTGTAGAAGATTCCCAGCTCTATCAGCTTAAAAAGTTTAAACAAAAACGTGTGGGCAGTTTTTGAGAATTTTTTTTTTGAAAAATCACAATATTTTGGAGTGATGTCATTGCGATCGTTTTTATATTTTCAAAATTAATTATATTTCATGGTATAGTACCCTTGAAGGGCTACCAAACAAGATGTAGTTGATTCCAATCAGATAACTGGTTTTTGAGTAAATAGGCGTTAAAGTCGAAACGTTCAAAAATTCGTAGCGGCCGCCATTTTAAAGCTAGAGAGTTCGGTAAAAAATCGTTTGATTTGCCCTAAGGCCTTCTTTAATCTCCACTATTAAAATTTCCAAAATTCAGTTTCTGAAAAAAATGCTACCAAAAAAACATGTCTAACTTCCGCTTCCGGTTTCGGTTTTTTTTTAAAAGCTTATTTTGTCGGTGAATTTTTGATATAACTCTGCATTCCAATTTTCAGCAAAATCGAAGTACGGGTTCGAGAAATATCATCAACGAAATGACGTACCGTGTACGAACGCATTCGTAAAAATGAGCGAAACACTTCGCCTGGACTTTCCTATACTTATAAAATAACATTGTTTCGGTAAAAAATCGTTTAATTTGTCCTAAGGTCTTCTTTAGTCTCCACTATTAAAATTTCCAACATTCAGTTTCTGAAAAAAAAATGCTACCAAATAAACATGTCTAACTTCCGCTTCCGGTTTCGGTTTTTTTTAAAAGCTTATTTTGTCGGTGAATTTTTGATATACCCCCTTATTCCAAAGCACATCAAAATTGGTCCAGACATTCCGGAGATATGGAGCGTAACGGACCCACCCACCCACCCACAGACAGATATTTTTTTAAAATTACTTTTTTGGGGTCCATGGACCCCCCCGACTATTTTCGTTAAAATCTCAACTTTGAAATTTTGCATGAAATCAATACTACCTTCCCTATACTGAAAGTATAGGAAAGTAAAAATATATCTGTAAGCGATCATAAAATGTGGGTGCACTCTGCAGTAATGGAAAACCCCCTTAAATATATTTAAGCTCCCCCAAAGTCGTGAGAATAGAATTTGAAAATAAATAAGTGCAATAAATTCATTGTTAAAAATTACTGAAAATTTTCTTTCTCTCATACACGTTCCTATAGTTTTGGGTTTATATTATACAAAGAAGGCAGCTTACACCTAGTGGTAAATTTGTTTATTTTATGACCAAATGTACTTAAACTGTAGGAGTAATAAAATTTATTGAAGGGAGCTTAAAATTGTCCAAATCGCAATATTTTGCATTTCGTCCATTAAGACCTGAAATGTAAGACACATTACGAATATCTATCTACATCGCAATTCGGAATCACTTACATGTGACGGAGCTACGTTTCTTTAATATGCTTTGTTGGTATCTCCTCATAATGGAGTCTCCAAGGAATGTAACGACGCCGTTAATAATTAGCATGTCTATCAAAATATAAAACAATTGTTATTCATAGTAAACCATATTAAGTACACAAATAGAACTGTATTTAAGATCATATACAATAATTGAAACTATACTTATATGTAGTTATTGCTTAACGATTCACAAAAACTGCAGAAAGTTAGTCATAATGTGCATTCGCTCAAACTTCGCCGAAAAACGTGATTTCAAATACACACGCTTATCGCTCAGTAAGGACGGCGAGAACGTGTTGAGCAGCCCTTACCGGGAGGGGAAGGATTAAGGAAAAGGATTAGGTGTAAATCTTGGAGTTTAAAGTTTTAAATTATATGTTGGAAAACGCAAACCTTCCAAACATTTTTAAATGCCTCTTTGATTGGCATACATCGTATAAAGAGAGTGAGGTAGGTACTGTAGGAAGTTAGTTACTGGAACTTTTCCAAACAAATTAAAATAGTCATTATTAAAAACGTAAAAATGTGTGGAAACCCTGCCTGCGTAAAAGTAAACTAGCCATAGGTAACTAATACTTTCTACCTTAACATATACTTATAGTGTGTAATCAACAACAAACTTAATCGCAAGTACCTAGGTTTTTTCTCTTTGTCGAGGGTTGTTTTATAAAATAATGCACTCACAGCATACAACCTCCAGTGTGTTTCAATGAATGACACACTGAATTCTTCTCAAAGCACTTATGATTATGTATTTTGTTGATTACACTGTAGTAGTAGTTATTCTTATATTTAAAAAATACTATATAACGTGTTTTACTTAATAGAGTTTTTGATGGGGTAGTTTTTCGTTGTTTAAAAAGCTCTGTTATAGTTATAATTATAATGAGGTTGCTATAAGTGCAGTATGGGTATTACTACTTTCGCTATTTTTATAATAACGCGGAGCCAAAAAAAACTCATTATGCTTTGGAAGTTACTACATTATATTTCGTAGAAATTGGCAGTTCGTATCTTAACGAGCTAGTGTTACTAGTAGTATACGAATAATTTTACAAGATTTATATTTTTGAAATGAGTAAGGATTATAGCTTTCAATGAGTTACTTAATATTGTCAAAGGTTGACAGCTGCGAGTTTGTGATAACTACAAATTTAACATTAATACACAAGCGAAATAAATTTTATTTATTTATGCCATACACTACTTATAAGGCACAATTGTTTAAAACTGTAACGGAAAACTACCCTGCCGCAAATTCCCTATTAAGTAATTGCTAATTGCTTAATTATTAAATTGACCTTACCTAATGTTCTTCTTTACCTACAATTACTTACATATTTAAATATCCAATCATGCAGAGATGTATTTTAAATCTACATTTTCCATTATTTTTTAAAGTTTTTTTTTTGTTAACTATCTGAAGTGTCAATTAAAATATACATAATTAAATATACATAAATCATAATAAAGATCTAAAATTCTCTTGTGACTTAACCTTTTTACTACCAGCTATATACAAATTGTCACTGTTTTACAGTAAACTACGAAACATTGGCAAGTAATAAGTGCGACAAGAAAGGGCAATTTCAGTGATATTTTAGAAAAAATTTTAAAAGTATCCATGGATAACTGAATCCCCACTTAGTCCGAACACCGTCTATATCTCGTAGTGTTTCCGTATTGCACATATTTCTATGTTGTCAGTAAAATTGTGACAATCTGCAAAATACACCTGCACCCAGCGAAGCACCCCCTACTATTTTTTAATAGGAACAAAAATGTTGCTCAGCAATATAACAACAACAGTATTAAAATAGCAAAAATATACTCTTAGGGAACATCCTTTTTTTACATGTATTGATCAACATTGTTTATAGTAACATATACAGCCAAAACATTTATACAGGGTGTCCCAAAAATGGCGCAAAATATATATGGTACGCTGTTCAGTACCGCTAAACAAGTGTGAGAAAAATGTTAAAAAAAATGCTTTCGCTCAAATTTGTAAGATATGAAGATGTAAAGTTAACACTTTTAACTTTTTAAAAATTGGAAATGAAGCTGGCTAAGGGTACTCTATTTGTAGAAAATAATGTCTTTTATTGTTTCCAAATTTAAAAAATTGCAAAAAGCACGTAATTACAAATTATTAAATTAATACTGAAGAAAATTTTTACATCGAGATAGCGCGAAAATGGGTCTGGCAACATTGTGTTGCGATTTAAAAACCAGTCGTTGGCTTCCAAGGTAATAATGAGTAGGTAACAATCAAAATAGATAGCTTCCTAGCAAGTTATAAAATGTGCATGTGCCAGATTGTGCACATCTTTTTTGGTTAATAACTACAAAAACACGGCAGGTAGAATTTTTTTATTACTTTTCCCTTACTCCCTTGTCAGTCACCTACAACGCCTCATGTATATTTTATATTTTGCGCCATTTTTGGGACACCCTGTATATGTCAATTTTTCTAGCAAAATACACCTACATTCCTCCATCGTTTTACTTTTATAAACTAAACTTGTAAAGTCGCACTATTCTGAAAAATTAGTAAAAGAAAACTTGAATTTTTAATAACTGTAAAAGATAAATCTGGTAGAACCGAAGCAATGAAACCAAAACATGTATATAAATAAGAAAATCGAAATACAGACGACGGTAATTGTTTTATTGACAGTCACTTCTGATTCGAAAACACTTCGATTCAATAAAAATTATGTATTTTCCGTTTTACAATGCTATTTGTCCAAGTCAAATTATGTTTTTTGTGTTTTGTTACTATTATTACCGCAATTATATAAGTGCATCAAAAATGGGTAAGAAAAAAATTAAACAAAAAGTAAGAATACAATTTCCAATAGCAATAAATTGTCAACACTATTAAAATGAAAAATTATAGTTTGTACGATCAAAAAAATAAAAAATGTGTAAGGTAGAAAAAAAAAGTAAGAATAGAATTTCAAACAGCACCCACCATATAAATTGGCAGAGAGTCGGCACTGTTGAAATGAAAAATAATATTTTGTAGAGCAAAAATATTAAAAATGCGTAAGGTAGAAAAATAAAACAAAAAAATAGATTAGAATTTCAAACAGCACCCACCATATAAATTGGCAGAGAGTCGGCACTGTTGAAATGAAAAATAATAGCAGTTTTGAAAATATAGAGCAATAAGAAAATGTACCCTGACGCTGCGACAGACGTATTGTATAAACGTTTATAGAAATAATATATTGTAATTGTTAAAGGCATATTGAGTTTGACCAGCAAAGTTTATTATCATCTCATAGCCTAATAAAGCGAAGTACGCTACGAGCGACGACAAACATTGATAAAGATTGTACAGTACGGGCACGTTCCAGTATACATAGGGCGCAAAATTATATTACATATTACCTAAATAAAACTACCACAGATTTAATATCACTAGTACCTACAATAGAACTGTAAAAAGGTTCGTATTTGCGTATATAATTAAAATTAGTACGGATTCAGTATCACGTATATGGAATAGAACTGTAAAAAGGTTCGTATTTAACTACATAAATAAAATTATCACAATTTAAATATCACTGGTATAAAGATTATAAACGAAAAGGGTTTGTATTCTTATAAACTAATAATTAATTTCTGCAGAGGAGTACGAAGAAATCAAAAGATATCAGACATATAAGGAAGCTTGAAATATCACGAAAAACAGATAAAAGCCACCATAATAAAAAAAATAGCTAGACATATACAGAACTGTGTCTTAATTACGGATTTGTTTTTGTAACAATAACAAATAAACGTTTTCTAAATTTGTTGGAAACTCGACTCGTTTCGTTTCCAAATCATTATAACTAACCCAGCAGCCATCGACATTTATTATACAAGTGTAATGACCTTCGTGTATAGAGTGCCCATGATGTAAAATTGCCCCTTTAACTTTAAAAGACATTCCATCAATACAAACGTCTGTTTCTTTAAAATTCAATACTGGATTCATTAACTTTGCATTGTTATCAAATCGCGTCAAAACTACTATAATGTACTCATTAACAGAAGATATTGTACATTTCTCTAACAAATTGGAAATCGAACAATTAGGGCAGGCGATGTCGGTCTCAAACCAATAAGGCAGAGCAAGTTTAGAAAAATCTAAAGGGGTATTATTTTGGAACCGAAGAAAGTAACAAGTATCCAATTCCGATTGTTCCCTGGCATAATCGCAGCTGAAACACTTTTTTAATAAAGTTCTTTCGTGATAAAATCTTGTACATAATACTTCATTTTCTAGTTCTAAGTGTTGTAACAGTTTTAGTAAAAATTCATGAGCATCTTGTTGTACAGTGTTATTGAAATTAACGTCGCATTTTTGAGCTAAAATATGTCTAACACGGTTAGTGGAAACACTATTACACTTGTCATTTACCTGATAAATTATGTCTATAATTGTGTTACTGAGACAATTTTCACTTTTTAAATTTTGTAATAAATCATACTTGAAATCGTTTAACGCTATTATAAACTGAATTACGCTATTTGCATAACAAGAAACGCCATCGCTATTAACAAACCCTATATAATGATTCCCGTAATTTGGAATAGTACGATTAGTAGTAGACTCTCCCGAAAAAGTTGTTACGCACGAATCCCTAGCGTGACTTACAACCGATTGTCCTGACGAATTACATAGGATAACGTACACAGGTTTATGATCTGAAAAGTAACTCTCATAAACACCTGCTGTTAATGCTTTATCGTTGCTAAATACGACATCTATTTGCGTGTTATTATCCGTTGTAGATGTTTTACAATTTAAGACAGTGTTAAAGTGATAGTTTGACATAAATTTTGAAAAATAGGAACTTGTATCAAACTTAAGCATATCGAAATTAAAATCTCCTAATACAATGATTTTGCAATTTAAGGGTAACTTACTGATTATTTCGTTAAAACAACTTTCAAACATCGCATGTGTAACGGTAGGAGACTTGTAACCGCTAATAATGTGACTATTTTTTACTTTAAAACAAAACAAATCAACATGACTTTTCCCTACATATTTTAACGCGTGCTGAATATTACAACAATTAATAGCGTTTTTAACAAAACAAATAATTCCTCGCGTATTAACAGAATTTGAGTGAAAAATTGTATTGAAACCAGGAATACCTATAGTGTTATTAGTTTGTGTCAATGTTTCTGAAAATATTAATATATCGGCGCTAGTGTACCAAACATCGCTGATGATGTTTGATATATGTTTTCGCAAAGACCTAACATTATGATACACAATTTTAATTTTGTCTTTATCAGTAAAATCGTCATAAAAAAAAGTGATATTTTTATTGTGTTTTAGTCGCAAGATTTCGTTCAAAATTTGGTCATTTTCCCTTGGTGGCTTTGGGGGTCGAAAAGTACCCAAAATATAAAGTCCGAAAAGTGCTTTAACTCTACTCAAAGCTACATACATCATTTGTCTAGTAATTTTTTGGGATTTTCTAAAATCAATACAAGCCTCCTCGTACGTCTGTCCTTGACTTTTGTGTATCGTTAAGGCCTCTGCAGGTGTCACTGGAAACTGTCGCCTGATGATTTGATATTGCAAATCTTTAGATACGCTTAAAGGATACGCGTTTTTAGTTATTGGAGTTAATTTTGTATCAATACTTTCCGCATTCATTAACCCAGCAAATGATTTTCGCACTTTGCTACCTACTAAACCTGAATGAAAGTCGATCCAAAGTTTGCTTGGAGATTTTGAATTTGGTTCAAATGAAATATGTCGTAGTATACCGCAAGAGCCATTTACTAGTCCATCTTCGACATCAATATTCGAAGTAACCATGTATTTAATGCCTAATTTTATTCGTAAATGTGTTGGCAAACCTCCAAGTTCTGACGTTTTTTTCTTCTTTAATGCGCTTAATACCTTATTTTTTGTGAATTCAGAGACTTTGCCTAAAATCCTATCGTCCGCAATAGATGCATATTCATGCCCTGGTGTATTGTTTATACGAGTTTCATTATACGTATCCACGTTAGCGTTTGTTGCATACAACCGAATCGCAGTTTCGGGGATTTCAGTTTCTGCCACCTCTCTCGATCTAATTAATTTTATATCCTCATCGCTCATAATGCCTTTTGCTAAATTGTTTAAACAGTTAATAAATTTTATTTCATCCCGTTGCCGCATTATTTCTGTTAGTTCGAAATAGTGAAACTCGTCCCACAGTGGATTTGAATCTACGTGAAAAATACTTAAATTTGTACTATTTGGTGAACAAAATACAGGGCGATCCATTACAGGAGGCAACTGATTCAAATCCCCTACAACTAAAACCGATATTCCTCCAAATGATTCGTGATTACCCATGATTTGGCGAAGCCGACTGTCGACCCGCGATAACAAACGGCTTCCGACCATCGAAATTTCATCAATAACAAGCAGCTTTAAATTGACTAATTTTGCGCGAATTTTATTTGCTAGGTCACTAGATAGCTCTGGCATTTGTCCACCAAACTGTGTTACAGGTAAAGCAAACGCGGTATGCAAAGTAAGACCGTTTATTAAAAATGCTGCTTTGCCGGACGGTGCACACAATAATACAGCAATTTCTTCTTTGTTTGAACCCGGGAGTTTATCAAAATAATTTGTAATTAATTGATAAATAGTGTTTATAACCGTACTTTTACCTACGCCGGCAGATCCGCTTAAAAATATTCTTAAAGGTAACCGGTTCGTTTTGAAACAATGTAATATATGCATTATAAACTTCCTTTGAAGCGAATTTAATTTTTGCATTAATTGAAAAATGTCTTGTGAGGATACTCTGGGAGGGCAACTACTAAATTGATTAACACTGCGATCTTTAATAATTTCTGAACCCCCTTGCTGTAATATATCTATTTGTTGGTGGGCAGGTAATTCACTCTTTGAGAATTCATCAATATCGTCTTCTTCGATTTCTAGCACATTATTTTGTGCAGCTTCTATTGCTTCGTCTAAAACATCATCCCCCAAAATTTGAAACTTTTCGCGATTGCAATTAATAGTATTTTGATTTTTTTTTTAAATTTCTTCGCAGTTAGAATTTTCCACCTCTGAATATTCGTTTCTCCACGGTAAAAATAAAAGTACGTTTTCTCTATAATAGTTCAGCGGATCTTGAATAAGTTTATAGCGCCTATATCTAATAATAGCCGGTTTTTGTCGTCTTCTATAATTTTTACTATCTTCATCAACGTCGTCGTCGTCTTCGTTGTCATTATCATTTATATAAAATTTAGTATAATTTGAAGCAAAATCGGCTAGACACACCATTTCCAGCGATAAAGGTCTTTTACTGTATTTACGGAATATATCCTCCATAAATACCTCATCTGATTCTAAATTTAAAGTATTTAATTCTTTTTTTGACTTTAACATTAGCACTCTCTCCTGTTGCGGGTGAGTGTTAATAAAAATGCTTTTACGTGAATTTTTCCACAAAGGTAAAGACAAAGCATGATATACGGCTTCCTGCGCGGACATTAAATTACTATTTAAAAATACGTTAGAAATTTTTCTAAATTTTTCCCTAACACTTGTGTATCCGTTATTTATATCTGATGCCGTTTCCCGTAACAATTTTGAAAGTCCAGCATCAGTTTTACTAATGTAATTAATAATATAAGAAGCCAACCCGTATTCCTCCAAAACAAATTGAATGTCCATATTCGACTCAAATAAATGCAAAATATCTTTATTGTAATTGTTGATTCCGACTTCCAAACTATTGCGTTTCAAAAATATTTGAGTTTTTTTTAATGGGCTTCGAATCGCGAGATAATATTGCTCTTCAGATATTGACAATTTTGATAAAATATCATTAAATTGTACTAGTTCCGGTTGTTTATAATAAATATTCATTAGCTTTTTAATTTCTTTTAAAATATTTTTCAAATTATCGTTTTGTTCTTCTTCCGGAAGAGGTTCCAAAATTTTTGTTGCAGGCATAACGAACGCTGGAAAATTAAAACGACATTTGAATTTGTTCCGTTTACCTTTATTGCAGGTATGTGTGTGTCTATGTTTTTGCAGCAAAATATAGGGATCGTTTTCGTTATATTCACATGTAATAAACCTATCTATAAAGTTAATGCAATTTTCCACGCTGTTCGGAATTTCAGGATTGTACTCTGGAGCGCCTTTTAACCATAACAAAATATGTTCGTGGGGTGACCCTCTGTTCTGAAATTCTACCCGTTCCGAACTGTCTTCAACGTGATACTCCTCGAAAGGGCCATCCTTTTGCCTTAAGTAACACATAAATTTGGAAATTTTGAAATCAAAATATCGCGCACACGTAACAGGATCGCTTTTTATTAAATCAGATTTTTGGTAGTCCGTAAGGCTCATGGCTTCGGCAATTGACAAATTTTTAGAATAAATCAGTTTTGCTAAAGTTTGAAGTAGTTCGGGCCAAACAGTTTCCCCCGCAGATAATGTTAAAAATATGGTAGGCTTACCTAATTGCCGAATAGTAGCCAACAGTTCTTTTTTTCTTGTTTCCCAATAGGAAGGGGAAGACCTAATTTGCTTTAAAAACCTGTAGCCGTCATCAAATTTTATCATATTTTCTACAAACTCGGTATTTAATACATTTTCGACTCTAACGGTTTTAGTGTTTTTCGTTTTCCGCATACAAATATTAATTTTTGATAAACAAGCCAATTCTAATTTTTTTTTCGCCATAAACAGTAACCGAGTAGGAACGCACGATCTGCGATCTCGACGCCGAATTTCCGATTTGACGCGATCGGAGTAAGAAACTTTTAAATTGTCGTTAAAAGCGTGACCCGCGAAAATTTTAGGAAAACACAATTCGTCAATGTGTGGTATCATATGCCAAGGTACTGGTTTCTTACATTGTCCGGGCGCTATAACTTGAACGTTGTTTACAATTTCTTGGTTTCTATCCATTACTAATACCTCATCATTTCCCACTTCATCTTCCGGAAAATTGGTTAAAAAGCTCTCTGCAGAAGTACTTTTGCTTATGAATGATTCCTTGACCGACATCGAATTATCCTCAATTAAATCGCTATTATCAACAACAAAATCTACATTTTCGCTATATTGACGGTCGTGGCGCACAAAAAACTCGGCATCTATTTGAATGTTATACTTCTTATATAAAGGGGAGTCTTTCAAATAATAAAGCGCATCGCAAACTATTGCTGGTCTAATAGTTTCATACATGTAATCTGATTTATGCTCAATATGCCTTTTTAATTTAACCTGGACAGTAGCCATATTGTCAAAAGATCGCGGAAGAATTTGTAACATATCACAGATTTCAACGGAAATATTGACAACACTACCCTTAAGACCTAATTGCGGATTTAAAGCAAAAGGTTTTAAGGATCGAATTTGCATAAAATTTATGTAAGGGGCAGTCATTCTTTCTTCTAATGGTGACATTTCTTTAATACAATCTGGCAAATCTATAAATTTTAAATCGTTACTCGTTGCTAGTTTTGGAATTTTTGACATACTTATGTATCTATCACAAGTTCTGCAAATATAAGGCGAATCAAAATTAACTATTAAATGAACTAAAGTATTTGGTGGATAACCACTAAAATTTTCCAATTTATCAATATTGAAGTTGACAACAGAATGTTGAAAGAATAGCCCCTCACAGCAGCAACATATAAAATTTGGAGTGAGTTTTCGAACCTTAATAAATTCTAATTTTAATTTTGCAGAATTCGAATCTTCCTTTACTAAAGCATTGTAAAATTGTTCCCTAAATCGTAATATATTAATATCGCGCTTTCTTTGTTTACTTTGTTTATCACATTGTTGTTCAAATAACCTAACGCCTTCGTTGTTCTCCCTAACTTCTCGTTTTCGATGCTTTTCTTTTGTGTTTTCGGTATTTTTATAAACAGGATTATTTCTCAATTTTTGCATACCCTTTTGTCTGAATACCGTTTCCTTTTTTTTGTATATGGGATTTTTTCTTATGTTTTGCATACCTGCTTTCCTATTAACTAATTCTTTTACTTTATATTGGGAATTTTTTCTTAAATAAACCATACCTACCCGCCTACTTATTAATTCTTTTTTATTATACTCTAAATTTTTCCTCAGTGTTTGCATACCTGATTTTCTATTAATTAATTCTTTTTTATTATACTCTACATTTTTCCTCAGTGTTTGCATACCTGATTTTCTATTAATTAATTCTTTGTTATTATACTCAACATTTTTCCTCAATGTTTGCATACCTGATTTTCTATTAATTAGTTCTTTTTTATTATACTCAACATTTTTCCTCAATGTTTGCATACCTGAGTTTCTACTAATTAATTCTTTTTTATTATACTCTACATTTTTCCTCAATGTTTGCATACCTGATTTTCTACTAATTAATTCTTTTTTATTATACTCTACATTTTTCCTCAATGTTTGCATACCTGATTTTCTACTAATTAATTCTTTTTTATTATACTCTACATTTTTCCTCAATGTTTGCATAACTGATTTTCTATTAATCAATTCTTTTTTATTGTACTCTACATTTTTCCTTAATGTTTGCATACCTATTTTATTACTTATTAATTCTTTTATTTTGTACTGGGAATTGTTTCGTAATTTTTGCATTCGCTGTCGTACATTTTTTACTTTATTTTTTAACACGGTATGTGCATGTTTTCTTTTATTTGCGGTAATCTCAATTATTGTACACGGACATAATTTGAATACGGTATTTTCAGCCACATTTAAACGTTCAATAAAATTATACTTCAGTAAAACCATTAAATCATCTAAAGATTCAAAACTGCAGCCTACCGCAACCCCATTACTTACATTTTTACCGGTAACGTGAGAAGTACTTTGCGAGTCAAACATCCAGTACTCAGTAGTACTATACACGATCTCTTTAAACACAGCTACAGATTTATTATTGCATGATAAAACACCACAATCAAATTTTTCAAAAAAATTCTTAAACGTCACGCTGATGTTCCCTAAAAATTGTCCTTCGTATGTGTTTAAGTAATTTGCATTTGCCTTGTAACACCTATTTTTAATTTTTATTATTTCATATTTTTCTTTAATTAATAAATGATTTGAACTTTCACTAACGAAATCTGTGGTTTGAAATTTTGTGTCGCGTCCCAAGTACAAAATGTTGTCAATATCTTCCGTAGTCCACAAATATGGAGATTTGAAAATTCTGAAGCATGAAGCAATGACTGCAGAACTAAGATTTGTAGAATGAATATTCTCAAAAAAAGCTTTCTTTCGATCATGAATAGTTCCTGCTAATATAAGTTTTGGGTTTTTGAAGTTAGAATTAACTTTAAAATTTAGACGTTTTGGTTTCATGTTTTTATGAATAGAATAGAAAGTAACAAATTTAAATCAGAGAATTTGTTTTTTCGCAAACAATATAACATACGTATATTAATGGAAAATTTTCCAATTTAACTTAAAATTGTAAAGAAACAGCAAACCAATGTAAATACAGAAAAGAAATTGTAAAATATTATTAAACAAAGATGTTATACCGTGTGAAAGAAATATTATGCAGGTAATATTTTGCTAAAAAAAAATAAAACTTTATAATTAATAAGTTAAAAATTAGTTAAAAATTTAAAAAAAAAGAAAATTTTAGTAGTGTAACACTGAACTCTTTTAAGGAAAGGGCAATGCAAAAATAATATAAAATTTATGAATTTAAAAATGATAAAAAAAATACTAGTACAAAAACCTGTAAGTAAAACGCACTATTTTCAAGAAAGCAAACAAAAAAAAAGAATGCTAAAAAGAAAATTATTTTATAGATAAAAATAGAAGGTTCCTTGCTGGCTTATAAAATCTGTCATTAAAAAGTTAATCACAAGATACAATACTAGTCTAACCGAATGTAACTTAATTTAAGAAGATTAGTTATAATAATAATAGTAGTGATTGTTTTCCCACTAAACTTATAGTTATAAGTACCAGAGATAATCTAAAAAATGTGACAATAATAATACCAATAAAAACACAAAGTATTATATTATAAAACTTACCAGAACCTAAGGAACTTGTTACGAAAGCACAAACCAAATAAATGCAATATTCACTTTGAAACTAAAGACACTCGAGACTTCCGAACGCTTCAAAATTCAAAATTGAATTAAACGCAATGTGTTCGACAACTGTACACAATTTTTGCAACCCTAACCCCTACTATGTTTTAGCAAAATTGTAACCAATGAAATTGCAAGAACTTCCAGACGAAGACAAATTATTTGTTGATGATGAAATACAATAGTAAGTGAGTGACACTGTAAGAAAGTAACTTAACTGACAAGGAAAATCTTAAGTAATTATCTGTGGTTCAACATGCAAATGCACTCAAGAAGGTTCACTTAGTTAAAATATTTCTTTGTTAGCACTAAGCTGCTTAGAAATTTTAAACTGGTACTCCCAAATTTACCTGCAGTTAAAATAATGCTCTTTTCCGCAAAAAAGCCGTTTCTAAAATATTATTTAGCTTGCTAATTTACTTTGCTGGCACAGCAGTGCAACACGGCTTTATTTATTAAAGCGCACAAAACACTACAATCATGTGAAAAAATCATGGTCTTTTAAACTCACTTACATCTTATTGTCTCATGATAACCTGTACCAACAACAAAATGTAATAAAAAATAAAAAAGGCTTTTCTGTTATTTTATGTCATTATTGTACATTGTAAAAGTACAAAGTATGTACTACTCGTAAAATACAGTCAAACCTTTAAGTAAAAAAAAACCAATCCTGAAACAAAAGTTGATAATTAAAAAAAGAAATACATGTAGTACAAGTCCGTGTAGCAACCCTAATAGTACTTTTCCTGAGTTTTACTTTAACGTAACTGACATTTATTGGCTTTGTGTTTGATCTTCAAAAGAAATAACACAGGGAAAAAAAAGAGAAAACAAAAGTATAAATTTCAGATAATTTAGACATGCACATGTTAAAATAAAATAATTTCAGTCAATTCTCAGTTTAAACGTTATAAAATAAAGTTTTTGTTTTGTTTTTATAGTACTCCAAATAGAATAATTATACGATTTATAAAAAAAAATAGTTATTTAAGTATCAAGGAATGTAAGGACGTAATAACATCCGAGGTAGGCGAATACGAGCTGAGGCGGAGCCGAAGCTTGTCGCCTGCCGAGGATGTTATTAGTCGATACATTTCGTGTTACTTATTAAATTTTTCACGCTACCGGCAATGTAAGTAGGCCTACAGGTAGAAATTTAATCATATTTTTATTAAAAGTTCGTTTTGACAGCTGTCATCGGAATTATTTTTTAAAAGCCCCATTATTCTAAGTTGTCTGTGCTTGTTACCATATCAACGAACAGTTAAAATCAACATTATTTTCCTAGGGATGTAAGTGACACTATTAAGTTCCGTCGTCAAGGGTAACTAGTACACGAATGTTATCAGCCATTTACGATCCCTGTAGCTATGGATGTAAGGCCTACTTACATTGCCGGTAGCGTGAAAAATTTATAATGTGTTAATAGTATGTGTGAAAGTTTTTGGTCTGTTAAATATAATATTATTAATAATAATAGTCCACAAAAATAAAAATTTTGTAAAAAATGGTAAAAACCGTTATTTGTGTCGAGCGATAAAAAAAATCGAAATCGGGCGTAGAAAATGTTATAAGAAATTTTAGACATGCAGAAGATATAAAAATAAAAAATTTGCCAGTTGTCAGTTTAAACGTCATAAAATCAAGTTTTTGTTTTGTTTTCATAGGACTCCAATTAGAAAACTTGCGATTTATATTTTATAATGTGTTAATAGCATGTGTGAAAGTTTTTGGTATATTAAATATGATTTTTAAATAAAAAATAGTCTACAAAAATAAAATTTAAAAAAATGGTAATAACTCGAAAATCGTTAATGGTATCGATAAAGTTTGGAGAAAGACCGACCGCCCTAAGGTACGGGGCTGCGACTAAGCGGGCAAAATACATTAATACCTCGAGAAGTATAAGATTTAGCAAGAAATTACACTTATTAATTTGTATTTAGAATTTAAACACCTTTCTGATTTTAAAGCCAAAATGCCACGTTTCCATTTAAAAAAAAGTTATTTTTCACCGTGGCCGCCATATTAAAATTGGAAACTCAAGTTTTTTTCTTAAATACGATCGAGAAAAATTTGCCCTACAACTTTCCTCTTGGATTTGCGAGTCTATCTATTAAAATAAAAAAGTTAGCCTACACTGAACATTAAACGACTAGTACAAGAATACAACTGCTGTAGAAAGTATGTGAAATTCTTCTAAGGACAAAAAGATTATTAAGGGGCAAAAAATTCGATTTTTTGATTTTATGTAAAAAGATTCTCCCAGAGCAAACAAAAGAAAAAATCAATTTTTTAATTTTGTAGCGAAAATTTTGGGGGGGAGGGGGAACAGTAGCCCCCCTAAATATTAAATTATCGAAAAAATATTATGATATTCGGATTTTGCTATCAATGATGAGCTATTTTGCTTTAACAGAAATATTTTATTGCCCCCCGTTAAATAAGTAAAAGGGTACCAATTTTCAATTTTCAAAAAATCACAGAGGGCGTCACAGTGAAATTATAGCAATGCGCAAAAAAATAAATTGTAGAAGATTCTCAGCTCTATCAGCTTAAAAAGTTTAAACAAAAACGTGTGGGCAGTTTTTGAGAAATTTTTTTTTGAAAAATTCAAAAATTTTGGAGTGATGTCATTGCGATCGTTTTTATATTTTCAAAATTAATGATATTTCATGGTATAGTACCCTTGAAGGGCTACCAAACAAGATGTAGTTGATTCCAATCAGATAACTGGTTTTTGAATAAATGGGCGTTAAAGTCGAAATTTTCAAAAATTCGTAGCGGCCGCCATGTTGAAGCTAGAGAGTTCGGTAAAAAATCGTTTGATTTGTCCTAAGGCCTTCTTTAATCTCCACCATTAAAATTTGCAAAATTCAGTTTCTGAAAAAAATGCTACCAAAAAAACATGTCTAACTTCCGCTTCCGGTTTCGGTTTTTTTTTAAAAGCTTATTTTGTCGGTGAATTTTTGATATACCCCCTCATTCCAAAGCACATCAAAATCGGTCCAGCCGTTCCGGAGATATGGAGCGTAACACACCCACCCACCCACCCACCCACCCACCCACCCACCCACCCACAGACAGACATTTTTTAAAAATTACTTTTTTGGGGTCCATGGACCCCCCCTCGACTATTTCCGTTAAAATCTCAACTTTGAAATTTTTCATGAAATCAATACTTCCCTATACTGAAAGTATAGGAAAGTAAAAATGAGCGAAACACTTCGCCTGGACTTTCCTATACTTATAAAATAACATTGTTTTATATTTTCCAACACTTTCGATATGCACCTGTCTAGACACGACTAGTTAAAGTAAATAGTTTTTATAAGTTGTAACATCTTGAAGCGGTTTTGAAGAAAGACCGACCGCTGCGCTCTGCAAGCATAAGGTTGGGTAAAATATTCGGACTGAACCAACGGAAGGGCGGAAATTGATATTTGAAAATATGTTAATAACTCGAAAAGTATTATTTTTAGCAAGAAATTACTCTTATTAATTTGTATTTAGAATTTCAAAACCTTTCTGATTTTAAAGCCAAAATGCCACGTTTCCATTTAAAAAAAAGGTGTTTTTTACCGTGGCCGCCATATTAAAATTGGAAACTCAAGTTTTTTTCTTAAATACAATCGAGAAGAATTTGCCCTACAACTTTGCTCTTGGGTTTGCGAGTCTATCTATTAAAATAAAAAAGTTAGCCTACACTGAACACTAAACGACTAGTACAAGAATACAACTGCTGTAGGAAGTATGTGAAATTCTTCTAAGGACAAAAAGATTATTAAGGCGCAAAAAATTCGATTTTTTGATTTTTTGTAAAAAGATTCTCCTAGAGCAAACAAAAGAAGAAATCAATTTTTTAATTTTGTAGCGAAAATTTTGGGGGGGAGGGGAAACAGTAGCCCCCCTAAATATTAAATTATCAAAAAATTATTATGATATTCGGATTTTGCTATCAATGATGAGCTATATTGCTTTAACAGAAATATTTTATTGCCCCCCGTTAAATAAATAAAAGGGTACCAATTTTCAATTTTCAAAAAATCACAGAGGGCGTCACAGTGAAATTATAGCAATGCGCAAAAAAATAAATTGTAGAAGATTCTCAGCTCTATCAGCTTAAAAAGTTTAAACAAAAACGTGTGGGCAGTTTTTGAGAAATTTTTTTTTGAAAAATTCCAAAATTTTGGAGTGATGTCATTGCGATCGTTTTTATATTTTCAAAATTAATGATATTTCATGGTATAGTACCCTTGAAGGGCTACCAAACAAGATGTAGTTGATTCCAATCAGATAACTGGTTTTTGAGTAAATGGGCGTTAAAGTCGAAATTTTCAAAAATTCGTAGCGGCCGCCATGTTGAAGCTAGAGAGTTCGGTAAAAAATCGTTTGATTTGTCCTAAGGCCTTCTTTAAACTCCACTATTAAAATTTCCAAAATTCCGTTTCTGAAAAAAATGCTACCAAAAAAACATGTCTAACTTCCGCTTCCGGTTTCGGATTCTTTTTAAAAGCTTATTTTGTCGATGAATTTTTGATATACCTCCTCATTCCAAAGCACATCGAAATCGGTCCAGCCGTTCCGGAGATATGAGCGTTACATACAGACACACAGACACACACACACACCCACCCACAGACAGACATTTTTTAAAAACCACTTTTTTAGGATCCTGGAAGCCCAAAACATGTATTTCCGTCAAAATCTCGATTTTGAAATTTTGCATGAAAACAATACTTCCCTATACTGAAAGTATAGGAAAGTAAAAATGAGCGAAACACTTCGCCTGGACTTTCCTATACTTATAAATTAACATTGTTTAATATTTTCCAACACTTTTGATATACACCTGTCTAGAAACGCAAAAGCAGTGTTTTAAAAAAAACTATAAAATAAAAAAAATTTTTGGCC
Source organism: Ctenicera cuprea (assembly GCA_958336395.1). Lineage (NCBI taxonomy): Eukaryota > Metazoa > Arthropoda > Insecta > Coleoptera > Elateridae > Ctenicera > Ctenicera cuprea. Next base: position 27,428,778 of record OY284490.1, read on the forward strand.
CCAACCGAGGCTCGACCTACAACTACTTATGCAGTAAAACGGCAGTGCACTCGAACACACCCGCATATCCATCCATGCTATTCCGAATCTGCTCGTTATCGTTAAATAAGTGCCTATTGAATGCGTGCGCAATAAACATGCATAGAACATTCACAACTCTAGTCACTTCCGTACAAGAATACAACTGCTGTAGAAAGTATGTGAAATTCTTCTAAGGACAAAAAGATTATTAAGGGGCAAAAAATTCGATTTTTTGATTTTTTGTAAAAAGATTCTCCTAGGGCAAACAAAAGAAGAAATCAATTTTTTAACTTTGTAGCGAAAATTTTGGGGGGGGAGGGGGAACAGTAGCCCCCCTAAATATGAAATTATCGAAAAAATATTATGATATTCGGATTTTGCTATCAATGATGAGCTATTTTGCTTTAACAGAAATATTTTATTGCCCCCCGTTAAATAAATAAAAGGGTACCAATTTTCAATTTTCAAAAAATCACAGAGGGCGTCACAGTGAAATTATAGCAATGCGCAAAAAAATAAATTGTAGAAGATTCTCAGCTCTATCAGCTTAAAAAGTTTAAACAAAAACGTGTGGGCAGTTTTTGAGAAATTTTTTTTTGAAAAATTCCAAAATTTTGGAGTGATGTCATTGCGATCGTTTTTATATTTTCAAAATTAATGATATTTCATGGTATAGTACCCTTGAAGGGCTACCAAACAAGATGTAGTTGATTCCAATCAGATAACTGGTTTTTGAGTAAATGGGCGTTAAAGTCGAAATTTTCAAAAATTCGTAGCGGTCGCCATGTTGAAGCTAGAGAGTTGGATAAAAAAACGTTTGATTTGTTCTAAGGCTTTCTATAATTTCCACTATTCCAATTTCCAAAATTCCGTTTCTGAAAAAAATGCTACCAAAAAAACATGTCTAACTTCCGCTTCCGGTTTCGGATTCTTTTTAAAAGCTTATTTTGTCGATGCATTTTTGATATAGCTCTGCATTCCAATTTTCATCAAAATCGAAGTACGAGTTCGAGAGATATCAGCGAATTGACGTACCGTTCACGAACGCATTCGTAAAAATGAGCGAAACACTTCGCCTGGACTTTCCTATACTTATAAATTAACATTGTTTTATATTTTCCAACACTTTCGATATGCACCTGTCTAGACACGACTAGTTAAAGTAAATAGTTCTTATAAGTTGTAACATCTTGAAGCGGTTGAAGAAAGACCTACCGCTGCGCTCTGCACTCATAAGGTTGGGTAAAATATTCGGACTGAATCAACGGAAGGGCGGAAATTGATATTTGAAAATATATTAATAACTCGAGAAGTATTATTTTTAGCAAGAAATTACTCTTATTAATTTGCATTTAGAATTTCAAAACCTTTCTGATTTTAAAGCCAAAATGCCCCGTTTCCATTAAAATAAAAGTTATTTTTTACCGTGGCCGCCATATTAAAATTGGAAACTCAAGTTTTTTTCTTAAATACAATCGAGAAGAATTTGCCGTACAACTTTGCTCTTGGGTTTGCGAGTCTATCTATTAAAATAAAAAAGTTAGCCTACACTGAACATTAAACGACTAGTACAAGAATACAACTGCTGTAGAAAGTATGTGAAATTCTTCCAAGGACAAAAAGATTATTAAGGGGCAAAAAATTCGATTTTTTGATTTTTTGTAAAAAGATTCTCCTAGAGCAAACAAAACAAAAAACCAAATTATTAATTTTTTATCAAAAAAATTTGGGGGGAGGGGGAACAGTAGCCCCCCTAAATATTAAATTATCAAACAAATAACACGATATTCGGATTTTGCTATCAATGATGAGCTATTTTGCTTTAACAGAAATATTTTATTGCCCCCCGTTAAATAAATAAAAAGAATTTCCAATTTTCAAAAATTCATAGAGGGGGTCACAGTAAAATTATAGCAATGAGCAAAATACAAAATTGTAGCAGATGCCTATCTCTATCAGCTTAAAAAGTTTAAACAAAAACGTGTGGGCAGTTTTTGAGAAATATTTTTTTGAAAATTTCCAAAATTTTGGAGTGGTGCCATTGCGATCGCTTTTAGATTTTCAAAATTAATTATATTTCATGGTATAGTACTCTCAAACGGCTACCAAACAAGATGTAGTTGATCCCAATCAGACAACTGGTTTTTGAGTAAATGGGCGTTAAAGTCGAAATGTTCAAAAATTCGTAGCGGCCGCCATTTTGACGATAGAGAGTTCGGTAAAAAAGCGTTTGATTTGTCCTAAGGCCTTCTATAATCTCCACTATTCAAATTTCCAAAATTCAGTTTTTGAATAAAATGCTACCAAAAAAACATGTCTAACTTCCGCTTCCGGTTTCGGATTCTTTTTAAAAGCTTATTTTGTCGATGAATTTTTGATATAGCTCTGCATTCCAATTTTCATCAAAATCGAAGTACGGGTTCGAGAGATATCAGCGAATTGACGTACCGTTCACGAACGCATTCGTAAAAATGAGCGAAACACTTCGCCTGGACTTTCCTATACTTATAAATTAACATTGTTTAATATTTTCCAACACTTTTGATATACACCTGTCTAGAAACGCAAAAGCAGTGTTTTAAAAAAACTATAAAATAAAAAAAAATTTTTGGCCCCAACCGAGGCGCGACCCCACAACTACTTATGCAGTAAAACGGCAGTACACTCGAACACACCCGCATATCCAACCATGCTATTCCGGAGCTACCCGTTATTGTTAAATAAGTGGCTATTGAATGCGTGCGCAATAGAAATGCATAGAACGTTCAGAACTCTAGAAAGTATGTGAAATTCTTCTAAGGGCAAAAAGATTATTAAGGGGCAAAAAATTCGATTTTTTGATTTTTTGTAAAAAGATTCTCCTAGAGAAAACAAAACAAAAAACCAAATTTTTAATTTTTTATCGAAAAAATTTGGGGGGAGGGGGAACAGTAGCCCCCCTAAATATGAAATTATCGAAAAAATATTATGATATTCGGATTTTGCTGTCAATGATGAGCTATATTGCTTCAACAGAAATATTTTATTGCCCCCCGTTAAATAAATAAAAGGGTACCAATTTTCAATTTTCAAAAATTCATAGAGGGCGTCACAGTGAAATTATAGAAATGATCAAAAAATAAAATTGTAGCAGATGCCTATCTCTATCACCTTAAAAAGTTTAAACAAAAACGTGTGGGCAGTTTTTGAGAAATTTTTTTTTGAAAAATTCCAAAATTTTGGAGTGATGTCATTGCGATCGTTTTTATATTTTCAAAATTAATGATATTTCATGGTATAGTACCCTTGAAGGGCTACCAAACAAGATGTAGTTGATTCCAATCAGATAACTGGTTTTTGAATAAATGGGCGTTAAAGTCGAAATTTTCAAAAATTCGTAGCGGCCGCCATGTTGAAGCTAGAGAGTTCGGTAAAAAATCGTTTGATTTGTCCTAAGGCCTTCTTTAATCTCCACTATTAAAATTTCCAAAATTCAGTTTCTGAAAAAAATGCTACCAAAAAAACATGTCTAACTTCCGCTTCCGGTTTCGGTTTTTTTTTAAAAGCTTATTTTGTCGGTGAATTTTTGATATACCCCCTCATTCCAAGGCACATCAAAATCGGTCCAGCCGTTCCGGAGATATGGAGCGTAACACACCCACCCACCCACCCACCCACCCACCCACCCACCCACCCACAGACAGACATTTTTTAAAAATTACTTTTTTGGGGTCCATGGACCCCCCCTCGACTATTTCCGTTAAAATCTCAACTTTGAAATTTTTCATGAAATCAATACTTCCCTATACTGAAAGTATAGGAAAGTAAAAATGAGCGAAACACTTCGCCTGGACTTTCCTATACTTATAAATTAACATTGTTTAATATTTTCCAACACTTTTGATATACACCTGTCTAGAAACGCAAAAGCAGTGTTTTAAAAAAAACTATAAAATTATAAAAAATTTTTGGCCCCAACCGAGGCTCGCCCCACAACTACTTATGCAGTAAAACGGCAGTACATTCGAACACACCCGCATATCCATCCATGCTATTCCAAACCTGCGCGTTATCGTTAAATAAGTGCCTATTGAATGCGTGCGCAATAGAAATGCATAGAACGTTCAAAACTCTAGTCACTTCCGTACAAGAATACAACTGCTGCAGAAAGTATGTGAAATTCTTCTAAGGACAAAAAGATTATTAAGGGGCAAAAAATTCGATTTTTTGATTTTTTGTAAAAAGATTCTCCTAGAGCAAACAAAAGAAGAAATCAATTTTTTAATTTTGTAGCGAAAATTTTGGGGGGGAGGGGGAACGGTAGCCCCCCTAAATATGAAATTATCGAAAAAATATTATGATATTCGGATTTTGCTATCAATGATGAGCTATTTTGCTTTAACAGAAATATTTTATTGCTCCCCGTTAAATAAATAAAAGGGTACCAATTTTCAATTTTCAAAAAATCACAGAGGGCGTCACAGTGAAATTATAGCAATGCGCAAAAACATAAATTGTAGAAGATTCTCAGCTCTATCAGCTTAAAAAGTTTAAACAAAAACGTGTGGGCAGTTTTTGAGAAATTTTTTTTTGAAAAATTCCAAAATTTTGGAGTGATGTCATTGCGATCCTTTTTATATTTTCAAAATTAATGATATTTCATGGTATAGTACCCTTGAAGGGCTACCAAACAAGATGTAGTTGATTCCAATCAGATAACTGGTTTTTGAGTAAATGGGCGTTAAAGTCGAAATTTTCAAAAATTCGTAGCGGCCGCCATGTTGAAGCTAGAGAGTTCGGTAAAAAAACGTTTGATTTGTTCTAAGGGTTTCTATAATTTCCACTATTCCAATTTTCAAAATTCCGTTAATGAAAAAAATGCTACCAAAAAAACATGTCTAACTTCCGCTTCCGGTTTCGGATTCTTTTCAAAAGCTTATTTTGTCGATGAATTTTTGATATAGCTCTGCATTCCAATTTTCATCAAAATCGAAGTACGGGTTCGAGAGATATCAGCGAAATGACGTACCGTACACGAACGCATTCGTAAAAATGAGCGAAACACTTCGCCTGGACTTTCCTATACTTATAAATTAACATTGTTTAATATTTTCCAACACTTTTGATATACACCTGTCTAGAAACGCAAAAGCAGTGTTTTAAAAAAAACTATAAAATAAAAAAAATTTTTGGCCCCAACCGAGGCTCGACCCCACAACTACTTATGCAGTAAAACGGCAGTGCACTCGAACACACCCGCATATCCATCCATGCTATTCCGAATCTGCTCGTTATCGTTAAATAAGTGCCTATTGAATGCGTGCGCAATAAACATGCATAGAACGTTCACAACTCTAGTCACTTCCGTACAAGAATACAACTGCTGTAGAAAGTATGTGAAATTCTTCTAAGGACAAAAAGATTAAGGGGCAAAAAATTCGATTTTTTGATTTTTTGTAAAAAGATTCTCCTAGGGCAAACAAAAGAAGAAATCAATTTTTTAACTTTGTAGCGAAAATTTTGGGGGGGAGGGGGAACAGTAGCCCCCCTAAATATGAAATTATCGAAAAAATATTATGATATTCGGATTTTGCTATCAATGATGAGCTATTTTGCTTTAACAGAAATATTTTATTGCCCCCCGTTAAATAAATAAAAGGGTACCAATTATCAATTTTCAAAAAATCACAGAGGGCGTCACAGTGAAATTATAGCAATGCGCAAAAAATAAATTGTAGAAGATTCTCAGCTCTATCAGCTTAAAAAGTTTAAACAAAAACGTGTGGGCAGTTTTTGAGAAATTTTTTTTTGAAAAATTCCAAAATTTTGGAGTGATGTCATTGCGATCGTTTTTATATTTTCAAAATTAATGATATTTCATGGTATAGTACCCTTGAAGGGCTACCAAACAAGATGTAGTTGATTCCAATCAGATAACTGGTTTTTGAGTAAATGGGCGTTAAAGTCGAAATTTTCAAAAATTCGTAGCGGTCGCCATGTTGAAGCTAGAGAGTTCGATAAAAAAACGTTTGATTTGTTCTAAGGCTTTCTATAATTTCCACTATTCCAATTTCCAAAATTCCGTTTCTGAAAAAAATGCTACCAAAAAAACATGTCTAACTTCCGCTTCCGGTTTCGGATTCTTTTTAAAAGCTTATTTTGTCGATGAATTTTTGATATAGCTCTGCATTCCAATTTTCATCAAAATCGAAGTACGGGTTCGAGAGATATCAGCGAATTGACGTACCGTTCACGAACGCATTCGTAAAAATGAGCGAAACACTTCGCCTGGACTTTCCTATACTTATAAATTAACATTGTTTAATATTTTCCAACACTTTTGATATACACCTGTCTAGAAACGCAAAAGCAGTGTTTTAAAAAAAACTATAAAATAAAAAAAAATTTTTGGCCCCAACCGAGGCTCGCCCCACAACTACTTATGCAGTAAAACGGTAGTACACTCGAAGACACCCGCATATTCAACCATGCTATTCCGGTCCTACCGGTTATTGTTAAATAAGTGGCTATTGAATGCGTGCGCAATAGAAATGCATAGAACGTTCAAAACTCTAGTCACTTCCAACTGCTGTAGAAAGTATGTGAAATTCTTCTAAGGACAAAAAGATTATCAAGGGGCAAAAAATTCGATTTTTTGATTTTTTGTAAAAAGATTCTCCTAGAGCAAACAAAAGAAGAAATCAATTTTTTAATTTTGTAGCGAAAATTTTGGGGGGGAGGGGGAACAGTAGCCCCCCTAAATATTAAATTATCTAAAAAATATTATGATATTCGGATTTTGCTATCAATGATGAGCTATTTTGCTTTAACAGAAATATTTTATTGCCCCCCGTTAAATAAATAAAAGGGTACCAATTTTCAATTTTCAAAAAATCACAGAGGGCGTCACAGTGAAATTATAGCAATGCGCAAAAAAATAAATTGTAGAAGATTCTCAGCTCTATCAGCTTAAAAAGTTTAAACAAAAACGTGTGGGCAGTTTTTGAGAAATTTTTTTTTGAAAAATTCCAAAATTTTGGAGTGATGTCATTGCGATCGTTTTTATATTTTCAAAATTAATGATATTTCATGGTATAGTACCCTTGAAGGGCTACCAAACAAGATGTAGTTGATTCCAATCAGATAACTGGTTTTTGAATAAATGGGCGTTAAAGTCGAAATTTTCAAAAATTCGTAGCGGCCGCCATGTTGAAGCTAGAGAGTTCGGTAAAAAATTGTTTGATTTGTCCTAAGGCCTTCTTTAATCTCCACTATTAAAATTTCCAAAATTCAGTTTCTGAAAAAAATGCTACCAAAAAAACATGTCTAACTTCCGCTTCCGGTTTCGGTTTTTTTTTAAAAGCTTATTTTGTCGGTGAATTTTTGATATACCCCCTCATTCCAAAGCACATCAAAATCGGTCCAGCCGTTCCGGAGATATGGAGCGTAACACACCCACCCACCCACCCACCCACCCACCCACCCACCCACCCACCCACCCACAGACAGACATTTTTTAAAAATTACTTTTTTGGGGTCCATGGACCCCCCCTCGACTATTTCCGTTAAAATCTCAACTTTGAAATTTTTCATGAAATCAATACTTCCCTATACTGAAAGTATAGGAAAGTAAAAATGAGCGAAACACTTCGCCTGGACTTTCCTATACTTATAAATTAACATTGTTTAATATTTTCCAACACTTTTGATATACATCTGTCTAGAAACGCAAAAGCAGTGTTTTAAAAAAAAACTATAAAATAAAAAAAAGTTTTGGCCCCAACCGAGGCTCGACCCCACAACTACTTATGCAGTAAAACGGTAGTACACTCGAACACACCCGCATATCCATCCATGCTATTCCGAACCTGCTCATTATCGATAAATAAGTGCCTATTGAATGCGTGCGCAATAGAAATGCATAGAACGTTCAGAACTCTAGCCACTTCCGTACAAGAATACAACTGCTGTAGAAAGTATGTGAAATTCTTCTAAGTACAAAAAGATTATTTAGGGGCAAAAAATTCGATTTTTTGATTTTTTGTAAAAAGATTCTCCTAGAGCAAACAAAAGAAGAAATCAATTTTTTAATTTTGTAGCGAAAATTGGGGGGGGGGGGGGGGGGGGGAACAGTAGCCCCCCTAAATATTAAATTATCGAAAAAATATTATGATATTCGGATTTTGCTATCAATGATGAGCTATTTTGCTTTAACAGAAATATTTTATTGCCCCCCGTTAAATAAATAAAAGGGTACCAATTTTCAATTTTCAAAAAATCACAGAGGGCGTCACAGTGAAATTATAGCAATGCGCAAAAAAATAAATTGTAGAAGATTCTCAGCTCTATCAGCTTAAAAAGTTTAAACAAAAACGTGTGGGCAGTTTTTGAGAAATTTTTTTTTGAAAAATTCCAAAATTTTGGAGTGATGTCATTGCGATCGTTTTTATATTTTCAAAATTAATGATATTTCATGGTATAGTACCCTTGAAGGGCTACCAAACAAGATGTAGTTGATTCCAATCAGATAACTGGTTTTTGAGTAAATGGGCGTTAAAGTCGAAATTTTCAAAAATTCGTAGCGGCCGCCATGTTGAAGTTAGAGAGTTCGGTAAAAAAACGTTTGATTTGTTCTAAGGCCTTCTATAATTTCCACTATTCCAATTTCCAAAATTCCGTTTCTGAAAAAAATGCTACCAAAAAAACATGTCTAACTTCCGCTTCCGGTTTCGGTTTTTTTTTAAAAGCTTATTTTGTCGGTGAATTTTTGATATAGCTCTGCATTCCAATTTTCATCAAAATCGAAGTACGGGTTCGAGAGATATCAGCGAATTGACGTACCGTGGACGAACGCATTCGTAAAAATGAGCGAAACACTTCGCCTGGACTTTCCTATACTTATAAATTAACATTGTTTTATATTTTCCAACACTTTTAATGTACACCTGTCTAGACTGTCTAGCCTACACTGAACATTAAACGACTAGTACAAGAATACAACACTGCTGTAGAAAGTATGTGAAGTTCTTCTGACAGAAAGATTATTAATGAGAAAAAAACCCGATTTTTGATTTTTTGTAAAAAGATTCTCCTAGAGCAAACAAAACAAAAAACCAAATTTTTAATTTTGTATTAAAAAAATTTGGGGGGAGGGGGAACAGTAGCCCCCCTAAATATAAAATTATCAAAAAAATAATACGATATTCGGATTTTGCTATCAATGATGAGATATAATGCTTTAACAAAAATATTTTTTTGCCCCCCGTTAAATAAATAAAAGGGTACCAATTTCCAATTTTCAAAAATTCATAGAGGGGGTCACAGTGAAATTATAGCAATCAGCAAAAAACAAAATTGTAGCAGATGCCTATCTCTATCATCTTAAAATGTTTAAACAAAAACGTGTGGCCAGTTTTTGAGAAATATTTTTTTGAAAATTTCCAAAATTTTGGAGTGGTGCCATTGCGATCGTTTTTAGATTTTTAAAATTAATTATATTTCATGGTATAGTACCCTCACAGGGCTACCAAACAAGATGTAGTTGATCCCAATTAAACAACTGGTTTTTGAGTAAATAGGCGTTAAATTCGAAATGTTCAAAAATTCGTAGCGGCCGCCATATTAAAGATAGAGAGTTCGGTAAAAAAGCGTTTGATTTGTCCTAGGGCCTTCTGTAATCTCCACTATTCAAATTTCCAAAATTCAGTTTCTGAAAAAAATGCTACCAATAAAACATGTCTAACTTCCGCTTCCGGTTTCGGATTCTTTTTAAAAGCTTATTTTGTCGATGAATTTTTGATATAGCTCTGCATTCCAATTTTCATCAAAATCGAAGTAAGGGTTCGAGAGATATCAGCGAAATGACGTACCGTACACGAACGCATTCGTAAAAATGAGCGAAACACTTCGCCTGGACTTTCCTATACTTATAAAATAACATTGTTTCGGTAAAAAATCGTTTAATTTGTCCTAAGGTCTTCTTTAGTCTCCACTATTAAAATTTCCAACATTCAGTTTCTGAAAAAAAAATGCTACCAAATAAACATGTCTAACTTCCGCTTCCGGTTTCGGTTTTTTTTAAAAGCTTATTTTGTCGGTGAATTTTTGATATACCCCCTTATTCCAAAGCACATCAAAATTGGTCCAGACATTCCGGAGATATGGAGCGTAACGGACCCACCCACCCACCCACAGACAGATATTTTTTTAAAATTACTTTTTTGGGGTCCATGGACCCCCCCGACTATTTTCGTTAAAATCTCAACTTTGAAATTTTGCATGAAATCAATACTACCTTCCCTATACTGAAAGTATAGGAAAGTAAAAATATATCTGTAAGCGATCATAAAATGTGGGTGCACTCTGCAGTAATGGAAAACCCCCTTAAATATATTTAAGCTCCCCCAAAGTCGTGAGAATAGAATTTGAAAATAAATAAGTGCAATAAATTCATTGTTAAAAATTACTGAAAATTTTCTTTCTCTCATACACGTTCCTATAGTTTTGGGTTTATATTATACAAAGAAGGCAGCTTACACCTAGTGGTAAATTTGTTTATTTTATGACCAAATGTACTTAAACTGTAGGAGTAATAAAATTTATTGAAGGGAGCTTAAAATTGTCCAAATCGCAATATTTTGCATTTCGTCCATTAAGACCTGAAATGTAAGACACATTACGAATATCTATCTACATCGCAATTCGGAATCACTTACATGTGACGGAGCTACGTTTCTTTAATATGCTTTGTTGGTATCTCCTCATAATGGAGTCTCCAAGGAATGTAACGACGCCGTTAATAATTAGCATGTCTATCAAAATATAAAACAATTGTTATTCATAGTAAACCATATTAAGTACACAAATAGAACTGTATTTAAGATCATATACAATAATTGAAACTATACTTATATGTAGTTATTGCTTAACGATTCACAAAAACTGCAGAAAGTTAGTCATAATGTGCATTCGCTCAAACTTCGCCGAAAAACGTGATTTCAAATACACACGCTTATCGCTCAGTAAGGACGGCGAGAACGTGTTGAGCAGCCCTTACCGGGAGGGGAAGGATTAAGGAAAAGGATTAGGTGTAAATCTTGGAGTTTAAAGTTTTAAATTATATGTTGGAAAACGCAAACCTTCCAAACATTTTTAAATGCCTCTTTGATTGGCATACATCGTATAAAGAGAGTGAGGTAGGTACTGTAGGAAGTTAGTTACTGGAACTTTTCCAAACAAATTAAAATAGTCATTATTAAAAACGTAAAAATGTGTGGAAACCCTGCCTGCGTAAAAGTAAACTAGCCATAGGTAACTAATACTTTCTACCTTAACATATACTTATAGTGTGTAATCAACAACAAACTTAATCGCAAGTACCTAGGTTTTTTCTCTTTGTCGAGGGTTGTTTTATAAAATAATGCACTCACAGCATACAACCTCCAGTGTGTTTCAATGAATGACACACTGAATTCTTCTCAAAGCACTTATGATTATGTATTTTGTTGATTACACTGTAGTAGTAGTTATTCTTATATTTAAAAAATACTATATAACGTGTTTTACTTAATAGAGTTTTTGATGGGGTAGTTTTTCGTTGTTTAAAAAGCTCTGTTATAGTTATAATTATAATGAGGTTGCTATAAGTGCAGTATGGGTATTACTACTTTCGCTATTTTTATAATAACGCGGAGCCAAAAAAAACTCATTATGCTTTGGAAGTTACTACATTATATTTCGTAGAAATTGGCAGTTCGTATCTTAACGAGCTAGTGTTACTAGTAGTATACGAATAATTTTACAAGATTTATATTTTTGAAATGAGTAAGGATTATAGCTTTCAATGAGTTACTTAATATTGTCAAAGGTTGACAGCTGCGAGTTTGTGATAACTACAAATTTAACATTAATACACAAGCGAAATAAATTTTATTTATTTATGCCATACACTACTTATAAGGCACAATTGTTTAAAACTGTAACGGAAAACTACCCTGCCGCAAATTCCCTATTAAGTAATTGCTAATTGCTTAATTATTAAATTGACCTTACCTAATGTTCTTCTTTACCTACAATTACTTACATATTTAAATATCCAATCATGCAGAGATGTATTTTAAATCTACATTTTCCATTATTTTTTAAAGTTTTTTTTTTGTTAACTATCTGAAGTGTCAATTAAAATATACATAATTAAATATACATAAATCATAATAAAGATCTAAAATTCTCTTGTGACTTAACCTTTTTACTACCAGCTATATACAAATTGTCACTGTTTTACAGTAAACTACGAAACATTGGCAAGTAATAAGTGCGACAAGAAAGGGCAATTTCAGTGATATTTTAGAAAAAATTTTAAAAGTATCCATGGATAACTGAATCCCCACTTAGTCCGAACACCGTCTATATCTCGTAGTGTTTCCGTATTGCACATATTTCTATGTTGTCAGTAAAATTGTGACAATCTGCAAAATATACCTGCACCCAGCGAAGCACCCCCTACTATTTTTTAATAGGAACAAAAATGTTGCTCAGCAATATAACAACAACAGTATTAAAATAGCAAAAATATACTCTTAGGGAACATCCTTTTTTTACATGTATTGATCAACATTGTTTATAGTAACATATACAGCCAAAACATTTATACAGGGTGTCCCAAAAATGGCGCAAAATATATATGGTACGCTGTTCAGTACCGCTAAACAAGTGTGAGAAAAATGTTAAAAAAAATGCTTTCGCTCAAATTTGTAAGATATGAAGATGTAAAGTTAACACTTTTAACTTTTTAAAAATTGGAAATGAAGCTGGCTAAGGGTACTCTATTTGTAGAAAATAATGTCTTTTATTGTTTCCAAATTTAAAAAATTGCAAAAAGCACGTAATTACAAATTATTAAATTAATACTGAAGAAAATTTTTACATCGAGATAGCGCGAAAATGGGTCTGGCAACATTGTGTTGCGATTTAAAAACCAGTCGTTGGCTTCCAAGGTAATAATGAGTAGGTAACAATCAAAATAGATAGCTTCCTAGCAAGTTATAAAATGTGCATGTGCCAGATTGTGCACATCTTTTTTGGTTAATAACTACAAAAACACGGCAGGTAGAATTTTTTTATTACTTTTCCCTTACTCCCTTGTCAGTCACCTACAACGCCTCATGTATATTTTATATTTTGCGCCATTTTTGGGACACCCTGTATATGTCAATTTTTCTAGCAAAATACACCTACATTCCTCCATCGTTTTACTTTTATAAACTAAACTTGTAAAGTCGCACTATTCTGAAAAATTAGTAAAAGAAAACTTGAATTTTTAATAACTGTAAAAGATAAATCTGGTAGAACCGAAGCAATGAAACCAAAACATGTATATAAATAAGAAAATCGAAATACAGACGACGGTAATTGTTTTATTGACAGTCACTTCTGATTCGAAAACACTTCGATTCAATAAAAATTATGTATTTTCCGTTTTACAATGCTATTTGTCCAAGTCAAATTATGTTTTTTGTGTTTTGTTACTATTATTACCGCAATTATATAAGTGCATCAAAAATGGGTAAGAAAAAAATTAAACAAAAAGTAAGAATACAATTTCCAATAGCAATAAATTGTCAACACTATTAAAATGAAAAATTATAGTTTGTACGATCAAAAAAATAAAAAATGTGTAAGGTAGAAAAAAAAAGTAAGAATAGAATTTCAAACAGCACCCACCATATAAATTGGCAGAGAGTCGGCACTGTTGAAATGAAAAATAATAGCAGTTTTGAAAATATAGAGCAATAAGAAAATGTACCCTGACGCTGCGACAGACGTATTGTATAAACGTTTATAGAAATAATATATTGTAATTGTTAAAGGCATATTGAGTTTGACCAGCAAAGTTTATTATCATCTCATAGCCTAATAAAGCGAAGTACGCTACGAGCGACGACAAACATTGATAAAGATTGTACAGTACGGGCACGTTCCAGTATACATAGGGCGCAAAATTATATTACATATTACCTAAATAAAACTACCACAGATTTAATATCACTAGTACCTACAATAGAACTGTAAAAAGGTTCGTATTTGCGTATATAATTAAAATTAGTACGGATTCAGTATCACGTATATGGAATAGAACTGTAAAAAGGTTCGTATTTAACTACATAAATAAAATTATCACAATTTAAATATCACTGGTATAAAGATTATAAACGAAAAGGGTTTGTATTCTTATAAACTAATAATTAATTTCTGCAGAGGAGTACGAAGAAATCAAAAGATATCAGACATATAAGGAAGCTTGAAATATCACGAAAAACAGATAAAAGCCACCATAATAAAAAAAATAGCTAGACATATACAGAACTGTGTCTTAATTACGGATTTGTTTTTGTAACAATAACAAATAAACGTTTTCTAAATTTGTTGGAAACTCGACTCGTTTCGTTTCCAAATCATTATAACTAACCCAGCAGCCATCGACATTTATTATACAAGTGTAATGACCTTCGTGTATAGAGTGCCCATGATGTAAAATTGCCCCTTTAACTTTAAAAGACATTCCATCAATACAAACGTCTGTTTCTTTAAAATTCAATACTGGATTCATTAACTTTGCATTGTTATCAAATCGCGTCAAAACTACTATAATGTACTCATTAACAGAAGATATTGTACATTTCTCTAACAAATTGGAAATCGAACAATTAGGGCAGGCGATGTCGGTCTCAAACCAATAAGGCAGAGCAAGTTTAGAAAAATCTAAAGGGGTATTATTTTGGAACCGAAGAAAGTAACAAGTATCCAATTCCGATTGTTCCCTGGCATAATCGCAGCTGAAACACTTTTTTAATAAAGTTCTTTCGTGATAAAATCTTGTACATAATACTTCATTTTCTAGTTCTAAGTGTTGTAACAGTTTTAGTAAAAATTCATGAGCATCTTGTTGTACAGTGTTATTGAAATTAACGTCGCATTTTTGAGCTAAAATATGTCTAACACGGTTAGTGGAAACACTATTACACTTGTCATTTACCTGATAAATTATGTCTATAATTGTGTTACTGAGACAATTTTCACTTTTTAAATTTTGTAATAAATCATACTTGAAATCGTTTAACGCTATTATAAACTGAATTACGCTATTTGCATAACAAGAAACGCCATCGCTATTAACAAACCCTATATAATGATTCCCGTAATTTGGAATAGTACGATTAGTAGTAGACTCTCCCGAAAAAGTTGTTACGCACGAATCCCTAGCGTGACTTACAACCGATTGTCCTGACGAATTACATAGGATAGCGTACACAGGTTTATGATCTGAAAAGTAACTCTCATAAACACCTGCTGTTAATGCTTTATCGTTGCTAAATACGACATCTATTTGCGTGTTATTATCCGTTGTAGATGTTTTACAATTTAAGACAGTGTTAAAGTGATAGTTTGACATAAATTTTGAAAAATAGGAACTTGTATCAAACTTAAGCATATCGAAATTAAAATCTCCTAATACAATGATTTTGCAATTTAAGGGTAACTTACTGATTATTTCGTTAAAACAACTTTCAAACATCGCATGTGTAACGGTAGGAGACTTGTAACCGCTAATAATGTGACTATTTTTTACTTTAAAACAAAACAAATCAACATGACTTTTCCCTACATATTTTAACGCGTGCTGAATATTACAACAATTAATAGCGTTTTTAACAAAACAAATAATTCCTCGCGTATTAACAGAATTTGAGTGAAAAATTGTATTGAAACCAGGAATACCTATAGTGTTATTAGTTTGTGTCAATGTTTCTGAAAATATTAATATATCGGCGCTAGTGTACCAAACATCGCTGATGATGTTTGATATATGTTTTCGCAAAGACCTAACATTATGATACACAATTTTAATTTTGTCTTTATCAGTAAAATCGTCATAAAAAAAAGTGATATTTTTATTGTGTTTTAGTCGCAAGATTTCGTTCAAAATTTGGTCATTTTCCCTTGGTGGCTTTGGGGGTCGAAAAGTACCCAAAATATAAAGTCCGAAAAGTGCTTTAACTCTACTCAAAGCTACATACATCATTTGTCTAGTAATTTTTTGGGATTTTCTAAAATCAATACAAGCCTCCTCGTACGTCTGTCCTTGACTTTTGTGTATCGTTAAGGCCTCTGCAGGTGTCACTGGAAACTGTCGCCTGATGATTTGATATTGCAAATCTTTAGATACGCTTAAAGGATACGCGTTTTTAGTTATTGGAGTTAATTTTGTATCAATACTTTCCGCATTCATTAACCCAGCAAATGATTTTCGCACTTTGCTACCTACTAAACCTGAATGAAAGTCGATCCAAAGTTTGCTTGGAGATTTTGAATTTGGTTCAAATGAAATATGTCGTAGTATACCGCAAGAGCCATTTACTAGTCCATCTTCGACATCAATATTCGAAGTAACCATGTATTTAATGCCTAATTTTATTCGTAAATGTGTTGGCAAACCTCCAAGTTCTGACGTTTTTTTCTTCTTTAATGCGCTTAATACCTTATTTTTTGTGAATTCAGAGACTTTGCCTAAAATCCTATCGTCCGCAATAGATGCATATTCATGCCCTGGTGTATTGTTTATACGAGTTTCATTATACGTATCCACGTTAGCGTTTGTTGCATACAACCGAATCGCAGTTTCGGGGATTTCAGTTTCTGCCACCTCTCTCGATCTAATTAATTTTATATCCTCATCGCTCATAATGCCTTTTGCTAAATTGTTTAAACAGTTAATAAATTTTATTTCATCCCGTTGCCGCATTATTTCTGTTAGTTCGAAATAGTGAAACTCGTCCCACAGTGGATTTGAATCTACGTGAAAAATACTTAAATTTGTACTATTTGGTGAACAAAATACAGGGCGATCCATTACAGGAGGCAACTGATTCAAATCCCCTACAACTAAAACCGATATTCCTCCAAATGATTCGTGATTACCCATGATTTGGCGAAGCCGACTGTCGACCCGCGATAACAAACGGCTTCCGACCATCGAAATTTCATCAATAACAAGCAGCTTTAAATTGACTAATTTTGCGCGAATTTTATTTGCTAGGTCACTAGATAGCTCTGGCATTTGTCCACCAAACTGTGTTACAGGTAAAGCAAACGCGGTATGCAAAGTAAGACCGTTTATTAAAAATGCTGCTTTGCCGGACGGTGCACACAATAATACAGCAATTTCTTCTTTGTTTGAACCCGGGAGTTTATCAAAATAATTTGTAATTAATTGATAAATAGTGTTTATAACCGTACTTTTACCTACGCCGGCAGATCCGCTTAAAAATATTCTTAAAGGTAACCGGTTCGTTTTGAAACAATGTAATATATGCATTATAAACTTCCTTTGAAGCGAATTTAATTTTTGCATTAATTGAAAAATGTCTTGTGAGGATACTCTGGGAAGGCAACTACTAAATTGATTAACACTGCGATCTTTAATAATTTCTGAACCCCCTTGCTGTAATATATCTATTTGTTGGAGGGCAGGTAATTCACTCTTTGAGAATTCATCAATATCGTCTTCTTCGATTTCTAGCACATTATTTTGTGCAGCTTCTATTGCTTCGTCTAAAACATCATCCCCCAAAATTTGAAACTTTTCGCGATTGCAATTAATAGTATTTTGATTTTTTTTAAAAATTTCTTCGCAGTTAGAATTTTCCACCTCTGAATATTCGTTTCTCCACGGTAAAAATAAAAGTACGTTTTCTCTATAATAGTTCAGCGGATCTTGAATAAGTTTATAGCGCCTATATCTAATAATAGCCGGTTTTTGTCGTCTTCTATAATTTTTACTATCTTCATCAACGTCGTCGTCGTCTTCGTTGTCATTATCATTTATATAAAATTTAGTATAATTTGAAGCAAAATCGGCTAGACACACCATTTCCAGCGATAAAGGTCTTTTACTGTATTTACGGAATATATCCTCCATAAATACCTCATCTGATTCTAAATTTAAAGTATTTAATTCTTTTTTTGACTTTAACATTAGCACTCTCTCCTGTTGCGGGTGAGTGTTAATAAAAATGCTTTTACGTGAATTTTTCCACAAAGGTAAAGACAAAGCATGATATACGGCTTCCTGCGCGGACATTAAATTACTATTTAAAAATACGTTAGAAATTTTTCTAAATTTTTCCCTAACACTTGTGTATCCGTTATTTATATCTGATGCCGTTTCCCGTAACAATTTTGAAAGTCCAGCATCAGTTTTACTAATGTAATTAATAATATAAGAAGCCAACCCGTATTCCTCCAAAACAAATTGAATGTCCATATTCGACTCAAATAAATGCAAAATATCTTTATTGTAATTGTTGATTCCGACTTCCAAACTATTGCGTTTCAAAAATATTTGAGTTTTTTTTAATGGGCTTCGAATCGCGAGATAATATTGCTCTTCAGATATTGACAATTTTGATAAAATATCATTAAATTGTACTAGTTCCGGTTGTTTATAATAAATATTCATTAGCTTTTTAATTTCTTTTAAAATATTTTTCAAATTATCGTTTTGTTCTTCTTCCGGAAGAGGTTCCAAAATTTTTGTTGCAGGCATAACGAACGCTGGAAAATTAAAACGACATTTGAATTTGTTCCGTTTACCTTTATTGCAGGTATGTGTGTGTCTATGTTTTTGCAGCAAAATATAGGGATCGTTTTCGTTATATTCACATGTAATAAACCTATCTATAAAGTTAATGCAATTTTCCACGCTGTTCGGAATTTCAGGATTGTACTCTGGAGCGCCTTTTAACCATAACAAAATATGTTCGTGGGGTGACCCTCTGTTCTGAAATTCTACCCGTTCCGAACTGTCTTCAACGTGATACTCCTCGAAAGGGCCATCCTTTTGCCTTAAGTAACACATAAATTTGGAAATTTTGAAATCAAAATATCGCGCACACGTAACAGGATCGCTTTTTATTAAATCAGATTTTTGGTAGTCCGTAAGGCTCATGGCTTCGGCAATTGACAAATTTTTAGAATAAATCAGTTTTGCTAAAGTTTGAAGTAGTTCGGGCCAAACAGTTTCCCCCGCAGATAATGTTAAAAATATGGTAGGCTTACCTAATTGCCGAATAGTAGCCAACAGTTCTTTTTTTCTTGTTTCCCAATAGGAAGGGGAAGACCTAATTTGCTTTAAAAACCTGTAGCCGTCATCAAATTTTATCATATTTTCTACAAACTCGGTATTTAATACATTTTCGACTCTAACGGTTTTAGTGTTTTTCGTTTTCCGCATACAAATATTAATTTTTGATAAACAAGCCAATTCTAATTTTTTTTTCGCCATAAACAGTAACCGAGTAGGAACGCACGATCTGCGATCTCGACGCCGAATTTCCGATTTGACGCGATCGGAGTAAGAAACTTTTAAATTGTCGTTAAAAGCGTGACCCGCGAAAATTTTAGGAAAACACAATTCGTCAATGTGTGGTATCATATGCCAAGGTACTGGTTTCTTACATTGTCCGGGCGCTATAACTTGAACGTTGTTTACAATTTCTTGGTTTCTATCCATTACTAATACCTCATCATTTCCCACTTCATCTTCCGGAAAATTGGTTAAAAAGCTCTCTGCAGAAGTACTTTTGCTTATGAATGATTCCTTGACCGACATCGAATTATCCTCAATTAAATCGCTATTATCAACAACAAAATCTACATTTTCGCTATATTGACGGTCGTGGCGCACAAAAAACTCGGCATCTATTTGAATGTTATACTTCTTATATAAAGGGGAGTCTTTCAAATAATAAAGCGCATCGCAAACTATTGCTGGTCTAATAGTTTCATACATGTAATCTGATTTATGCTCAATATGCCTTTTTAATTTAACCTGGACAGTAGCCATATTGTCAAAAGATCGCGGAAGAATTTGTAACATATCACAGATTTCAACGGAAATATTGACAACACTACCCTTAAGACCTAATTGCGGATTTAAAGCAAAAGGTTTTAAGGATCGAATTTGCATAAAATTTATGTAAGGGGCAGTCATTCTTTCTTCTAATGGTGACATTTCTTTAATACAATCTGGCAAATCTATAAATTTTAAATCGTTACTCGTTGCTAGTTTTGGAATTTTTGACATACTTATGTATCTATCACAAGTTCTGCAAATATAAGGCGAATCAAAATTAACTATTAAATGAACTAAAGTATTTGGTGGATAACCACTAAAATTTTCCAATTTATCAATATTGAAGTTGACAACAGAATGTTGAAAGAATAGCCCCTCACAGCAGCAACATATAAAATTTGGAGTGAGTTTTCGAACCTTAATAAATTCTAATTTTAATTTTGCAGAATTCGAATCTTCCTTTACTAAAGCATTGTAAAATTGTTCCCTAAATCGTAATATATTAATATCGCGCTTTCTTTGTTTACTTTGTTTATCACATTGTTGTTCAAATAACCTAACGCCTTCGTTGTTCTCCCTAACTTCTCGTTTTCGATGCTTTTCTTTTGTGTTTTCGGTATTTTTATAAACAGGATTATTTCTCAATTTTTGCATACCCTTTTGTCTGAATACCGTTTCCTTTTTTTTGTATATGGGATTTTTTCTTATGTTTTGCATACCTGCTTTCCTATTAACTAATTCTTTTACTTTATATTGGGAATTTTTTCTTAAATAAACCATACCTACCCGCCTACTTATTAATTCTTTTTTATTATACTCTAAATTTTTCCTCAGTGTTTGCATACCTGATTTTCTATTAATTAATTCTTTTTTATTATACTCTACATTTTTCCTCAGTGTTTGCATACCTGATTTTCTATTAATTAATTCTTTGTTATTATACTCAACATTTTTCCTCAATGTTTGCATACCTGATTTTCTATTAATTAGTTCTTTTTTATTATACTCAACATTTTTCCTCAATGTTTGCATACCTGAGTTTCTACTAATTAATTCTTTTTTATTATACTCTACATTTTTCCTCAATGTTTGCATACCTGATTTTCTACTAATTAATTCTTTTTTATTATACTCTACATTTTTCCTCAGTGTTTGCATACCTGATTTTCTATTAATTAATTCTTTTTTATTATACTCTACATTTTTCCTCAGTGTTTGCATACCTGATTTTCTATTAATTAATTCTTTGTTATTATACTCAACATTTTTCCTCAATGTTTGCATACCTGATTTTCTATTAATTAGTTCTTTTTTATTATACTCAACATTTTTCCTCAATGTTTGCATACCTGAGTTTCTACTAATTAATTCTTTTTTATTATACTCTACATTTTTCCTCAATGTTTGCATACCTGATTTTCTACTAATTAATTCTTTTTTATTATACTCTACATTTTTCCTCAATGTTTGCATACCTGATTTTCTACTAATTAATTCTTTTTTATTATACTCTACATTTTTCCTCAATGTTTGCATAACTGATTTTCTATTAATCAATTCTTTTTTATTGTACTCTACATTTTTCCTTAATGTTTGCATACCTATTTTATTACTTATTAATTCTTTTATTTTGTACTGGGAATTGTTTCGTAATTTTTGCATTCGCTGTCGTACATTTTTTACTTTATTTTTTAACACGGTATGTGCATGTTTTCTTTTATTTGCGGTAATCTCAATTATTGTACACGGACATAATTTGAATACGGTATTTTCAGCCACATTTAAACGTTCAATAAAATTATACTTCAGTAAAACCATTAAATCATCTAAAGATTCAAAACTGCAGCCTACCGCAACCCCATTACTTACATTTTTACCGGTAACATGAGAAGTACTTTGCGAGTCAAACATCCAGTACTCAGTAGTACTATACACGATCTCTTTAAACACAGCTACAGATTTATTATTGCATGATAAAACACCACAATCAAATTTTTCAAAAAAATTCTTAAACGTCACGCTGATGTTCCCTAAAAATTGTCCTTCGTATGTGTTTAAGTAATTTGCATTTGCCTTGTAACACCTATTTTTAATTTTTATTATTTCATATTTTTCTTTAATTAATAAATGATTTGAACTTTCACTAACGAAATCTGTGGTTTGAAATTTTGTGTCGCGTCCCAAGTACAAAATGTTGTCAATATCTTCCGTAGTCCACAAATATGGAGATTTGAAAATTCTGAAGCATGAAGCAATGACTGCAGAACTAAGATTTGTAGAATGAATATTCTCAAAAAAAGCTTTCTTTCGATCATGAATAGTTCCTGCTAATATAAGTTTTGGGTTTTTGAAGTTAGAATTAACTTTAAAATTTAGACGTTTTGGTTTCATGTTTTTATGAATAGAATAGAAAGTAACAAATTTAAATCAGAGAATTTGTTTTTTCGCAAACAATATAACATACGTATATTAATGGAAAATTTTCCAATTTAACTTAAAATTGTAAAGAAACAGCAAACCAATGTAAATACAGAAAAGAAATTGTAAAATATTATTAAACAAAGATGTTATACCGTGTGAAAGAAATATTATGCAGGTAATATTTTGCTAAAAAAAAATAAAACTTTATAATTAATAAGTTAAAAATTAGTTAAAAATTTAAAAAAAAAGAAAATTTTAGTAGTGTAACACTGAACTCTTTTAAGGAAAGGGCAATGCAAAAATAATATAAAATTTATGAATTTAAAAATGATAAAAAAAATACTAGTACAAAAACCTGTAAGTAAAACGCACTATTTTCAAGAAAGCAAACAAAAAAAAAGAATGCTAAAAAGAAAATTATTTTATAGATAAAAATAGAAGGTTCCTTGCTGGCTTATAAAATCTGTCATTAAAAAGTTAATCACAAGATACAATACTAGTCTAACCGAATGTAACTTAATTTAAGAAGATTAGTTATAATAATAATAGTAGTGATTGTTTTCCCACTAAACTTATAGTTATAAGTACCAGAGATAATCTAAAAAATGTGACAATAATAATACCAATAAAAACACAAAGTATTATATTATAAAACTTACCAGAACCTAAGGAACTTGTTACGAAAGCACAAACCAAATAAATGCAATATTCACTTTGAAACTAAAGACACTCGAGACTTCCGAACGCTTCAAAATTCAAAATTGAATTAAACGCAATGTGTTCGACAACTGTACACAATTTTTGCAACCCTAACCCCTACTATGTTTTAGCAAAATTGTAACCAATGAAATTGCAAGAACTTCCAGACGAAGACAAATTATTTGTTGATGATGAAATACAATAGTAAGTGAGTGACACTGTAAGAAAGTAACTTAACTGACAAGGAAAATCTTAAGTAATTATCTGTGGTTCAACATGCAAATGCACTCAAGAAGGTTCACTTAGTTAAAATATTTCTTTGTTAGCACTAAGCTGCTTAGAAATTTTAAACTGGTACTCCCAAATTTACCTGCAGTTAAAATAATGCTCTTTTCCGCAAAAAAGCCGTTTCTAAAATATTATTTAGCTTGCTAATTTACTTTGCTGGCACAGCAGTGCAACACGGCTTTATTTATTAAAGCGCACAAAACACTACAATCATGTGAAAAAATCATGGTCTTTTAAACTCACTTACATCTTATTGTCTCATGATAACCTGTACCAACAACAAAATGTAATAAAAAATAAAAAAGGCTTTTCTGTTATTTTATGTCATTATTGTACATTGTAAAAGTACAAAGTATGTACTACTCGTAAAATACAGTCAAACCTTTAAGTAAAAAAAAACCAATCCTGAAACAAAAGTTGATAATTAAAAAAAGAAATACATGTAGTACAAGTCCGTGTAGCAACCCTAATAGTACTTTTCCTGAGTTTTACTTTAACGTAACTGACATTTATTGGCTTTGTGTTTGATCTTCAAAAGAAATAACACAGGGAAAAAAAAGAGAAAACAAAAGTATAAATTTCAGATAATTTAGACATGCACATGTTAAAATAAAATAATTTCAGTCAATTCTCAGTTTAAACGTTATAAAATAAAGTTTTTGTTTTGTTTTTATAGTACTCCAAATAGAATAATTATACGATTTATAAAAAAAAATAGTTATTTAAGTATCAAGGAATGTAAGGACGTAATAACATCCGAGGTAGGCGAATACGAGCTGAGGCGGAGCCGAAGCTTGTCGCCTGCCGAGGATGTTATTAGTCGATACATTTCGTGTTACTTATTAAATTTTTCACGCTACCGGCAATGTAAGTAGGCCTACAGGTAGAAATTTAATCATATTTTTATTAAAAGTTCGTTTTGACAGCTGTCATCGGAATTATTTTTTAAAAGCCCCATTATTCTAAGTTGTCTGTGCTTGTTACCATATCAACGAACAGTTAAAATCAACATTATTTTCCTAGGGATGTAAGTGACACTATTAAGTTCCGTCGTCAAGGGTAACTAGTACACGAATGTTATCAGCCATTTACGATCCCTGTAGCTATGGATGTAAGGCCTACTTACATTGCCGGTAGCGTGAAAAATTTATAATGTGTTAATAGTATGTGTGAAAGTTTTTGGTCTGTTAAATATAATATTATTAATAATAATAGTCCACAAAAATAAAAATTTTGTAAAAAATGGTAAAAACCGTTATTTGTGTCGAGCGATAAAAAAAATCGAAATCGGGCGTAGAAAATGTTATAAGAAATTTTAGACATGCAGAAGATATAAAAATAAAAAATTTGCCAGTTGTCAGTTTAAACGTCATAAAATCAAGTTTTTGTTTTGTTTTCATAGGACTCCAATTAGAAAACTTGCGATTTATATTTTATAATGTGTTAATAGCATGTGTGAAAGTTTTTGGTATATTAAATATGATTTTTAAATAAAAAATAGTCTACAAAAATAAAATTTAAAAAAATGGTAATAACTCGAAAATCGTTAATGGTATCGATAAAGTTTGGAGAAAGACCGATCGCCCTAAGGTACGGGGCTGCGACTAAGCGGGCAAAATACATTAATACCTCGAGAAGTATAAGATTTAGCAAGAAATTACACTTATTAATTTGTATTTAGAATTTAAACACCTTTCTGATTTGAAAGCCAAAATGCCACGTTTCCATTTAAAAAAAAGTTATTTTTCACCGTGGCCGCCATATTAAAATTGGAAACTCAAGTTTTTTTCTTAAATACGATCGAGAAAAATTTGCCCTACAACTTTGCTCTTGGATTTGCGAGTCTATCTATTAAAATAAAAAAGTTAGCCTACACTGAACATTAAACGACTAGTACAAGAATACAACTGCTGTAGAAAGTATGTGAAATTCTTCTAAGGACAAAAAGATTATTAAGGGGCAAAAAATTCGATTTTTTGATTTTATGTAAAAAGATTCTCCCAGAGCAAACAAAAGAAAAAATCAATTTTTTAATTTTGTAGCGAAAATTTTGGGGGGGAGGGGGAACAGTAGCCCCCCTAAATATTAAATTATCGAAAAAATATTATGATATTCGGATTTTGCTATCAATGATGAGCTATTTTGCTTTAACAGAAATATTTTATTGCCCCCCGTTAAATAAGTAAAAGGGTACCAATTTTCAATTTTCAAAAAATCACAGAGGGCGTCACAGTGAAATTATAGCAATGCGCAAAAAAATAAATTGTAGAAGATTCTCAGCTCTATCAGCTTAAAAAGTTTAAACAAAAACGTGTGGGCAGTTTTTGAGAAATTTTTTTTTGAAAAATTCAAAAATTTTGGAGTGATGTCATTGCGATCGTTTTTATATTTTCAAAATTAATGATATTTCATGGTATAGTACCCTTGAAGGGCTACCAAACAAGATGTAGTTGATTCCAATCAGATAACTGGTTTTTGAATAAATGGGCGTTAAAGTCGAAATTTTCAAAAATTCGTAGCGGCCGCCATGTTGAAGCTAGAGAGTTCGGTAAAAAATCGTTTGATTTGTCCTAAGGCCTTCTTTAATCTCCACCATTAAAATTTGCAAAATTCAGTTTCTGAAAAAAATGCTACCAAAAAAACATGTCTAACTTCCGCTTCCGGTTTCGGTTTTTTTTTAAAAGCTTATTTTGTCGGTGAATTTTTGATATACCCCCTCATTCCAAAGCACATCAAAATCGGTCCAGCCGTTCCGGAGATATGGAGCGTAACACACCCACCCACCCACCCACCCACCCACCCACCCACCCACCCACAGACAGACATTTTTTAAAAATTACTTTTTTGGGGTCCATGGACCCCCCCTCGACTATTTCCGTTAAAATCTCAACTTTGAAATTTTTCATGAAATCAATACTTCCCTATACTGAAAGTATAGGAAAGTAAAAATGAGCGAAACACTTCGCCTGGACTTTCCTATACTTATAAATTAACATTGTTTAATATTTTCCAACACTTTTGATATACACCTGTCTAGAAACGCAAAAGCAGTGTTTTAAAAAAAACTATAAAATAAAAAAAATTTTTGGCCCCAACCGAGGCTCGACCTACAACTACTTATGCAGTAAAACGGCAGTGCACTCGAACACACCCGCATATCCATCCATGCTATTCCGAATCTGCTCGTTATCGTTAAATAAGTGCCTATTGAATGCGTGCGCAATAAACATGCATAGAACATTCACAACTCTAGTCACTTCCGTACAAGAATACAACTGCTGTAGAAAGTATGTGAAATTCTTCTAAGGACAAAAAGATTATTAAGGGGCAAAAAATTCGATTTTTTGATTTTTTGTAAAAAGATTCTCCTAGGGCAAACAAAAGAAGAAATCAATTTTTTAACTTTGTAGCGAAAATTTTGGGGGGGGAGGGGGAACAGTAGCCCCCCTAAATATGAAATTATCGAAAAAATATTATGATATTCGGATTTTGCTATCAATGATGAGCTATTTTGCTTTAACAGAAATATTTTATTGCCCCCCGTTAAATAAATAAAAGGGTACCAATTTTCAATTTTCAAAAAATCACAGAGGGCGTCACAGTGAAATTATAGCAATGCGCAAAAAAATAAATTGTAGAAGATTCTCAGCTCTATCAGCTTAAAAAGTTTAAACAAAAACGTGTGGGCAGTTTTTGAGAAATTTTTTTTTGAAAAATTCCAAAATTTTGGAGTGATGTCATTGCGATCGTTTTTATATTTTCAAAATTAATGATATTTCATGGTATAGTACCCTTGAAGGGCTACCAAACAAGATGTAGTTGATTCCAATCAGATAACTGGTTTTTGAGTAAATGGGCGTTAAAGTCGAAATTTTCAAAAATTCGTAGCGGTCGCCATGTTGAAGCTAGAGAGTTGGATAAAAAAACGTTTGATTTGTTCTAAGGCTTTCTATAATTTCCACTATTCCAATTTCCAAAATTCCGTTTCTGAAAAAAATGCTACCAAAAAAACATGTCTAACTTCCGCTTCCGGTTTCGGATTCTTTTTAAAAGCTTATTTTGTCGATGCATTTTTGATATAGCTCTGCATTCCAATTTTCATCAAAATCGAAGTACGAGTTCGAGAGATATCAGCGAATTGACGTACCGTTCACGAACGCATTCGTAAAAAAAAATGAGCGAAACACTTCGCCTGGACTTTCCTATACTTATAAATTAACATTGTTTAATATTTTCCAACACTTTTGATATACACCTGTCTAGAAACGCAAAAGCAGTGTTTTAAAAAAAACTATAAAATTATAAAAAATTTTTGGCCCCAACCGAGGCTCGCCCCACAACTACTTATGCAGTAAAACGGCAGTACATTCGAACACACCCGCATATCCATCCATGCTATTCCAAACCTGCGCGTTATCGTTAAATAAGTGCCTATTGAATGCGTGCGCAATAGAAATGCATAGAACGTTCAAAACTCTAGTCACTTCCGTACAAGAATACAACTGCTGCAGAAAGTATGTGAAATTCTTCTAAGGACAAAAAGATTATTAAGGGGCAAAAAATTCGATTTTTTGATTTTTTGTAAAAAGATTCTCCTAGAGCAAACAAAAGAAGAAATCAATTTTTTAATTTTGTAGCGAAAATTTTGGGGGGGAGGGGGAACGGTAGCCCCCCTAAATATGAAATTATCGAAAAAATATTATGATATTCGGATTTTGCTATCAATGATGAGCTATTTTGCTTTAACAGAAATATTTTATTGCTCCCCGTTAAATAAATAAAAGGGTACCAATTTTCAATTTTCAAAAAATCACAGAGGGCGTCACAGTGAAATTATAGCAATGCGCAAAAACATAAATTGTAGAAGATTCTCAGCTCTATCAGCTTAAAAAGTTTAAACAAAAACGTGTGGGCAGTTTTTGAGAAATTTTTTTTTGAAAAATTCCAAAATTTTGGAGTGATGTCATTGCGATCCTTTTTATATTTTCAAAATTAATGATATTTCATGGTATAGTACCCTTGAAGGGCTACCAAACAAGATGTAGTTGATTCCAATCAGATAACTGGTTTTTGAGTAAATGGGCGTTAAAGTCGAAATTTTCAAAAATTCGTAGCGGCCGCCATGTTGAAGCTAGAGAGTTCGGTAAAAAAACGTTTGATTTGTTCTAAGGGTTTCTATAATTTCCACTATTCCAATTTTCAAAATTCCGTTAATGAAAAAAATGCTACCAAAAAAACATGTCTAACTTCCGCTTCCGGTTTCGGATTCTTTTCAAAAGCTTATTTTGTCGATGAATTTTTGATATAGCTCTGCATTCCAATTTTCATCAAAATCGAAGTACGGGTTCGAGAGATATCAGCGAAATGACGTACCGTACACGAACGCATTCGTAAAAATGAGCGAAACACTTCGCCTGGACTTTCCTATACTTATAAAATAACATTGTTTTATATTTTCCAACACTTTCGATATGCACCTGTCTAGACACGACTAGTTAAAGTAAATAGTTCTTATAAGTTGTAACATCTTGAAGCGGTTGAACAAAGACCGACCGCTGCCCTGGAAGCAAGGTAGGGTAAAATATTCGGACTGAATCAACAGAAAGGCGGAAATTGATATTTGAAAATATATTAATAACTCGAGAAGTATTATTTTTAGCAAGAAATTACTCTTATTAATTTGCATTTAGAATTTCAAAACCTTTCTGATTTTAAAGCCAAAATGCCACGTTTCCATTTAAAAAAAAGTTATTTTTTACCGTGGCCACCATATTAAAATTGGAAACTCAAGTTTTTTTCTTAAATACAATCGAGAAGAATTTGCCCTACAACTTTGCTCTTGGGTTTGCGAGTCTATCTATTAAAATAAAAAAGTTAGCGTACACTGAACATTAAACGACTAGTACAAGAATATAACTGCTGTAGAAAGTATGTGAAATTCTTCTAAGGACAAAAAGATTATTAAGGGACAAAAATTCGATTTTTTGATTTTTTGTAAAAAGATTCTCCTAGAGCAAACAAAAGAAGAAATCAATTTTTTAATTTTGTTGCGATAATTTTGGGGGGAAGGGGCAACAGTAGCCCCCTAAATATTAAACTATCGAAAAAATATTATGATATTCGGATTTTGCTATCAATGATGAGACATTTTGCTTTAACAGAAATATTTTATTGCCCCCCGTTAAATAAATAAAAGGGTACCAATTTTAAATTTTCAAAAATTCACAGAGGGCGTCACAGTGAAATTATAGCAATGCGCAAAATAACAAATTGTAGAAGATTCTCAGCTCTATCAGCTTACAAAGTGTAAACAAAAACGTGTGGGCAGTTTTTGAGAAATATTTTTTTGAAAAATTCCAAAATTTTGGAGTGATGTCATTGCGATCGTTTTTATATTTTCAAAATTAATGATATTTCATGGTATAGTACCCTTAAAGGGCTACCAAACAAGATGTAGTTGATTCCAATCAGATAACTGGTTTTTGAGTAAATGGGCGTTAAAGTCGAAATTTTCAAAAATTCGTAGCGGCCGCCATGTTGATGCTAGAGAGTTCGGTAAAAAATCGTTTGATTTGTCCTAAGGCCTTCTATAATTTCCACTATTCCAATTTCCAAAATTCCGTTTCTGAAAAAAATTCTACCAAAAAAACATGTCTAACTTCCGCTTCCGGTTTCGGATTCTTTTTAAAAGCTTATTTTGTCGATGAATTTTTGATATAGCTCTGCATTCCAATTTTCATCAAAATCGAAGTACGAGTTCGAGAGATATCAGCGAATTGACGTACCGTTCACGAACGCATTCGTAAAAATGAGCGAAACACTTCGCCTGGACTTTCCTATACTTATAAATTAACATTGTTTTATATTTTCCAACACTTTTGATGTACACCTGTCTAGACCCGGCTAGTAAAAGTAAACAGCGTTTATAAAAACTTCAAGCGTGAAGAGCGTAACTTAAACGTACCATTACCACGCTGGCTCCGCAACTGAGTACATGTAAAACAACCGAACTGAAATGAACCGGCGGCACGAGTAAGGAAGCGTGTTGATGTTTGAAAATGTATTAATAACTCGAGAAGTATTATTTTTAGCAAGAAATTACTCTTATTAATTTCTATTTAGGATTTCAAAACCTATCTGATTTTAAAGCCAAAATGCCAAGTTTCCATTGAAAAAAAAGTTATGTTTTACGGTGGCCGCCATATTAAAATTGGAAAATCAAGTTTTTTTCTTAAATACAATCGAGAAGAATTTGCCCTACAACTTTGCTCTTGGGTTTGCGAGTCTATCTATTGAAATAAAAAAGTTAGCCTACACTGAACATTAAACGACTAGTACAAGAATACAACTGCTGTAGAAAGTATGTGAAATTCTTCTAAGGACAAAAAGATTATTAAGGGGCAAAAAATTCGATTTTTTGATTTTTTGTAAAAAGATTCTCCTAGAGCAAACAAAAGAAGAAATCAATTTTTTAAGTTTGTTGCGAAAATTTTGGGGGGGAGGGGGAACAGTAGCCCCCCTAAATATTAAATTATCAAAAAAATATTATGATATTCGGATTTTGCTATTAATGGTGAGGTCTTTCACATTAACAGAAATATTTTATTGCCCCCCGTTAAATTAATAAAAGGGAACCAATTTTCAATTTTCAAAAATTCATAGAGGGTGTCACAGTGAAATTATAACAATGAGTAAAAAACAAAATTGTAGCAGATGCCTATCTCTATCAGCTTAAAACGTTTAAACAAAAACGTGTGGGCAGTTTTTGAGATTTTTTTTTTTGAAAATTTCAAAAATTTTGTAGTGGTGCCATTGAGATCGTTTTTCGATTTTCAAAATTAATGATATTTCATGGTATAGTACCCTTAAGGGGCTACCAAACAAGTTGTAGTTGATCCCAATCAAACAACTGGTTTTTGAGTAAATGGGCGTTAAAGTCGAAATTTTCAAAAATTCGTAGCGGCCGCCATGTTGAAGCTAGAGAGTTCGGTAAAAAGTCGTTTGATTTGTCCTAAGGCCTTCTTTAATCTCCACTATTAAAATTTCCAAAATTCAGTTTCTGAAAAAAATGCTACCAAAAAAACATGTCTAACTTCCGCTTCCGGTTTCGGTTTTTTTTTAAAAGCTTATTTTGTCGGTGAATTTTTGATATACCCCCTCATTCCAAAGCACATCGAAATCGGTCCAGCCGTTCCGGAGATATGGAGCGTAACGGACCCACCCACCCACCCACCCACCCACCCACAGACAGACATTTTTTAAAAACCACTTTTTTAGGATCCTGGAAGCCCAAAACATGTATTTCCGTCAAAATCTCGATTTTGAAAATTTGCATGAAATCAATACTTCCCTATACTGAAAGTATAGGAAAGTAAAAAATGAGCGAAACACTTCGCCTGGACTTTCCTATACTTATAAAATAACATTGTTTTATATTTTCCAACACTTTCGATATGCACCTGTCTAGACACGACTAGTTAAAGTAAATAGTTCTTATAAGTTGTAACATCTTGAAGCGGTTGAACAAAGACCGACCGCTGCCCTGGAAGCAAAGTAGGGTAAAATATTCGGACTGAATCAACGGAAGGGCGGAAATTGATATTTGAAAATATATTAATAACTCGAGAAGTATTATTTTTAGCAAGAAATTACTCTTATTAATTTGCATTTAGAATTTCAAAACCTTTCTGATTTTAAAGCCAAAATGCCACGTTTCCATTTAAAAAAAAGTTATTTTTTACCGTGGCCACCATATTAAAATTGGAAACTGAAGTTTTTTTCTTAAATACAATCGAGAAGAATTTGCCCTACAACTTTGCTCTTGGGTTTGCGAGTCTATCTATTAAAATAAAAAAGTTAGCGTACACTGAACATTAAACGACTAGTACAAGAATATAACTGCTGTAGAAAGTATGTGAAATTCTTCTAAGGACAAAAAGATTATTAAGGGACAAAAATTCGATTTTTTGATTTTTTGTAAAAAGATTCTCCTAGAGCAAACAAAAAAAGAAATCAATTTTTTAATTTTGTAGCGATAATTTTGGGGGGAAGGGGCAACAGTAGCCCCCCTAAATATTAAAGTATCGAAAAAATATTATGATATTCGGATTTTGCTATCAATGATGAGACATTTTGCTTTAACAGAAATATTTTATTGACCCCCGTTAAATAAATAAAAGGGTACCAATTTTAAATTTTCAAAAATTCACAGAGGGCGTCACAGTGAAATTATAGCAATGCGCAAAATAACAAATTGTAGAA
Organism: Ctenicera cuprea; assembly: GCA_958336395.1. Lineage (NCBI taxonomy): Eukaryota > Metazoa > Arthropoda > Insecta > Coleoptera > Elateridae > Ctenicera > Ctenicera cuprea. The sequence goes on from OY284490.1 coordinate 27,461,359, forward strand.
GATTCTCAGCTCTATCAGCTTACAAAGTGTAAACAAAAACGTGTGGGCAGTTTTTGAGAAATATTTTTTTGAAAAATTCCAAAATTTTGGAGTGATGTCATTGCGATCGTTTTTATATTTTCAAAATTAATGATATTTCATGGTATAGTACCCTTAAAGGGCTACCAAACAAGATGTAGTTGATTCCAATCAGATAACTGGTTTTTGAGTAAATGGGCGTTAAAGTCGAAATTTTCAAAAATTCGTAGCGGCCGCCATGTTGAAGCTAGAGAGTTCGGTAAAAAATGGTTTGATTTGTCCTAAGGCCTTCTATAATTTCCACTATTCCAATTTCCAAAATTCCGTTTCTGAAAAAAATGCTACCAAAAAAACATGTCTAACTTCCGCTTCCGGTTTCGGATTCTTTTTAAAAGCTTATTTTGTCAATGAATTTTTGATATAGCTCTGCATTCCAATTTTCATCAAAATCGAAGTACGAGTTCGAGAGATATCAGCGAATTGACGTACCGTTCACGAACGCATTCGTAAAAATGAGCGAAACACTTCGCCTGGACTTTCCTATACTTATAAATTAACATTGTTTTATATTTTCCAACACTTTCGATATGCACCTGTCTAGGACACGACTAGTTAAAGTAAATAGTTCTTATAAGGTGTAACATCTTGAAGCGGTTGAAGAGAGACCGACCGCTGCGCTCTGCAAGCATAAGGTTGGGTAAAATATTCGGACTGAATCAAGCGAAGGGCGAGCGGAAATTGATATTTGAAAATATATTAATAACTCGAGAAGTATTATTTTTAGCAAGAAATTACTCTTATTAATTTGCATTTAGAATTTCAAAACCTTTCCGATTTTAAAGCCAAAATGCCACGTTTCCATTAAAAAAAAAGTTATTTGTTACCGTGGCCGCCATATTAAAATTGGAAACTCAAGTTTTTTTCTTAAATACAATCGAGAAGAATTTGCCCTACAACTTTGCTCTTGGGTTTGCGAGTCTATCTATTAAAATAAAAAAGTTGGCCTACACTGAACATTAAACGACTAGTACAAGAATTACAACTGCTGTAGAAAGTATGTGAAATTCTTCCAAGTACAAAAAGATTATTAAGGGTCAAAAAATTCGATTTTTTGATTTTCTGTAAAAAGATTCTCCTAGAGCAAACAAAACAAAAAACCAAATTTTTAATTTTTTATCGAAAAAATTTGGGGGGAGGGGGAACAGTAGCTCCCTAAATATGAAATTATCGAAAAAATATTATGATATTCGGATTTTGCTATCAATGATGAGCTATATTGCTATAACAGAAATATTTTATTAGCCCCCGTTAAATAAATAAAAGGGTACCAATTTTCAATTTTCAAAAATTCACAGAGGGCGTCACAGTGAAATTATAGCAATGAGCAAAAACAAAATTGTAGCAAATGCCTATCTTTATCAGCTTAAAAAGTTTAAACAAAAACGTGTGGGCAGTTTTTGAGAAAAATTTTTTTGAAAAATTCCAAAATTTTGGAGTTATGTCTTTACGATCGTTTGTATATTTTCAAAATTAATTATATTTCTTGGTATAGTACCCTTGAAGGGCTACCAAACAAGATGTAGTTGATTCCAATCAGATAACTGGGTTTTGAGTAAATGGGCGTTAAAGTCGAAATGTTCAAAAATTCGTAGCGGCCGCCATTTTAAAGCTAAAGAGTTCGGTAAAAAATCGTTTGGTTTGTCCTAAGGCCTTCTTTAATCTCCACTATTCAAATTTCCAAAATTCAGTTTCTGCAAAAAATGCTACCAAAAAAACATGTCTAACTTCCGCTTCCGGTTTCGGATTCTTTTTAAAAGCTTATTTTGTCGATGAATTTTTGATATAGCTCTGCATTCCAATTTTCATCAAAATCGAATTACGGGTTCGAGAGATATCAGCGAAATGACGTATCGTGCACGAACGCATTCGTAAAAATGAGCGAAACACTTCGCCTGAACTTTCCTATACTTATAAATTAACATTGTTTAATATTTTCCAACACTTTTGATATACACCTGTCTAGAAACGCAAAAGCAGTGTTTTAAAAAAAACTATAAAATAAAAAAAAATTTTTGGCCCCAACCGAGGCTCGACCCCACAACTACTTATGCAGTAAAACGGCAGTACACCCGAACACACCCGCATATCCATCCATGCTATTCTGAACCTGCTCGTTATCGTTAAATAAGTGCGTATTGAATGCGAACGCAATAGAAATGCATAGAACGTTCAGAACTCTAGCCACTTCCGTACAAGAATACAACTGCTGTAGAAAGTATGTGAAATTCTTCTAAGGACAAAAAGATTATTTAGGGGCAAAAAATTCGATTTTTTTATTTTTTGTAAAAAGATTCTCCTAGAGCAAACAAAAGAAAAAATCAATTTTTTAATTTTGTAGCGAAAATTTTGGGGGGGAGGGGGAACAGTAGCCCCCCTAAATATTAAATTATCGAAAAAATATTATGATATTCGGATTTTGCTATCAATGATGAGCTATTTTGCTTTAACAGAAATATTTTATTGCCCCCCGTTAAATAAGTAAAAGGGTACCAATTTTCAATTTTCAAAAAATCACAGAGGGCGTCACAGTGAAATTATAGCAATGCGCAAAAAAATAAATTGTAGAAGATTCTCAGCTCTATCAGCTTAAAAAGTTTAAACAAAAACGTGTGGGCAGTTTTTGAGAAATTTTTTTTTGAAAAATTCTAAAATTTTGGAGTGATGTCATTGCGATCGTTTTTATATTTTCAAAATTAATGATATTTCATGGTATAGTACCCTTGAAGGGCTACCAAACAAGATGTAGTTGATTCCAATCAGATAACTGGTTTTTGAATAAATGGGCGTTAAAGTCGAAATTTTCAAAAATTCGTAGCGGCCGCCATGTTGAAGCTAGAGAGTTCGGTAAAAAATCGTTTGATTTGTCCTAAGGCCTTCTTTAATCTCCACTATTAAAATTTCCAAAATTCAGTTTCTGAAAAAAATGCTACCAAAAAAACATGTCTAACTTCCGCTTCCGGTTTCGGTTTTTTTTTAAAAGCTTATTTTGTCGGTGAATTTTTGATATACCCCCTCATTCCAAAGCACATCAAAATCGGTCCAGCCGTTCCGGAGATATGGAGCGTAACACACCCACCCACCCACCCACCCACCCACCCACCCACCCACCCACCCACCCACAGACAGACATTTTTTAAAAATTACTTTTTTGGGGTCCATGGACCCCCCCTCGACTATTTCCGTTAAAATCTCAACTTTGAAATTTTTCATGAAATCAATACTTCCCTATACTGAAAGTATAGGAAAGTAAAAATGAGCGAAACACTTCGCCTGGACTTTCCTATACTTATAAATTAACATTGTTTAATATTTTCCAACACTTTTGATATACACCTGTCTAGAAACGCAAAAGCAGTGTTTTAAAAAAAACTATAAAATAAAAAAAATTTTTGGCCCCAACCGAGGCTCGACCCCACAACTACTTATGCAGTAAAACGGCAGTGCACTCGAACACACCCGCATATCCATCCATGCTATTCCGAATCTGCTCGTTATCGTTAAATAAGTGCCTATTGAATGCGTGCGCAATAAACATGCATAGAACGTTCACAACTCTAGTCACTTCCGTACAAGAATACAACTGCTGTAGAAAGTATGTGAAATTCTTCTAAGGACAAAAAGATTAAGGGGCAAAAAATTCGATTTTTTGATTTTTTGTAAAAAGATTCTCCTAGGGCAAACAAAAGAAGAAATCAATTTTTTAACTTTGTAGCGAAAATTTTGGGGGGGAGGGGGAACAGTAGCCCCCCTAAATATGAAATTATCGAAAAAATATTATGATATTCGGATTTTGCTATCAATGATGAGCTATTTTGCTTTAACAGAAATATTTTATTGCCCCCCGTTAAATAAATAAAAGGGTACCAATTATCAATTTTCAAAAAATCACAGAGGGCGTCACAGTGAAATTATAGCAATGCGCAAAAAATAAATTGTAGAAGATTCTCAGCTCTATCAGCTTAAAAAGTTTAAACAAAAACGTGTGGGCAGTTTTTGAGAAATTTTTTTTTGAAAAATTCCAAAATTTTGGAGTGATGTCATTGCGATCGTTTTTATATTTTCAAAATTAATGATATTTCATGGTATAGTACCCTTGAAGGGCTACCAAACAAGATGTAGTTGATTCCAATCAGATAACTGGTTTTTGAGTAAATGGGCGTTAAAGTCGAAATTTTCAAAAATTCGTAGCGGTCGCCATGTTGAAGCTAGAGAGTTCGATAAAAAAACGTTTGATTTGTTCTAAGGCTTTCTATAATTTCCACTATTCCAATTTCCAAAATTCCGTTTCTGAAAAAAATGCTACCAAAAAAACATGTCTAACTTCCGCTTCCGGTTTCGGATTCTTTTTAAAAGCTTATTTTGTCGATGAATTTTTGATATAGCTCTGCATTCCAATTTTCATCAAAATCGAAGTACGGGTTCGAGAGATATCAGCGAATTGACGTACCGTTCACGAACGCATTCGTAAAAATGAGCGAAACACTTCGCCTGGACTTTCCTATACTTATAAATTAACATTGTTTAATATTTTCCAACACTTTTGATATACACCTGTCTAGAAACGCAAAAGCAGTGTTTTAAAAAAAACTATAAAATAAAAAAAAATTTTTGGCCCCAACCGAGGCTCGCCCCACAACTACTTATGCAGTAAAACGGTAGTACACTCGAAGACACCCGCATATTCAACCATGCTATTCCGGTCCTACCGGTTATTGTTAAATAAGTGGCTATTGAATGCGTGCGCAATAGAAATGCATAGAACGTTCAAAACTCTAGTCACTTCCAACTGCTGTAGAAAGTATGTGAAATTCTTCTAAGGACAAAAAGATTATCAAGGGGCAAAAAATTCGATTTTTTGATTTTTTGTAAAAAGATTCTCCTAGAGCAAACAAAAGAAGAAATCAATTTTTTAATTTTGTAGCGAAAATTTTGGGGGGGAGGGGGAACAGTAGCCCCCCTAAATATTAAATTATCTAAAAAATATTATGATATTCGGATTTTGCTATCAATGATGAGCTATTTTGCTTTAACAGAAATATTTTATTGCCCCCCGTTAAATAAATAAAAGGGTACCAATTTTCAATTTTCAAAAAATCACAGAGGGCGTCACAGTGAAATTATAGCAATGCGCAAAAAAATAAATTGTAGAAGATTCTCAGCTCTATCAGCTTAAAAAGTTTAAACAAAAACGTGTGGGCAGTTTTTGAGAAATTTTTTTTTGAAAAATTCCAAAATTTTGGAGTGATGTCATTGCGATCGTTTTTATATTTTCAAAATTAATGATATTTCATGGTATAGTACCCTTGAAGGGCTACCAAACAAGATGTAGTTGATTCCAATCAGATAACTGGTTTTTGAATAAATGGGCGTTAAAGTCGAAATTTTCAAAAATTCGTAGCGGCCGCCATGTTGAAGCTAGAGAGTTCGGTAAAAAATTGTTTGATTTGTCCTAAGGCCTTCTTTAATCTCCACTATTAAAATTTCCAAAATTCAGTTTCTGAAAAAAATGCTACCAAAAAAACATGTCTAACTTCCGCTTCCGGTTTCGGTTTTTTTTTAAAAGCTTATTTTGTCGGTGAATTTTTGATATACCCCCTCATTCCAAAGCACATCAAAATCGGTCCAGCCGTTCCGGAGATATGGAGCGTAACACACCCACCCACCCACCCACCCACCCACCCACCCACCCACCCACCCACCCACAGACAGACATTTTTTAAAAATTACTTTTTTGGGGTCCATGGACCCCCCCTCGACTATTTCCGTTAAAATCTCAACTTTGAAATTTTTCATGAAATCAATACTTCCCTATACTGAAAGTATAGGAAAGTAAAAATGAGCGAAACACTTCGCCTGGACTTTCCTATACTTATAAATTAACATTGTTTTATATTTTCCAACACTTTTAATGTACACCTGTCTAGACTGTCTAGCCTACACTGAACATTAAACGACTAGTACAAGAATACAACACTGCTGTAGAAAGTATGTGAAGTTCTTCTGACAGAAAGATTATTAATGAGAAAAAAACCCGATTTTTGATTTTTTGTAAAAAGATTCTCCTAGAGCAAACAAAACAAAAAACCAAATTTTTAATTTTGTATTAAAAAAATTTGGGGGGAGGGGGAACAGTAGCCCCCCTAAATATAAAATTATCAAAAAAATAATACGATATTCGGATTTTGCTATCAATGATGAGATATAATGCTTTAACAAAAATATTTTTTTGCCCCCCGTTAAATAAATAAAAGGGTACCAATTTCCAATTTTCAAAAATTCATAGAGGGGGTCACAGTGAAATTATAGCAATCAGCAAAAAACAAAATTGTAGCAGATGCCTATCTCTATCATCTTAAAATGTTTAAACAAAAACGTGTGGCCAGTTTTTGAGAAATATTTTTTTGAAAATTTCCAAAATTTTGGAGTGGTGCCATTGCGATCGTTTTTAGATTTTTAAAATTAATTATATTTCATGGTATAGTACCCTCACAGGGCTACCAAACAAGATGTAGTTGATCCCAATTAAACAACTGGTTTTTGAGTAAATAGGCGTTAAATTCGAAATGTTCAAAAATTCGTAGCGGCCGCCATATTAAAGATAGAGAGTTCGGTAAAAAAGCGTTTGATTTGTCCTAGGGCCTTCTGTAATCTCCACTATTCAAATTTCCAAAATTCAGTTTCTGAAAAAAATGCTACCAATAAAACATGTCTAACTTCCGCTTCCGGTTTCGGATTCTTTTTAAAAGCTTATTTTGTCGATGAATTTTTGATATAGCTCTGCATTCCAATTTTCATCAAAATCGAAGTAAGGGTTCGAGAGATATCAGCGAAATGACGTACCGTACACGAACGCATTCGTAAAAATGAGCGAAACACTTCGCCTGGACTTTCCTATACTTATAAAATAACATTGTTTCGGTAAAAAATCGTTTAATTTGTCCTAAGGTCTTCTTTAGTCTCCACTATTAAAATTTCCAACATTCAGTTTCTGAAAAAAAAATGCTACCAAATAAACATGTCTAACTTCCGCTTCCGGTTTCGGTTTTTTTTAAAAGCTTATTTTGTCGGTGAATTTTTGATATACCCCCTTATTCCAAAGCACATCAAAATTGGTCCAGACATTCCGGAGATATGGAGCGTAACGGACCCACCCACCCACCCACAGACAGATATTTTTTTAAAATTACTTTTTTGGGGTCCATGGACCCCCCCGACTATTTTCGTTAAAATCTCAACTTTGAAATTTTGCATGAAATCAATACTACCTTCCCTATACTGAAAGTATAGGAAAGTAAAAATATATCTGTAAGCGATCATAAAATGTGGGTGCACTCTGCAGTAATGGAAAACCCCCTTAAATATATTTAAGCTCCCCCAAAGTCGTGAGAATAGAATTTGAAAATAAATAAGTGCAATAAATTCATTGTTAAAAATTACTGAAAATTTTCTTTCTCTCATACACGTTCCTATAGTTTTGGGTTTATATTATACAAAGAAGGCAGCTTACACCTAGTGGTAAATTTGTTTATTTTATGACCAAATGTACTTAAACTGTAGGAGTAATAAAATTTATTGAAGGGAGCTTAAAATTGTCCAAATCGCAATATTTTGCATTTCGTCCATTAAGACCTGAAATGTAAGACACATTACGAATATCTATCTACATCGCAATTCGGAATCACTTACATGTGACGGAGCTACGTTTCTTTAATATGCTTTGTTGGTATCTCCTCATAATGGAGTCTCCAAGGAATGTAACGACGCCGTTAATAATTAGCATGTCTATCAAAATATAAAACAATTGTTATTCATAGTAAACCATATTAAGTACACAAATAGAACTGTATTTAAGATCATATACAATAATTGAAACTATACTTATATGTAGTTATTGCTTAACGATTCACAAAAACTGCAGAAAGTTAGTCATAATGTGCATTCGCTCAAACTTCGCCGAAAAACGTGATTTCAAATACACACGCTTATCGCTCAGTAAGGACGGCGAGAACGTGTTGAGCAGCCCTTACCGGGAGGGGAAGGATTAAGGAAAAGGATTAGGTGTAAATCTTGGAGTTTAAAGTTTTAAATTATATGTTGGAAAACGCAAACCTTCCAAACATTTTTAAATGCCTCTTTGATTGGCATACATCGTATAAAGAGAGTGAGGTAGGTACTGTAGGAAGTTAGTTACTGGAACTTTTCCAAACAAATTAAAATAGTCATTATTAAAAACGTAAAAATGTGTGGAAACCCTGCCTGCGTAAAAGTAAACTAGCCATAGGTAACTAATACTTTCTACCTTAACATATACTTATAGTGTGTAATCAACAACAAACTTAATCGCAAGTACCTAGGTTTTTTCTCTTTGTCGAGGGTTGTTTTATAAAATAATGCACTCACAGCATACAACCTCCAGTGTGTTTCAATGAATGACACACTGAATTCTTCTCAAAGCACTTATGATTATGTATTTTGTTGATTACACTGTAGTAGTAGTTATTCTTATATTTAAAAAATACTATATAACGTGTTTTACTTAATAGAGTTTTTGATGGGGTAGTTTTTCGTTGTTTAAAAAGCTCTGTTATAGTTATAATTATAATGAGGTTGCTATAAGTGCAGTATGGGTATTACTACTTTCGCTATTTTTATAATAACGCGGAGCCAAAAAAAACTCATTATGCTTTGGAAGTTACTACATTATATTTCGTAGAAATTGGCAGTTCGTATCTTAACGAGCTAGTGTTACTAGTAGTATACGAATAATTTTACAAGATTTATATTTTTGAAATGAGTAAGGATTATAGCTTTCAATGAGTTACTTAATATTGTCAAAGGTTGACAGCTGCGAGTTTGTGATAACTACAAATTTAACATTAATACACAAGCGAAATAAATTTTATTTATTTATGCCATACACTACTTATAAGGCACAATTGTTTAAAACTGTAACGGAAAACTACCCTGCCGCAAATTCCCTATTAAGTAATTGCTAATTGCTTAATTATTAAATTGACCTTACCTAATGTTCTTCTTTACCTACAATTACTTACATATTTAAATATCCAATCATGCAGAGATGTATTTTAAATCTACATTTTCCATTATTTTTTAAAGTTTTTTTTTTGTTAACTATCTGAAGTGTCAATTAAAATATACATAATTAAATATACATAAATCATAATAAAGATCTAAAATTCTCTTGTGACTTAACCTTTTTACTACCAGCTATATACAAATTGTCACTGTTTTACAGTAAACTACGAAACATTGGCAAGTAATAAGTGCGACAAGAAAGGGCAATTTCAGTGATATTTTAGAAAAAATTTTAAAAGTATCCATGGATAACTGAATCCCCACTTAGTCCGAACACCGTCTATATCTCGTAGTGTTTCCGTATTGCACATATTTCTATGTTGTCAGTAAAATTGTGACAATCTGCAAAATATACCTGCACCCAGCGAAGCACCCCCTACTATTTTTTAATAGGAACAAAAATGTTGCTCAGCAATATAACAACAACAGTATTAAAATAGCAAAAATATACTCTTAGGGAACATCCTTTTTTTACATGTATTGATCAACATTGTTTATAGTAACATATACAGCCAAAACATTTATACAGGGTGTCCCAAAAATGGCGCAAAATATATATGGTACGCTGTTCAGTACCGCTAAACAAGTGTGAGAAAAATGTTAAAAAAAATGCTTTCGCTCAAATTTGTAAGATATGAAGATGTAAAGTTAACACTTTTAACTTTTTAAAAATTGGAAATGAAGCTGGCTAAGGGTACTCTATTTGTAGAAAATAATGTCTTTTATTGTTTCCAAATTTAAAAAATTGCAAAAAGCACGTAATTACAAATTATTAAATTAATACTGAAGAAAATTTTTACATCGAGATAGCGCGAAAATGGGTCTGGCAACATTGTGTTGCGATTTAAAAACCAGTCGTTGGCTTCCAAGGTAATAATGAGTAGGTAACAATCAAAATAGATAGCTTCCTAGCAAGTTATAAAATGTGCATGTGCCAGATTGTGCACATCTTTTTTGGTTAATAACTACAAAAACACGGCAGGTAGAATTTTTTTATTACTTTTCCCTTACTCCCTTGTCAGTCACCTACAACGCCTCATGTATATTTTATATTTTGCGCCATTTTTGGGACACCCTGTATATGTCAATTTTTCTAGCAAAATACACCTACATTCCTCCATCGTTTTACTTTTATAAACTAAACTTGTAAAGTCGCACTATTCTGAAAAATTAGTAAAAGAAAACTTGAATTTTTAATAACTGTAAAAGATAAATCTGGTAGAACCGAAGCAATGAAACCAAAACATGTATATAAATAAGAAAATCGAAATACAGACGACGGTAATTGTTTTATTGACAGTCACTTCTGATTCGAAAACACTTCGATTCAATAAAAATTATGTATTTTCCGTTTTACAATGCTATTTGTCCAAGTCAAATTATCTTTTTTGTGTTTTGTTACTATTATTACCGCAATTATATAAGTGCATCAAAAATGGGTAAGAAAAAAATTAAACAAAAAGTAAGAATACAATTTCCAATAGCAATAAATTGTCAACACTATTAAAATGAAAAATTATAGTTTGTACGATCAAAAAAATAAAAAATGTGTAAGGTAGAAAAAAAAAGTAAGAATAGAATTTCAAACAGCACCCACCATATAAATTGGCAGAGAGTCGGCACTGTTGAAATGAAAAATAATAGCAGTTTTGAAAATATAGAGCAATAAGAAAATGTACCCTGACGCTGCGACAGACGTATTGTATAAACGTTTATAGAAATAATATATTGTAATTGTTAAAGGCATATTGAGTTTGACCAGCAAAGTTTATTATCATCTCATAGCCTAATAAAGCGAAGTACGCTACGAGCGACGACAAACATTGATAAAGATTGTACAGTACGGGCACGTTCCAGTATACATAGGGCGCAAAATTATATTACATATTACCTAAATAAAACTACCACAGATTTAATATCACTAGTACCTACAATAGAACTGTAAAAAGGTTCGTATTTGCGTATATAATTAAAATTAGTACGGATTCAGTATCACGTATATGGAATAGAACTGTAAAAAGGTTCGTATTTAACTACATAAATAAAATTATCACAATTTAAATATCACTGGTATAAAGATTATAAACGAAAAGGGTTTGTATTCTTATAAACTAATAATTAATTTCTGCAGAGGAGTACGAAGAAATCAAAAGATATCAGACATATAAGGAAGCTTGAAATATCACGAAAAACAGATAAAAGCCACCATAATAAAAAAAATAGCTAGACATATACAGAACTGTGTCTTAATTACGGATTTGTTTTTGTAACAATAACAAATAAACGTTTTCTAAATTTGTTGGAAACTCGACTCGTTTCGTTTCCAAATCATTATAACTAACCCAGCAGCCATCGACATTTATTATACAAGTGTAATGACCTTCGTGTATAGAGTGCCCATGATGTAAAATTGCCCCTTTAACTTTAAAAGACATTCCATCAATACAAACGTCTGTTTCTTTAAAATTCAATACTGGATTCATTAACTTTGCATTGTTATCAAATCGCGTCAAAACTACTATAATGTACTCATTAACAGAAGATATTGTACATTTCTCTAACAAATTGGAAATCGAACAATTAGGGCAGGCGATGTCGGTCTCAAACCAATAAGGCAGAGCAAGTTTAGAAAAATCTAAAGGGGTATTATTTTGGAACCGAAGAAAGTAACAAGTATCCAATTCCGATTGTTCCCTGGCATAATCGCAGCTGAAACACTTTTTTAATAAAGTTCTTTCGTGATAAAATCTTGTACATAATACTTCATTTTCTAGTTCTAAGTGTTGTAACAGTTTTAGTAAAAATTCATGAGCATCTTGTTGTACAGTGTTATTGAAATTAACGTCGCATTTTTGAGCTAAAATATGTCTAACACGGTTAGTGGAAACACTATTACACTTGTCATTTACCTGATAAATTATGTCTATAATTGTGTTACTGAGACAATTTTCACTTTTTAAATTTTGTAATAAATCATACTTGAAATCGTTTAACGCTATTATAAACTGAATTACGCTATTTGCATAACAAGAAACGCCATCGCTATTAACAAACCCTATATAATGATTCCCGTAATTTGGAATAGTACGATTAGTAGTAGACTCTCCCGAAAAAGTTGTTACGCACGAATCCCTAGCGTGACTTACAACCGATTGTCCTGACGAATTACATAGGATAGCGTACACAGGTTTATGATCTGAAAAGTAACTCTCATAAACACCTGCTGTTAATGCTTTATCGTTGCTAAATACGACATCTATTTGCGTGTTATTATCCGTTGTAGATGTTTTACAATTTAAGACAGTGTTAAAGTGATAGTTTGACATAAATTTTGAAAAATAGGAACTTGTATCAAACTTAAGCATATCGAAATTAAAATCTCCTAATACAATGATTTTGCAATTTAAGGGTAACTTACTGATTATTTCGTTAAAACAACTTTCAAACATCGCATGTGTAACGGTAGGAGACTTGTAACCGCTAATAATGTGACTATTTTTTACTTTAAAACAAAACAAATCAACATGACTTTTCCCTACATATTTTAACGCGTGCTGAATATTACAACAATTAATAGCGTTTTTAACAAAACAAATAATTCCTCGCGTATTAACAGAATTTGAGTGAAAAATTGTATTGAAACCAGGAATACCTATAGTGTTATTAGTTTGTGTCAATGTTTCTGAAAATATTAATATATCGGCGCTAGTGTACCAAACATCGCTGATGATGTTTGATATATGTTTTCGCAAAGACCTAACATTATGATACACAATTTTAATTTTGTCTTTATCAGTAAAATCGTCATAAAAAAAAGTGATATTTTTATTGTGTTTTAGTCGCAAGATTTCGTTCAAAATTTGGTCATTTTCCCTTGGTGGCTTTGGGGGTCGAAAAGTACCCAAAATATAAAGTCCGAAAAGTGCTTTAACTCTACTCAAAGCTACATACATCATTTGTCTAGTAATTTTTTGGGATTTTCTAAAATCAATACAAGCCTCCTCGTACGTCTGTCCTTGACTTTTGTGTATCGTTAAGGCCTCTGCAGGTGTCACTGGAAACTGTCGCCTGATGATTTGATATTGCAAATCTTTAGATACGCTTAAAGGATACGCGTTTTTAGTTATTGGAGTTAATTTTGTATCAATACTTTCCGCATTCATTAACCCAGCAAATGATTTTCGCACTTTGCTACCTACTAAACCTGAATGAAAGTCGATCCAAAGTTTGCTTGGAGATTTTGAATTTGGTTCAAATGAAATATGTCGTAGTATACCGCAAGAGCCATTTACTAGTCCATCTTCGACATCAATATTCGAAGTAACCATGTATTTAATGCCTAATTTTATTCGTAAATGTGTTGGCAAACCTCCAAGTTCTGACGTTTTTTTCTTCTTTAATGCGCTTAATACCTTATTTTTTGTGAATTCAGAGACTTTGCCTAAAATCCTATCGTCCGCAATAGATGCATATTCATGCCCTGGTGTATTGTTTATACGAGTTTCATTATACGTATCCACGTTAGCGTTTGTTGCATACAACCGAATCGCAGTTTCGGGGATTTCAGTTTCTGCCACCTCTCTCGATCTAATTAATTTTATATCCTCATCGCTCATAATGCCTTTTGCTAAATTGTTTAAACAGTTAATAAATTTTATTTCATCCCGTTGCCGCATTATTTCTGTTAGTTCGAAATAGTGAAACTCGTCCCACAGTGGATTTGAATCTACGTGAAAAATACTTAAATTTGTACTATTTGGTGAACAAAATACAGGGCGATCCATTACAGGAGGCAACTGATTCAAATCCCCTACAACTAAAACCGATATTCCTCCAAATGATTCGTGATTACCCATGATTTGGCGAAGCCGACTGTCGACCCGCGATAACAAACGGCTTCCGACCATCGAAATTTCATCAATAACAAGCAGCTTTAAATTGACTAATTTTGCGCGAATTTTATTTGCTAGGTCACTAGATAGCTCTGGCATTTGTCCACCAAACTGTGTTACAGGTAAAGCAAACGCGGTATGCAAAGTAAGACCGTTTATTAAAAATGCTGCTTTGCCGGACGGTGCACACAATAATACAGCAATTTCTTCTTTGTTTGAACCCGGGAGTTTATCAAAATAATTTGTAATTAATTGATAAATAGTGTTTATAACCGTACTTTTACCTACGCCGGCAGATCCGCTTAAAAATATTCTTAAAGGTAACCGGTTCGTTTTGAAACAATGTAATATATGCATTATAAACTTCCTTTGAAGCGAATTTAATTTTTGCATTAATTGAAAAATGTCTTGTGAGGATACTCTGGGAAGGCAACTACTAAATTGATTAACACTGCGATCTTTAATAATTTCTGAACCCCCTTGCTGTAATATATCTATTTGTTGGAGGGCAGGTAATTCACTCTTTGAGAATTCATCAATATCGTCTTCTTCGATTTCTAGCACATTATTTTGTGCAGCTTCTATTGCTTCGTCTAAAACATCATCCCCCAAAATTTGAAACTTTTCGCGATTGCAATTAATAGTATTTTGATTTTTTTTAAAAATTTCTTCGCAGTTAGAATTTTCCACCTCTGAATATTCGTTTCTCCACGGTAAAAATAAAAGTACGTTTTCTCTATAATAGTTCAGCGGATCTTGAATAAGTTTATAGCGCCTATATCTAATAATAGCCGGTTTTTGTCGTCTTCTATAATTTTTACTATCTTCATCAACGTCGTCGTCGTCTTCGTTGTCATTATCATTTATATAAAATTTAGTATAATTTGAAGCAAAATCGGCTAGACACACCATTTCCAGCGATAAAGGTCTTTTACTGTATTTACGGAATATATCCTCCATAAATACCTCATCTGATTCTAAATTTAAAGTATTTAATTCTTTTTTTGACTTTAACATTAGCACTCTCTCCTGTTGCGGGTGAGTGTTAATAAAAATGCTTTTACGTGAATTTTTCCACAAAGGTAAAGACAAAGCATGATATACGGCTTCCTGCGCGGACATTAAATTACTATTTAAAAATACGTTAGAAATTTTTCTAAATTTTTCCCTAACACTTGTGTATCCGTTATTTATATCTGATGCCGTTTCCCGTAACAATTTTGAAAGTCCAGCATCAGTTTTACTAATGTAATTAATAATATAAGAAGCCAACCCGTATTCCTCCAAAACAAATTGAATGTCCATATTCGACTCAAATAAATGCAAAATATCTTTATTGTAATTGTTGATTCCGACTTCCAAACTATTGCGTTTCAAAAATATTTGAGTTTTTTTTAATGGGCTTCGAATCGCGAGATAATATTGCTCTTCAGATATTGACAATTTTGATAAAATATCATTAAATTGTACTAGTTCCGGTTGTTTATAATAAATATTCATTAGCTTTTTAATTTCTTTTAAAATATTTTTCAAATTATCGTTTTGTTCTTCTTCCGGAAGAGGTTCCAAAATTTTTGTTGCAGGCATAACGAACGCTGGAAAATTAAAACGACATTTGAATTTGTTCCGTTTACCTTTATTGCAGGTATGTGTGTGTCTATGTTTTTGCAGCAAAATATAGGGATCGTTTTCGTTATATTCACATGTAATAAACCTATCTATAAAGTTAATGCAATTTTCCACGCTGTTCGGAATTTCAGGATTGTACTCTGGAGCGCCTTTTAACCATAACAAAATATGTTCGTGGGGTGACCCTCTGTTCTGAAATTCTACCCGTTCCGAACTGTCTTCAACGTGATACTCCTCGAAAGGGCCATCCTTTTGCCTTAAGTAACACATAAATTTGGAAATTTTGAAATCAAAATATCGCGCACACGTAACAGGATCGCTTTTTATTAAATCAGATTTTTGGTAGTCCGTAAGGCTCATGGCTTCGGCAATTGACAAATTTTTAGAATAAATCAGTTTTGCTAAAGTTTGAAGTAGTTCGGGCCAAACAGTTTCCCCCGCAGATAATGTTAAAAATATGGTAGGCTTACCTAATTGCCGAATAGTAGCCAACAGTTCTTTTTTTCTTGTTTCCCAATAGGAAGGGGAAGACCTAATTTGCTTTAAAAACCTGTAGCCGTCATCAAATTTTATCATATTTTCTACAAACTCGGTATTTAATACATTTTCGACTCTAACGGTTTTAGTGTTTTTCGTTTTCCGCATACAAATATTAATTTTTGATAAACAAGCCAATTCTAATTTTTTTTTCGCCATAAACAGTAACCGAGTAGGAACGCACGATCTGCGATCTCGACGCCGAATTTCCGATTTGACGCGATCGGAGTAAGAAACTTTTAAATTGTCGTTAAAAGCGTGACCCGCGAAAATTTTAGGAAAACACAATTCGTCAATGTGTGGTATCATATGCCAAGGTACTGGTTTCTTACATTGTCCGGGCGCTATAACTTGAACGTTGTTTACAATTTCTTGGTTTCTATCCATTACTAATACCTCATCATTTCCCACTTCATCTTCCGGAAAATTGGTTAAAAAGCTCTCTGCAGAAGTACTTTTGCTTATGAATGATTCCTTGACCGACATCGAATTATCCTCAATTAAATCGCTATTATCAACAACAAAATCTACATTTTCGCTATATTGACGGTCGTGGCGCACAAAAAACTCGGCATCTATTTGAATGTTATACTTCTTATATAAAGGGGAGTCTTTCAAATAATAAAGCGCATCGCAAACTATTGCTGGTCTAATAGTTTCATACATGTAATCTGATTTATGCTCAATATGCCTTTTTAATTTAACCTGGACAGTAGCCATATTGTCAAAAGATCGCGGAAGAATTTGTAACATATCACAGATTTCAACGGAAATATTGACAACACTACCCTTAAGACCTAATTGCGGATTTAAAGCAAAAGGTTTTAAGGATCGAATTTGCATAAAATTTATGTAAGGGGCAGTCATTCTTTCTTCTAATGGTGACATTTCTTTAATACAATCTGGCAAATCTATAAATTTTAAATCGTTACTCGTTGCTAGTTTTGGAATTTTTGACATACTTATGTATCTATCACAAGTTCTGCAAATATAAGGCGAATCAAAATTAACTATTAAATGAACTAAAGTATTTGGTGGATAACCACTAAAATTTTCCAATTTATCAATATTGAAGTTGACAACAGAATGTTGAAAGAATAGCCCCTCACAGCAGCAACATATAAAATTTGGAGTGAGTTTTCGAACCTTAATAAATTCTAATTTTAATTTTGCAGAATTCGAATCTTCCTTTACTAAAGCATTGTAAAATTGTTCCCTAAATCGTAATATATTAATATCGCGCTTTCTTTGTTTACTTTGTTTATCACATTGTTGTTCAAATAACCTAACGCCTTCGTTGTTCTCCCTAACTTCTCGTTTTCGATGCTTTTCTTTTGTGTTTTCGGTATTTTTATAAACAGGATTATTTCTCAATTTTTGCATACCCTTTTGTCTGAATACCGTTTCCTTTTTTTTGTATATGGGATTTTTTCTTATGTTTTGCATACCTGCTTTCCTATTAACTAATTCTTTTACTTTATATTGGGAATTTTTTCTTAAATAAACCATACCTACCCGCCTACTTATTAATTCTTTTTTATTATACTCTAAATTTTTCCTCAGTGTTTGCATACCTGATTTTCTATTAATTAATTCTTTTTTATTATACTCTACATTTTTCCTCAGTGTTTGCATACCTGATTTTCTATTAATTAATTCTTTGTTATTATACTCAACATTTTTCCTCAATGTTTGCATACCTGATTTTCTATTAATTAGTTCTTTTTTATTATACTCAACATTTTTCCTCAATGTTTGCATACCTGAGTTTCTACTAATTAATTCTTTTTTATTATACTCTACATTTTTCCTCAATGTTTGCATACCTGATTTTCTACTAATTAATTCTTTTTTATTATACTCTACATTTTTCCTCAGTGTTTGCATACCTGATTTTCTATTAATTAATTCTTTTTTATTATACTCTACATTTTTCCTCAGTGTTTGCATACCTGATTTTCTATTAATTAATTCTTTGTTATTATACTCAACATTTTTCCTCAATGTTTGCATACCTGATTTTCTATTAATTAGTTCTTTTTTATTATACTCAACATTTTTCCTCAATGTTTGCATACCTGAGTTTCTACTAATTAATTCTTTTTTATTATACTCTACATTTTTCCTCAATGTTTGCATACCTGATTTTCTACTAATTAATTCTTTTTTATTATACTCTACATTTTTCCTCAATGTTTGCATACCTGATTTTCTACTAATTAATTCTTTTTTATTATACTCTACATTTTTCCTCAATGTTTGCATAACTGATTTTCTATTAATCAATTCTTTTTTATTGTACTCTACATTTTTCCTTAATGTTTGCATACCTATTTTATTACTTATTAATTCTTTTATTTTGTACTGGGAATTGTTTCGTAATTTTTGCATTCGCTGTCGTACATTTTTTACTTTATTTTTTAACACGGTATGTGCATGTTTTCTTTTATTTGCGGTAATCTCAATTATTGTACACGGACATAATTTGAATACGGTATTTTCAGCCACATTTAAACGTTCAATAAAATTATACTTCAGTAAAACCATTAAATCATCTAAAGATTCAAAACTGCAGCCTACCGCAACCCCATTACTTACATTTTTACCGGTAACATGAGAAGTACTTTGCGAGTCAAACATCCAGTACTCAGTAGTACTATACACGATCTCTTTAAACACAGCTACAGATTTATTATTGCATGATAAAACACCACAATCAAATTTTTCAAAAAAATTCTTAAACGTCACGCTGATGTTCCCTAAAAATTGTCCTTCGTATGTGTTTAAGTAATTTGCATTTGCCTTGTAACACCTATTTTTAATTTTTATTATTTCATATTTTTCTTTAATTAATAAATGATTTGAACTTTCACTAACGAAATCTGTGGTTTGAAATTTTGTGTCGCGTCCCAAGTACAAAATGTTGTCAATATCTTCCGTAGTCCACAAATATGGAGATTTGAAAATTCTGAAGCATGAAGCAATGACTGCAGAACTAAGATTTGTAGAATGAATATTCTCAAAAAAAGCTTTCTTTCGATCATGAATAGTTCCTGCTAATATAAGTTTTGGGTTTTTGAAGTTAGAATTAACTTTAAAATTTAGACGTTTTGGTTTCATGTTTTTATGAATAGAATAGAAAGTAACAAATTTAAATCAGAGAATTTGTTTTTTCGCAAACAATATAACATACGTATATTAATGGAAAATTTTCCAATTTAACTTAAAATTGTAAAGAAACAGCAAACCAATGTAAATACAGAAAAGAAATTGTAAAATATTATTAAACAAAGATGTTATACCGTGTGAAAGAAATATTATGCAGGTAATATTTTGCTAAAAAAAAATAAAACTTTATAATTAATAAGTTAAAAATTAGTTAAAAATTTAAAAAAAAAGAAAATTTTAGTAGTGTAACACTGAACTCTTTTAAGGAAAGGGCAATGCAAAAATAATATAAAATTTATGAATTTAAAAATGATAAAAAAAATACTAGTACAAAAACCTGTAAGTAAAACGCACTATTTTCAAGAAAGCAAACAAAAAAAAAGAATGCTAAAAAGAAAATTATTTTATAGATAAAAATAGAAGGTTCCTTGCTGGCTTATAAAATCTGTCATTAAAAAGTTAATCACAAGATACAATACTAGTCTAACCGAATGTAACTTAATTTAAGAAGATTAGTTATAATAATAATAGTAGTGATTGTTTTCCCACTAAACTTATAGTTATAAGTACCAGAGATAATCTAAAAAATGTGACAATAATAATACCAATAAAAACACAAAGTATTATATTATAAAACTTACCAGAACCTAAGGAACTTGTTACGAAAGCACAAACCAAATAAATGCAATATTCACTTTGAAACTAAAGACACTCGAGACTTCCGAACGCTTCAAAATTCAAAATTGAATTAAACGCAATGTGTTCGACAACTGTACACAATTTTTGCAACCCTAACCCCTACTATGTTTTAGCAAAATTGTAACCAATGAAATTGCAAGAACTTCCAGACGAAGACAAATTATTTGTTGATGATGAAATACAATAGTAAGTGAGTGACACTGTAAGAAAGTAACTTAACTGACAAGGAAAATCTTAAGTAATTATCTGTGGTTCAACATGCAAATGCACTCAAGAAGGTTCACTTAGTTAAAATATTTCTTTGTTAGCACTAAGCTGCTTAGAAATTTTAAACTGGTACTCCCAAATTTACCTGCAGTTAAAATAATGCTCTTTTCCGCAAAAAAGCCGTTTCTAAAATATTATTTAGCTTGCTAATTTACTTTGCTGGCACAGCAGTGCAACACGGCTTTATTTATTAAAGCGCACAAAACACTACAATCATGTGAAAAAATCATGGTCTTTTAAACTCACTTACATCTTATTGTCTCATGATAACCTGTACCAACAACAAAATGTAATAAAAAATAAAAAAGGCTTTTCTGTTATTTTATGTCATTATTGTACATTGTAAAAGTACAAAGTATGTACTACTCGTAAAATACAGTCAAACCTTTAAGTAAAAAAAAACCAATCCTGAAACAAAAGTTGATAATTAAAAAAAGAAATACATGTAGTACAAGTCCGTGTAGCAACCCTAATAGTACTTTTCCTGAGTTTTACTTTAACGTAACTGACATTTATTGGCTTTGTGTTTGATCTTCAAAAGAAATAACACAGGGAAAAAAAAGAGAAAACAAAAGTATAAATTTCAGATAATTTAGACATGCACATGTTAAAATAAAATAATTTCAGTCAATTCTCAGTTTAAACGTTATAAAATAAAGTTTTTGTTTTGTTTTTATAGTACTCCAAATAGAATAATTATACGATTTATAAAAAAAAATAGTTATTTAAGTATCAAGGAATGTAAGGACGTAATAACATCCGAGGTAGGCGAATACGAGCTGAGGCGGAGCCGAAGCTTGTCGCCTGCCGAGGATGTTATTAGTCGATACATTTCGTGTTACTTATTAAATTTTTCACGCTACCGGCAATGTAAGTAGGCCTACAGGTAGAAATTTAATCATATTTTTATTAAAAGTTCGTTTTGACAGCTGTCATCGGAATTATTTTTTAAAAGCCCCATTATTCTAAGTTGTCTGTGCTTGTTACCATATCAACGAACAGTTAAAATCAACATTATTTTCCTAGGGATGTAAGTGACACTATTAAGTTCCGTCGTCAAGGGTAACTAGTACACGAATGTTATCAGCCATTTACGATCCCTGTAGCTATGGATGTAAGGCCTACTTACATTGCCGGTAGCGTGAAAAATTTATAATGTGTTAATAGTATGTGTGAAAGTTTTTGGTCTGTTAAATATAATATTATTAATAATAATAGTCCACAAAAATAAAAATTTTGTAAAAAATGGTAAAAACCGTTATTTGTGTCGAGCGATAAAAAAAATCGAAATCGGGCGTAGAAAATGTTATAAGAAATTTTAGACATGCAGAAGATATAAAAATAAAAAATTTGCCAGTTGTCAGTTTAAACGTCATAAAATCAAGTTTTTGTTTTGTTTTCATAGGACTCCAATTAGAAAACTTGCGATTTATATTTTATAATGTGTTAATAGCATGTGTGAAAGTTTTTGGTATATTAAATATGATTTTTAAATAAAAAATAGTCTACAAAAATAAAATTTAAAAAAATGGTAATAACTCGAAAATCGTTAATGGTATCGATAAAGTTTGGAGAAAGACCGATCGCCCTAAGGTACGGGGCTGCGACTAAGCGGGCAAAATACATTAATACCTCGAGAAGTATAAGATTTAGCAAGAAATTACACTTATTAATTTGTATTTAGAATTTAAACACCTTTCTGATTTGAAAGCCAAAATGCCACGTTTCCATTTAAAAAAAAGTTATTTTTCACCGTGGCCGCCATATTAAAATTGGAAACTCAAGTTTTTTTCTTAAATACGATCGAGAAAAATTTGCCCTACAACTTTGCTCTTGGATTTGCGAGTCTATCTATTAAAATAAAAAAGTTAGCCTACACTGAACATTAAACGACTAGTACAAGAATACAACTGCTGTAGAAAGTATGTGAAATTCTTCTAAGGACAAAAAGATTATTAAGGGGCAAAAAATTCGATTTTTTGATTTTATGTAAAAAGATTCTCCCAGAGCAAACAAAAGAAAAAATCAATTTTTTAATTTTGTAGCGAAAATTTTGGGGGGGAGGGGGAACAGTAGCCCCCCTAAATATTAAATTATCGAAAAAATATTATGATATTCGGATTTTGCTATCAATGATGAGCTATTTTGCTTTAACAGAAATATTTTATTGCCCCCCGTTAAATAAGTAAAAGGGTACCAATTTTCAATTTTCAAAAAATCACAGAGGGCGTCACAGTGAAATTATAGCAATGCGCAAAAAAATAAATTGTAGAAGATTCTCAGCTCTATCAGCTTAAAAAGTTTAAACAAAAACGTGTGGGCAGTTTTTGAGAAATTTTTTTTTGAAAAATTCAAAAATTTTGGAGTGATGTCATTGCGATCGTTTTTATATTTTCAAAATTAATGATATTTCATGGTATAGTACCCTTGAAGGGCTACCAAACAAGATGTAGTTGATTCCAATCAGATAACTGGTTTTTGAATAAATGGGCGTTAAAGTCGAAATTTTCAAAAATTCGTAGCGGCCGCCATGTTGAAGCTAGAGAGTTCGGTAAAAAATCGTTTGATTTGTCCTAAGGCCTTCTTTAATCTCCACCATTAAAATTTGCAAAATTCAGTTTCTGAAAAAAATGCTACCAAAAAAACATGTCTAACTTCCGCTTCCGGTTTCGGTTTTTTTTTAAAAGCTTATTTTGTCGGTGAATTTTTGATATACCCCCTCATTCCAAAGCACATCAAAATCGGTCCAGCCGTTCCGGAGATATGGAGCGTAACACACCCACCCACCCACCCACCCACCCACCCACCCACCCACCCACAGACAGACATTTTTTAAAAATTACTTTTTTGGGGTCCATGGACCCCCCCTCGACTATTTCCGTTAAAATCTCAACTTTGAAATTTTTCATGAAATCAATACTTCCCTATACTGAAAGTATAGGAAAGTAAAAATGAGCGAAACACTTCGCCTGGACTTTCCTATACTTATAAATTAACATGGTTTAATATTTTCCAACACTTTTGATATACACCTGTCTAGAAACGCAAAAGCAGTGTTTTAAAAAAAACTATAAAATAAAAAAAAATTTTTGGCCCCAACCGAGGCTCGCCCCACAACTACTTATGCAGTAAAACGGCAGTACACTCGAACACACCCGCATTGTCGTTAAATAAGTTCCTATTGAATGCGTGCGCAATAGAAATGCACAACTCTAGTCACTTCCGTACAAGAATACAACTGCTGTAGAAAGTATGTGAAATTCTTCTAAGGACAAAAAGATTATTAAGGGGCAAAAAATTCGATTTTTTGATTTTTTGTAAAAAGATTCTCCTAGAGCAAACAAAAGAAGAAATCAATTTTTTAATTTTGTGGCGAAAATTTTGGGAGGGAGGGGGAACAGTAGCCCCCCTAAATATTAAAGTATCAAAAAAATATTATGATATTCGGATTTTGCTATTAATGGTGAGCTCTTTCACCTTAACAGAAATATTTTATTGCCCCCCGTTAAATAAATAAAAGGGTACCAATTCTCAATTTTCAAAAATTCACAGAGGGCGTCACAGTGAAATTATAGCAATGAGCAAAAAACAAAATTGTAGCAAATGCCTATCTTTATCAGCTTAAAAAGGTTAAACAAAAACGTGTGGGCAGTTTTTGAGATTTTTTTTTTTGAAAATTTCAAAAATTTTGGAGTGTTGCCATTGAGATCGTTTTTCGATTTTCAAAATTAATGATATTTCATGGTATAGTACCCTTAAGGGGCTACCAAACAAGATGTAGTTGATTCCAATCAGATAACTGGTTTTTGAGTAAATGGGCGTTAAAATCGAAATTTTCAAAAATTCGTAGCGGCCGCCATTTTAAAGCTAGAGAGTTCGGTAAATCATCGTTTGATTTGTCCTAAGGCCTTCTGTAATCTCCACTATTAAAATTTCCAAAATTCCGTTTCTGAAAAAAATGCTACCAAAAAAACATGTCTAACTTCCGCTTCCGGTCTCGGATTCTTTTTAAAAGCTTATTTTGTCGATGGATTTTTGATATAGCTCTGCATTCCAATTTTCATCAAAATCGAATTACGGGTTCGAGAGATATCAGCGAAATGACGTATCGTTCACGAACGCATTCGTAAAAATGAGCGAAACACTTCGCCTGGACTTTCCTATACTTATAAATTAACATTGTTTAATATTTTCCAACACTTTTGATATACACCTGTCTAGAAACGCAAAAGCAGTGTTTTAAAAAAAACTATAAAATAAAAAAAAATTTTTGGCCCCAACCGAGGCTCGCCCCACAACTACTTATGCAGTAAAACGGTAGTACACTCGAAGACACCCGCATATTCAACCATGCTATTCCGGTCCTACCGGTTATTGTTAAATAAGTGGCTATTGAATGCGTGCGCAATAGAAATGCATAGAACGTTCAAAACTCTAGTCACTTCCAACTGCTGTAGAAAGTATGTGAAATTCTTCTAAGGACAAAAAGATTATCAAGGGGCAAAAAATTCGATTTTTTGATTTTTTGTAAAAAGATTCTCCTAGAGCAAACAAAAGAAGAAATCAATTTTTTAATTTTGTAGCGAAAATTTTGGGGGGGAGGGGGAACAGTAGCCCCCCTAAATATTAAATTATCTAAAAAATATTATGATATTCGGATTTTGCTATCAATGATGAGCTATTTTGCTTTAACAGAAATATTTTATTGCCCCCCGTTAAATAAATAAAAGGGTACCAATTTTCAATTTTCAAAAAATCACAGAGGGCGTCACAGTGAAATTATAGCAATGCGCAAAAAAATAAATTGTAGAAGATTCTCAGCTCTATCAGCTTAAAAAGTTTAAACAAAAACGTGTGGGCAGTTTTTGAGAAATTTTTTTTTGAAAAATTCCAAAATTTTGGAGTGATGTCATTGCGATCGTTTTTATATTTTCAAAATTAATGATATTTCATGGTATAGTACCCTTGAAGGGCTACCAAACAAGATGTAGTTGATTCCAATCAGATAACTGGTTTTTGAATAAATGGGCGTTAAAGTCGAAATTTTCAAAAATTCGTAGCGGCCGCCATGTTGAAGCTAGAGAGTTCGGTAAAAAATTGTTTGATTTGTCCTAAGGCCTTCTTTAATCTCCACTATTAAAATTTCCAAAATTCAGTTTCTGAAAAAAATGCTACCAAAAAAACATGTCTAACTTCCGCTTCCGGTTTCGGTTTTTTTTTAAAAGCTTATTTTGTCGGTGAATTTTTGATATACCCCCTCATTCCAAAGCACATCAAAATCGGTCCAGCCGTTCCGGAGATATGGAGCGTAACACACCCACCCACCCACCCACCCACCCACCCACCCACCCACCCACCCACCCACAGACAGACATTTTTTAAAAATTACTTTTTTGGGGTCCATGGACCCCCCCTCGACTATTTCCGTTAAAATCTCAACTTTGAAATTTTTCATGAAATCAATACTTCCCTATACTGAAAGTATAGGAAAGTAAAAATGAGCGAAACACTTCGCCTGGACTTTCCTATACTTATAAATTAACATTGTTTAATATTTTCCAACACTTTTGATATACATCTGTCTAGAAACGCAAAAGCAGTGTTTTAAAAAAAAACTATAAAATAAAAAAAAGTTTTGGCCCCAACCGAGGCTCGACCCCACAACTACTTATGCAGTAAAACGGTAGTACACTCGAACACACCCGCATATCCATCCATGCTATTCCGAACCTGCTCATTATCGATAAATAAGTGCCTATTGAATGCGTGCGCAATAGAAATGCATAGAACGTTCAGAACTCTAGCCACTTCCGTACAAGAATACAACTGCTGTAGAAAGTATGTGAAATTCTTCTAAGTACAAAAAGATTATTTAGGGGCAAAAAATTCGATTTTTTGATTTTTTGTAAAAAGATTCTCCTAGAGCAAACAAAAGAAGAAATCAATTTTTTAATTTTGTAGCGAAAATTGGGGGGGGGGGGGGGGGGGAACAGTAGCCCCCCTAAATATTAAATTATCGAAAAAATATTATGATATTCGGATTTTGCTATCAATGATGAGCTATTTTGCTTTAACAGAAATATTTTATTGCCCCCCGTTAAATAAATAAAAGGGTACCAATTTTCAATTTTCAAAAAATCACAGAGGGCGTCACAGTGAAATTATAGCAATGCGCAAAAAAATAAATTGTAGAAGATTCTCAGCTCTATCAGCTTAAAAAGTTTAAACAAAAACGTGTGGGCAGTTTTTGAGAAATTTTTTTTTGAAAAATTCCAAAATTTTGGAGTGATGTCATTGCGATCGTTTTTATATTTTCAAAATTAATGATATTTCATGGTATAGTACCCTTGAAGGGCTACCAAACAAGATGTAGTTGATTCCAATCAGATAACTGGTTTTTGAGTAAATGGGCGTTAAAGTCGAAATTTTCAAAAATTCGTAGCGGCCGCCATGTTGAAGTTAGAGAGTTCGGTAAAAAAACGTTTGATTTGTTCTAAGGCCTTCTATAATTTCCACTATTCCAATTTCCAAAATTCCGTTTCTGAAAAAAATGCTACCAAAAAAACATGTCTAACTTCCGCTTCCGGTTTCGGTTTTTTTTTAAAAGCTTATTTTGTCGGTGAATTTTTGATATAGCTCTGCATTCCAATTTTCATCAAAATCGAAGTACGGGTTCGAGAGATATCAGCGAATTGACGTACCGTGGACGAACGCATTCGTAAAAATGAGCGAAACACTTCGCCTGGACTTTCCTATACTTATAAATTAACATTGTTTTATATTTTCCAACACTTTTAATGTACACCTGTCTAGACTGTCTAGCCTACACTGAACATTAAACGACTAGTACAAGAATACAACACTGCTGTAGAAAGTATGTGAAGTTCTTCTGACAGAAAGATTATTAATGAGAAAAAAACCCGATTTTTGATTTTTTGTAAAAAGATTCTCCTAGAGCAAACAAAACAAAAAACCAAATTTTTAATTTTGTATTAAAAAAATTTGGGGGGAGGGGGAACAGTAGCCCCCCTAAATATAAAATTATCAAAAAAATAATACGATATTCGGATTTTGCTATCAATGATGAGATATAATGCTTTAACAAAAATATTTTTTTGCCCCCCGTTAAATAAATAAAAGGGTACCAATTTCCAATTTTCAAAAATTCATAGAGGGGGTCACAGTGAAATTATAGCAATCAGCAAAAAACAAAATTGTAGCAGATGCCTATCTCTATCATCTTAAAATGTTTAAACAAAAACGTGTGGCCAGTTTTTGAGAAATATTTTTTTGAAAATTTCCAAAATTTTGGAGTGGTGCCATTGCGATCGTTTTTAGATTTTTAAAATTAATTATATTTCATGGTATAGTACCCTCACAGGGCTACCAAACAAGATGTAGTTGATCCCAATTAAACAACTGGTTTTTGAGTAAATAGGCGTTAAATTCGAAATGTTCAAAAATTCGTAGCGGCCGCCATATTAAAGATAGAGAGTTCGGTAAAAAAGCGTTTGATTTGTCCTAGGGCCTTCTGTAATCTCCACTATTCAAATTTCCAAAATTCAGTTTCTGAAAAAAATGCTACCAATAAAACATGTCTAACTTCCGCTTCCGGTTTCGGATTCTTTTTAAAAGCTTATTTTGTCGATGAATTTTTGATATAGCTCTGCATTCCAATTTTCATCAAAATCGAAGTAAGGGTTCGAGAGATATCAGCGAAATGACGTACCGTACACGAACGCATTCGTAAAAATGAGCGAAACACTTCGCCTGGACTTTCCTATACTTATAAAATAACATTGTTTCGGTAAAAAATCGTTTAATTTGTCCTAAGGTCTTCTTTAGTCTCCACTATTAAAATTTCCAACATTCAGTTTCTGAAAAAAAAATGCTACCAAATAAACATGTCTAACTTCCGCTTCCGGTTTCGGTTTTTTTTAAAAGCTTATTTTGTCGGTGAATTTTTGATATACCCCCTTATTCCAAAGCACATCAAAATTGGTCCAGACATTCCGGAGATATGGAGCGTAACGGACCCACCCACCCACCCACAGACAGATATTTTTTTAAAATTACTTTTTTGGGGTCCATGGACCCCCCCGACTATTTTCGTTAAAATCTCAACTTTGAAATTTTGCATGAAATCAATACTACCTTCCCTATACTGAAAGTATAGGAAAGTAAAAATATATCTGTAAGCGATCATAAAATGTGGGTGCACTCTGCAGTAATGGAAAACCCCCTTAAATATATTTAAGCTCCCCCAAAGTCGTGAGAATAGAATTTGAAAATAAATAAGTGCAATAAATTCATTGTTAAAAATTACTGAAAATTTTCTTTCTCTCATACACGTTCCTATAGTTTTGGGTTTATATTATACAAAGAAGGCAGCTTACACCTAGTGGTAAATTTGTTTATTTTATGACCAAATGTACTTAAACTGTAGGAGTAATAAAATTTATTGAAGGGAGCTTAAAATTGTCCAAATCGCAATATTTTGCATTTCGTCCATTAAGACCTGAAATGTAAGACACATTACGAATATCTATCTACATCGCAATTCGGAATCACTTACATGTGACGGAGCTACGTTTCTTTAATATGCTTTGTTGGTATCTCCTCATAATGGAGTCTCCAAGGAATGTAACGACGCCGTTAATAATTAGCATGTCTATCAAAATATAAAACAATTGTTATTCATAGTAAACCATATTAAGTACACAAATAGAACTGTATTTAAGATCATATACAATAATTGAAACTATACTTATATGTAGTTATTGCTTAACGATTCACAAAAACTGCAGAAAGTTAGTCATAATGTGCATTCGCTCAAACTTCGCCGAAAAACGTGATTTCAAATACACACGCTTATCGCTCAGTAAGGACGGCGAGAACGTGTTGAGCAGCCCTTACCGGGAGGGGAAGGATTAAGGAAAAGGATTAGGTGTAAATCTTGGAGTTTAAAGTTTTAAATTATATGTTGGAAAACGCAAACCTTCCAAACATTTTTAAATGCCTCTTTGATTGGCATACATCGTATAAAGAGAGTGAGGTAGGTACTGTAGGAAGTTAGTTACTGGAACTTTTCCAAACAAATTAAAATAGTCATTATTAAAAACGTAAAAATGTGTGGAAACCCTGCCTGCGTAAAAGTAAACTAGCCATAGGTAACTAATACTTTCTACCTTAACATATACTTATAGTGTGTAATCAACAACAAACTTAATCGCAAGTACCTAGGTTTTTTCTCTTTGTCGAGGGTTGTTTTATAAAATAATGCACTCACAGCATACAACCTCCAGTGTGTTTCAATGAATGACACACTGAATTCTTCTCAAAGCACTTATGATTATGTATTTTGTTGATTACACTGTAGTAGTAGTTATTCTTATATTTAAAAAATACTATATAACGTGTTTTACTTAATAGAGTTTTTGATGGGGTAGTTTTTCGTTGTTTAAAAAGCTCTGTTATAGTTATAATTATAATGAGGTTGCTATAAGTGCAGTATGGGTATTACTACTTTCGCTATTTTTATAATAACGCGGAGCCAAAAAAAACTCATTATGCTTTGGAAGTTACTACATTATATTTCGTAGAAATTGGCAGTTCGTATCTTAACGAGCTAGTGTTACTAGTAGTATACGAATAATTTTACAAGATTTATATTTTTGAAATGAGTAAGGATTATAGCTTTCAATGAGTTACTTAATATTGTCAAAGGTTGACAGCTGCGAGTTTGTGATAACTACAAATTTAACATTAATACACAAGCGAAATAAATTTTATTTATTTATGCCATACACTACTTATAAGGCACAATTGTTTAAAACTGTAACGGAAAACTACCCTGCCGCAAATTCCCTATTAAGTAATTGCTAATTGCTTAATTATTAAATTGACCTTACCTAATGTTCTTCTTTACCTACAATTACTTACATATTTAAATATCCAATCATGCAGAGATGTATTTTAAATCTACATTTTCCATTATTTTTTAAAGTTTTTTTTTTGTTAACTATCTGAAGTGTCAATTAAAATATACATAATTAAATATACATAAATCATAATAAAGATCTAAAATTCTCTTGTGACTTAACCTTTTTACTACCAGCTATATACAAATTGTCACTGTTTTACAGTAAACTACGAAACATTGGCAAGTAATAAGTGCGACAAGAAAGGGCAATTTCAGTGATATTTTAGAAAAAATTTTAAAAGTATCCATGGATAACTGAATCCCCACTTAGTCCGAACACCGTCTATATCTCGTAGTGTTTCCGTATTGCACATATTTCTATGTTGTCAGTAAAATTGTGACAATCTGCAAAATATACCTGCACCCAGCGAAGCACCCCCTACTATTTTTTAATAGGAACAAAAATGTTGCTCAGCAATATAACAACAACAGTATTAAAATAGCAAAAATATACTCTTAGGGAACATCCTTTTTTTACATGTATTGATCAACATTGTTTATAGTAACATATACAGCCAAAACATTTATACAGGGTGTCCCAAAAATGGCGCAAAATATATATGGTACGCTGTTCAGTACCGCTAAACAAGTGTGAGAAAAATGTTAAAAAAAATGCTTTCGCTCAAATTTGTAAGATATGAAGATGTAAAGTTAACACTTTTAACTTTTTAAAAATTGGAAATGAAGCTGGCTAAGGGTACTCTATTTGTAGAAAATAATGTCTTTTATTGTTTCCAAATTTAAAAAATTGCAAAAAGCACGTAATTACAAATTATTAAATTAATACTGAAGAAAATTTTTACATCGAGATAGCGCGAAAATGGGTCTGGCAACATTGTGTTGCGATTTAAAAACCAGTCGTTGGCTTCCAAGGTAATAATGAGTAGGTAACAATCAAAATAGATAGCTTCCTAGCAAGTTATAAAATGTGCATGTGCCAGATTGTGCACATCTTTTTTGGTTAATAACTACAAAAACACGGCAGGTAGAATTTTTTTATTACTTTTCCCTTACTCCCTTGTCAGTCACCTACAACGCCTCATGTATATTTTATATTTTGCGCCATTTTTGGGACACCC
This sequence comes from Ctenicera cuprea, assembly GCA_958336395.1. Lineage (NCBI taxonomy): Eukaryota > Metazoa > Arthropoda > Insecta > Coleoptera > Elateridae > Ctenicera > Ctenicera cuprea. The sequence continues at coordinate 27,492,786 of OY284490.1, forward strand.
TGTATATGTCAATTTTTCTAGCAAAATACACCTACATTCCTCCATCGTTTTACTTTTATAAACTAAACTTGTAAAGTCGCACTATTCTGAAAAATTAGTAAAAGAAAACTTGAATTTTTAATAACTGTAAAAGATAAATCTGGTAGAACCGAAGCAATGAAACCAAAACATGTATATAAATAAGAAAATCGAAATACAGACGACGGTAATTGTTTTATTGACAGTCACTTCTGATTCGAAAACACTTCGATTCAATAAAAATTATGTATTTTCCGTTTTACAATGCTATTTGTCCAAGTCAAATTATGTTTTTTGTGTTTTGTTACTATTATTACCGCAATTATATAAGTGCATCAAAAATGGGTAAGAAAAAAATTAAACAAAAAGTAAGAATACAATTTCCAATAGCAATAAATTGTCAACACTATTAAAATGAAAAATTATAGTTTGTACGATCAAAAAAATAAAAAATGTGTAAGGTAGAAAAAAAAAGTAAGAATAGAATTTCAAACAGCACCCACCATATAAATTGGCAGAGAGTCGGCACTGTTGAAATGAAAAATAATAGCAGTTTTGAAAATATAGAGCAATAAGAAAATGTACCCTGACGCTGCGACAGACGTATTGTATAAACGTTTATAGAAATAATATATTGTAATTGTTAAAGGCATATTGAGTTTGACCAGCAAAGTTTATTATCATCTCATAGCCTAATAAAGCGAAGTACGCTACGAGCGACGACAAACATTGATAAAGATTGTACAGTACGGGCACGTTCCAGTATACATAGGGCGCAAAATTATATTACATATTACCTAAATAAAACTACCACAGATTTAATATCACTAGTACCTACAATAGAACTGTAAAAAGGTTCGTATTTGCGTATATAATTAAAATTAGTACGGATTCAGTATCACGTATATGGAATAGAACTGTAAAAAGGTTCGTATTTAACTACATAAATAAAATTATCACAATTTAAATATCACTGGTATAAAGATTATAAACGAAAAGGGTTTGTATTCTTATAAACTAATAATTAATTTCTGCAGAGGAGTACGAAGAAATCAAAAGATATCAGACATATAAGGAAGCTTGAAATATCACGAAAAACAGATAAAAGCCACCATAATAAAAAAAATAGCTAGACATATACAGAACTGTGTCTTAATTACGGATTTGTTTTTGTAACAATAACAAATAAACGTTTTCTAAATTTGTTGGAAACTCGACTCGTTTCGTTTCCAAATCATTATAACTAACCCAGCAGCCATCGACATTTATTATACAAGTGTAATGACCTTCGTGTATAGAGTGCCCATGATGTAAAATTGCCCCTTTAACTTTAAAAGACATTCCATCAATACAAACGTCTGTTTCTTTAAAATTCAATACTGGATTCATTAACTTTGCATTGTTATCAAATCGCGTCAAAACTACTATAATGTACTCATTAACAGAAGATATTGTACATTTCTCTAACAAATTGGAAATCGAACAATTAGGGCAGGCGATGTCGGTCTCAAACCAATAAGGCAGAGCAAGTTTAGAAAAATCTAAAGGGGTATTATTTTGGAACCGAAGAAAGTAACAAGTATCCAATTCCGATTGTTCCCTGGCATAATCGCAGCTGAAACACTTTTTTAATAAAGTTCTTTCGTGATAAAATCTTGTACATAATACTTCATTTTCTAGTTCTAAGTGTTGTAACAGTTTTAGTAAAAATTCATGAGCATCTTGTTGTACAGTGTTATTGAAATTAACGTCGCATTTTTGAGCTAAAATATGTCTAACACGGTTAGTGGAAACACTATTACACTTGTCATTTACCTGATAAATTATGTCTATAATTGTGTTACTGAGACAATTTTCACTTTTTAAATTTTGTAATAAATCATACTTGAAATCGTTTAACGCTATTATAAACTGAATTACGCTATTTGCATAACAAGAAACGCCATCGCTATTAACAAACCCTATATAATGATTCCCGTAATTTGGAATAGTACGATTAGTAGTAGACTCTCCCGAAAAAGTTGTTACGCACGAATCCCTAGCGTGACTTACAACCGATTGTCCTGACGAATTACATAGGATAGCGTACACAGGTTTATGATCTGAAAAGTAACTCTCATAAACACCTGCTGTTAATGCTTTATCGTTGCTAAATACGACATCTATTTGCGTGTTATTATCCGTTGTAGATGTTTTACAATTTAAGACAGTGTTAAAGTGATAGTTTGACATAAATTTTGAAAAATAGGAACTTGTATCAAACTTAAGCATATCGAAATTAAAATCTCCTAATACAATGATTTTGCAATTTAAGGGTAACTTACTGATTATTTCGTTAAAACAACTTTCAAACATCGCATGTGTAACGGTAGGAGACTTGTAACCGCTAATAATGTGACTATTTTTTACTTTAAAACAAAACAAATCAACATGACTTTTCCCTACATATTTTAACGCGTGCTGAATATTACAACAATTAATAGCGTTTTTAACAAAACAAATAATTCCTCGCGTATTAACAGAATTTGAGTGAAAAATTGTATTGAAACCAGGAATACCTATAGTGTTATTAGTTTGTGTCAATGTTTCTGAAAATATTAATATATCGGCGCTAGTGTACCAAACATCGCTGATGATGTTTGATATATGTTTTCGCAAAGACCTAACATTATGATACACAATTTTAATTTTGTCTTTATCAGTAAAATCGTCATAAAAAAAAGTGATATTTTTATTGTGTTTTAGTCGCAAGATTTCGTTCAAAATTTGGTCATTTTCCCTTGGTGGCTTTGGGGGTCGAAAAGTACCCAAAATATAAAGTCCGAAAAGTGCTTTAACTCTACTCAAAGCTACATACATCATTTGTCTAGTAATTTTTTGGGATTTTCTAAAATCAATACAAGCCTCCTCGTACGTCTGTCCTTGACTTTTGTGTATCGTTAAGGCCTCTGCAGGTGTCACTGGAAACTGTCGCCTGATGATTTGATATTGCAAATCTTTAGATACGCTTAAAGGATACGCGTTTTTAGTTATTGGAGTTAATTTTGTATCAATACTTTCCGCATTCATTAACCCAGCAAATGATTTTCGCACTTTGCTACCTACTAAACCTGAATGAAAGTCGATCCAAAGTTTGCTTGGAGATTTTGAATTTGGTTCAAATGAAATATGTCGTAGTATACCGCAAGAGCCATTTACTAGTCCATCTTCGACATCAATATTCGAAGTAACCATGTATTTAATGCCTAATTTTATTCGTAAATGTGTTGGCAAACCTCCAAGTTCTGACGTTTTTTTCTTCTTTAATGCGCTTAATACCTTATTTTTTGTGAATTCAGAGACTTTGCCTAAAATCCTATCGTCCGCAATAGATGCATATTCATGCCCTGGTGTATTGTTTATACGAGTTTCATTATACGTATCCACGTTAGCGTTTGTTGCATACAACCGAATCGCAGTTTCGGGGATTTCAGTTTCTGCCACCTCTCTCGATCTAATTAATTTTATATCCTCATCGCTCATAATGCCTTTTGCTAAATTGTTTAAACAGTTAATAAATTTTATTTCATCCCGTTGCCGCATTATTTCTGTTAGTTCGAAATAGTGAAACTCGTCCCACAGTGGATTTGAATCTACGTGAAAAATACTTAAATTTGTACTATTTGGTGAACAAAATACAGGGCGATCCATTACAGGAGGCAACTGATTCAAATCCCCTACAACTAAAACCGATATTCCTCCAAATGATTCGTGATTACCCATGATTTGGCGAAGCCGACTGTCGACCCGCGATAACAAACGGCTTCCGACCATCGAAATTTCATCAATAACAAGCAGCTTTAAATTGACTAATTTTGCGCGAATTTTATTTGCTAGGTCACTAGATAGCTCTGGCATTTGTCCACCAAACTGTGTTACAGGTAAAGCAAACGCGGTATGCAAAGTAAGACCGTTTATTAAAAATGCTGCTTTGCCGGACGGTGCACACAATAATACAGCAATTTCTTCTTTGTTTGAACCCGGGAGTTTATCAAAATAATTTGTAATTAATTGATAAATAGTGTTTATAACCGTACTTTTACCTACGCCGGCAGATCCGCTTAAAAATATTCTTAAAGGTAACCGGTTCGTTTTGAAACAATGTAATATATGCATTATAAACTTCCTTTGAAGCGAATTTAATTTTTGCATTAATTGAAAAATGTCTTGTGAGGATACTCTGGGAAGGCAACTACTAAATTGATTAACACTGCGATCTTTAATAATTTCTGAACCCCCTTGCTGTAATATATCTATTTGTTGGAGGGCAGGTAATTCACTCTTTGAGAATTCATCAATATCGTCTTCTTCGATTTCTAGCACATTATTTTGTGCAGCTTCTATTGCTTCGTCTAAAACATCATCCCCCAAAATTTGAAACTTTTCGCGATTGCAATTAATAGTATTTTGATTTTTTTTAAAAATTTCTTCGCAGTTAGAATTTTCCACCTCTGAATATTCGTTTCTCCACGGTAAAAATAAAAGTACGTTTTCTCTATAATAGTTCAGCGGATCTTGAATAAGTTTATAGCGCCTATATCTAATAATAGCCGGTTTTTGTCGTCTTCTATAATTTTTACTATCTTCATCAACGTCGTCGTCGTCTTCGTTGTCATTATCATTTATATAAAATTTAGTATAATTTGAAGCAAAATCGGCTAGACACACCATTTCCAGCGATAAAGGTCTTTTACTGTATTTACGGAATATATCCTCCATAAATACCTCATCTGATTCTAAATTTAAAGTATTTAATTCTTTTTTTGACTTTAACATTAGCACTCTCTCCTGTTGCGGGTGAGTGTTAATAAAAATGCTTTTACGTGAATTTTTCCACAAAGGTAAAGACAAAGCATGATATACGGCTTCCTGCGCGGACATTAAATTACTATTTAAAAATACGTTAGAAATTTTTCTAAATTTTTCCCTAACACTTGTGTATCCGTTATTTATATCTGATGCCGTTTCCCGTAACAATTTTGAAAGTCCAGCATCAGTTTTACTAATGTAATTAATAATATAAGAAGCCAACCCGTATTCCTCCAAAACAAATTGAATGTCCATATTCGACTCAAATAAATGCAAAATATCTTTATTGTAATTGTTGATTCCGACTTCCAAACTATTGCGTTTCAAAAATATTTGAGTTTTTTTTAATGGGCTTCGAATCGCGAGATAATATTGCTCTTCAGATATTGACAATTTTGATAAAATATCATTAAATTGTACTAGTTCCGGTTGTTTATAATAAATATTCATTAGCTTTTTAATTTCTTTTAAAATATTTTTCAAATTATCGTTTTGTTCTTCTTCCGGAAGAGGTTCCAAAATTTTTGTTGCAGGCATAACGAACGCTGGAAAATTAAAACGACATTTGAATTTGTTCCGTTTACCTTTATTGCAGGTATGTGTGTGTCTATGTTTTTGCAGCAAAATATAGGGATCGTTTTCGTTATATTCACATGTAATAAACCTATCTATAAAGTTAATGCAATTTTCCACGCTGTTCGGAATTTCAGGATTGTACTCTGGAGCGCCTTTTAACCATAACAAAATATGTTCGTGGGGTGACCCTCTGTTCTGAAATTCTACCCGTTCCGAACTGTCTTCAACGTGATACTCCTCGAAAGGGCCATCCTTTTGCCTTAAGTAACACATAAATTTGGAAATTTTGAAATCAAAATATCGCGCACACGTAACAGGATCGCTTTTTATTAAATCAGATTTTTGGTAGTCCGTAAGGCTCATGGCTTCGGCAATTGACAAATTTTTAGAATAAATCAGTTTTGCTAAAGTTTGAAGTAGTTCGGGCCAAACAGTTTCCCCCGCAGATAATGTTAAAAATATGGTAGGCTTACCTAATTGCCGAATAGTAGCCAACAGTTCTTTTTTTCTTGTTTCCCAATAGGAAGGGGAAGACCTAATTTGCTTTAAAAACCTGTAGCCGTCATCAAATTTTATCATATTTTCTACAAACTCGGTATTTAATACATTTTCGACTCTAACGGTTTTAGTGTTTTTCGTTTTCCGCATACAAATATTAATTTTTGATAAACAAGCCAATTCTAATTTTTTTTTCGCCATAAACAGTAACCGAGTAGGAACGCACGATCTGCGATCTCGACGCCGAATTTCCGATTTGACGCGATCGGAGTAAGAAACTTTTAAATTGTCGTTAAAAGCGTGACCCGCGAAAATTTTAGGAAAACACAATTCGTCAATGTGTGGTATCATATGCCAAGGTACTGGTTTCTTACATTGTCCGGGCGCTATAACTTGAACGTTGTTTACAATTTCTTGGTTTCTATCCATTACTAATACCTCATCATTTCCCACTTCATCTTCCGGAAAATTGGTTAAAAAGCTCTCTGCAGAAGTACTTTTGCTTATGAATGATTCCTTGACCGACATCGAATTATCCTCAATTAAATCGCTATTATCAACAACAAAATCTACATTTTCGCTATATTGACGGTCGTGGCGCACAAAAAACTCGGCATCTATTTGAATGTTATACTTCTTATATAAAGGGGAGTCTTTCAAATAATAAAGCGCATCGCAAACTATTGCTGGTCTAATAGTTTCATACATGTAATCTGATTTATGCTCAATATGCCTTTTTAATTTAACCTGGACAGTAGCCATATTGTCAAAAGATCGCGGAAGAATTTGTAACATATCACAGATTTCAACGGAAATATTGACAACACTACCCTTAAGACCTAATTGCGGATTTAAAGCAAAAGGTTTTAAGGATCGAATTTGCATAAAATTTATGTAAGGGGCAGTCATTCTTTCTTCTAATGGTGACATTTCTTTAATACAATCTGGCAAATCTATAAATTTTAAATCGTTACTCGTTGCTAGTTTTGGAATTTTTGACATACTTATGTATCTATCACAAGTTCTGCAAATATAAGGCGAATCAAAATTAACTATTAAATGAACTAAAGTATTTGGTGGATAACCACTAAAATTTTCCAATTTATCAATATTGAAGTTGACAACAGAATGTTGAAAGAATAGCCCCTCACAGCAGCAACATATAAAATTTGGAGTGAGTTTTCGAACCTTAATAAATTCTAATTTTAATTTTGCAGAATTCGAATCTTCCTTTACTAAAGCATTGTAAAATTGTTCCCTAAATCGTAATATATTAATATCGCGCTTTCTTTGTTTACTTTGTTTATCACATTGTTGTTCAAATAACCTAACGCCTTCGTTGTTCTCCCTAACTTCTCGTTTTCGATGCTTTTCTTTTGTGTTTTCGGTATTTTTATAAACAGGATTATTTCTCAATTTTTGCATACCCTTTTGTCTGAATACCGTTTCCTTTTTTTTGTATATGGGATTTTTTCTTATGTTTTGCATACCTGCTTTCCTATTAACTAATTCTTTTACTTTATATTGGGAATTTTTTCTTAAATAAACCATACCTACCCGCCTACTTATTAATTCTTTTTTATTATACTCTAAATTTTTCCTCAGTGTTTGCATACCTGATTTTCTATTAATTAATTCTTTTTTATTATACTCTACATTTTTCCTCAGTGTTTGCATACCTGATTTTCTATTAATTAATTCTTTGTTATTATACTCAACATTTTTCCTCAATGTTTGCATACCTGATTTTCTATTAATTAGTTCTTTTTTATTATACTCAACATTTTTCCTCAATGTTTGCATACCTGAGTTTCTACTAATTAATTCTTTTTTATTATACTCTACATTTTTCCTCAATGTTTGCATACCTGATTTTCTACTAATTAATTCTTTTTTATTATACTCTACATTTTTCCTCAGTGTTTGCATACCTGATTTTCTATTAATTAATTCTTTTTTATTATACTCTACATTTTTCCTCAGTGTTTGCATACCTGATTTTCTATTAATTAATTCTTTGTTATTATACTCAACATTTTTCCTCAATGTTTGCATACCTGATTTTCTATTAATTAGTTCTTTTTTATTATACTCAACATTTTTCCTCAATGTTTGCATACCTGAGTTTCTACTAATTAATTCTTTTTTATTATACTCTACATTTTTCCTCAATGTTTGCATACCTGATTTTCTACTAATTAATTCTTTTTTATTATACTCTACATTTTTCCTCAATGTTTGCATACCTGATTTTCTACTAATTAATTCTTTTTTATTATACTCTACATTTTTCCTCAATGTTTGCATAACTGATTTTCTATTAATCAATTCTTTTTTATTGTACTCTACATTTTTCCTTAATGTTTGCATACCTATTTTATTACTTATTAATTCTTTTATTTTGTACTGGGAATTGTTTCGTAATTTTTGCATTCGCTGTCGTACATTTTTTACTTTATTTTTTAACACGGTATGTGCATGTTTTCTTTTATTTGCGGTAATCTCAATTATTGTACACGGACATAATTTGAATACGGTATTTTCAGCCACATTTAAACGTTCAATAAAATTATACTTCAGTAAAACCATTAAATCATCTAAAGATTCAAAACTGCAGCCTACCGCAACCCCATTACTTACATTTTTACCGGTAACATGAGAAGTACTTTGCGAGTCAAACATCCAGTACTCAGTAGTACTATACACGATCTCTTTAAACACAGCTACAGATTTATTATTGCATGATAAAACACCACAATCAAATTTTTCAAAAAAATTCTTAAACGTCACGCTGATGTTCCCTAAAAATTGTCCTTCGTATGTGTTTAAGTAATTTGCATTTGCCTTGTAACACCTATTTTTAATTTTTATTATTTCATATTTTTCTTTAATTAATAAATGATTTGAACTTTCACTAACGAAATCTGTGGTTTGAAATTTTGTGTCGCGTCCCAAGTACAAAATGTTGTCAATATCTTCCGTAGTCCACAAATATGGAGATTTGAAAATTCTGAAGCATGAAGCAATGACTGCAGAACTAAGATTTGTAGAATGAATATTCTCAAAAAAAGCTTTCTTTCGATCATGAATAGTTCCTGCTAATATAAGTTTTGGGTTTTTGAAGTTAGAATTAACTTTAAAATTTAGACGTTTTGGTTTCATGTTTTTATGAATAGAATAGAAAGTAACAAATTTAAATCAGAGAATTTGTTTTTTCGCAAACAATATAACATACGTATATTAATGGAAAATTTTCCAATTTAACTTAAAATTGTAAAGAAACAGCAAACCAATGTAAATACAGAAAAGAAATTGTAAAATATTATTAAACAAAGATGTTATACCGTGTGAAAGAAATATTATGCAGGTAATATTTTGCTAAAAAAAAATAAAACTTTATAATTAATAAGTTAAAAATTAGTTAAAAATTTAAAAAAAAAGAAAATTTTAGTAGTGTAACACTGAACTCTTTTAAGGAAAGGGCAATGCAAAAATAATATAAAATTTATGAATTTAAAAATGATAAAAAAAATACTAGTACAAAAACCTGTAAGTAAAACGCACTATTTTCAAGAAAGCAAACAAAAAAAAAGAATGCTAAAAAGAAAATTATTTTATAGATAAAAATAGAAGGTTCCTTGCTGGCTTATAAAATCTGTCATTAAAAAGTTAATCACAAGATACAATACTAGTCTAACCGAATGTAACTTAATTTAAGAAGATTAGTTATAATAATAATAGTAGTGATTGTTTTCCCACTAAACTTATAGTTATAAGTACCAGAGATAATCTAAAAAATGTGACAATAATAATACCAATAAAAACACAAAGTATTATATTATAAAACTTACCAGAACCTAAGGAACTTGTTACGAAAGCACAAACCAAATAAATGCAATATTCACTTTGAAACTAAAGACACTCGAGACTTCCGAACGCTTCAAAATTCAAAATTGAATTAAACGCAATGTGTTCGACAACTGTACACAATTTTTGCAACCCTAACCCCTACTATGTTTTAGCAAAATTGTAACCAATGAAATTGCAAGAACTTCCAGACGAAGACAAATTATTTGTTGATGATGAAATACAATAGTAAGTGAGTGACACTGTAAGAAAGTAACTTAACTGACAAGGAAAATCTTAAGTAATTATCTGTGGTTCAACATGCAAATGCACTCAAGAAGGTTCACTTAGTTAAAATATTTCTTTGTTAGCACTAAGCTGCTTAGAAATTTTAAACTGGTACTCCCAAATTTACCTGCAGTTAAAATAATGCTCTTTTCCGCAAAAAAGCCGTTTCTAAAATATTATTTAGCTTGCTAATTTACTTTGCTGGCACAGCAGTGCAACACGGCTTTATTTATTAAAGCGCACAAAACACTACAATCATGTGAAAAAATCATGGTCTTTTAAACTCACTTACATCTTATTGTCTCATGATAACCTGTACCAACAACAAAATGTAATAAAAAATAAAAAAGGCTTTTCTGTTATTTTATGTCATTATTGTACATTGTAAAAGTACAAAGTATGTACTACTCGTAAAATACAGTCAAACCTTTAAGTAAAAAAAAACCAATCCTGAAACAAAAGTTGATAATTAAAAAAAGAAATACATGTAGTACAAGTCCGTGTAGCAACCCTAATAGTACTTTTCCTGAGTTTTACTTTAACGTAACTGACATTTATTGGCTTTGTGTTTGATCTTCAAAAGAAATAACACAGGGAAAAAAAAGAGAAAACAAAAGTATAAATTTCAGATAATTTAGACATGCACATGTTAAAATAAAATAATTTCAGTCAATTCTCAGTTTAAACGTTATAAAATAAAGTTTTTGTTTTGTTTTTATAGTACTCCAAATAGAATAATTATACGATTTATAAAAAAAAATAGTTATTTAAGTATCAAGGAATGTAAGGACGTAATAACATCCGAGGTAGGCGAATACGAGCTGAGGCGGAGCCGAAGCTTGTCGCCTGCCGAGGATGTTATTAGTCGATACATTTCGTGTTACTTATTAAATTTTTCACGCTACCGGCAATGTAAGTAGGCCTACAGGTAGAAATTTAATCATATTTTTATTAAAAGTTCGTTTTGACAGCTGTCATCGGAATTATTTTTTAAAAGCCCCATTATTCTAAGTTGTCTGTGCTTGTTACCATATCAACGAACAGTTAAAATCAACATTATTTTCCTAGGGATGTAAGTGACACTATTAAGTTCCGTCGTCAAGGGTAACTAGTACACGAATGTTATCAGCCATTTACGATCCCTGTAGCTATGGATGTAAGGCCTACTTACATTGCCGGTAGCGTGAAAAATTTATAATGTGTTAATAGTATGTGTGAAAGTTTTTGGTCTGTTAAATATAATATTATTAATAATAATAGTCCACAAAAATAAAAATTTTGTAAAAAATGGTAAAAACCGTTATTTGTGTCGAGCGATAAAAAAAATCGAAATCGGGCGTAGAAAATGTTATAAGAAATTTTAGACATGCAGAAGATATAAAAATAAAAAATTTGCCAGTTGTCAGTTTAAACGTCATAAAATCAAGTTTTTGTTTTGTTTTCATAGGACTCCAATTAGAAAACTTGCGATTTATATTTTATAATGTGTTAATAGCATGTGTGAAAGTTTTTGGTATATTAAATATGATTTTTAAATAAAAAATAGTCTACAAAAATAAAATTTAAAAAAATGGTAATAACTCGAAAATCGTTAATGGTATCGATAAAGTTTGGAGAAAGACCGACCGCCCTAAGGTACGGGGCTGCGACTAAGCGGGCAAAATACATTAATACCTCGAGAAGTATAAGATTTAGCAAGAAATTACACTTATTAATTTGTATTTAGAATTTAAACACCTTTCTGATTTGAAAGCCAAAATGCCACGTTTCCATTTAAAAAAAAGTTATTTTTCACCGTGGCCGCCATATTAAAATTGGAAACTCAAGTTTTTTTCTTAAATACGATCGAGAAAAATTTGCCCTACAACTTTGCTCTTGGATTTGCGAGTCTATCTATTAAAATAAAAAAGTTAGCCTACACTGAACATTAAACGACTAGTACAAGAATACAACTGCTGTAGAAAGTATGTGAAATTCTTCTAAGGACAAAAAGATTATTAAGGGGCAAAAAATTCGATTTTTTGATTTTATGTAAAAAGATTCTCCCAGAGCAAACAAAAGAAAAAATCAATTTTTTAATTTTGTAGCGAAAATTTTGGGGGGGAGGGGGAACAGTAGCCCCCCTAAATATTAAATTATCGAAAAAATATTATGATATTCGGATTTTGCTATCAATGATGAGCTATTTTGCTTTAACAGAAATATTTTATTGCCCCCCGTTAAATAAGTAAAAGGGTACCAATTTTCAATTTTCAAAAAATCACAGAGGGCGTCACAGTGAAATTATAGCAATGCGCAAAAAAATAAATTGTAGAAGATTCTCAGCTCTATCAGCTTAAAAAGTTTAAACAAAAACGTGTGGGCAGTTTTTGAGAAATTTTTTTTTGAAAAATTCAAAAATTTTGGAGTGATGTCATTGCGATCGTTTTTATATTTTCAAAATTAATGATATTTCATGGTATAGTACCCTTGAAGGGCTACCAAACAAGATGTAGTTGATTCCAATCAGATAACTGGTTTTTGAATAAATGGGCGTTAAAGTCGAAATTTTCAAAAATTCGTAGCGGCCGCCATGTTGAAGCTAGAGAGTTCGGTAAAAAATCGTTTGATTTGTCCTAAGGCCTTCTTTAATCTCCACCATTAAAATTTGCAAAATTCAGTTTCTGAAAAAAATGCTACCAAAAAAACATGTCTAACTTCCGCTTCCGGTTTCGGTTTTTTTTTAAAAGCTTATTTTGTCGGTGAATTTTTGATATACCCCCTCATTCCAAAGCACATCAAAATCGGTCCAGCCGTTCCGGAGATATGGAGCGTAACACACCCACCCACCCACCCACCCACCCACCCACCCACCCACCCACAGACAGACATTTTTTAAAAATTACTTTTTTGGGGTCCATGGACCCCCCCTCGACTATTTCCGTTAAAATCTCAACTTTGAAATTTTTCATGAAATCAATACTTCCCTATACTGAAAGTATAGGAAAGTAAAAATGAGCGAAACACTTCGCCTGGACTTTCCTATACTTATAAATTAACATTGTTTTATATTTTCCAACACTTTCTATATGCACCTGTCTAGACACGACTAGTTAAAGTAAATAGTTCTTATAAGTTGTAACATCTTGAAGCGGTTGAAGAAAGACCGTCCGCTGCGCTCTGCACCCATAAGGTTGGGTAAAATATTCGGACTGAATCAACGGAAGGGCGGAAATTGATATTTGAAAATATATTAATAACTCGAGAAGTATTATTTTTAGCAAGAAATTACTCTTATTAATTTGCATTTAGAATTTCAAAACCTTTCTGATTTTAAAGCCAAAATGCCACGTTTCCATTTAAAAAAAAGTTATTTTTTACTGTGGCCGCCATATTAAAATTGGAAACTCAAGTTTTTTTCTTAAATACAATCAAGAAGAATTTGCCGTACAACTTTGCTCTTGAGTTTGCGAGTCTATCTATTAAAATAGAAAAGTTAGCCTACACTGAACATTAAACGACTAGTACAAGAATACAACTGCTGTAGAAAGTATGTGAAATTCTTCTAAGGACAAAAAGATTATTAAGCGGCAAAAAAATTCGATTTTTTGATTTTTTGTAAAAAGATTCTCCTAGAGCAAACAAAAGAAGAAATCAATTTTTAAATTTTGTAGCGAAAATTTTGGGGGGGAGGGGGCACAGTAGCCCCCCTAAATATTAAAGTAGCACAAAAATATTATGATATTCGGATTTTGCTATTAATGGTGAGCTCTTTCACCTTAACAGAAATATTTTATTGCCCCCCGTTAAATAAATAAAAGGGTACCAATTTTCAATTTTCAAAAATTCACAGAGGGCGTCACAGTGAAATTATAGCAATGCGCAAAAAAATAAATTGTAGAAGATTCCCAGCTCTATCAGCTTAAAAAGTTTAAACAAAAACGTGTGGGCAGTTTTTGAGAAATATTTTTTTGAAAATTTCAAAAATTTTGGAGTGGTGCCATTGAGATCGTTTTTATATTTTCAAAATTAATTATATTTCATGGTATAGTACCCTTGAAGGGCTACCAAACAAGATGTAGTTGATTCCAATCAGACAACTGGTTTTTGAGTAAATGGGCGTTAAAGTCGAAATTTTCAAAAATTCGTAGCGGCCGCCATGTTGAAGCTAGAGAGTTCGGTAACAAAACGTTTGATTTGTTCTAAGGCCTTCTATAATTTCCACTATTCCAATTTCCAAAATTCCGTTTCTGAAAAAAATGCTACCAAAAAAACATGTCTAACTTCCGCTTCCGGTTTCGGATTCTTTTTAAAAGCTTATTTTATCGATGATATTTTGATATACCCCCTCATTCCAAAGCACATCAAAATCGAAGTACAGGTTCGAGAGATATCAGCGAAATGACGTCCGTACACGAACGCATTCGTAAAAATGAGCGAAACACTTCGCCTGGACTTTCCTATACTTATAAAATAACATTGCTTTATATTTTGCAACACTTTCGATATGCACCTGTCTAGACACGACTAGTTAAAGTAAATAGTTCTTATAAGTTGTAACATCTTGAAGCGGTTGAACAAAGACCGACCGCTGCCCTGGAAGCAAGGTAGGGTAAAATATTCGGACTGAATCAACGGAAGGGCGGAAATTGATATTTGAAAATATATTAATAACTCGAGAAGTATTATTTTTAGCAAGAAATTACTCTTATTAATTTGTATTTAGAATTTCAAAACCTTTCTGATTTTAAAGCCAAAATGCCACGTTTCCATTTAAAAAAAAGTTATTTTTTACCGTGGCCGCCATATTAAAATTGGAAACTCAAGTTTTTTTCTTAAATACAATCGAGAAGAATTTGCCCTACAACTTTGCTCTTGGGTTTGCGAGTCTATCTATTAAAGTAAAAAAGTTAGCCTACACTGAACATTAAACGACTAGTACAAGAATACAACTGCTGTAGAAAGTATGTGAAATTCTTCTAAGGACAAAAAGATTATTAAGGGGCAAAAAATTCGATTTTTTGATTTTTTGTAAAAAGATTCTCCTAGAGCAAACAAAACAAAAAACCAAATTTTTTAATTTTTTAACAAAAAAATTTGGGGAGAGGGGGAACACTAGCCCCCCTAAATATGAAATTATTGAAAAAATATTATGATATTCGGATTTTGCTATCAATGATGAGCTATATTGGTTTAACAGAAATATTTTATTGCCCCCCGTTAAATAAATAAAAGGCTACCAATTTTCAATTTGCAAAAATTCATAGAGGGCGTCACAGTGAAATTATAGCAATGCGCAAAAAAACAAATTGTAGAAGATTCCCAGCTCTATCAGCTTAAAAAGTTTAAACAAAAACGTGTGGGCAGTTTTTGAGAATTTTTTTTTTGAAAAATCACAATATTTTGGAGTGATGTCATTGCGATCGTTTTTATATTTTCAAAATTAATTATATTTCATGGTATAGTACCCTTGAAGGGCTACCAAACAAGATGTAGTTGATTCCAATCAGATAACTGGTTTTTGAGTAAATAGGCGTTAAAGTCGAAACGTTCAAAAATTCGTAGCGGCCGCCATTTTAAAGCTAGAGAGTTCGGTAAAAAATCGTTTGATTTGCCCTAAGGCCTTCTTTAATCTCCACTATTAAAATTTCCAAAATTCAGTTTCTGAAAAAAATGCTACCAAAAAAACATGTCTAACTTCCGCTTCCGGTTTCGGTTTTTTTTTAAAAGCTTATTTTGTCGGTGAATTTTTGATATAACTCTGCATTCCAATTTTCAGCAAAATCGAAGTACGGGTTCGAGAAATATCATCAACGAAATGACGTACCGTGTACGAACGCATTCGTAAAAATGAGCGAAACACTTCGCCTGGACTTTCCTATACTTATAAAATAACATTGTTTCGGTAAAAAATCGTTTAATTTGTCCTAAGGTCTTCTTTAGTCTCCACTATTAAAATTTCCAACATTCAGTTTCTGAAAAAAAAATGCTACCAAATAAACATGTCTAACTTCCGCTTCCGGTTTCGGTTTTTTTTAAAAGCTTATTTTGTCGGTGAATTTTTGATATACCCCCTTATTCCAAAGCACATCAAAATTGGTCCAGACATTCCGGAGATATGGAGCGTAACGGACCCACCCACCCACCCACAGACAGATATTTTTTTAAAATTACTTTTTTGGGGTCCATGGACCCCCCCGACTATTTTCGTTAAAATCTCAACTTTGAAATTTTGCATGAAATCAATACTACCTTCCCTATACTGAAAGTATAGGAAAGTAAAAATATATCTGTAAGCGATCATAAAATGTGGGTGCACTCTGCAGTAATGGAAAACCCCCTTAAATATATTTAAGCTCCCCCAAAGTCGTGAGAATAGAATTTGAAAATAAATAAGTGCAATAAATTCATTGTTAAAAATTACTGAAAATTTTCTTTCTCTCATACACGTTCCTATAGTTTTGGGTTTATATTATACAAAGAAGGCAGCTTACACCTAGTGGTAAATTTGTTTATTTTATGACCAAATGTACTTAAACTGTAGGAGTAATAAAATTTATTGAAGGGAGCTTAAAATTGTCCAAATCGCAATATTTTGCATTTCGTCCATTAAGACCTGAAATGTAAGACACATTACGAATATCTATCTACATCGCAATTCGGAATCACTTACATGTGACGGAGCTACGTTTCTTTAATATGCTTTGTTGGTATCTCCTCATAATGGAGTCTCCAAGGAATGTAACGACGCCGTTAATAATTAGCATGTCTATCAAAATATAAAACAATTGTTATTCATAGTAAACCATATTAAGTACACAAATAGAACTGTATTTAAGATCATATACAATAATTGAAACTATACTTATATGTAGTTATTGCTTAACGATTCACAAAAACTGCAGAAAGTTAGTCATAATGTGCATTCGCTCAAACTTCGCCGAAAAACGTGATTTCAAATACACACGCTTATCGCTCAGTAAGGACGGCGAGAACGTGTTGAGCAGCCCTTACCGGGAGGGGAAGGATTAAGGAAAAGGATTAGGTGTAAATCTTGGAGTTTAAAGTTTTAAATTATATGTTGGAAAACGCAAACCTTCCAAACATTTTTAAATGCCTCTTTGATTGGCATACATCGTATAAAGAGAGTGAGGTAGGTACTGTAGGAAGTTAGTTACTGGAACTTTTCCAAACAAATTAAAATAGTCATTATTAAAAACGTAAAAATGTGTGGAAACCCTGCCTGCGTAAAAGTAAACTAGCCATAGGTAACTAATACTTTCTACCTTAACATATACTTATAGTGTGTAATCAACAACAAACTTAATCGCAAGTACCTAGGTTTTTTCTCTTTGTCGAGGGTTGTTTTATAAAATAATGCACTCACAGCATACAACCTCCAGTGTGTTTCAATGAATGACACACTGAATTCTTCTCAAAGCACTTATGATTATGTATTTTGTTGATTACACTGTAGTAGTAGTTATTCTTATATTTAAAAAATACTATATAACGTGTTTTACTTAATAGAGTTTTTGATGGGGTAGTTTTTCGTTGTTTAAAAAGCTCTGTTATAGTTATAATTATAATGAGGTTGCTATAAGTGCAGTATGGGTATTACTACTTTCGCTATTTTTATAATAACGCGGAGCCAAAAAAAACTCATTATGCTTTGGAAGTTACTACATTATATTTCGTAGAAATTGGCAGTTCGTATCTTAACGAGCTAGTGTTACTAGTAGTATACGAATAATTTTACAAGATTTATATTTTTGAAATGAGTAAGGATTATAGCTTTCAATGAGTTACTTAATATTGTCAAAGGTTGACAGCTGCGAGTTTGTGATAACTACAAATTTAACATTAATACACAAGCGAAATAAATTTTATTTATTTATGCCATACACTACTTATAAGGCACAATTGTTTAAAACTGTAACGGAAAACTACCCTGCCGCAAATTCCCTATTAAGTAATTGCTAATTGCTTAATTATTAAATTGACCTTACCTAATGTTCTTCTTTACCTACAATTACTTACATATTTAAATATCCAATCATGCAGAGATGTATTTTAAATCTACATTTTCCATTATTTTTTAAAGTTTTTTTTTTGTTAACTATCTGAAGTGTCAATTAAAATATACATAATTAAATATACATAAATCATAATAAAGATCTAAAATTCTCTTGTGACTTAACCTTTTTACTACCAGCTATATACAAATTGTCACTGTTTTACAGTAAACTACGAAACATTGGCAAGTAATAAGTGCGACAAGAAAGGGCAATTTCAGTGATATTTTAGAAAAAATTTTAAAAGTATCCATGGATAACTGAATCCCCACTTAGTCCGAACACCGTCTATATCTCGTAGTGTTTCCGTATTGCACATATTTCTATGTTGTCAGTAAAATTGTGACAATCTGCAAAATACACCTGCACCCAGCGAAGCACCCCCTACTATTTTTTAATAGGAACAAAAATGTTGCTCAGCAATATAACAACAACAGTATTAAAATAGCAAAAATATACTCTTAGGGAACATCCTTTTTTTACATGTATTGATCAACATTGTTTATAGTAACATATACAGCCAAAACATTTATACAGGGTGTCCCAAAAATGGCGCAAAATATATATGGTACGCTGTTCAGTACCGCTAAACAAGTGTGAGAAAAATGTTAAAAAAAATGCTTTCGCTCAAATTTGTAAGATATGAAGATGTAAAGTTAACACTTTTAACTTTTTAAAAATTGGAAATGAAGCTGGCTAAGGGTACTCTATTTGTAGAAAATAATGTCTTTTATTGTTTCCAAATTTAAAAAATTGCAAAAAGCACGTAATTACAAATTATTAAATTAATACTGAAGAAAATTTTTACATCGAGATAGCGCGAAAATGGGTCTGGCAACATTGTGTTGCGATTTAAAAACCAGTCGTTGGCTTCCAAGGTAATAATGAGTAGGTAACAATCAAAATAGATAGCTTCCTAGCAAGTTATAAAATGTGCATGTGCCAGATTGTGCACATCTTTTTTGGTTAATAACTACAAAAACACGGCAGGTAGAATTTTTTTATTACTTTTCCCTTACTCCCTTGTCAGTCACCTACAACGCCTCATGTATATTTTATATTTTGCGCCATTTTTGGGACACCCTGTATATGTCAATTTTTCTAGCAAAATACACCTACATTCCTCCATCGTTTTACTTTTATAAACTAAACTTGTAAAGTCGCACTATTCTGAAAAATTAGTAAAAGAAAACTTGAATTTTTAATAACTGTAAAAGATAAATCTGGTAGAACCGAAGCAATGAAACCAAAACATGTATATAAATAAGAAAATCGAAATACAGACGACGGTAATTGTTTTATTGACAGTCACTTCTGATTCGAAAACACTTCGATTCAATAAAAATTATGTATTTTCCGTTTTACAATGCTATTTGTCCAAGTCAAATTATGTTTTTTGTGTTTTGTTACTATTATTACCGCAATTATATAAGTGCATCAAAAATGGGTAAGAAAAAAATTAAACAAAAAGTAAGAATACAATTTCCAATAGCAATAAATTGTCAACACTATTAAAATGAAAAATTATAGTTTGTACGATCAAAAAAATAAAAAATGTGTAAGGTAGAAAAAAAAAGTAAGAATAGAATTTCAAACAGCACCCACCATATAAATTGGCAGAGAGTCGGCACTGTTGAAATGAAAAATAATATTTTGTAGAGCAAAAATATTAAAAATGCGTAAGGTAGAAAAATAAAACAAAAAAATAGATTAGAATTTCAAACAGCACCCACCATATAAATTGGCAGAGAGTCGGCACTGTTGAAATGAAAAATAATAGCAGTTTTGAAAATATAGAGCAATAAGAAAATGTACCCTGACGCTGCGACAGACGTATTGTATAAACGTTTATAGAAATAATATATTGTAATTGTTAAAGGCATATTGAGTTTGACCAGCAAAGTTTATTATCATCTCATAGCCTAATAAAGCGAAGTACGCTACGAGCGACGACAAACATTGATAAAGATTGTACAGTACGGGCACGTTCCAGTATACATAGGGCGCAAAATTATATTACATATTACCTAAATAAAACTACCACAGATTTAATATCACTAGTACCTACAATAGAACTGTAAAAAGGTTCGTATTTGCGTATATAATTAAAATTAGTACGGATTCAGTATCACGTATATGGAATAGAACTGTAAAAAGGTTCGTATTTAACTACATAAATAAAATTATCACAATTTAAATATCACTGGTATAAAGATTATAAACGAAAAGGGTTTGTATTCTTATAAACTAATAATTAATTTCTGCAGAGGAGTACGAAGAAATCAAAAGATATCAGACATATAAGGAAGCTTGAAATATCACGAAAAACAGATAAAAGCCACCATAATAAAAAAAATAGCTAGACATATACAGAACTGTGTCTTAATTACGGATTTGTTTTTGTAACAATAACAAATAAACGTTTTCTAAATTTGTTGGAAACTCGACTCGTTTCGTTTCCAAATCATTATAACTAACCCAGCAGCCATCGACATTTATTATACAAGTGTAATGACCTTCGTGTATAGAGTGCCCATGATGTAAAATTGCCCCTTTAACTTTAAAAGACATTCCATCAATACAAACGTCTGTTTCTTTAAAATTCAATACTGGATTCATTAACTTTGCATTGTTATCAAATCGCGTCAAAACTACTATAATGTACTCATTAACAGAAGATATTGTACATTTCTCTAACAAATTGGAAATCGAACAATTAGGGCAGGCGATGTCGGTCTCAAACCAATAAGGCAGAGCAAGTTTAGAAAAATCTAAAGGGGTATTATTTTGGAACCGAAGAAAGTAACAAGTATCCAATTCCGATTGTTCCCTGGCATAATCGCAGCTGAAACACTTTTTTAATAAAGTTCTTTCGTGATAAAATCTTGTACATAATACTTCATTTTCTAGTTCTAAGTGTTGTAACAGTTTTAGTAAAAATTCATGAGCATCTTGTTGTACAGTGTTATTGAAATTAACGTCGCATTTTTGAGCTAAAATATGTCTAACACGGTTAGTGGAAACACTATTACACTTGTCATTTACCTGATAAATTATGTCTATAATTGTGTTACTGAGACAATTTTCACTTTTTAAATTTTGTAATAAATCATACTTGAAATCGTTTAACGCTATTATAAACTGAATTACGCTATTTGCATAACAAGAAACGCCATCGCTATTAACAAACCCTATATAATGATTCCCGTAATTTGGAATAGTACGATTAGTAGTAGACTCTCCCGAAAAAGTTGTTACGCACGAATCCCTAGCGTGACTTACAACCGATTGTCCTGACGAATTACATAGGATAACGTACACAGGTTTATGATCTGAAAAGTAACTCTCATAAACACCTGCTGTTAATGCTTTATCGTTGCTAAATACGACATCTATTTGCGTGTTATTATCCGTTGTAGATGTTTTACAATTTAAGACAGTGTTAAAGTGATAGTTTGACATAAATTTTGAAAAATAGGAACTTGTATCAAACTTAAGCATATCGAAATTAAAATCTCCTAATACAATGATTTTGCAATTTAAGGGTAACTTACTGATTATTTCGTTAAAACAACTTTCAAACATCGCATGTGTAACGGTAGGAGACTTGTAACCGCTAATAATGTGACTATTTTTTACTTTAAAACAAAACAAATCAACATGACTTTTCCCTACATATTTTAACGCGTGCTGAATATTACAACAATTAATAGCGTTTTTAACAAAACAAATAATTCCTCGCGTATTAACAGAATTTGAGTGAAAAATTGTATTGAAACCAGGAATACCTATAGTGTTATTAGTTTGTGTCAATGTTTCTGAAAATATTAATATATCGGCGCTAGTGTACCAAACATCGCTGATGATGTTTGATATATGTTTTCGCAAAGACCTAACATTATGATACACAATTTTAATTTTGTCTTTATCAGTAAAATCGTCATAAAAAAAAGTGATATTTTTATTGTGTTTTAGTCGCAAGATTTCGTTCAAAATTTGGTCATTTTCCCTTGGTGGCTTTGGGGGTCGAAAAGTACCCAAAATATAAAGTCCGAAAAGTGCTTTAACTCTACTCAAAGCTACATACATCATTTGTCTAGTAATTTTTTGGGATTTTCTAAAATCAATACAAGCCTCCTCGTACGTCTGTCCTTGACTTTTGTGTATCGTTAAGGCCTCTGCAGGTGTCACTGGAAACTGTCGCCTGATGATTTGATATTGCAAATCTTTAGATACGCTTAAAGGATACGCGTTTTTAGTTATTGGAGTTAATTTTGTATCAATACTTTCCGCATTCATTAACCCAGCAAATGATTTTCGCACTTTGCTACCTACTAAACCTGAATGAAAGTCGATCCAAAGTTTGCTTGGAGATTTTGAATTTGGTTCAAATGAAATATGTCGTAGTATACCGCAAGAGCCATTTACTAGTCCATCTTCGACATCAATATTCGAAGTAACCATGTATTTAATGCCTAATTTTATTCGTAAATGTGTTGGCAAACCTCCAAGTTCTGACGTTTTTTTCTTCTTTAATGCGCTTAATACCTTATTTTTTGTGAATTCAGAGACTTTGCCTAAAATCCTATCGTCCGCAATAGATGCATATTCATGCCCTGGTGTATTGTTTATACGAGTTTCATTATACGTATCCACGTTAGCGTTTGTTGCATACAACCGAATCGCAGTTTCGGGGATTTCAGTTTCTGCCACCTCTCTCGATCTAATTAATTTTATATCCTCATCGCTCATAATGCCTTTTGCTAAATTGTTTAAACAGTTAATAAATTTTATTTCATCCCGTTGCCGCATTATTTCTGTTAGTTCGAAATAGTGAAACTCGTCCCACAGTGGATTTGAATCTACGTGAAAAATACTTAAATTTGTACTATTTGGTGAACAAAATACAGGGCGATCCATTACAGGAGGCAACTGATTCAAATCCCCTACAACTAAAACCGATATTCCTCCAAATGATTCGTGATTACCCATGATTTGGCGAAGCCGACTGTCGACCCGCGATAACAAACGGCTTCCGACCATCGAAATTTCATCAATAACAAGCAGCTTTAAATTGACTAATTTTGCGCGAATTTTATTTGCTAGGTCACTAGATAGCTCTGGCATTTGTCCACCAAACTGTGTTACAGGTAAAGCAAACGCGGTATGCAAAGTAAGACCGTTTATTAAAAATGCTGCTTTGCCGGACGGTGCACACAATAATACAGCAATTTCTTCTTTGTTTGAACCCGGGAGTTTATCAAAATAATTTGTAATTAATTGATAAATAGTGTTTATAACCGTACTTTTACCTACGCCGGCAGATCCGCTTAAAAATATTCTTAAAGGTAACCGGTTCGTTTTGAAACAATGTAATATATGCATTATAAACTTCCTTTGAAGCGAATTTAATTTTTGCATTAATTGAAAAATGTCTTGTGAGGATACTCTGGGAGGGCAACTACTAAATTGATTAACACTGCGATCTTTAATAATTTCTGAACCCCCTTGCTGTAATATATCTATTTGTTGGTGGGCAGGTAATTCACTCTTTGAGAATTCATCAATATCGTCTTCTTCGATTTCTAGCACATTATTTTGTGCAGCTTCTATTGCTTCGTCTAAAACATCATCCCCCAAAATTTGAAACTTTTCGCGATTGCAATTAATAGTATTTTGATTTTTTTTTTAAATTTCTTCGCAGTTAGAATTTTCCACCTCTGAATATTCGTTTCTCCACGGTAAAAATAAAAGTACGTTTTCTCTATAATAGTTCAGCGGATCTTGAATAAGTTTATAGCGCCTATATCTAATAATAGCCGGTTTTTGTCGTCTTCTATAATTTTTACTATCTTCATCAACGTCGTCGTCGTCTTCGTTGTCATTATCATTTATATAAAATTTAGTATAATTTGAAGCAAAATCGGCTAGACACACCATTTCCAGCGATAAAGGTCTTTTACTGTATTTACGGAATATATCCTCCATAAATACCTCATCTGATTCTAAATTTAAAGTATTTAATTCTTTTTTTGACTTTAACATTAGCACTCTCTCCTGTTGCGGGTGAGTGTTAATAAAAATGCTTTTACGTGAATTTTTCCACAAAGGTAAAGACAAAGCATGATATACGGCTTCCTGCGCGGACATTAAATTACTATTTAAAAATACGTTAGAAATTTTTCTAAATTTTTCCCTAACACTTGTGTATCCGTTATTTATATCTGATGCCGTTTCCCGTAACAATTTTGAAAGTCCAGCATCAGTTTTACTAATGTAATTAATAATATAAGAAGCCAACCCGTATTCCTCCAAAACAAATTGAATGTCCATATTCGACTCAAATAAATGCAAAATATCTTTATTGTAATTGTTGATTCCGACTTCCAAACTATTGCGTTTCAAAAATATTTGAGTTTTTTTTAATGGGCTTCGAATCGCGAGATAATATTGCTCTTCAGATATTGACAATTTTGATAAAATATCATTAAATTGTACTAGTTCCGGTTGTTTATAATAAATATTCATTAGCTTTTTAATTTCTTTTAAAATATTTTTCAAATTATCGTTTTGTTCTTCTTCCGGAAGAGGTTCCAAAATTTTTGTTGCAGGCATAACGAACGCTGGAAAATTAAAACGACATTTGAATTTGTTCCGTTTACCTTTATTGCAGGTATGTGTGTGTCTATGTTTTTGCAGCAAAATATAGGGATCGTTTTCGTTATATTCACATGTAATAAACCTATCTATAAAGTTAATGCAATTTTCCACGCTGTTCGGAATTTCAGGATTGTACTCTGGAGCGCCTTTTAACCATAACAAAATATGTTCGTGGGGTGACCCTCTGTTCTGAAATTCTACCCGTTCCGAACTGTCTTCAACGTGATACTCCTCGAAAGGGCCATCCTTTTGCCTTAAGTAACACATAAATTTGGAAATTTTGAAATCAAAATATCGCGCACACGTAACAGGATCGCTTTTTATTAAATCAGATTTTTGGTAGTCCGTAAGGCTCATGGCTTCGGCAATTGACAAATTTTTAGAATAAATCAGTTTTGCTAAAGTTTGAAGTAGTTCGGGCCAAACAGTTTCCCCCGCAGATAATGTTAAAAATATGGTAGGCTTACCTAATTGCCGAATAGTAGCCAACAGTTCTTTTTTTCTTGTTTCCCAATAGGAAGGGGAAGACCTAATTTGCTTTAAAAACCTGTAGCCGTCATCAAATTTTATCATATTTTCTACAAACTCGGTATTTAATACATTTTCGACTCTAACGGTTTTAGTGTTTTTCGTTTTCCGCATACAAATATTAATTTTTGATAAACAAGCCAATTCTAATTTTTTTTTCGCCATAAACAGTAACCGAGTAGGAACGCACGATCTGCGATCTCGACGCCGAATTTCCGATTTGACGCGATCGGAGTAAGAAACTTTTAAATTGTCGTTAAAAGCGTGACCCGCGAAAATTTTAGGAAAACACAATTCGTCAATGTGTGGTATCATATGCCAAGGTACTGGTTTCTTACATTGTCCGGGCGCTATAACTTGAACGTTGTTTACAATTTCTTGGTTTCTATCCATTACTAATACCTCATCATTTCCCACTTCATCTTCCGGAAAATTGGTTAAAAAGCTCTCTGCAGAAGTACTTTTGCTTATGAATGATTCCTTGACCGACATCGAATTATCCTCAATTAAATCGCTATTATCAACAACAAAATCTACATTTTCGCTATATTGACGGTCGTGGCGCACAAAAAACTCGGCATCTATTTGAATGTTATACTTCTTATATAAAGGGGAGTCTTTCAAATAATAAAGCGCATCGCAAACTATTGCTGGTCTAATAGTTTCATACATGTAATCTGATTTATGCTCAATATGCCTTTTTAATTTAACCTGGACAGTAGCCATATTGTCAAAAGATCGCGGAAGAATTTGTAACATATCACAGATTTCAACGGAAATATTGACAACACTACCCTTAAGACCTAATTGCGGATTTAAAGCAAAAGGTTTTAAGGATCGAATTTGCATAAAATTTATGTAAGGGGCAGTCATTCTTTCTTCTAATGGTGACATTTCTTTAATACAATCTGGCAAATCTATAAATTTTAAATCGTTACTCGTTGCTAGTTTTGGAATTTTTGACATACTTATGTATCTATCACAAGTTCTGCAAATATAAGGCGAATCAAAATTAACTATTAAATGAACTAAAGTATTTGGTGGATAACCACTAAAATTTTCCAATTTATCAATATTGAAGTTGACAACAGAATGTTGAAAGAATAGCCCCTCACAGCAGCAACATATAAAATTTGGAGTGAGTTTTCGAACCTTAATAAATTCTAATTTTAATTTTGCAGAATTCGAATCTTCCTTTACTAAAGCATTGTAAAATTGTTCCCTAAATCGTAATATATTAATATCGCGCTTTCTTTGTTTACTTTGTTTATCACATTGTTGTTCAAATAACCTAACGCCTTCGTTGTTCTCCCTAACTTCTCGTTTTCGATGCTTTTCTTTTGTGTTTTCGGTATTTTTATAAACAGGATTATTTCTCAATTTTTGCATACCCTTTTGTCTGAATACCGTTTCCTTTTTTTTGTATATGGGATTTTTTCTTATGTTTTGCATACCTGCTTTCCTATTAACTAATTCTTTTACTTTATATTGGGAATTTTTTCTTAAATAAACCATACCTACCCGCCTACTTATTAATTCTTTTTTATTATACTCTAAATTTTTCCTCAGTGTTTGCATACCTGATTTTCTATTAATTAATTCTTTTTTATTATACTCTACATTTTTCCTCAGTGTTTGCATACCTGATTTTCTATTAATTAATTCTTTGTTATTATACTCAACATTTTTCCTCAATGTTTGCATACCTGATTTTCTATTAATTAGTTCTTTTTTATTATACTCAACATTTTTCCTCAATGTTTGCATACCTGAGTTTCTACTAATTAATTCTTTTTTATTATACTCTACATTTTTCCTCAATGTTTGCATACCTGATTTTCTACTAATTAATTCTTTTTTATTATACTCTACATTTTTCCTCAATGTTTGCATACCTGATTTTCTACTAATTAATTCTTTTTTATTATACTCTACATTTTTCCTCAATGTTTGCATAACTGATTTTCTATTAATCAATTCTTTTTTATTGTACTCTACATTTTTCCTTAATGTTTGCATACCTATTTTATTACTTATTAATTCTTTTATTTTGTACTGGGAATTGTTTCGTAATTTTTGCATTCGCTGTCGTACATTTTTTACTTTATTTTTTAACACGGTATGTGCATGTTTTCTTTTATTTGCGGTAATCTCAATTATTGTACACGGACATAATTTGAATACGGTATTTTCAGCCACATTTAAACGTTCAATAAAATTATACTTCAGTAAAACCATTAAATCATCTAAAGATTCAAAACTGCAGCCTACCGCAACCCCATTACTTACATTTTTACCGGTAACGTGAGAAGTACTTTGCGAGTCAAACATCCAGTACTCAGTAGTACTATACACGATCTCTTTAAACACAGCTACAGATTTATTATTGCATGATAAAACACCACAATCAAATTTTTCAAAAAAATTCTTAAACGTCACGCTGATGTTCCCTAAAAATTGTCCTTCGTATGTGTTTAAGTAATTTGCATTTGCCTTGTAACACCTATTTTTAATTTTTATTATTTCATATTTTTCTTTAATTAATAAATGATTTGAACTTTCACTAACGAAATCTGTGGTTTGAAATTTTGTGTCGCGTCCCAAGTACAAAATGTTGTCAATATCTTCCGTAGTCCACAAATATGGAGATTTGAAAATTCTGAAGCATGAAGCAATGACTGCAGAACTAAGATTTGTAGAATGAATATTCTCAAAAAAAGCTTTCTTTCGATCATGAATAGTTCCTGCTAATATAAGTTTTGGGTTTTTGAAGTTAGAATTAACTTTAAAATTTAGACGTTTTGGTTTCATGTTTTTATGAATAGAATAGAAAGTAACAAATTTAAATCAGAGAATTTGTTTTTTCGCAAACAATATAACATACGTATATTAATGGAAAATTTTCCAATTTAACTTAAAATTGTAAAGAAACAGCAAACCAATGTAAATACAGAAAAGAAATTGTAAAATATTATTAAACAAAGATGTTATACCGTGTGAAAGAAATATTATGCAGGTAATATTTTGCTAAAAAAAAATAAAACTTTATAATTAATAAGTTAAAAATTAGTTAAAAATTTAAAAAAAAAGAAAATTTTAGTAGTGTAACACTGAACTCTTTTAAGGAAAGGGCAATGCAAAAATAATATAAAATTTATGAATTTAAAAATGATAAAAAAAATACTAGTACAAAAACCTGTAAGTAAAACGCACTATTTTCAAGAAAGCAAACAAAAAAAAAGAATGCTAAAAAGAAAATTATTTTATAGATAAAAATAGAAGGTTCCTTGCTGGCTTATAAAATCTGTCATTAAAAAGTTAATCACAAGATACAATACTAGTCTAACCGAATGTAACTTAATTTAAGAAGATTAGTTATAATAATAATAGTAGTGATTGTTTTCCCACTAAACTTATAGTTATAAGTACCAGAGATAATCTAAAAAATGTGACAATAATAATACCAATAAAAACACAAAGTATTATATTATAAAACTTACCAGAACCTAAGGAACTTGTTACGAAAGCACAAACCAAATAAATGCAATATTCACTTTGAAACTAAAGACACTCGAGACTTCCGAACGCTTCAAAATTCAAAATTGAATTAAACGCAATGTGTTCGACAACTGTACACAATTTTTGCAACCCTAACCCCTACTATGTTTTAGCAAAATTGTAACCAATGAAATTGCAAGAACTTCCAGACGAAGACAAATTATTTGTTGATGATGAAATACAATAGTAAGTGAGTGACACTGTAAGAAAGTAACTTAACTGACAAGGAAAATCTTAAGTAATTATCTGTGGTTCAACATGCAAATGCACTCAAGAAGGTTCACTTAGTTAAAATATTTCTTTGTTAGCACTAAGCTGCTTAGAAATTTTAAACTGGTACTCCCAAATTTACCTGCAGTTAAAATAATGCTCTTTTCCGCAAAAAAGCCGTTTCTAAAATATTATTTAGCTTGCTAATTTACTTTGCTGGCACAGCAGTGCAACACGGCTTTATTTATTAAAGCGCACAAAACACTACAATCATGTGAAAAAATCATGGTCTTTTAAACTCACTTACATCTTATTGTCTCATGATAACCTGTACCAACAACAAAATGTAATAAAAAATAAAAAAGGCTTTTCTGTTATTTTATGTCATTATTGTACATTGTAAAAGTACAAAGTATGTACTACTCGTAAAATACAGTCAAACCTTTAAGTAAAAAAAAACCAATCCTGAAACAAAAGTTGATAATTAAAAAAAGAAATACATGTAGTACAAGTCCGTGTAGCAACCCTAATAGTACTTTTCCTGAGTTTTACTTTAACGTAACTGACATTTATTGGCTTTGTGTTTGATCTTCAAAAGAAATAACACAGGGAAAAAAAAGAGAAAACAAAAGTATAAATTTCAGATAATTTAGACATGCACATGTTAAAATAAAATAATTTCAGTCAATTCTCAGTTTAAACGTTATAAAATAAAGTTTTTGTTTTGTTTTTATAGTACTCCAAATAGAATAATTATACGATTTATAAAAAAAAATAGTTATTTAAGTATCAAGGAATGTAAGGACGTAATAACATCCGAGGTAGGCGAATACGAGCTGAGGCGGAGCCGAAGCTTGTCGCCTGCCGAGGATGTTATTAGTCGATACATTTCGTGTTACTTATTAAATTTTTCACGCTACCGGCAATGTAAGTAGGCCTACAGGTAGAAATTTAATCATATTTTTATTAAAAGTTCGTTTTGACAGCTGTCATCGGAATTATTTTTTAAAAGCCCCATTATTCTAAGTTGTCTGTGCTTGTTACCATATCAACGAACAGTTAAAATCAACATTATTTTCCTAGGGATGTAAGTGACACTATTAAGTTCCGTCGTCAAGGGTAACTAGTACACGAATGTTATCAGCCATTTACGATCCCTGTAGCTATGGATGTAAGGCCTACTTACATTGCCGGTAGCGTGAAAAATTTATAATGTGTTAATAGTATGTGTGAAAGTTTTTGGTCTGTTAAATATAATATTATTAATAATAATAGTCCACAAAAATAAAAATTTTGTAAAAAATGGTAAAAACCGTTATTTGTGTCGAGCGATAAAAAAAATCGAAATCGGGCGTAGAAAATGTTATAAGAAATTTTAGACATGCAGAAGATATAAAAATAAAAAATTTGCCAGTTGTCAGTTTAAACGTCATAAAATCAAGTTTTTGTTTTGTTTTCATAGGACTCCAATTAGAAAACTTGCGATTTATATTTTATAATGTGTTAATAGCATGTGTGAAAGTTTTTGGTATATTAAATATGATTTTTAAATAAAAAATAGTCTACAAAAATAAAATTTAAAAAAATGGTAATAACTCGAAAATCGTTAATGGTATCGATAAAGTTTGGAGAAAGACCGACCGCCCTAAGGTACGGGGCTGCGACTAAGCGGGCAAAATACATTAATACCTCGAGAAGTATAAGATTTAGCAAGAAATTACACTTATTAATTTGTATTTAGAATTTAAACACCTTTCTGATTTTAAAGCCAAAATGCCACGTTTCCATTTAAAAAAAAGTTATTTTTCACCGTGGCCGCCATATTAAAATTGGAAACTCAAGTTTTTTTCTTAAATACGATCGAGAAAAATTTGCCCTACAACTTTCCTCTTGGATTTGCGAGTCTATCTATTAAAATAAAAAAGTTAGCCTACACTGAACATTAAACGACTAGTACAAGAATACAACTGCTGTAGAAAGTATGTGAAATTCTTCTAAGGACAAAAAGATTATTAAGGGGCAAAAAATTCGATTTTTTGATTTTATGTAAAAAGATTCTCCCAGAGCAAACAAAAGAAAAAATCAATTTTTTAATTTTGTAGCGAAAATTTTGGGGGGGAGGGGGAACAGTAGCCCCCCTAAATATTAAATTATCGAAAAAATATTATGATATTCGGATTTTGCTATCAATGATGAGCTATTTTGCTTTAACAGAAATATTTTATTGCCCCCCGTTAAATAAGTAAAAGGGTACCAATTTTCAATTTTCAAAAAATCACAGAGGGCGTCACAGTGAAATTATAGCAATGCGCAAAAAAATAAATTGTAGAAGATTCTCAGCTCTATCAGCTTAAAAAGTTTAAACAAAAACGTGTGGGCAGTTTTTGAGAAATTTTTTTTTGAAAAATTCAAAAATTTTGGAGTGATGTCATTGCGATCGTTTTTATATTTTCAAAATTAATGATATTTCATGGTATAGTACCCTTGAAGGGCTACCAAACAAGATGTAGTTGATTCCAATCAGATAACTGGTTTTTGAATAAATGGGCGTTAAAGTCGAAATTTTCAAAAATTCGTAGCGGCCGCCATGTTGAAGCTAGAGAGTTCGGTAAAAAATCGTTTGATTTGTCCTAAGGCCTTCTTTAATCTCCACCATTAAAATTTGCAAAATTCAGTTTCTGAAAAAAATGCTACCAAAAAAACATGTCTAACTTCCGCTTCCGGTTTCGGTTTTTTTTTAAAAGCTTATTTTGTCGGTGAATTTTTGATATACCCCCTCATTCCAAAGCACATCAAAATCGGTCCAGCCGTTCCGGAGATATGGAGCGTAACACACCCACCCACCCACCCACCCACCCACCCACCCACCCACCCACAGACAGACATTTTTTAAAAATTACTTTTTTGGGGTCCATGGACCCCCCCTCGACTATTTCCGTTAAAATCTCAACTTTGAAATTTTTCATGAAATCAATACTTCCCTATACTGAAAGTATAGGAAAGTAAAAATGAGCGAAACACTTCGCCTGGACTTTCCTATACTTATAAATTAACATTGTTTTATATTTTCCAACACTTTTGATGTACACCTGTCTAGACCCGGCTAGTAAAAGTAAACAGCGTTTATAAAAACTTCAAGCCTGAAGAGCGTAACTTAAACCTACCATTACCACGCTGGCTCCGCCTGCAACTGAGTACATGTGAAACAACCGAACTGAAATGAACCGGAGGCACGAGTAAGGAAGCGTGTTGATGTTTGAAAATATATTAATAACTCGAGAAGTATTATTTTTAGCAAGAAATTACTCTTATTAATTTGTATTTAGAATTTCAAAACCTTTCTGATTTTAAAGCCAAAACGCCACGTTTCCATTTAAAAAAAAGTTATTTTTTACTGTGGCCTCCATATTAAAATTGGAAACTCAAGTTTTTTTCTTAAATACAATCGAGAAGAATTTGCCCTACAACTTTGCTCTTGGGTTTGCGAGTCTATCTATTAAAATAAAAAAGTTAGCCTACACTGAACATTAAACGACTAGTACAAGAATACATCTGCTGTAGAAAGTATGTGAAATTGTTCTAAGGACAAAAAGACTATTAAGGGGCAAAAAATTCGATTTTTTGATTTTTTGTAAAAAGATTCTCCTAGAGCAAACAAAACAAAAAACCAAATTTTTAATTTTTTATCGAAAAAATTTGGGGGGAGGGGGAACAGTAGCCCCCCTAAATATGAAATTATCGAAAAAATATTATGATATTCGGATTTTGCTATCAATGATGAGCTATATTGCTTTAATAGAAATATTTTATTGCCCCCCGTTAAATAAATAAAAGGGTACCATTTTCAATTTTCAAAAATTCACAGAGGGCGTCACAGTAAAATTATAGCAATGAGCAAAAAACAAAATTGTAGCAAATGCCTATCTTTATCAGCTTAAAAAGTTTAAACAAAAACGTGTGGGCAGTTTTTGAGAAAAATTTTTTTGAAAAATTCCAAAATTTTGGAGTGCTGTAATTACGATCGTTTGTATATTTTCAAAATTAATTATATTTCATGGTATAGTACCCTTGAAGGGCTACCAAACAAGATGTAGTTGATTCCAATCAGATAACTGGTTTTTGAGTAAATCGGCGTTAAAGTCGAAATGTTCAAAAATTCGTAGCGGGTGCCATTTTAAAGCTACAGAGTTCGGTAAAAAATCGTTTGATTTGTCCTATGGCCTTCTTTAATCTCCACTATTAAAATTTCCAAAATTCAGTTTCTGAAAAAAATGCTACCAAAAAAACATGTCTAACTTCCGCTTCCGGTTTCGGTTTTTTTTTAAAAGCTTATTTTGTCGGTGAATTTTTGATATACCCCCTCATTCCAAAGCACATCAAAATCGGTCCAGCCGTTCCGGAGATATGGAGCGTTACCCACAGACAGACAGACACACACACACACCCACAGACAGACATTTTTTAAAAACCACTTTTTTAGAATCCTGGAAGCCCAAAACATGTATTTCCGTCAAAATCTCGATTTTGAAAATTTGCATGAAATCAATACTTCCCTATACTGAAAAGTATAGGAAAGTAAAAATGAGCGAAACACTTCGCCTGGACTTTCCTATACTTATAAATTAACATTGTTTTATATTTTCCAACACTTTTGATCTTCTTCAAGCCTGAATAGCGTAACATAAACCTACCATTACCACGCTGGCTCCGCCTGCAACTGAGTACATGTGAAACAACCGAACTGAAATGAACCGGCGGCACGTGTAAGGAAGCGTGTTGATGTTTGAAAATGTATTAATAACTCGAGAAGTATTATTTTTAGCAAGAAATTACTCTTATTAATTTGTATTTAGAATTTCAAAACCTTTCTGATTTTAAAGCCAAAATGCCACGTTTCCATTTTAAAAAAAGTTATTTTTTACCGTGGCCGCCATATTAAAATTGGAAACTCAAGTTTTTTTCTTAAATACAATCGAGAAGAATTTGCCCTACAACTTTGCTCTTGGGTTTGCGAGTCTATCTATTAAAATAAAAAAGTTAGCCTACACTGAACATTAAACGACTAGTACAAGAATACAACTGCTGTAGAAAGTATGTGAAATTCTTCTAAGGACAAAAAGATTATTAAGGGGCAAAAAATTCGATTTTTTGATTTTTTGTAAAAAGATTCTCCTAGAGCAAACAAAACAAAAAACCAAATTTTTAATTTTTTATCGAAAAAATTTGGGGGGAGGGGGAACAGTAGCCCCCCTAAATATGAAATTATCGAAAAAATATTATGATATTCGGATTTTGCTATGAATGGTGAGCTATTTTGCTTTAACAGAAATATTTTATTGCCCCCCGTTAAATAAATAAAAGGGTACCAATTTTCAATTTTCAAAAATTCACAGAGGGCGTCACAGTAAAATTATAGCAATGAGCAAAAAACAAAATTGTAGCAAATGCCTATCTTTATCAGCTTAAAAAGTTTAAACAAAAACGTGTGGGCAGTTTTTGAAAAAAATTTTTTTAAAAAATTCCAAAATTTTGGAGTGCTGTAATTACGATCGTTTTTATATTTTCAAAATTAATGATATTTCATGGTATAGTACCCTTGAAGGGCTACCAAACAAGATGTAGTTGATTCCAATCAGATAACTGGTTTTTGAGTAAATGGGCGTTAAAGTCGAAATGTTCAAAAATTCGTAGCGGGTGCCATTTTAAAGCTAGAGAGTTCGGTAAAAAATTGTTTGATTTGTCCTATGGCCTTCTTTAATCTCCACTATTAAAATTTCCAAAATTCAGTTTCTGTAAAAAATGCTACCAAAAAAACATGTCTAACTTCCGCTTCCGGTTTCGGTTTTTTTTTAAAAGCTTATTTTGTCGGTGAATTTTTGATATACCCCCTCATTCCAAAGCACATCAAAATCGGTCCAGCCGTTCCGGAGATATGGAGCGTTACCCACAGACAGACAGACACACACACACACCCACAGACAGACATTTTTTAAAAACCACTTTTTTAGGATCCTGGAAGCCCAAAACATGTATTTCCGTCAAAATCTCGATTTTGAAAATTTGCATGAAATCAATACTTCCCTATACTGAAAGTATAGGAAAGTAAAAATGAGCGAAACACTTCGCCTGGACTTTCCTATACTTATAAATTGACATTGTTTTATATTTCCCAACACTTTCGATATACACCTGTCTACAACTTTGCTCTTGGGTTTGCGAGTCTATCTATTAAAATAAAAAAGTTAGCCTACACTGAACATTAAACGACTAGTACAAGAATACAACTGCTGTAGAAAGTATGTGAAATTCTTCTAAGGACAAAAAGATTATTAAGGGGCAAAAAATTCGATTTTTTGATTTTTTGTAAAAAGATTCTCCTAGAGCAAACAAAACAAGAAACCAAATTTTTAATTTTTTATCGAAAAAATTTGGGGGGAGGGGGAACAGTAGCCCCCCTAAATATGAAATTATCGAAAAAATATGATATTCGGATTTTGCTATTAATGGTGAGGTCTTTCACCTTAACAGAAATATTTTATTGACCCCCGTTAAATAAATAAAAGGGTACCAATTTTCAATTTTCAAAAATTCATAGAGGGCGTCACAGTGAAATTATAGCAATGCGCAAAAAAATAAATTGTAGAAGATTCTCAGCTCTATCAGCTTAAAAAGTTTAAACAAAAACGTGTGGGCAGTTTTTGAGAAATTTTTTTTTGAAAAATTCCAAAATTTTGGAGTGATGTCATTGCGATCGTTTTTATATTTTCAAAATTAATGATATTTCATGGTATAGTACTCTTGAAGGGCTACCAAACAAGATGTAGTTGATTCCAATCAGATAACTGGTTTTTGAGTAAATGGGCGTTAAAGTCGAAATTTTCAAAAATTCGTAGCGGCCGCCATGTTGAAGCTAGAGAGTTCGGTAAAAAAATCGTTTGATTTGTCCTAAGGCCTTCTTTAATCTCCACTAGTAAAATTTCCAAAATTCCGTTTCTGAAAAAAATGCTACCTAAAAAACATGTCTAACTTCCGCTTCCGGTTTCGGATTTTTTTTAAAAGCTTATTTTGTCGGTGAATTTTTGATATACCCCCTCATTCCAAAGCACATCAAAATCGGTCCAGCCGTTCTGGAGATATGAAGCGTAACGGACCCACCCACCCACCCACCCACCCACCCACCCACCCACCCACAGACAGACATTTTTTAAAAATTACTTTTTTGGGGTCCATGGACCCCCCCATGACTATTTCCGTTAAAATCTCAACTTTGAAATTTTGCATGAAATCAATACTTCCCTATACTGAAAGTATAGGAAAGTAAAAATGAGCGAAACACTTCGCCTGGACTTTCCTATACTTATAAATTAACATTGTTTTATATTTTCCAACACTTTTAATGTACACCTGTCTAGACCCGGCTAGTAAAAGTAAACAGCGTTTATAAAAACTTCAAGCCTGAAGAGCGTAACTTAAACGTACCATTACCACGCTGGCTCCGCAACTGAGTACATGTAAAACAACCGAACTGAAATGAACCGGCGGCACGAGTAAGGAAGCGTGTTGATGTTTGAAAATGTATTAATAACTCGAGAAGTATTATTTTTAGCAAGAAATTTCTCTTATTAATTTGTATTTAGGATTTCAAAACCTATCTGATTTTAAAGCCAAAATGCCAAGTTTCCATTGAAAAAAAAGTTATGTTTTACGGTGGCCGCCATATTAAAATTGGAAAATCAAGTTTTTTTCTTAAATACAATCGAGAAGAATTTGCCCTACAACTTTGCTCTTGGGTTTGCGAGTCTATCTATTGAAATAAAAAAGTTAGCCTACACTGAACATTAAACGACTAGTACAAGAATACAACTGCTGTAGAAAGTATGTGAAATTCTTCTAAGGACAAAAAGATTATTAAGGGGCAAAAAATTCGATTTTTTGATTTTTTGTAAAAAGATTCTCCTAGAGCAAACAAAAGAAGAAATCAATTTTTTAAGTTTGTTGCGAAAATTTTGGGGGGGAGGGGGAACAGTAGCCCCCCTAAATATTAAATTATCAAAAAAGTATTATGATATTCGGATTTTGCTATTAATGGTGAGGTCTTTCACATTAACAGAAATATTTTATTGCCCCCCGTTAAATTAATAAAAGGGAACCAATTTTCAATTTTCAAAAATTCATAGAGGGCGTCACAGTGAAATTATAACAATGAGTAAAAAACAAAATTGTAGCAGATGCCTATCTCTATCAGCTTAAAAAGTTTAAACAAAAACGTGTGGGCAGTTTTTGAGATTTTTTTTTTTGAAAATTTCAAAAATTTTGGAGTGGTGCCATTGAGATCGTTTTTTCGATTTTCAAAATTAATGATATTTCATGGTATAGTACCCTTAAGGGGCTACCAAACAAGTTGTAGTTGATCCCAATCAAACAACTGGTTTTTGAGTAAATGGGCGTTAAAGTCGAAATTTTCAAAAATTCGTAGCGGCCGCCATGTTGAAGCTAGAGAGTTCGGTAAAAAATCGTTTGATTTGTCCTAAGGCCTTCTTTAATCTCCACTATTAAAATTTCCAAAATTCAGTTTCTGAAAAAAATGCTACCAAAAAAACATGTCTAACTTCCGCTTCCGGTTTCGGATTCTTTTTAAAAGCTTATTTTGTCGATGAATTTTTGATATACCTCCTCATTCCAAAGCACATCGAAATCGGTCCAGCCGTTCCGGAGATATGAGCGTTACCCACACACAGACAGACAGACAGACAGACAGACACACCCACAGACAGACATTTTTTAAAAACCACTTTTTTAGGATCCTGGAAGCCCAAAACATGTATTTCCGTCAAAATCTCGATTTTGAAAATTTGCATGAAATCAATACTTCCCTATACTGAAAGTATAGGAAAGTAAAAATGAGCGAAACACTTCGCCTGGACTTTCCTATACTTATAAATTAACATTGTTTAATATTTTCCAACACTTTTGATATACACCTGTCTAGAAATGCAAAAGCAGTGTTTTAAAAAAAACTATAAAATAAAAGAAAATTTTTGGCCCCAACCGAGGCTCGCCCCACAACTACTTATGCAGTAAAACGGCAGTACACCCGAACACACCCGCATATCCATCCATGCTATTCTGAACCTGCTCGTTATCGTTAAATAAGTGCGTATTGAATGCGAGCGCAATAGAAATGCATAGAACGTTCAGAACTCTAGCCACTTCCGTACAAGAATACAACTGTTGTAGAAAGTATGTGAAATTCTTCTAAGGACAAAAAGATTATTTAGGGGCAAAAAATTCGATTTTTTGATTTTTTGTAAAAAGATTCTCCTAGAGCAAACAAAAGAAAAAATCAATTTTTTAATTTTGTAGCGAAAATGTTGGGGGGGAGGGGGAACAGTAGCCCCCCTAAATATTAAATTATCGAAAAAATATTATGATATTCGGATTTTGCTATCAATGATGAGCTATTTTGCTTTAACAGAAATATTTTATTGCCCCCCGTTAAATAAGTAAAAGGGTACCAATTTTCAATTTTCAAAAAATCACAGAGGGCGTCACAGTGAAATTATAGCAATGCGCAAAAAATAAATTGTAGAAGATTCTCAGCTCTATCAGCTTAAAAAGTTTAAACAAAAACGTGTGGGCAGTTTTTGAGAAATTTTTTTTTGAAAAATTCTAAAATTTTGGAGTGATGTCATTGCGATCGTTTTTATATTTTCAAAATTAATGATATTTCATGGTATAGTACCCTTAAGGGGCTACCAAACAAGTTGTAGTTGATCCCAATCAAACAACTGGTTTTTGAGTAAATGGGCGTTAAAGTCGAAATTTTCAAAAATTCGTAGCGGCCGCCATGTTGAAGCTAGAGAGTTCGGTAAAAAATCGTTTGATTTGTCCTAAGGCCTTCTTTAATCTCCACTATTAAAATTTCCAAAATTCAGTTTCTGAAAAAAATGCTACCAAAAAAACATGTCTAACTTCCGCTTCCGGTTTCGGTTTTTTTTTAAAAGCTTATTTTGTCGGTGAATTTTTAATATACCCCCTCATTCCAAAGCACATCGAAATCGGTCCAGCCGTTCCGGAGATATGGAGCGTAACGGACCCACCCACCCACCCACCCACCCACCCACCCACAGACAGACATTTTTTAAAAACCACTTTTTTAGGATCCTGGAAGCCCAAAACATGTATTTCCGTCAAAATCTCGATTTTGAAAATTTGCATGAAATCAATACTTCCCTATACTGAAAGTATAGGAAAGTAAAAATGAGCGAAACACTTCGCCTGGACTTTCCTATACTTATAAATTAACATTGTTTAATATTTTCCAACACTTTTGATATACACCTGTCTAGAAACGCAAAAGCAGTGTTTTAAAAAAAACTATAAAATAAAAAAAAAATTTTGGCCCCAACCGAGGCTCGACCCCACAACTACTTATGCAGTAAAACGGCAGTGCATTCGAACACACCCGCATATCCATCCATGCTATTCCGAATCTGCTCGTTATCGTTAAATAAGTGCCTATTGAATGCGTGCGCAATAGAAATGCATAGAACGTTCAAAACTCTAGTCACTTCCGTACAAGAATACAACTGCTGTAGAAAGTATGTGAAATTCTTCTAAGGACAAAAAGATTATTAAGGGGCAAAAAATTCGATTTTTTGATTTTTTGTAAAAAGATTCTCCTAGAGCAAACAAAAGAAGAAATCAATTTTTTAATTTTGTAGCGAAAATTTTGGGGGGGAGGGGGAACAGTAGCCCCCCTAAATATGAAATTATCGAAAAAATATTATGATATTCGGATTTTGCTATCAATGATGAGCTATTTTGCTTTAACAGAAATATTTTATTGCCCCCCGTTAAATAAATAAAAGGGTACCAATTTTCAATTTTCAAAAAATCACAGAGGGCGTCACAGTGAAATTATAGCAATGCGCAAAAAAATAAATTGTAGAAGATTCTCAGCTCTATCAGCTTAAAAAGTTTAAACAAAAACGTGTGGGCAGTTTTTGAGAAATTTTTTTTTGAAAAATTCCAAAATCTTGGAGTGATGTCATTGCGATCGTTTTTATATTTTCAAAATTAATGATATTTCATGGTATAGTACCCTTGAAGGGCTACCAAACAAGATGTAGTTGATTCCAATCAGATAACTGGTTTTTGAGTAAATGGGCGTTAAAGTCGAAATTTTCAAAAATTCGTAGCGGCCGCCATATTGAAGCTAGAGAGTTCGGTAAAAAATCGTTTGATTTGTCCTAAGGCCTTCTTTAATCTCCACTATTAAAATTTCCAAAATTCCGTTTCTGAAAAAAATGCTACCAAAAAAACATGTCTAACTTCCGCTTCCGGTTTCGGATTCTTTTTAAAAGCTTATTTTGTCGATGAATTTTTGATATACCTCCTCATTCCAAAGCACATCGAAATCGGTCCAGCCGTTCCGGAGATATGAGCGTTACCCACACACAGACAGACAGACAGACAGACAGACACACCCACAGACAGACATTTTTTAAAAACCACTTTTTTAGGATCCTGGAAGCCCAAAACATGTATTTCCGTCAAAATCTCGATTTTGAAAATTTGCATGAAATCAATACTTCCCTATACTGAAAGTATAGGAAAGTAAAAATGAGCGAAACACTTCGCCTGGACTTTCCTATACTTATAAATTAACATTGTTTTATATTTTCCAACACTTTTGATATACACCTGTCTAGAAACGCAAAAGCAGTGTTTTAAAAAAACTATAAAATAAAAAAAAATTTTTGGCCCCAACCGAGGCGCGACCCCACAACTACTTATGTAGTAAAACGGCAGTACACTCGAACACACCTGCATATCCAACCATGCTATTCCGGAGCTACCCGTTATTGTTAAATAAGTGGCTATTGAATGCGTGCGCAATAGAAATGCATAGAACGTTCAGAACTCTAGAAAGTATGTGAAATTCTTCTAAGGACAAAAAGATTATTAAGGCGCAAAAAATTCGATTTTTTGATTTTTTGTAAAAAGATTCTCCTAGAGAAAACAAAACAAAAAACCAAATTTTTAATTTTTTATCGAAAAAATTTGGGGGGAGGGGGAACAGTAGCCCCCCTAAATATGAAATTATCGCAAAAATATTATGATATTCGGATTTTGCTGTCAATGATGAGCTATATTGCTTTAACCGAAATATTTTATTGCCCCCCGTTAAATAAATAAAAGGGTACCAATTTTCAATTTTCAAAAATTCATAGAGGGCGTCACAGTGAAATTATAGAAATGATCAAAAAATAAAATTGTAGCAGATGCCTATCTCTATCAGCTTAAAAAGTTTAAACAAAAACGTGTGGGCAGTTTTTGAGAAATTTTTTTTTGAAAAATTCCAAAATTTTGGAGTGATGTCATTGCCATCGTTTTTATATTTTCAAAATTAATGATATTTCATGGTATAGTACCCTTGAAGGGCTAACAAACAAGATGTAGTTGATTCCAATCAGATAACTGGTTTTTGAGTAAATGGGCGTTAAAGTCGAAATTTTCAAAAATTCGTAGCGGCCGCCATGTTGAAGCTAGAGAGTTCGGTAAAAAATCGTTTGATTTGTCCTAAGGCCTTCTTTAATCTCCACTATTAAAATTTCCAAAATTCCGTTTCTGAAAAAAATGCTACCAAAAAAACATGTCTAACTTCCGCTTCCGGTTTCGGATTCTTTTTAAAAGCTTATTTTGTCGATGAATTTTTGATATACCTCCTCATTCCAAAGCACATCGAAATCGGTCCAGCAGTTCCGGAGATATGAGCGTTACCCACAGACAGACACACACACACACACACCCACAGACAGACATTTTTTAAAAACCACTTTTTTAGGATCCTGGAAGCCCAAAACATGTATTTCCGTCAAAATCTCGATTTTGAAATTTTGCATGAAAACAATACTTCCCTATACTGAAAGTATAGGAAAGTAAAAATATAATAGGTTTATATAGATAGGAAGCTCTATAAACATACTACAATACATGAAATAGTACTTACTATGATCGCAAATGGCGCTAAACATTGTAAAGCGGGAAATTTAAATTGTAGGTAAAATTATACCATTTAAATGCATTAGTAAAACTACAAACATATCGGAAATAAAGCGTTTTAATACCATATAATAAAATTTATAAATGAGGACCTACAAATAAGTTAAATTCGTACAATACAGTTACTGGTGTTAATACAGGATCTTTTGGCAAACACATGTCTATATCAGTTCAGCTACGATTACATAATATTACATTCAGTGATGTGGGGTGACATTTTCTGGAGAAAATATCCTGTATTGGGAAATTTTTAGAAAAATTTGCTCTAGATTTTTACTGAAAATTCCTGCTTATAAAATTGGGGAGTTATTCATTTTTAGAATTTTTGGTGGTGGACTTCTTTGTACTTCCATCTCGGGTAAAATTTGGAAGGATCCAAATTATAGGAAGATGTCCCAGGTAACTGAAGATATTAAATTTTAGATTGGTCTTGTTATGATGTTCCTGGAATTTCATATCTTCGCTAAAATGTGCATCGCACACTCTAAAATTCCGTTTCTTCTCAAAAACAATGTTTTGTCCTACAGCTTCGATCCACCTCTTGTAAATCTATTAATTTACAATAATTATTTTAACAAAAGTTTGTGAAAACTACATAAAACTGATAATGTAGAGAAATAACTTACATCAGGATTGCTTGGAAAATTATGCATTTTCTTCTCATTATTTGTAAATTTACAATTTAAAACACAACATTTAAACACCATAGTTACAAAATAGTCTAACTTAAACGTAAAATATCTGCAATCTAAATTCTGTGTAAATTATTTTCAAATTTCAAAAGAACTGTCAGAGAATACCAAAACACCGAACTGTCAACAAGTAATTCACTTACTGTATCTTAACAACTAAAACATATTCTACAATCAGCGCCATTGGTGGTTAGAGTCAGAAGTATTTTGTAAGTTATCTTAACACACCATGGGCAATACTGTGAAGGTTCTATTCGCCATTCAGTCACACATGCGTACTTAAAGCTACATAAACTACAAGATTACCGTCTGTTTTGATAGATATATGGGTCTTATCTTTTAAAGATGACAAAAAAATTTGATGTGAGCATGGCGGACCTACAAAAACTCCACCAATTCCAGTTTAGCTTGATGAAAAATAAAATTAAAGCAGTTGCCGAGTTAATATTGGAAGGATGCGGTTTATTGGATTAATTCAACTAAATTCGGAAATATCGCAGACACCTGAAATAAAAAGAGTTTGCATTGAAAACGAAAGTATTCACATAGATGACAGCGTTATTGTGATACACAAAAGCAGAATTTTCAATATGGAAAAAGAGAACAATAATAAGATAATATTGAAATTGAAAATGCCCCTTTTTTCTATTGGATCGACCCTAACGCTAACTTTTGTGAACGATACCATCAAAGAACGTTTTCTAGAAGCTTTGGGGGATGTTATTGAAGAAGATTGTGAGGGGTGAGACAATTCAAAACAATTAAATTGTTTTTCTGATACTTGTTTTATTTTTGCAGTGATACATAATCCACCAAAGGTCCTAAGCCACCACAATCAGATGAATCATCTGTCGAGGATTCAAATTCAGCTGCCGAGGATTCAAATTCAGCTGCCAAGCATTGAAATTGAGCTGCTGGGGATCGATTAATAATAATAATAATAGGTCCCATTATTCCCCTGAGGGACATAGGGTGTTGATAAATTCTTTCCATTGCTGTCTGTTTTCAGCTATTGGCTTCAACTGTGCGATACTTTTGTTGCTGTCCATTTCAATAGTTCTTCTCCATGTGGTACGGGGTCGTCCTCTCCTCCTTTTCCCCTGTGGGTTCCACTCTAATATGGCTCGACTTGGAGTATCTCTAGTTTTTCTTAAGGTATGGCCTATTCACCCATATTTCCTCCTGCGTATTTCGTTGTTTA
Source organism: Ctenicera cuprea (assembly GCA_958336395.1). NCBI lineage: Eukaryota > Metazoa > Arthropoda > Insecta > Coleoptera > Elateridae > Ctenicera > Ctenicera cuprea. Next base: position 27,536,831 of record OY284490.1, read on the forward strand.
TATCTAGTTGGTTAGTTCTTTTCCATAGTTCTACGTTTGATATTACATTTGGCCACCAGCACTTACATGTAAATGAATACCTAAAAATGTTTTTTTTTTAATAAACAGGGCAGAATCCCTAAAATTTTGATATGTCCTGAAAATTTTAACTTTTTTTAATACAAACAGGCCGCAATGCCTTGAAATTTTGACTTTTTTAATATACTTTAAAAACAGGGGCAAAGTCCTTAAAATTTTAACTTTTTTTAATATACCTTAACAACAGGGCAAAATCAGCTAGAAATTTTAATAATTATAGAATTGCTAGATTTTACACCTAAAGATCATTTTGTCCTGAACAGACCCATACAGTAGTGTGATAAATATAGATTGTCTTTGCAAGTGACCATAATAATTATTCAGGAGTCAAATAAATAAAATCCATAAATCTTTTTAAAATTACAAAACTAAAATTTATTTAACCACTAAGAAAATGCACCTACAATTGTAGAAAAGTGACATATAAATAAAATACACTTACAAACACCAATATAAAAGTACTTAAAAATTCACAGTTTCTGCTTATTACGTAACAGCAGCAGAAATAGCCAATATAGAGCAAATATTTGCAGATCAATAAGCTTACTACATTGTTTATAAAGATATTCTGAGCTTACAAAGAGTAAATTTTATAGCAGTTGCATGCATTAAAATTGGAATGGAACACTTTTGATTACTTACGCTATAAACGTAAAAAAAACGATTTGGCACTAAGTAAGTGGTGTACAATTTCACACATTCACACAAAAGTACAAATTAAAAATTTTTTTACGAAAACAATATTATTAAAAAACTGTAAACTTTAAAAGGTCTTCATTGTACTGTAATACGGACAAGTGATTTATGAGTTTTCTTCATCAACACTTTCATCTGGAATGTTTACTGATTGATCCTCCAAGGATTCAATGAACAAGTTCTTTAGCTGTTGCAAAGTAACTTTATTTTTGTGCCAAGTATCTGTATTTGAAGATGTTGCATGATGTATACTTTCTTCTATTGAGTTTTTCACTATAAATTTATGCACAGTAGTTGGTCTGAAAATAAATTATTGTTTTCCATTATTAAAACAATACAGATTTAACCAATTATATACATGACACCTATCTAACCAGGTTCGTTTGTCCTTAGCATAGATAAAAAAATATAATACGTTTATACTGTAATTGTAATTTGTAATTGTAATTGGTCTTTATCCTATGAAAGTCATAACTGTAATTGACAGTTTTTAAATAAACAGAATTACCACAAGAAATTAAAAAACAATGAGCTGTGAAGGTGCACTGCCCGAGAATAAATAATTTGTATCTGATTTTGATTAAGAATAAATAATTTGTATCTGATTTTGATTTGATTGTATTGTTTTATACTTTAAAGTGGGAGCTCCCCGAAAACGTAATGCACTTGTCTAATAACTTTGATTTATTTACAGCCATATTATATTTCTTTCAGCAAATACAGACTTTAATTAACAGTGATCACTTGACTTAGCTAAATTGCTGTGATTTAATAGTTAATTTTAAGCAGGTGGTCGTTTTAGAACAGCTGCACACATTTTTGTACATAAATGTAAATATTGTAAAACACATGTTATCACGTATCAATGAGTTTGCCGCCTGTTGTGTGGATTATTGGGGTCAATCTAATATTTAAAATTTCACGCTCTCGCATTTTAGGGATTAGGGTAAATATTGGGTTGTAGTAATTAACATAAATTGGGGAAACTTGACAGCTTCAATTAGCACAAGTGTTCAGGAAAGCTTGAGAGTGTGAGACAAAATTTTATTGATACTTCTATCCAATCAAAAATTGAAAAAGAGTGGGGCTGTAATTTTATTGGAAAAAGAAACAAGTCCAACCTCTTGGAGGATGGACATGAATTTTAATAAAAGAGTATGTTCCCTAAGGGAAGGGATCAATCTTCGAATTCTCAAAGATCACTCAGTTCGCTGATATCTTAACGTCAGTTTGGAGGCATTATTGCTAACATTCTGTTACAACATTACAAGTCTGGGACTTGTAACTTTAAAATAAAATATTATCTTCTTGGGTTTGGGGCTACGAGGGGCACATTGCCAAAATCAAATAGGCTTAGGCGTAGTAGCTCATTCTTGTCGGTGTACCTGATTAGGCGTATCAAAAGCGGCGCTATTGTTCCTCTTAGGAGGGAATTAGGCGTAGCAACTGAGGCGCTATTGCAGGGAAGCCGATTTGAGTGAGTGGCGGCGCTATTTCCCATTGGTTGCGACAAGACGCTCTTTTCGCGTGTTGTTGTTACACATTTGTACGTAATCAATCGCTGTTATTGGGTTAAGTTCTCTGGCGTGCTGGCAAGCGGCGCTATTGTCCTTCGGGAATTAGGCGTAACGGCCAGGGCGTTATTAGGACGAGATCTAATCAGGCTGAGAGTATTGCGTTCAAATGAGTGATAGCACACGGTGTTCCTATGAAGAGCATCCAGTTACTTACGTAAACTGCACAATACTCGACATTTATAAACAGTCCCAAATAGAAGTATCAGTATGGGTAAAACTGGGGCAAATATTTGGATTGGCAACTTTACTCGATACAACTGACGGGCAAACTCTATATAAATGGTTCTAACACTCATAACACCAATATTTTCAACACATGAATAAATAAATTCTTCAAAAGGTTTACTGTTGTTTGAATCAGTTTAAAATCTTATCCTTTTTAACCTCGATAAAGACAGGGTAAATCAGCCACGAGCAAATAAGTAAAACACAACGTAGGTCCGACACCGATCATCGCAAATAAATAAGTAATCAAGCATAAATACTTGATAAATTTTAAATAATACAATTAAAATTTGTAAATAAAAATATCAGCGAAACTGCACGATCACAGAAAGTGGTGCCGTGACCAGGATCGAGGTCAAATAAATAAAAAGGATAATAAAAAAAAAATAAAATAAATAAATAAATAAATAAATTATATATACATTTAAACAATAATAATAATAATAAAAAAAAAAAAAAAAAAATATTTTTTCTATCATGGACTTAGAAGAAAATAATCTCACGAATACAAAACGGCACGGAATTGAAGAACAAAATCAAGGAAATTCGAGCGGGGACGAAACCAGCGGAAGTCCGCAGGAAAACGCGAGCGAAAATGAAAATTTAGAAACCCTGTATGTACCAGATTGGTTCTGGAAGTGGGAACAAACACAACAAATTCGAGAATTAGAACGAACTAAAAGTTTAAAAGAATTTATGACAGGCGTCATGAATACCATGCAACAGCTAGTACCTTTAACACCAGTTTTAAGTACAAATGTTAAAGTTACGGAACCGAGTGCTGAAACAAGTACAACTTCTGAAAATCTTACCCTTAACACCTCAGACGGAAGCGGCGCCGCGACTCCCTCGACGTCTGCTGCAAAATCTTCAGAAGTCACCGCAAACACAACAACCACGTCGAGTCAGGTGATGTACGGCTGGGAAAAGTCGCTATTGTTGGCCACACTTCCAGAAAAACCTCGATTCGATGGTAGTGATTTAAAGAATCCACTCGATTTCCTGGATGATGTTCAAACTTATTGTAAGAGACTGCGTTTAAATTCCGTGCAGCAATTGGAATTGGTCACATCAGAACTTCTCAAAGGAAATGCAAAACATTGGGCTTGTATTTACAAAGATCAATGGTTCACATATGAGCACTTTAAGCAACAATTTTTGGAAACATATTGGTCGCAAATGGAGCAACAAAAAGTACGCTATAAAATTGGTACTGCTCGATGGAATTCCAATGGAAAAGAATCAATGTTAGGTCACTTCGCGTATTATATATCGATGGCACAAAGGCTCTCACCACCGATTCCAGAAAGCCTATTAATTAGCGAAGTTATCAGGCATTTCCCTCAAAATGTAATGGACTTGCATCAACTCAACTCGGAAAAAAGTATCCCTGAGACAGCTGATCTTTTACGTAGGCTTGATGGAGTACGAGAAAATCGCAGAGCTCAAACAACACGTCCTGAAACATCATTGACAAATGCACTGCAATTTGAGACGAAAACACAGGAATCGTTTTCAAAAACACCCACTTTAAATCACAATTTCCGGTATCAGAACAAACCACACCAGAATAAATCATGGCACAATTATCGTTACCGAAAACAATATAACTTTAAACCCTACAATACGGAAAGTAAGAATTATTATAAAACACAAAACAAGCCGGCGGAAAACTTAAAAAGGATAAATCCACAGGGCCAAGATTTATCCAAAAATGTATCACAGTAAATAGGCCGACTACCAAACGCACTTCAGAAACCAATTCCATACAAAAACCGCAATCTTATGTAATAAAATGTACAAATACGCGAAATTCAACACCAAATTTACAAGAGCAAGAAAAATGGGACGCCGTTTACGTAAAATCTAACGGTTTTTCCAATAAGTCAAGCAAGCGCACACGAAATATGCACTCCGAGAAAAAACGAGAAGAGACGATCGACTTTGCAGAACTTCACCGTTTAAGGGCGCCAGATGCTGGGATTGACATCCCTTCAAGCGACAGTCACGCCACAAACATAAAACCCACAAGGGAGACGACAGGACCGCATTTGACCAATACAAGCACAGGACCGTATTCACTGAAAAACACGAAAATTTTAAAATACGATCAAGCCAACTGGCATCCAAACTATACTAAGAAACGAGTAAAGATATTATCTGTATGTAAAAATTATGATCATAGTGGTGACGAAGAAAATACACAAACTTTGCGCATTTTGCCAGAGATTAATGCCTACTTACCTACTGGTTTTCTCGACATACTTGTCGATACAGGGTCAGAAGTTAGTTGTCTCGCAGAAAACGAATGGGATAAAATAATCACTACTGATGACACAATAGAGTATGTGCCAGTCCCATCAATAAAATTATTGGGAGCCTGTGGAAAGTCAACAAACAGAATTAAAGTACAAGCTTTGATTCCGGTGGAAATTCAAGAACACAATTTTAAAATTCCATGCCTGGTTGTCAAAAACTTAATTAAACCTTTGATCCTTGGTTCGGACTGGTTAACAAAACATAAAGCGATTATCAACTATGAAGCAAAAATAATACAACTTGAAGATGAGCAGCAAAACCTTCTTGACGTCCCTTTTCAAAAAAATTCTGTATACGCCGTTGAAGATGAAAAGCAAAGTTTAGCTATAACCCAACCTATAAAATCAAATGAAGATGAGGCATTAGAAACAAAAGAAGCATTACGTGGAGCTACTGAAAATGTTAAATTATCTAAAGATGAAAAAGAAAAACTTCATACGCTATTGTTGGAATTTAAAACCATATTTTCCAAGACACCAGGATTAACGCACCTTTATCAACATGATATAAAATTATATGATGAACAACCATTTGTTAAAAGACCATACCCTGTAGCCTTTGCTTTACGTCCGGCTGTGGAAAAAGCTCTAAACGAAATGCTGGAATTGAGAATTATAAGCCAACAACCTTCGCCATTTTGCAGTCCTATGACTGTAGTGAAAAAAAAAGATGAATCTGTGCGCATCTGCTTAGACGCACGTATCCTAAATCAGAAAATGATCAACGATGTTGAATGTCCACCGTCCTGCGAAGAAATTTTGCAACGTTTTAATAACGTGAAATATATGACGTCCATCGACTTACGCTCTAGTTTCTGGCAAATTCCACTGTCGGAAAGGAGTAAAATTTTCACTGCTTTTATTTACGATGGACGCAGTTACGTCTATAACGTTTTACCCTTTGGTCTGAAAACTTCCACCGCAAGTTTTTCAAGGGCAATGCGTATTATATTAGGGGGTGAAGTACAAGAATTTGCAGTGAACTTCGTCGACGATCTTCTGATATTTTCGCCAGATTTTGAAAAACATATAAATCATTTACGCCAAGTTTTGAAACGCCTAAAAGAAGCGCGCATGACCGTTAATCTGGATAAATCAAAATTTATTCAAGAAGAAACAAAATTTTTGGGACATATTGTAACCACGAATGGCATAAAAACAGATCCAGAAAAAGTTAAAGCTATCAAGGAATTTCCAATTCCTCGTAAACAAAAACAATTACGTGGATTTTTGGGCTTATGCAACTATTACAGAAGATTTTCACAACAGTACAGCGACGTGACAAGGGGACTAACGCATTTATTAAAAAAAGATGTAAAATGGAGATGGGGACCAAACGAACAAGAAGCGTTTGAACAAACAAAATCTATATTCTTGGATACTGTTATGTTAAAGTACCCAAAGCCAAATCTGACATACTATCTTCAAACAGACAGCTCTACCTATGCAACGGGAGCCGTTTTATATCAAATACAAGAAGATGAGACCAAAGGTGTCATAGCATTTTCAAGCAGATCCTTTAAAGGGGCAGAATTAAATTACACCATTACAGAGAAAGAAATGTTAGCTATAGTAATTGCATTAAAAAAATTTCGCATATACGTGTTGGGGGCCAAACTTGTCATAAGAACGGATCACAAATCATTACAATTCATAAAACAATGCCGACTATTGAGCCAAAGATTAACAAGATGGATTCTCTTTGTCGATCAATTTGACTACACGATCGAACATGTAAGGGGAAAGGATAATTTCATTCCAGACCTCTTATCACGGTTTCCACCGGATGGGGGAGACGCACCACAAAGATATTCGCAGCCAATCATCGCGGTATTCCAAACAGAAGGACTGAAATCACTGAAACGAAAATTTAAAAACTTGGAGCAGCATCAGAAACAGGACATTTTCCTTAATGAAATAATACAAAGTCTACAAAGTTCAAATCATACAACCACGAAAAAAATAAGTAGAGCAGCAGAATACTACAGTATTCAAGATAACATCTTACTGCATCGACATAAGGATAAAATCAAAATTGCACTACCAAAAGCCCTCATCAGTGACGTAGTCATTCAACATCACCACGAATTCGGACATTTCGGAGCCACGAAAATATATGAAATCATAAAAGACAAATTTTATTGGAAAGGAATGTATCGAGATGTTCGAAAAATAATAGCAACTTGTGCTATATGTCAGAAGGCAAAATCTTGTAATCAAACAACCAAGGGCACTATGAATCCCATAATTTCAGAAGGTGTAGGGCAGCTTATAGCGGTTGACTTCTTTGGGCCACTTCCAAAAGGAAGAGGAGGATGTGCTTACGTTTTTGTGGTTTTGGATATTTTTTCTAAATATGTAAAACTCTTCCCTATCAGAAAAGCTACAGCAGGTGCAGCAAGTGCTTGCATCTTAAAACATTTTTCAAAAATCATCAAACCAAAAGTAATTCTGAGTGATCATGGAAGTCAGTTTACATCTCAAAAATGGAAGGATTTACAAAAGGAAGGCATTAAAATCACATATTCATCCATCAGACATCCACAAAGCAACCCATCTGAAAGAGTGATGAAAGAAATCGCTCGAATATTACGCACTTACACACATCAAAAAAATACAGCGTGGGTTTCACATGTAAAAAATATGGAGGAATGTTTAAACACAACACCTCATACCAGCACGGGATTTTCGGCGTATGAAGTAGTATATGGAACTAAACCAACCACTCAGTTAAATACAACATTAAAAAATATTTTAGCACAACAACACCAAATGAGTTTAGAAGAAATTCATAAAGCTGTGCGCAATAACTTAAACTCGCAGGCTGAAAAGCGTAAGAAACAATTTGACAAGACGGCAAAAGAAATTCACTTCGAGATTGGGGATCTAGTATTGTTAAAGAAGAAGCCCATTTCAGATAAAAAAAATCGCATTTCTGCCAAATTGCAACTGTTATATGAAGGACCCTATAAAATTAAGCAACGCACTCATCCAAACACTTACGAAATCATATATCCTGCAACAAAACGTAAAAAGGGTGTGTATAACGTTGAAAATCTAAAAAGGTATTACTCGGGTGCAGTTTTGACCGTGAGGGCGGTACTGGCAATTAATTATGGGTCCGCAAAATGTCACAACAAACCGCCCAAAGGGAATGGCACACACATTCAAGAAGACGGAGCGGGGATTCAGAGGAATACGTTACAGGGGTTGAATTCTAAACTAGGCCAGTCGTTCTTAGAATCCAACATGAACAACACTACAATTAAGAATTCTAAAAACAGGAAGATTTCAGAGCCTGTATTTCAAGTGCCATGTGAATATGGTGACTATGTAGCAGATTGGGGGCTGATAATGGACATGGAGAGACCACCCACACCTGGATCAGCATCGGCGGAGGAAACCAACAAACAACTTTACCATCAATTGTGCAAAAATACGGCTCCATTGGATGCAGTACATCCGAAAACCGGATTACCACCTGCAAAAAGACCACCTTCATCACCAGCAGAAACAGGCACACCAAAAACAAAAAAATATAAACCGATGGGAACCAATGACAAATTGCAAGCAGAAATTACAACATGTCCACCATCACACATGGAAAACCCAAGCAGACCAGCAAAACTACGAGGAAGGAAGGGACGAGGCAGCGGCTCGAGGAACCACTTCCTTAAAAAAAAAAAGTGAGTGAGTGAACGCGAGTGACACAGGTGTACATAATGACTTAAAGTATAAAATTAAAAGAAATTTGAGAACTTATTTTTATTTGCATTTTAGACTAATGAATTCCTGATATGCATATACATGTTTAATTTTAGAGGTAGTGTATATATTTCTTGGGCTAATAAATACAATTTTAAATAAAAAGAAGTTCTCGGGGGAGAATGTGAAGGTGCACTGCCCGAGAATAAATAATTTGTATCTGATTTTGATTAAGAATAAATAATTTGTATCTGATTTTGATTTGATTGTATTGTTTTATACTTTAAAGTGGGAGCTCCCCGAAAACGTAATGCACTTGTCTAATAACTTTGATTTATTTACAGCCATATTATATTTCTTTCAGCAAATACAGACTTTAATTAACAGTGATCACTTGACTTAGCTAAATTGCTGTGATTTAATAGTTAATTTTAAGCAGGTGGTCGTTTTAGAACAGCTGCACACATTTTTGTACATAAATGTAAATATTGTAAAACACATGTTATCACGTATCAATGAGTTTGCCGCCTGTTGTGTGGATTATTGGGGTCAATCTAATATTTAAAATTTCACGCTCTCGCATTTTAGGGATTAGGGTAAATATTGGGTTGTAGTAATTAACATAAATTGGGGAAACTTGACAGCTTCAATTAGCACAAGTGTTCAGGAAAGCTTGAGAGTGTGAGACAAAATTTTATTGATACTTCTATCCAATCAAAAATTGAAAAAGAGTGGGGCTGTAATTTTATTGGAAAAAGAAACAAGTCCAACCTCTTGGAGGATGGACATGAATTTTAATAAAAGAGTATGTTCCCTAAGGGAAGGGATCAATCTTCGAATTCTCAAAGATCACTCAGTTCGCTGATATCTTAACGTCAGTTTGGAGGCATTATTGCTAACATTCTGTTACAACATTACAAGTCTGGGACTTGTAACTTTAAAATAAAATATTATCTTCTTGGGTTTGGGGCTACGAGGGGCACATTGCCAAAATCAAATAGGCTTAGGCGTAGTAGCTCATTCTTGTCGGTGTACCTGATTAGGCGTATCAAAAGCGGCGCTATTGTTCCTCTTAGGAGGGAATTAGGCGTAGCAACTGAGGCGCTATTGCAGGGAAGCCGATTTGAGTGAGTGGCGGCGCTATTTCCCATTGGTTGCGACAAGACGCTCTTTTCGCGTGTTGTTGTTACACATTTGTACGTAATCAATCGCTGTTATTGGGTTAAGTTCTCTGGCGTGCTGGCAAGCGGCGCTATTGTCCTTCGGGAATTAGGCGTAACGGCCAGGGCGTTATTAGGACGAGATCTAATCAGGCTGAGAGTATTGCGTTCAAATGAGTGATAGCACACGGTGTTCCTATGAAGAGCATCCAGTTACTTACGTAAACTGCACAATACTCGACATTTATAAACAGTCCCAAATAGAAGTATCAGTATGGGTAAAACTGGGGCAAATATTTGGATTGGCAACTTTACTCGATACAACTGACGGGCAAACTCTATATAAATGGTTCTAACACTCATAACACCAATATTTTCAACACATGAATAAATAAATTCTTCAAAAGGTTTACTGTTGTTTGAATCAGTTTAAAATCTTATCCTTTTTAACCTCGATAAAGACAGGGTAAATCAGCCACGAGCAAATAAGTAAAACACAACGTAGGTCCGACACCGATCATCGCAAATAAATAAGTAATCAAGCATAAATACTTGATAAATTTTAAATAATACAATTAAAATTTGTAAATAAAAATATCAGCGAAACTGCACGATCACAGAGCTAAGCACTTCACCTGAACTTTCCTATACCTTAGACATTGTTACTTATCATATATTCAAAAGTAACTTATTATTAATGTATTACGCCCCAAAATTGACTACAATAACATCCCTCTACTCTTACCTAGAGCATAGCTGCAAAATAGTAATAATATAAGAACAGACCAAACTCCTCATTGGAGTGTAGTGCCACCGACTTTACTTTTTTTTACTACATGATACTAAAGCTTTCATATAAAAATAATAATATACACTTAATGAGAATCTCTTTTTTTTATTCAACTACTGACTACCAAGAGAGAATAGTGAAAGGTCGACAGGTAATTGTGTGTGTGTGCACTTCAGTGACGCGCTGAAAGACTGGTCAACGCATGGGAGTTAGATAGAGTGTGTGTGTGTGTGAGAGAGAAAGAGTGATATTGTAAAGTAAACTGTACGCTGAATTTTCTCCAAGTTTTTTGTACAGGAAATCAAGCATTTTGAAAAAGATTTCTTGAAATTAAAGAAACCCCAAAACGGAAGGACAAATTCGTCCATCAAAAATTGGGCGGGAGGGGGAAAATTTACCCCCCCCTAAATATTGCCGTATGTAAAAATTAGGTAGAGAACTTTATTCTACTATCACTCATGACTCATGAGCAATTTAGCCTAAACAGAAATCTTTTATCGACCTCAGTTTGTTAAATGAGGTGTAGCAATTTCCGATTTTCAGAAATGCATAGAAGGTGTCACAAAAAAGTTAGCAGACTGGGACACAACCAAATTGTAGCCAATCCATAGCTCTTCAAGTCTACAAAATTTAATTTTTTCACTTCACAGTTTCAGTAGTTCCAAAACGCTAGTAGCTTGTAACGTTGTGTATCCTTAGGGCATTTGCAATATCAAATATCATGTAGATCTGATAACTGGTTTTTGAGTAAATAGGCGTTAAAACGACACGAACTAACCTACAGCCCATCTATAGCTCTATGGGCTTATAAAATTTAAAAAAACAAGTGTGGCTAGTTTGAGTAATATTTTTTTTAATTTTCGAAATTTTGGTATTTTTTTTCACTTCATAGCTTTAAACTTTTCGAAAATGTTTGTGTGCACAGTAACATTGTGTCGCTTGGCAACTATGACGATATAATATTTGAACCGAATCTGTTTTTATGTAATAAGGAATTCAAATCAAAATTTTCAAAAAACCGTAGCGGCCGCCATTTTGAAGCTAGAAAGTTTGAAAAAAAAGCATTTGAATTGCCCTAAAGTCCATTTTCAAATTTATAAAATTTGGTTTCGAAAAAAAATGCTACTAAAAACATGTCTAACTTCCGCTTCTGGTTTCTGATTTTTTTTAAAAGCTTATTTCCCTGATGAATTTTTTGATAAATCCCCACATTTGAAAGCTTATCAAAATCGGAACATGCGTTCTGAAGTGCACACACACTCATACCCACATGCACACCCAACAGACTTTTTTAAAAAACACTTTTTTGGTTTCTTGTAGGTCCAAAACATGCATTTCTGTCAAAATCTTGTAAAATTTTCACAAAGTCAATACTTCCCCACTGAAAGTACAGGAAAATAAAAACCTTACCTGGTTTGACCAATACGATGGACTCTACCAATAGCTTGGAGTTCATCACCAGGATCTAATAATGGCTCTAACAAAATAACATGGGTTGCTTCAATAAGATTAAGTCCTTTGGAACCCAAGTGGATAGGTAACAATAAGACGCTGACATTTTTGTTTTCATTCTAAAACAAAATTAGTTTCTATTGCAAATAGATGCATCTCATTACCATTTTACCTTAAAATTGCTTAAGCTACGAGGTAACTTTTGTGCAACACTGATGTGTTCAGATGAAATATCATTATTTTCAAGAGCATTCTTAAGAATATTAAGTACACCAGCCCAAGCAGAAAATATTAAAACTTTCACATCATTACATTCATTTTGAAGTTTCATAACTAATTTGACAGCGGCTTCAATTTTAGTTGAATAATTTCCTTTTATTTTAAGAACATCTTGATCAACAGCTTCTTCACCAGCACGTAAGTACGAAACATCTTCAATTTTTTGAAACTGACGACAAATTGAGCAAGCTATGCGATTAGCATTTGTCTAAAAAGAAAAAAGATAATATTTGTATTGTCTGCTAAACTATATAAGCAGATGAAAGCTACTCAGTAGCCCACAGTTGGGATCCTAAAAATTATAACATATTTCTTACCTTTTCAAGTAACAACTTAATACATTCCAAACAATAACAATGACCACATGGCAGAATACTCCACTGCTCTTCAAGAGGATTTTTACATATAGGGCAAGGATCTGGATTCTGGCCGGCAAACTGTTGGCAACGCAGAGTTTCTAAGTAACTATGGGTTCCCAAATTTCTTTCTAATGCGGCCATATTTTGTGTTTGTTCACTTTTTAATACTGAAACTTGGTAATCCAACTGCAACAAAAAATATTAAATCTTTTTCTACCTACGAGATACATAGAATATTCGGTAGGATAAATAATTAGCCAAATATTCGGCTATTTTCTGTGATTGTCGAATATTGGGATAATATTTTCCGATAATTCTGCAACTTGTGCACTAATTTTTGCACCTTTATCAAAAACATTTTCTGAATTCCCGACCAAGTTAGAATTTACAAACTCAGGGGGTCTTTCTTTAGACGCCCAAATAAAGATTTGACAAAAATTCCATTCCTGTTATTTTCCTACAAAAATACCTCATGACTGGACTATGTTAGGTAAAACCCTAATTACAACATAAAGCAGATTTTCATTATTAAACAAAATTTACCAGTTGTGTTTATAAATGAATTAACCCTTTCGCTGCGCCTGGTGAAAACGCTTCCATGCCCAGGAGCGGACTGGTTTTTGGCTTTTTTATTATCTTTATGTAGCAGAGAAGTTATTATTAATATTATCATATGTAAATTTTATGTTTTTATGCCTTTTTGGACATATGCCATGCGCATTGTATGAAGAATTTCTTGTGCAATGCTGACCGACACGGATCCATGACGCATTTGTTTATGCTAAAGGCAAAAGACTGTAGTATCAAAACTTCAACAAGTAATTAAAATATATTCAGAAAATAAACTATTACATAAAAGACAACGTAAATAATAAAACAAACAATATTTCGTTAGTCGGGAACGACAGCCTTTTTTAGATTTCCGAATGCCTTGGTTACGTGCTGACCTCCACACAGGATCGTATGCCACACGCTCGCTTTGTACAGGCAAAACAACTGCGAAACGGCGTCTGAAACGGATCCGTGTCGGGCGCACTGAGCAAAGGACGCGCCTGACCCGGATCCGGGTTAGGCGCAGCGAAAGGGTTAATAATATATTATTCACGGTGGTAACAGCTTACCTCATGCACTCCTATCAGATTAATAAATTCTATTTTGTTTTCTAAAACAGTTGAGAGTTGTTTTAAAATTCTGTCAGCATTTGATTGTCGTTTTTTGTCTTCCTGATCTGGTTTTTTTAGACTCAGTCTTATTTTGCACATATTTATTTCATCATAGGCACAAATTTGTTGATCCAAGAATGTCCAAAACTTTCGTAATTGCTTTAAAAAAATTCGCATATTAAAACGCATCAATTTTAAAAATTACCTTCCCAAATTACTTTGAATTCTTTCTTCATAGCATCCAAAATACTAAAGTACAAATCACCATCAACTATAATTTCCCCATCAGCATTCTTAGATTTTCCTAAATTCAAGAGTGCTACAAAAGAAACCTATTTCAGTAAAACTTTAATGATTTAAGGGATTAAAAGACCTTTAAGAACCAATTCTTCTGGGGTAGGTTTCCAACTACCTCTATTGGATATATCTTCTGTGCTTTTAGTTTTAGTCATATCAAATAATTTAGCTTCATATTTTCTCATTTGAACACTAACAGTACACACAAGACAATTTTTATTTTTCTTGGTTGCTTTTTTGTGTGGACGGAGATGGCAATCCATAGCAGCTTGAACTAATACTTCACTTATAGTAACTTTATGGTTCTCATCAGAAAACTCGTACATTTGATTCAATAGATTAATGGTAGCTGTTCTTATACCGGTTATATCTTCATCCCAAGTTGAAACTAAATACAGCAATTTCCGTTCATTTACAAAACTACAATAAAATGTTCATTAATATATTGATGATTGTTGAGCATTTATTACTTGCTTTAATTTTTTACTATTTGCTTGATCTAATGTAGTATTTATACGGCTATGAAGATCATTTCCGAGGTCTTTAAGAATAATCCAATCAATAAGGGAAGAGTACCACTCCCCTGGTACAAGTGTACTCTTTTCTTGCAGTTGCGAAACTAGGTTGATTGCTGTTATGCTCTCTTCATAGGCTACTAAATTCTGTATAACAAAAATTAATATTACCAACATAAGTATATAAAATAACATCAACATGCCTGATTTAAGTATTTTTCCATATATTTCTCCTGTAAAGCTGTACAATCCTGTCTAAGACTCTCATCACGTAAAGTTGGTTGTACCGGAGGCGAAGTCTCAAGCACTTCAGCCAAATTATGAACTGTGTGAATAAGTTGCAATTTATCAACACCTAGACCTTTCTTAGAATCTTCACTATTGAAACGAGCTGCTAGCTGCATAACTTCACGATATTCAGCTACAGCTTGTACAGGATTTTGTAACAGTAAATAGATACCAGCAAGTCCTACAACAATTACATCAAAAGTATTTCAATAGAGTTTTAAAAATGGTACATGGCCAGTGATAGTCCATTGCAATGTTTACCATTTAAGGCAGATACAATTACTCGTAAGTTTTCTTCACTATCAGTTAAATTTTTTTCAATAAGTGCATCTAATAAGCCTTCCATAGATGTGACCGATTTACGAGTAGCTAAATAGCGCCCTCTTGTAGCACTTGGGTGGGAACAAGCATTACGTATTGAACGCAAAGGTGCCATTAACTGCAATATATAATATATAAAATTAGCAATATATTATTACAAAGGTAAGTTCATGCTAAAACCAGAATTTACACAGTGACATAGTGAATTTAGTGATTCCTGCAATTATTTGTTATACACATTACTTTAAAGAACTCTACTCTAAACAGGAAACAATAAATAACCACTGACATGGGAACTATTACCTTGTTATTAGTTGTTATCCAACACGGCCGAAGTAAATGTCAACTGTACTGTGAAACTGAGTTTTATAAATTCAAATTCTTCAAGTACTGGAATACGTTAACTGTAAAAATGGTCATGAGGCTGTTTGTGACACTTCGGGAAGAAGATGTTCAAATTGCAACAACAGTAATATTACTGTCATGAAATGTCTTGAAGCTTTAATCAGGGCACATTGCAGAATAACTGCGTCTAAAATAGTAGAGAAAACCAACAACACGTTTAATAACAGCATAATGACTTTTGTTGCAGTTAGAGATATATTATTTAAGAAAACCCTGTCACGTGATAATGCCCGTTGGACTATTTTTGAACTCGTCAATGCACTTTATAGGGGTGGCTGGTAGTCATCGACGATCGCGTGTTTTCATACCATGAAAGTGTTTTTAATTTTATTATTATTGTTACTGATTTTTTTGTGTTCCAGGTTTAATTTTATAAATTTATCTTGTTCTGTAACTTTACAATTAAAAATTAAAATTAACATTTCCTTTGTTTTTATCGGAATCAAGTAATGTATTTAATTTGACATTTGAACCGAGAAAAACGCGTTTTTAGTTTTCGTTGCCTATAAGGCGCAATGCATTTCGCGTTTTTCAAATATTAATAAAGAAATATAACCGCCACAGACAAGTTAACAATTATGTATTGATAGTTTTCGACACGTACTTTCCAACCATGCATGTAACGCAAATTTTTTTAATAGTGCCCTTTCGGCCAGGACCATTTTGGACAGATTTTTAGAATAAGGCTAACATGATCTACAAATTTGGCTACTTCGTTCCTTTTAACTCCAAAGTGCCCACGGAAGTGAAAATAAAATCCCTCGAGCACACTACCATAAATAATATATCTCTAAACCTTCTCTTTTTGGATTGGCACAAATAGTTTCATGGACATTTTTAAAACGGTCAGCTCATTCAAATACTTGCAACTTTTTGAGTGTATGCTAAGTGAGAACTGAGGCTGCGTAAAATTTTAGCTAGTTTGACGTCTTCATTAAAGAGAAATTCTACCCAGAAATTGAATTATAATACACACACAGTTTCACAGTACAGTTTACAATGACATCAGTCATGGTTTCCATGATGATTATACAGGGTCGCTATTATGTATGGGACCAAAGCTCCCCTGGTCAAACGGTTTGAGATATGCATTTCATATTTGGTATATGTTAATTTGAGGTTATTCTGCATATTACTTCCGAATATACTTCGTTGATTTTACCTCGAAAGTGCCCACGGAAGTGAAAATAAAATCCCTCAAGCACTCTACCATAAATAATATATCTCTAAACCTTCTCTTTCTGGATTGTCACAAATAGTTTCAAGGACATTTTTAAAACGGTCAGCCCATTCAAATACTTGCAACTTATTGAGTGTATGCTAAGTGTGAACTGAGTCTGCATAAAATTTTAGCTAGTTTGACGTCTTCATTAAAGATAAATCTTACACAGAAATTGAATTATAATACACACTGTTTCACAGCACAGTTTATAATGACATCGGCCATGGTTACCATGACAACGTTTATACGGGGTCGCTATTATGTATGGGACCAAAGCTCCCCTGGTCAAACGGTTTGAGATATGCATTTCATATTTGGTATATGTTAATTTGAGGTAATTATGCAAAATAACCTCAAATTAACATATACCAAATATGAAATGCATATCTCAAACCGTTTGACCAGGGGAGCTTTGGTCCCATACATAATAGCGACCCTGTATAGTATTTCCTCTTTAGAGTAGAGTATGTTCAATAATGTGCATAACAATCATTGAATGGATCACTAAATCACCATTTTACCATGTAAATTTCAGTATTAGTATGAACTAACCTCGTATATCTCGTCACTTACCTTTTTCAAGCTGCTTTTGCTTAATGTTCTAAGAGGAATATTGCAATCATAAGATTGCAATTTATTTAAAAAGTCTGTAGTACACAATTCATGTTCATGCTTATAGTAATATTTTTCTATTGCTGAAAATTCCAGTACATATTCATTTACAGTTTGCTTTGGAATGTTTATCTAAAACAAATATGTATTATTTTACTACAGCAATTTATCAATTTAATAAGAAAACACAAAATTTAGAAATTGCATTCCACAAATCAAAATTGTCATTCACTGAGCTCTCTGCACGAGACAAAAAAAATGTACTATTAAATAAAAATTATTATGAAACCAAAATGATTTGATCATTTTAGTACATGGTACGCAACCACTACTATGTCTTTATCTTCAGTAACATGCTGTCACATGTTTCTTTGTTAATACTACCGAAGTTAATTATGGGTGAAAACTGGATAACATAATCTATGAATAGAAAGATTTAAGTAAATACCTGTTCAATAACATCATTTTTTGAAGAACGCCACATTACTTGTGATAGAAACTGCAGCAGTGGCTTCATATTACCAGATAAATATGGTAAATATAGTATATGCTGCCAAGTTTGAAATTCATCATAAGGGCTCAATTGTAGATAATCTATTAAACCATGCAAATCTGAAATTTTAAAAATATAAGACATTTTTTTAACATTGATGTTTCAAGCAAATGCTTGAAAAAACATTAGGCAGAGAAACAGCTCTTTTACTCATTACTACGTGGTAAATTAAAAATTTCACAATTTGTATTGCTTCATATTCATTCAAGTGTATCTTTTTTACTTTCCAATACCAGTATGTAATTATGTATTGAGATTGTGAAGATTTTCGATTCTAAGATTTTGATAAAACATATGTTTTGGGACTGCAGAAACCCAAAACGGTAATTTTAAAAAATGTCTGTCTGTTGTGTGTGTATGTGTGCGTAATGTAAAATCTGATAAATGGTGCTATGACAAATCAAAAGCTTATTCCAATTACTGCAGCTACAAAATGGAGGCCGCTACGATTTTTTGAAAATTTTGGCTTTAATGCCATTTAAGTCAAAATTCATAGAGGGCACAGAGAAAACATGAACCAAATAGTAGCCAGTGTTTGAGCAATATTGTTTTGAAAATGTCAAAATTTTTTTCACTTCAGTTTTAGTAGTTCCAAAAGTTCTCGTAGCTTGTAACTAGGGCATGCAATCCCGGACCAAATTTTCAATCCCGGGATTTCGGGATCAAAATTGGTTAATCCCGGGATCCCGAGATTGATCCCGGGATTCTAAAACCACACATAAGAAAAAAATAAATGGGCGTTGGCATGCGATTGCGGACCTCCTGTTTCGACAATTGAAGACTACATGAACGAAAAATTTATCAAATTCATTATAAAATTTTAATAGGTTTTATTTGCAAAATGTATACATAATTATTCATATTATAAAAGTAAAAAGGTAGATATTAAATGTTTTCAATAATTTCTAAACCAATTCATCAATAAAATGAGTTTGTCAAGGGTTTTGTCCCCAAGCCTTGATCTAATTTTTGTGCAAAGAATACCCACTGCTGAAAAAACTCTTTCAGCTTCGAAGTTTGTCGGAGGTATCGACAATAAATAATCGTACGCAAGTTGCAAGTTTAGCCCGCGGGTTCCGCCATTTTCAAATAAAAGCATTTCTTGTTTCAAAGTTGTCGACAAAAGAATATTTTGTGTCTGTGAACGGGGTTTCATAGTTGTATTTAAGGCTTCCCTTAATCTTTCCGTGAGTGTCGAGCTGGCTTCTGTAGGTTCTGTTGCAGTTTCTGTTAAAAGTCTCGAAATCGGTATATTATCGTCCTCATCATCTTCTTGCTCTTGTTTGAACTTCTCAACCTGTTTATCAGTTTTTTTAACTCGAGCCTAATAATTTTTTTCTTTGGAATCTCAAAAAGGTCGTCTTGAAATTCTCTGTCATTGTCATTAGGGTTATGGAGATATCGCAGAATTCCGAAAAAAACAGTGCGACGTTGTTTTATTCTTCGCTTTAGTGACTCTTGTAAGTCAGCACTTAAAGGTGAATTAACTTTTTTAATTTCCTATAGCATTAACTTCAGGGCCGTGTCCGATGTGCACAGGTTTGCGTCACGCTGACATAGAGCTTCCACTGTCAATTGAACAGACTCCAATAGCGCGACTAAATCTTTTAGGAGCTGAAATTGAGGGTCTGATAAAAGCGCCATTTTCAGATCAATCAGTGTTTTTTTTTATGCTATTTTCCAAAAGAACAAAACGTTGCAACATTAGGCGTGTATGACGCAGAATTCGAACAGAAATCAAGGTTAGGCCAATACCGAAAATCCCGAGATTGACTGTAGGGTAATCCCGGAATTTTTGAGACCAGAAAATCAGCCAGGATCCCGGGATTACCAATCCCGGGATTGCATGCCCTACTTGTAACATTGTGTGCCCCTAAGGAATTTACAATATCAAATTTCATTCATAATAGGCGTTACAAAGAAATTATCAGGTTGGGACACAAACCAAATTGTAGCTTATCCCCAGCTCTATGAGCCTACAAAATTTTAAAAAAATTGTGGACTCAGTTTTTGAGCAACATTTTTTCTTAGATTACCAAAATTTTGATATAATTTTTACTTTTTTCGAAACCAAGATTTTGACGGAGATACATGTTTTGGACATCCAAGAACCCAAACAAGTGTTTTAAAAAAAAATGTCTGTCTGTGGATTCATTACTCCCCTAATGACCTTTAGAATGTGAGAGTGTATTAAAAGATTCGCTGACAAAATAAGTTTAAAACAAATCTCAAACCAGAAATGGAAGTTGGACATGTATCTTTGGTAGTATTTTTTAAATCTAAAACCGTAATCTTACACAACACTTTAGGACAAATCCAACGCTTTTCTTCCGAACATTGTAGCTTTAAAATAGAGTCCGCTACAACATTTTGAAAATTTTGATTTTAGCGCCTTTCCACTCAAAAACAAGTTGACAGATCGGGTTCAAATTTTTATCATACTAGCTCGTAACAGACACAATGTTACTGTACATAGAAATTTTCTAAAAGCTAAAAGCTATGAATTGAAAATGAAAAATACTTTCAAAATGTTGAAAATTTTCAAAAAAATTCTACTCAAAAATTGGTTTTCAAAAAGTTTCAACCCTACGATGTTGCATACCGTATAAGAATAGTAAGAACGAAACCACCCGCCCTACAGCTGATTAGATACGCTTCGAAATATCGAACTAAAAATCGATATAAGTGGTTTATTTAAAGAGTTATCAAAAATATGCAAAGTACGAAAAATATACTTTTTAACTAGAGCTAATTGATTCTTTCTGATCCTATAAAGTACTTCAAATAGAGTAGAGAAATAGATCCCCTGCTCAAATTTCCAAAATTTAGTTTTTGAAAAAAACGCTACCAAAAAAACATGTCTAACTTCCGTTTCCGGTTTCGGATTGTTTTGAAAAGCTTAACTAGAACTACAATTTTCGATATACCTCTTGATTTAAAATTTCATCAAAATCGGTCCACTACTTTCGCCTTTAGAAGCTTCACACAACCCACCCACCCACAGACACTAAAAAAAAATATTTTTAGGTTCCTTGAGCATGTATTTTCGTTAAAATCTAGATTTTGAAAATTTTCATGAAATCAATACTTCTCTATACCGAAGGTATGGGAACGTGAAAAGAACATTTTTTGGGGTTACTTGAGCCCCAAAACATCTAAAATAATTAAGATCCATCACTAATTTTATTATTTAACGCAGAGATTTTGAACCATAAAACATGAATTTTCAATATCAATCTTTTAAATTTATAGAACAAAACACCTAAATAAATATCTTTGAACTTGAAGTTACATAACGTTACCTGATACATCTCTAGTAATGGGTGTGCCCGTTATTGCCCATCGGTGATGGGCTTGTAATTTTTTTGCCATAGTAGATACCATACTACTTGGAACTTCTACAGCTTGTGCTTCATCAAGACATAACCTCCACCAACTTATTCTTGCTAGTGGACTTCCTGGAGCAGAATAACGAGACTCCCTTCGCAATGTTAACGACTATAGTTTAAAAAAATTAATTATTTTTATAAAAAAAGAATTTTGTAGAATATATTAATATAAATACACACCTCTCCGCTATCTGAAAGTCGAAGTTCTGCTTGTAATACACTGTATGTTGTAAGAACAAGATCATAATCTCGTAGTTCTGTTGGATACACAGGTGCAGCTCTTGAGCCTTCATACACTAAAACTCTTAAGCCGGCAGCTACATGTTTACAGATTTCATCGCTCCACTGACTTCGTAAAGATGATGGACAAACAATTAAAGTAGCTTTACTTTCTAGGAAGGGCTGAAAATTGACACAACTTTATAATTAGAAACTACAACAGGTAATAAGCTAAATTTTAGGGATGCGGCCAGCATAGCCCATACCCCGCCGATTTTGCCGGGTAGCGATCGGATACTCAGCTGGGTACCAGGTATAAAAAAAATTTTTGAGACCTACTACCCAGTTTCCTTAAGGCGGCGGCCAAATCTGGGCCTGATGAACCGTAAAAAATTAGTATGTGTTTCCTGACGTCCTAATAAAAAGATTAAAATTAATTCCAGCTTGCCTTGCCGACTGGCATGTATAGGTATAGGTATTCTCCGTAAATGTAAAAACGCAATTTCTTCCTTTTTTAGTTTTACTGAGCCACATGCATTTTTAAATCAAGCGGTTTTTACTGGTTCCAATGATACCAATAACTTGTGGTTTGGGTTTGGAATATTAGCTATGATAAACATTGTAGTATATATTTTCGACCAAATAAAAATCGCAAACCAATTCTAAAACATAGTAGGCTGTAACTTAATGAAGTTACATAATTTCCGGTGAAACCGAATGTTTCAAAAAAGTGAAACTGGTGTCTAACAACAGAGATTTATATTCTTTACAATATAACACAACATAATCTATAACCTCATATACCTGAAGGTGTCGAGGTCGCAGTACTCAAATATAAAAGGGTAAATAACCGTAGGAAGTAGTCAAGTGCATAAAAAAAATCAGTACCTGGCATCTCGGCAAGGCTGGGTACCCGGCCTTTTATAAATTTCCGTTGCATCCCTGCTAAATTTATTCTACAAAATTACCTGCTCCATCCAACATTTAGGACATCTGTATCCACTTGCGGCTTTCTTATAACCTAAACACGTAGCATGCTGATATTTAAAGCAATCAACACACTTTATAGCACCTTTCATGTCAGTATCCCCACAAATACACTGAATTGTGTTAGCAGATGTTTTAGGAACCCCTTTTACAACAACTTCCTTTAACATATTTTCATACCACACTTCTAGAGCAATACGAGTTTCAGATTTTTTACTACTTGATTTCACCCAGTTATCAGACACTTTTAATTTTTTTGATTTATCAACACAGTCATCGTCATTATCATCTTCTATATTTGGCTCTCTTTTACGTTTCTTAGGTTGTGTTAAGACTGAGGGACTTGTATTCAATGTTGAACTAGCCACAGCCTCACTGTCGGCGTCATCAATATGTGATTCATTTGGCTGTTTTTCTTCAGAATCCTCTAATTCATTAGGTTTTGGATGAGAGAGAATGCAAGCTAGAACTTCTACAGTTTTGCCCAAACCCATTTCATCAGCTAATATGCCGCCTGTCCTTAAACTGGACACTACGGGTTTTGTAATGTCTATGTAACCTGTATATTTATCAAAATATAAAGTCGTGTCAGTCTTTAATAATAATGCCTGATAAGATGGATGCAGTATTTCTAAAACATTAAAATGCACATTAACAAAGAAAGTGAAATATAGATGCATGCATGTCTACTCATTTAATTACCTGCATCTTCTGGTTGCATTTCTCTATGTACCATCCATCGTATAGCATCTTCTTGATATGGTCTTAACTTAGGTTTCAACAGTGGATTTTGAACATCTATTTTTGGTATCTGAATATTTTCATTTTGAAGAGTTTTTATATTTTTGTATAATCCCTCTATCTCTATAGCCTCAGCAACGTTTGAATCATATGTTTCTGCAATAACAAAAGGGTTTATCAAAAACAGTTTTGAAAACAGTGAAAATGACGTTTATATCAAAATGCTCTTCAATCGGTGATCATTTCATTGCTTGGATTTTAAAACCAACTTAATTTGGCATTGAATGTTAATAAAATAGCTTCAGAATCTTTCAAAAATTTTACGACTTTAATTAATAAATTATAGTAGAATGTAAATTAGAGCTTACAGTTGTGCTTATATGATAAGGGCTGGTTAAAAACATAACAGAAGCAATAATAAAGCTTTTCCGATAGCTCATCTATTTGTTTCGCCTTTTGCAAGCATATCATCATAACATTTAATAATTCAGAAAATTTTAGAAACAAACTATTGCAAAAACATTTAACAAATGCAAGAAATTTCCATGATAAACAATTATCAAACACAGATTTCTAATAATTTTACTAGATACACGACTACTACACAAAAAATGTAACCAGGCGCCATTTTGTAGTTAGTCAAAGTCAGTTTTGTGACACTTCACAAATCCAAACATTTCAACGTTAATATAAAGAATTAAGTCTAATTCTTAGTAGTAAAACCTAATTTTCGAGGCATGCGGCAAGCGTGTTGTGCGGAGGAGTTAGGTTAATTATATGATTTTGACACAATGATAGCATAGTTTTTTTTTTAATATGTAATACTACTATTACTGCTGTTGATATTAACTGAAATCTATTTATGTTACTTGTTACTTTCTCTTGTCAAACGAAAAACGTTTAAAAAAATAGAGAGAACCTGTCAACATACAAGATTTTAAAACTACAAAATACCCGTTTCTGTTCAGCAATCATTTTACACCCAATAATTATTTACTACGCCCTGCAACCAGTGTTCTATGTCTCAGAAATGATGCAGTTCCATCAGTATTCTTATATTCCCCACAAGAATTATACAGAAAGCAAAACACTTTACCAGTAGAACTACGAGAACGAGAACATATTTCGTCTACCTCAAAGGAAATAACCCCCCTTAAACCTTTTGAAGAAGAAATAGAACATACACAATATTTGGGTATTTGTGGAAATTCATTTACAGTCAACAGTTATTTACAACAACATGGAACCAGTATTCCACGCCTTAGAAATGATGCAGTTCCATGTGAATTATCATATGCCCTATAAGAATTGTACAGAATGCAAAATACGTTTCCAGTGGAATAGCACTTTTCATTTGCCAAGTTAATGTACTCGCGCTACAATGCATTTTAATTTGACGTTTTGACCTTCTACAAAATGGCCGGCCGGCTTCCATTTTTTTTTATTGTTCAGAAACTGGAGTCCTGTATCTAGTAAAACTATTAAATATCTGTGATCAAACACGTGTTTGACACTTCTTGGTATCAATTTAATAACATTTACAAGTCAGGCTTCTCCTACTTTTTGGTAGTGAATATGTAATATATGAATCTTTAAGGCATTAGTTTGACACTTTACAAATGTATATTTAAGGCAATTTTGACCCCCTCACCCACTCTCAACAAAAAAAGCAAGAGAGGTAACAATGTCTGTAACAGTTGAACTTGACTAATTTTGTCTCCAAACCTACTGCCATAAATTCACCAGCCGATTCCTTACGCAAAAATAAGTTGAAAATGTCTATACAACTTTTGTCAGAAACTGCTCCATAAGGAAGCTACTTGTCTTTAAAAATAGTGTTGCAAAAACGGAAAGAATTTCAATTTTAAAAAACATTTGAGATAAAAAAAAAATCGAAATTCTACAAGCAGCCTAACCTATTCAAGGCCTAAACTTCGTACTTTTTGTTTTTTGTAAATTAACCATGGGGGTTGATTTGAATTTTAAATCACAGTCACTGCATTTTACACAAAGACGAATAGCAAACCTGAATTTTGTAGGAAACGGTTAGTCCAGGCGAGTTGAAACAAGAGAACCTTTTTTGTTAATTAGGCAGCGAAAAATACAAAATCTGCAAACGAAAATGTTTAAAAAAGGCGGGTTACAAGAAAAAGGTGATAAATTCCATCACCTTCAGGCTCCAATTGACTTTCAAGTAACAAGCCCCGATGTGCTGCCCATGGTTAAGTTAAAACTTAAAACCAAGGTTTTTTTGCTGAGTTTTTAGAACAAGCAAAACTTTTTTTAAAAATTTTAATTTTGTAAAATCAAAAATTAAGAAAGTTTGCCATATTAGGCCAGGCAAACCAGAACACACTGTATATCGACCACTAGACAAATGCAACCTATAAAGCTAATTAATCTGAAAATGTGTAAATTACCAACCTGTTTCAATTTGTATATCAAATATTGTGGCGACTGTTGTCTTAATGGTACTTCCAATTACTTTATTAAATGCTGGCAGTGGAAATTGAGATATAAATAGCTGTGCAACTATAGTGTCATCTCTGTTAAGGAATTTCATTGCAAATACCTTATTAGAAGTAAACAGACCTAAAATTACAGATATTTACAGTAATAAACAATAATCCTCAGTTACATCAGATCCTCACCTTTTACAAAATCAAAGTCATTTGTTAGGTTGACTAAAACTGTAATATTAAAATCGAACTCCATTTGCAAGGTAGTTACAGATGTAGTAGAAAATATAACTTTGCATTTAGTCCAAACTTCTGGTAAAACATTGTGGCTTGTGCCCAACCAAATTTCTCCTAAGTAATACTGCTTGTTGGATTCATTAGGTGGTAAAATGTTATATGTGACATAGTACTTATTTCTTTCTGATTTTATTGATCGTCTTTTAACAGACACATTTTGATGAGAAAAATTTTCAGTTGATGTATTTAACCTTACTGGAGTTGCTTTTGATCTACCCATTTTTGATTATACTCTAAACTTGATTTTTATTGTCAATTATAATAGAGATCATACAACTCAACATTATGTAACTTTCTTTTACTATTTCACATACCAGAGATAATCACATTTCACATAGGTAAAATTATAAATGTTTAAAGCTAGTCTTTCGGCATTAAACAATAAACACTTTTTTTAAGACAAAGCCAGTGTTGCCACAGTACAAGTTATGTACCACAGAACATTAAACCTTTTTATATACTGTGATGTTACCAACCTCTACATCTGAATATATCGTACCAACACAAAAAAATATCGTACTTTTAACTTAAAGTGGGAAGTTTATTTAACTACTCCCTAAATCAACCAAAGGTTTAATGTTCTGTGAATCAACCGCTAGACGTCAACAGAGCTAAAAATGAGGTGTACAATGACTTGATTATACAAAGAAAATTTAATTTTATTATAGTGATGACAACCAATCGTTGCTAAAAATAACTTAACTCGAATTTTGTGGAAAATTCCCCCCTCATCAAACTTGAACGTATCTAAACAGTTGATAGGTTGAAACACGGTCGTCATGTTGCATCAAATCTTGATTACAGCATCTAGCAACCAATAAAAAAATGGGCATTGGGTGTCATCGCTGTAATAAAAAAATATTTTTTTTTATATTAAGTCACTATAATGGGGCGCCAATGGACGATATCACTATGAACTCAAAGTTAATCTAGGTATCAGGCGGCGCACCAATCGATACATGCGCCTGTAGGTAAAATGTAAATTAAATACTGAAAATTACAAAACATTAAATCGTTACTTGTATTAAATATAATTTTATTGATCAGAATAGAAAACTTATCGCAAAACGGTTTATTTTCCTTTTTAAAATCAACCATTTTAAATTTAGCAGGCGAGTGGCGATCGCGGATAACAACACCAACTGTTTACTTTTTAATCTTACCTTTGATAATGACACATAAACATGTCAAAATAGTATAAGGTTAAAATAAATAAATTTCGTTGAAGTTATAAAGTATTTTATTTACACACAAAAATAATTTATATCTTCAACAATGTTTATTTAATTTTCTAGCCTATCGTCTATTTTCAGTCTTATTAGTCCTTTAAATAGAAACAAGCCCATTATATTTTTTATCTATGGAAACAAGCTAAAAACCTGTTTATAGGTTTGTCCCAACTACTAAGTATTCTTTTCTTTATCCCCAAAAAAGTTTTTTTCAACGTGTGGCAACACTGCTCATTTTACAGCTGTTGGAATAAATTAGACAAATGGAGGCGTGTTGTTTGGTTTAATGTTAGCATAATAATTCAAAACCGTGTATGAAAATGGCACCGAAACTAAAGTTTTCAGAAGGTAATTAATTATATGATCTAGTTTTAACGTACTATTATTAAAATGTGTATATTTTTCCAATAGGTGAGAAAGTTCTTTGCTTTCATGGCCCCTTAATATATGAAGCTAAATGCTTAAAAGCCACTGTAACGAAAGAAAAGCAAGTGAAATATTTTATACACTATGCAGGCTGGAATAAAAAGTAAGTCTCATTTGCTTCTAAGTTTTTTCTCAAAATTAATTATTGTGTGGTCTTAGTTGGGATGAATGGGTACCAGAAAGCAGAGTTCTCAAATATAATGAAGCAAATGTTGCCAAACAGAAGGAAGTGCAGAAAGCACATTCCACTCAAACCTCGTCGGCTAAAGCAAAAAAGACCAAAAATCGAAAATCAGATTCAACCAAAGATGCCGATTCTAGGGCTAGCACACCTAGTAATGAAACATCACGAAACGTAAAACAGAAACAAGTGAATATACCCTCAAGTAGTCAAGATTCTGGTTCAGATGCTACTAAAAAGAAACGTGGACGCTTAGACCCTACTGTAGAGTCCGAAGAACAGTTTTTGAACAAAATTGAAATAAAAGTAAAGTTACCTGATGAATTAAAACCTTGGCTCGTTGATGATTGGGATATAATTACAAGGCAGCGTAAGCTTGCAAACTTACCAGCTAAACTTACAGTTGATGAAATTATTGATAATTACATCACATATAAAAAATCTGCAAAAAATAATAATTCATACAGGGAATCAGCGGCCATTGAAATTACAAACGGTATCAAAGAATACTTTAATGTAATGTTGGGAACACAGCTGTTGTATAAATTTGAACGACCTCAGTATGCAGAAATTTTGCAAGAAAATTCTGATACTCCTATGTCGAAAATTTATGGAGCTATACATTTGCTGCGGCTGTTTGTTAAGTTAGGTGCAATGTTGGCATATACTCCACTAGATGAGAGAAGCATTCAATTATTGCAAACCAATATACAAGATTTTTTGAAGTATCTTATTAAAAATAGTTCTACTTTATTTAGTTTGCAAGATTATGGTAATCCTTCTCCAGAGTACCACAGAAAGGCTCTGTGATATGAGGAGGATTTTGACTATGAAAATGATTAGTTTATAATTTGTTTTTATAGTTTTGTGCTCAGTTATTATTTTTTTTAATTCTCCTTTTTTCGTATTGTCAATGTTGATGATTGAAATTTATGGAGTTATAAATAAACAGTATATCTAGATAGTAATTTGAGCATTTAATTTGGTTATGCTTGTGCAAAATCATCAAGAAATTTGTTTGGACTAATAGTTTTAAGAAGAAAGTTATTTGGCTGTAGCTAAAAATTAGTTTCTTAGAAGACAGTGTCCAGCAGTTAAAGTACTAACTGCCTTTTTGTTAAAGCTATGCAAGTCACATGTTTATGTTCCATATTGTAGTGTTTGCTGTAAGCAACCTGGTAGCTCAGTTGAAAAATGCGTGTAGGGCGTCGTTAGCCACCAGATCAAGTACTAATTTTTTATTATGGTTATGCTTCATGGAATGTTTTAGCGATAATGACAGCAGTCGTAGGCTCAGCAAAGTGCACACTTTCTAACTGTTGTAGCTTCAACAGGGTGACTGGTACTCCGACTTTTGGGGTGCTACCCAAGGCTTTCTGAAAAAGGTACATTAACATCTTTATGGTGTATTTATACCTTTTGCTTGTAAGCGTTAAGAAATTATGATAATATACCATAATCAGTAGCTTGTAAATATATGGTGGAGAAAGTTTGTAAGTGTGAATGCATTGATTTTGTAAATACTTATTATTTCTTAAACTTTTTATAAATAGTTGTAGTTTTTTTATGCTGTTATGTGTATTAATAGTAAACCAAATTTTTTATTGTAGTATTGTTTTTGGATTTTACAAGAATTTGTGTTTATAAGTTTATTTTTAAAGTTTTTCCAAAGAGTTACAGTCTTCTAATTTAGAAATCATCACCAAACATTTCTTTCCTTTCTACTTATTTACAGAATCTAGGAGAAAAAAAGCTGGGAAAAGACTTGGTGAAAAAAGGGCAAGGCATTCAATTGTTAGTACTTTTAATTTAATGTTTTAATAAGCATTAGACAACTTTGAATTGCAATTTTAACAGCGCACAGTTACAGCGGACCTTATTTATTAGAAGTTAATTTATGTGAATGGAATTTCTTCCTCCAAGACTTGAGGTTAGTACCATCACTATTCAAATACCTATCCATTTTTACTTTCCCATACTTCTATTGAAGTAAGGAAAGCTATGATTTCATACAAATTTTGGAACTTCAGATTTCAACAGAAATACGTGTTTTGGGGTTCAAGAAACCCAAAAAAGTGGTTTTTAAAAAATGTTTGTCTGTGGGTGGGTGGGTGCGTGGATGCGTTCGTTTCCCTATATCTCCGGAACCCCTTGACCGATTTTTATAAGATTTGGTGTGTGGAAATTTTTTTAGTTGCAGATAGTTCTTTGTAAGGTTGTTAATTGGAACCGGAAACGGAATTTAGACCTGTTTTTTTTGGTATAGATTATTTTCTAAACACTTTTTTGAAATTTTACATAGCGTTAGAGTGCATCTAAAGACAAATCAAATGCTTTATCTTCAAAATGAAGGCTGCTACGAATTTTTCTAAATTTTAACTTTAATGCCCTATTACTCAAAAACAAAATATCCAATCAATACAAATTGTCATATGATTTGATATGATAAGTATAATCAAGTGATGTAAAAATATTTATGGAAATATGAAAATTGTAAATATACCAGCTTCTAAAAGTGTTGGACATTTTAATAAACTGCCCACGCCACTTTTTTTTTTAACTTATTGGGTCGATAGAGCTTGCAATGAACTACAAATTTGTTTTTTACTAATCTCCCAAATTTTACTCCGATGCCTTCCAGGAATTTTTGAAAATTTTCAAGTTGATTAATTATTTATTCGAAAACGCAAACCTGAATTGTTATAAACTGTAAACAGTTTGACAGCCCATTTGAAGTAGTTTATTAGGATAATCAAGAATTTTGAACCATATTAAAAATTAGGGATACTTTTTAGTTTCAACAACGCATTTTGAGAAGTTACGTGATTTTAACTAAGGCTATCAATTAATTCTAGTTAAAAAATATATTTCTTATTCTTTGCATATTTTTGATAACTTAAAATAAAGCTTTTACAGCGATTTTAGTCTGAAGCGCATCTAATCAGCTGTAAGGCGCGGTCGGTTACCGTGCTATCCGACGTTATCATAGCACTATTCGTATACGGTACACGATATCGTATTGCACAGGCTGTCTCAAGTTCAAATCACCGCTGGGGCGTTATTATTTTTTAATTTTTTTTGTTCTTCAATTTTTGTAAAAACAACGTTATTTACTCGGCTATTGGCGCGGAAACATTTAAAACGTAAAAAGTATTGGGAAATTACCGGCTACCTGTTTCATCCATTTTTATCCATTTAAAAATTATTATTTTTAAAAAAATTTCCCAAAAAAATGCGAAAAACTTTTCTATTGTTTGTCATGAATTGTAATAAAACGAAAACGGGGACGAAAGGAACAACTGAAATGTGACAAACAAGCATCGTGGCTGTCAAGATAATTGGCTTTTTTGAATGTTTCTTTCTGTCGATTGTTTCTTTCCCCTCTCTCGTTTTTGTTTATCAATATCCATGGTATATATTTTTATTTTATGGTATAGCTTTCTTCTCTTTTCAACCATACAAAAAATTTTATCGTTACATAAATTTTTCCCATCAACCTGATGGGAAAGTTTCTTGTATTTTTTACAATAAAAATTTATGTAACGATAAAATATTTTGTATGGTTGAAAAGAGAAGGAAGAGCTATACCATAAAATAAAAAAAAATTTATACCATGCAATGGAAAAATATTGATGGCTGCACCATAATCTCGAAACATTTGAAGATATAAAAAATGAACATCGCCAAACAGAGCTTTATGTGACATTTAATCTGATATATCGTTTATTGGACTTAAAATTTATAATAATAATAACAGTGCTGTAACCCGAGGTGGTTTTTATAGAACGGATGTATATGATAATTTTCAAAATAATTAAAATTGTAAATTTTCAAAATTTCTGGACTCATTCATTGCACCCAGCAGTTATGCTAACATGTTAGTTTTTTTTAAATAGAGGAACGTTAAATTTCAAAATTAGGATTGTTGCATGTTGCAATTCAATTGATGTTGGGTGTTTTATGATGTTACCTAGGTTTGGTAGCAGAAGTCTCTGCAATCGGGGGTTAAGTATTAAATTTGTTTGTTTTAATCTCTGCTTTAAATTTTAGGTGAATGTTTGCAAAATTAGATTTACATTCAAATGTCAACAAATTTGGCACTTAAAATTGATTGGCGAGCCAACTGCTGCTGAATCTAAGTAACATTGATTACAGTGTCCCCAGCATGCAATCTTTTAACTGTCGTTTTGACATGTGTCCAATTTTTTTATTTAGAGACTCGCTATCACTTTTTCACTAACACTGTCTGGCTTAGGCTTTGAACATTTATACATTGCAGTTGTATCTGAAAGAATTTTTTAATTAAGCAGAAACCACCTGATTTTTTCTTGCACTTCAGTGAATAGTTAAATATATGTGTTTGTCAAAACAACAACAAAAAATAATATCATACCATAAATATTTTATAAGTAAGATTTCAGAAATATACTTGTGTCGGTTGAAGGTTTTCTACATCATTAGCTTCCTTCAAAGGCACTGAAAGAAATACGTGGTTTAGTTACCGATACTTTTTAAATACTTTACAA
Organism: Ctenicera cuprea; assembly: GCA_958336395.1. Taxonomy (NCBI): domain Eukaryota; kingdom Metazoa; phylum Arthropoda; class Insecta; order Coleoptera; family Elateridae; genus Ctenicera; species Ctenicera cuprea. Next base: position 27,569,300 of record OY284490.1, read on the forward strand.
ACGTCATGAATATTGTCCCATACTGTAAATGTTTTTCCCCACTGCTTTTATTTGATAGGTACACATTGATTACAGTGGTTATCAATTACCACTTCATCAACTTAAAGAAAGCAGTTGTTGTATTGGACATGATGGGAATATGTTTAGGTTAATGCCATTATCTTATTTCCTTCTGAAGCTGTGAGCAAATAGATATGTTCAGCTATTCTGTTGAAATGCATAATTTTGAGACGCATCAAGAATGAATGGTGGTAACGTACAAAGATACTTAGTCAACAGTGTATAATTTGTTGAAATTTAAATTGTATCAGTTAAAAGTAATTGATGAAGGACCTACAGAAGAAATTTTGGCATCTCGCTAATCAAAATTTCTAAACTATGATGTATGGAAGAGTAGTAGGTAATTATGTAGCCCTTAAAAATGGTAGTTGTTGAGGAAAAAAATGTATTGTTTACAGTTATGGAATTTTACATTTAAATGTCACAGGTATTACACCACTTGTAATTACAAGAATTAAATACAACCTAGAAGTACATTTATATAGTTTTATGATGTCATGTAAGTAGAACAATCAAAAATATGTAATTTAGCAAGTACTTAGTGAAATCGTGATCATTATAATCATATGAAGCCCATATTTTTATATACATGTAACATTTTCGTAAAAAAATACCATTTGTTAGCTTTCCTCTATTATCACCTGAATTAAATTATTTAAAAAATACATGTATGTTTTTTTTTTTATTTATGGATTTCTAATAATTTGGAAACGTTAGAAAATTGAAAAAATTCTTGATATATGTTGGCAGGACCAAATGCGGTGTTAGTTATTGTGTTGATAGATAATATTTACCGAAATAACTATGTTTTAAACGTTACTGTTAAAGTAAGTCACAATTAATGTAAAAGGTAATAACAATTATGTTTTTTAAGATTTAAAATAATAAAAAAAAATTGATATCTAAATATACTATAATGATTTCATAGATGGCACACGCAATGTCTTTTAATCGCAGAGCTGTCTATCACCGTGTTTAGCCCTGCTGATGCCCTCTGGTAACGTAATAAGTAATATTAAAAAAAAATGATCCCACTTTCAGTGAAACCAGAAGTAGTGATATGTTGTTTATAAAGCAAATTTAACAGTTTATAAGTACAATAAACACATGTAAAAGTTAATTTTGGTATCTTGAAAAATAATTGAAATTTTAGCTTGCGGTATCTAAGCTGAATCACCCGGCATATAACTGAACATGTTTGGGTCTTCTAATTTGACCAGACTATTAGAGTTAAATTGAAACCATAAGCGCAAAAAATTTGAAATTTACGCTAAATAATAGTAATTTACGTGCATATTAATAACTCTTTTCTTTTTCCAATATCATTGACAGGTTCAGTGACATAATTACAATTAAGGGCTTCCTTTGCAATATTTTTTGGAAGGAAATCCATTTAATTTTAAAATAATACACTTTTTAACAATACAATTTACTTACTGTGTTATAACTGAATGCTCGACAAGGACAATGTATTAACGGAACATATTTAATTAAAACATTATTCGTAAACAAACTTTAGTAACTATAACTATGTATAGTAGTAAGTATTAGCTAAAGCTAATAAATAAATGAAACTTGTAATAATAAATTATCGTATTCAAATGTTTCCATATTTTTAGTTATCCTAAGAACACCTCAAAATAATATCTTATTATCTGCAAGGAAAAATATCATATATTTTTTAATTATTATATTCTTAATATAATGCAGGGTGTGTATAAATTGGTGAAAGAACTACACGTGGCGATGTTGGTCATAAAATTCCGAGTCGAAAATCTTAGTACCAAAATATTGTACCATGCTTCGTGGGTATGCACGGGATCTTCAAAGTTTCAAAATGAAGTCTTTTAATAAGTGTTTTAATTCATTATCTGTTGACAGAAAGAGCTGCAAATTAGAAGAAATAAGAATTGTAATAAATATTTTTTCATAGATGTTGTTTTTCAGCCTCAAGAGCATGTTTTAAACATTTCTTTGTTAACTTATTATTGAAAAAAATACATATGGCAGCATTGTAAAACAATAATTATTCAAGAGTGATGCGACTCTAAATTACTTCTGTCTTGATAAGGTCAAAGTTTGACAAGTGTCAAAATTTGTATTTGGACTTGCTTTTTCTATCATCGTTGCTTTTCTTGTAGTTATTAGTATTAATTATTATTATTTTCGTTTTCTTGTTTCGTTCACTAACAATGGATTCTACGTTCAATGATCCTTAGTTACCGTGCATTATAACAAAACACCTGTGGTGTGTGGATCCAATGTTGTCAAATGTACGTTCCTTTAAAATGGTTCCTGAGGACAGAGGAATCATTGTCCAACATTTTGGTATTAAGATTTTTGACTCAGAATTTTATGACCAACATCGCCATGTGTAGTTCTTTCACCAATTTATACACACCCTGTATACAGGATGTCCCAGAACTGGCGGAGGAGCTCTTAAACTCTTTTCCTTAAATAGACTCGATCTGTCCATGAAAAATGTTTTCAACTAGAATACTTTTTGAGTTATTGCTAATTAAAGTCCACCAATCACAGAAGAATTAATTAACTAGTCGTGAAGGTAGAAAAAATAAAAAAGGTTGTTTATATGGTAGCTGAACTAAAAGCGGCATATAAAATAAGTCTAATTTTTATTTGGCCGACTATAAATTTTCAATGTCTTAGTAACAGACGTTCAACGTGACAGTTCATTCTGAATTAGCTTAATAATTTGGGCAATTTATTGTTTTTATTTCCTTTTTTTTACATTTAAATTGTCTTCTTAATCTTTAACTGGTTACTAATTGTCTCAAGACATCACAAACCTGCAGCGTTCAAATCAGAAATATTGCATGTGGGCAAGTGATTAAATGCCATTCATGTTAAAAACTAAAGTTGACCAGATGTTTTATACTAACTTTTGCAAAATCTAACAATCATTCTTGTTTCCTAAGAAACGCATACATTTAATATTTCTGCATCTATCTTCAATTAATAAACCGTCTCTTATTGATCAGCTTCATTTCATTGCGGTTTGAAAAGCATTGAGGGTAGAAATTTTTTTCTTGGTAAAGAAGTGTCAGTTTAAAGAGTAGAATCTAGAGTTAAGAGCTCCTCCGCGAGTTCTGGGACACCCTGTATTTGATTACTCTGCACAATTTAACGGGCATTATTTTATCACTTTTATTGTTTTGAAAAATTCAATGCAACTTAGTTTACTATTAAAATAAACTAACAATTCTGCTCTAATTAGTTCTCGGAGAGCTCTATTTCTTTCAATTTATTGTAAATAAAAGAATTCTTCAACAGGTTTTTTATATTTAGCCTTATACGTATATTTCGACACGTTGACATGTCATTTTCAGAGGCAAGATTACAAGTAAACAGTTGGTGTTGCTATAGGAACAATAAATCTTCTTAACTTGACCTTGGTATTCTATATCTGCATTCAGTCTCGTTCCAAAACGTGCAATAATGAAGAATTTGAAAGATCAATTTGCTCATTCATTAAAGGTACCGATTTTAAATGTTTGTGAATTTCAAATGCCTCTAGTATATCTAACTTACATGTCACAAAAGTCTGAAAATTTTCTAGTGTTCTTGCCTTATTCCCCCTAAAAATCCAAAATATAAACACAATAAATTTGTAAAGCTCTATGACGTGCATCGGCTGATTCGGTACCCCAACTATACTAGTGTTTCTGATCACACGAGAATTTCTTAAAAACATGCATAGAAGAATTTTATTTTGTAATAAAAATAAACATTTTATTATTTAAGATTTATTTAAAAGTTAAATGCACATTTCATCATTAAAAAAAAATAATATAATTATAACCCCTTATGCTACATGTAAATACTTAGCCCACCTTTCATGGGCATGTGGATTTGGAACAACCCATCCAATTGGAATTTTTGATCCATTCTCATCACTAGATTTGGTTAAAAATGTATCCCAGCTTTTTCTAAAATAAGAAAACATTCAGTTAAGAATATTATACAAAATTATCAAATGCCATTTCAATTAAACAATTTTTAAATACCTAATGGCAATAAACGTCTCTAAATCTTTTTCCGCAGCTGTTAGACCCCAATAAACAGGCGAAGGAATGCATTTTGGTCCAAAAAAAACCATTTCCCAGTCTTGTGTGATTCTTCTTTCTTTTGCTGCACGTGCAGCATTAGTATCTTCGGTGGCATTCTGTTCTAGCATCACTTGCAAACCTTGCTCCTCTTTAGCATACACTTGTAATGCATCTGTCCATATTTTAGTTAAGTGGTCCGAAACTTTTGCAAAAGCGGCACTATCCTCAACAGATACCTTTTCACCCCGTTGAATAGCAGCTTGCTCTCTCACCTGTCGTAATTTTACCAATGAAGATATCAATGATAGTGACTTTCGAGCATCAGATTTTTTCTTAATCACTTCAGCAAGGACACAGTCCGCATCCTTCTTCATGTTTTCTTCCTGAAAATATGCAATGGAATTACCAGTTCTGTAGCTTAAGCTTTTCATATTAAGGGATTTATTTTTATAATTTAATTTTAAATGTTTAGTACTCATGGTTTTAAAATAAATTAATACCTATTATATTTACATATAAACACAAACAATTTATGTAAATAACCGCTTTAAAGAAACGCAAAAAATATATATTTACCATTTTAGCTCGTTCAACCTCCTCCTTCATGTTTTCTAACCATTGGTCAATATCTTTATGCGCTTTCCTCCGTTCCTCATGAACTTGCATCATACATTCTGAATGCTGTTTCTTCCTACGCCTTTGACTGTCCCGTTTCTTTCTTCTCTTCTCTACAGTTTTTCGTAACTGATTTATTGTTTCTGGGTTTTCAAACTGGGAAAATAATTTAGAAAATTCATTTTTGATTGTTCCAATTTCTAAAGTATTTTTTCTCCAATCAGCTGATGACATTGTGGCAGCATTCCCCTTCAAAAATTCCTGCATTTTCTTTAGTTTACTAATAACATGCACGCAATTTTTCAAAGAATTTTTTGCAGTATGTATTTGTATAACATTTTTGCTAGTGGGTTTTACTTTCTTTTGAGCGTTATCTGCAGCTATCTCAACTGTGGAGTTTAAATTTATTTGAATTTTTCCAATTTTTGACAACCAAGTTTCGATCCATAACTCGTCATCTGATTTTACTATAACATCGATTGCGGGTTTTGGCAAGGATAAGTCATATATCTGAGGAGTTAATTCATATGCAGTCTGATTGTTTGGTACAAGTTGATTGAAACTAGCATTTGGAATAGGGCCATAATATGTGTGATTCAATCGAGGATCGGCATTTTGATATGAAGTACTTATTTCCTGGTAAGGGTAATTTCCATATAAATGTGAATTGTTGCTTCCGTCACTAATATTACTGTTAGTGATAGAAGCTTGAGGGATTTCCTGTAAATTCCTACAGTGATTTTGATAACTATAGTAATCCATTTACGGCAATATGTTAATTAAGCAGCAAACAATTAAAATAGGTAAATATTAAATATGTTACGAACTATTAGTATGTTTAAACAACAATAAAGTCTAGCAACCGTGCAACACTTCACCAGGCTTAGGGAGTTGATGCTTTGCTTCTTCTAACACGTTAACTGCTGTAGTATAATCTCCTAACTGTTTCAAATCTTGTTCGTTATCCAGAATATTCTTTAATTCTTCGATAGCTTTGGTGAGTTTACGTTGACAATCGGGTATCATCATTAGTGACTCCTGCAAAACCTCTTCTTGTTTACGAATGTCATATTCATCTTTTCCTTCTTGCTTGAATCTTTGAATTCTAACACGTTGCTGTTCTGCTTCTATTTCATACGTCACCTTTTCTTTAGCTAATCTTTTCACAACGCCTGTTTTAATTTTCAACGTTCTTATTCGTGGATCGGCCATTACAATCACGAAAAGATAAAATTTTATAACAGTTTTACGGTTGTTTTAAGAAACAAAGCCCCATCTAATTCACAAAAGCAATAAATAAACAGAATGAAAACCGCTGCGACTACGATTCTACTACGAGAAAGGAAATACTTTCGCAGCCGGTTCAACCTTGAATAACTCACGAAAAAACTAATAAGTAATGACTAACCCACAGTATAATGCTTTACAGAGGCATTCTACTGTGACCCACAGAACAATACCGGAGGCTGTGACCGAATGTGACTCACATCTCACATGTGACTAATTTGAGATGAGTAGAAGTGGGTTCCAGTATGGGAGGTTATCTAAGCTAATTATCAAATCAGCCGCTAGATGTTGACAAGGTCAGGTGCGGTGCTAATTATTATGTAAATTCATATAATATATACCAAAATATCTATGTTTTAAACGTTAATGTTAAAATATGTTACAATTAACGTAAAATGTAATAACAATTATATTTGCTAAAGTTTCAAAGAATGAAAACAAAATTATATAAAATGATTCAATAGATGGCATCACGTAATGTCAATTACGAAGCCTAAAGTTTGTTTGTCACCGTGTTTATCTCGCTGTTCTCTAGAAAATAAAAACCTCCCATTGGTTGCATTCAGCTAGTGTGAGCCACAAATCACTTGTAAGTGATTTGTGGTGTCACTTGTAAGTGATTTGTGGTGTGAGCGATACCAGGTAGCAGTTGCACCCCGCTACTTGTGAGCGCTCCGTGAAATCTTAACCTAACCTTTGTGACAGTTGAGAAGACAATTCGATTCGTTCAAAAAGTAAAATGACAACGAATATTAGCATACATAAAAAACATGATTCAGAGCAGGCCATGACCGAAGTGTTAAAGCTGGCAATACTTAATATAAGCCAATTGTCAAATCTTGACAGCTGTAAAAAATTTTTGTTAGATACATTAAGTTAAATGCCAACTTTAACACTTCGGTTATGGCCTGCTCTGAATCATTTTTTTTACGATCACCCGGTATATTCACAAGTGTCGATTTTTTTGAAAATAATTTGTCGTTTCCATGGAAATGGTTACCTATGTCAAAATTTCACTCAACAAAATCAGCTTAAAATCCAAGGAGCCGTCAGGTGGGTTGGATTTCAGAGGTATTTTATTGAGTAAAATTTGCAATAACTGGTATTGAAATGACAAATCGTTCTCTAAAAGCAAATTCTTGTCACGAGTGGTACTTGGAAAGATTATTCAACAGTATAAATTTAATTATCTTTATTTACAAAATAGTAATTCATAGGGAAATAAAAAATCGATTAATTGTTTAATTTGTTTTCTGGAATAAGCGCGCTTAACATGTATTGTTTGCTTGTTTTTAAACGTTTTGTAGTGGCGTCCTTTCGTAAATTAATTTTGTTATTTTGACGTTTTTGTTTACTGTTGCTAAAAATGGATTGTTTTGGTGAAAAATCGTTAGTGGTATTTCACAAAATTTTTGAGGGTATGTACATTCTTTTGGTCTAAGATTTTAGTTCGTATATTCTGTCAAACAAGATACAATTTTAATGTAAATATATATATTTATGTGTTTTAATGCATATTAGCATGTTATTATTATATTTATTATAGGTGTACACTAAAATTAGGGTCGGTCATGATTTGAACTATGATTTGAACACTAGCGATTCAAACTGCTTGACAGTGACATTGTTATCATCGGCTACCGTCGACGTTTCTCGTATTTTGCTTTCTGCTTGTGTACTACAAAGGCAATTATTGTTTTTAATTTATAAATTATGATATAAGTAAATATGATAGCTATTTCTGGCCGAATCAATAAAAACCTGTTTTAAAATAATAATAAATATATCCAAAAGACATCAGTTTTAAACGCGTTAATTTAAAACTTAAGAGCGATTATCCGAAGCTACTATGGGCTTAATTACTTTTTTAAACAGCACCATGCAGGTTAATCAGTATAAAACAAACGCGATTGGTTGGTTTAATGAAAGGGGAATTCACGGCGTATAGATGTTAATGTCAATCGTATAAAATATACATTACTAATGCTTGGATAAGAACCAATTTAAACATGGGGTTGAAAGTTTCCTTGCAGAATAGATAACGATAGTAAAAATGCTGCTAGAGGTGGATACTTAACCCAACAAATTCCTTTTAGCTAGCATTTAAATAAACACACACAGCATATGCAAATATTTATTCTTAATTCGCGATAATAACTCGCGGAGCTGTAAGACAAAGGCAGAATGGACTGATAATAAATTGTAAGAGAAATAGGTTACTGTGTGTTAGTTAAAATTGATCTAAAACATTTCCATTCTGATAAGCTATGTTAAGATAGATTTTTAAATTATATATATATCTACGTAAACCTAAACATATGCAGTTTAAAAAATTAATCCTTTCAATGAGACAGTATAGTCGGATTTACCGTGCCTAGACCCTGCATATCATAAATAACTTCTTTTTAGTGTAATGTGTAAATCGGTCTTTAGTGTACGCATATATCGTTGAAATGGAGTATATCATATCGTGTGGACATTTGTCATTTTTAAATAAAAACCTATTCATAATCTGTGCTTTACTCTGTCTTCAAAACCGCGCTACATCATCTTTGCTAATAAGTTGGAAACTATAGTTTTAATCGATTTTTACAGAATTCCCTTTACACTAATTACACCATATGACTACACCCTTATTATTGGCAAAAATTAACTCCCTGCTCAAAATCGGGTCATTAACTTTGAAAAGTTGCAAGTTTGTAATTTGACTTTTGCGGAAACTTATTGTCAAAGGGTGTTTTTGATTGTAGCGCAGTGTTTTTATATGTATTGTGATTTATTAGTAAGTATTAACAAAAATGCAAACTGTAATGGATGAAGATAATTCCATGTCGGAAAGGATCTTGAACGATATTGAACATATTCTTTATAACGATATTCACTTGTAAGTCCTTTTAGGTTTTAAACTATTAGGTATAATAATACAGTATATTTTGTTATAGGAAAGAATTTTGTATAGTACCGATAGATGAAAATAAAAACAAGTCTCCAGTATTATATGAGGAACATAACCTAGGTTTAGAATCTTGGTGTGTAAAATACGTTTATAGGTATTTATACACAGAGCTGTTTAAAATACGGAACTTGTTGCGAAAGAATAGATTGCCTAATTATAAAATTAAGAAACTTAATAAGTTGCTGATCGGTGCCCTCTTAATACATCCCGATGTCACAACATTTTGGAATATGAGAAGGGAACTTATCCAATATGGAGAAATTAATCTCGATAAAGAATTGTTACTGATTAGGTTGGTTTTGTCAAATAGGAATAAATCTAATGAAGCTTTTGCATATCGTAAATGGATATTGAGTAGACTAATAAAGAATATTAATGGAGAGCAAATAAATTATGCCATGATGCTACTAGATGAAGAATTTTCAGTAACTGCAATGGCTGCAGAAAGGTCTCCAAATAATTATCATGCATGGAATCATAAAATTTGGTGTATCCAAAATATAGCTTCAAAACGGGCAATAGCGGAATCTCCTGAATATTTAAATTTAATATTAAATCAGTTAGATACTTCTATAAAATGGATTGGTAAGCATGTTTCAGAACATGCAGCTTTTCATTATAGACAGTATTTATGTAACAGTATTCTAAATAATACCACAAGAACTACTCCTCATGATATTAAATATCACTGCTTTATTGCGCCATACATAGGAATAAGATTTTCTAGCTGTAATAATATTTCTTACCTAAACAATCTGTTAGGAAAACAGGAAAATCCTGTAAACGTTGATAACCCTCAAGAATTATTAAAGTGTTACAATTATGTTTACTACTTTATCATATTATTATCTGACCTACTTTATTTCATTGAATCGTTAAATAAAGTATATCCTGGTCACGAAGCTATTTGGTATCATCGAAGATTTGCCATATTTCATTTACTGAAAGCTTCATATGAATATCATGGGCTTACCTGGAAACGTAATTTAAGTTTAAATGCGTTATGTTCTTCGAATTTTAGTGATTCTAATATCATAAATTGTGACGTAAGTAATATGCAAGAAAATTACAAATTGCAGGAAAATGGTGAAAAATATCCTAAGCTACTTAAATATGAACTTGATAAAGTAGAATCATCATATCTGTATAAAATTCTTATTGATTCTGAAACCAAATTTATTAGAGAAAATAGTTGTGATAAATGTAGTAGTGTTCAGAAAGAGTTAGCAAAACGACACGAAAAATGGTTAAAGTTCGTTTTGTGTTTTAATTTTAATAGGATTTAAGGATTTTTCCAATATGTTTAGTGTACATACAATAAAATAGTTTTTTTTGTATATTTCTTTTATCTGAACTTTATAATACGAAGTATAATAATTAGTGTATATTAAGAGTATGTGCATAATCATTGTTTGAAAATAGCATACTTTTTTCATAGTTATTTACAAAGAGTTCCTGTATGTTTCTACTATATGGTGATTGTAGAAGTGAAAAATTTATAAATAAATTGATTTCATATTTACAACCTGTGGTTTTGGTCATTATAATTTGTTTTGCTTAAAGAAGGTGCAGTCGCTTAAATTTTAAAAATACTTATGTTGATAGATGTAAATTTGATGTAGTCTATGAAATATCATTTGAAAAGAAATTGTACAGCGTGGTCCAACACTTACTATGCCCCTATTTAATTCTAAAACGATTTAAGATAGCGAAGAATAATGTTAATCAAATAATTGCAGCACTTTGTTTTGAAATTCATTTATCTCTTAACAACCAAATAGAACAATATCCGACTGCTATTTTATTGTTTGGTTTCAGGTTGTTTATAGGAGAAAGGTTTTTGCGATTTTCTTGAAAATTATATATGGGTATACAAGTTTTATACCGTTGAAAACAGAAAAAAATTGCCCTTCAATGAATGCAGAAAATAAGTAATTATTTAAAAAAAATGAGGATTGCTTCACAGCATTTACAGATTTACTTAAAAAAATGTATGAAGTAGGCTGAAAGGTAGATAAAAATGTAATAAAGAACTTTCATATAATAGTTATTTATTGTACAAGATGATAAAATTGCACTTTATCTTCGAGAGCGATTTTAGCGTCGAGGCGTCAGCTGAGACGCTAATAAGCATCGAGAAGATAATGAAATTTTATCGTCGTGTGGAATACAACATTTTTTTCTATAGCAATTGTTAAAGAAGACCAAAAAATGAAGAAAAATCAATGATAAATTTAATTTAAAAGTGTCAGGAAAAAAACAGTTTCACGAAAAAATGAGTAGGTGGCTTTAATAACTTTTTGGTTGCTATAGAGTTTGTAGTGCGTAGAAAAAAAAAAAAAAATACTTTATCTATCCTTGCTGTTAAAGTACTACTTTATCTACCCTTGATGGTAAAGTGCTACTTTTCCCTCTAATTTTAGTTAATAATAGCACGTTTTAACAGTTGCTATAGAAAAAAGTATTGTTTTGTAAAACCAATATTTACGCCACCAGAACTAGAGCTAGGGATCCTAGATGCCATTGGTAACGACAGATTTGTTATATGAGAGGGTTAGGACAACATTAATTTCCTATCTTCTTTTTGTTCATAGTGATTTTATTTTACATGGTTTCTTATACTGTAAGCAGCTGATAATTTCATCATCATCATCATAATCTATCCTCATATACCTTAAGGTGTCAAGGTCTTTCACTCCGGGTAGGCTCTTCGCTTGTGTAGTAGGACGTAGTGGGGCTTTTGGCCTTTAAACCACCACGCTTCTGAAGCTTATGCTACCCTTCATGCACATTCATTCAAGCCATACGCACATGTGTTTTATTTGTATGTTAATGTTGTGTGTGGCTTTGTTAGTTCTTCTGGTCAGCCAGTAATCAAGGCAAGCGCCATTAATTGTAACTCAACGTCGAGTGGTTGCCGAGCTCGATACCGATCCACAGAATTACAGAAAAACTTTCTGCTTCTTCCGGGATTTGAATCGAGGACTCACGCATTGTGAGCCTGATCCTCTTACCACTGGACCACTCCGACATGCTGATAATTTCAAACAAATTAAAATTGAAAGATCAGTGGCGTGTCATGAATTTAATAATTTATAAATAATACTAGAACTAAAACTTTCGATATACCTCTTCATTTGAAATTTCATCAAAATCGGTCCATTACTTTAGCCTTTAGAGGCGTCACATTGCATGTGCAAAGTTCAAATCCATGTTTTAATATAAGACGATCAATCCCCTTCCTAAAATGCACGCACATGATCTACATCTACAAACTTGACTAGAAAAATATCTAGTAACTAATCACTAAATTAGTAAAAGAGGGAACAATAACCTATCTCATAAGGCACATTTTGGAAGTTAGAGTGAGAGGAATCGACGACAAGTCCTAACCCTCTCATATAACAAATCTGTCATTATCAATGGCATCTAGGATCCCTAAGCAGAACCATTATTCTACACTGTAGTATAGTAAACTTGTACTAATAGACTAGGCTAAAAGTTTGCCGCGTTTTTCCTGAAAATTTTATTATGTGAGGGTATACAAGTTTTACACCAGGGAAAAGAGAAAAAAATTCTTTATCGAATATAAGCGCAAAAAACTGGTAGGTTTATTAACATTTTTTTTCTCTATCTCGATCCATTTCAGAATTACATAGGGGCGTAATAAGTGTTGGACCACTCTGTATACATATACAATGTGTCCCTAGACTATCCAAACATAGGCAAATAATATCAAGAAACTGAAAATATCGTACAATATCTCCCTGAAATGCTTCCGCCAATTTTAGACGCCATAACGATAAAGAAAGCATATTTTGTATTACTAGGTAGAAAGTTAGGTAAGCTTCCGATTTATTCACAGTTTCATTAATTTATGATTGCAATAAACAAGTTCGGCTTGCAACTCCAAAATTACACTTTGCTGCATGCGTGTGTCCATAGTGCAGTTGGTAAGAGGCCATACACGCTCGCGACTCATCAACGGTATCGAAAGTGCATGCAGTTCAATCGGGCAAAGTGGTTATTAATTCTTCAGCAGACCGAAAAAAATACCGACATCCTACAGCTAATAGTGATAATGAGTGTACCACTAATAGCTTTATGTTGTCAAAGAATTTACAAACCTAACCAACGGTTTGATTTGGCTTCAATCCTAGAAAAAGTTGTCCCATATTGTAAAATCGGAAATGTAGAGATCTTACCTATTACAGTCCAACTTGCCATAAAATAATTGATAATTTTAGAATTGTTACTCTCAGTAAAAAAGTGTATTATATAGTCAATATTACAATTTACTTTCGGCTTAGACCGCGTCGTCATTTGGGAACTACACCCAGTATAATCAGGTAAGGACCGACCTGTAGCTTGTCTGCCTTTACAAGCATTTGCTCTAGAAGTCTGAGCAATATTTGTTCATAGACCCTGCCTGCATAAACAGGGCCGTGTGCTTAGTTCATTTGAACCTTGGGACGTACAAGGATTTGATCTTAATGTATTTTGTTTGCCAGGACAATAATACTTAATCGGCTTATGCCTGTTAGCTGTTTGTGAACCCATACAAACTAACATTTCGCAAGAGATTGCAACTTGCATCTTCAGAGTGAATACATCAACTAGTGACGGAAAAATTAAGCGTCAAAAAATGTGGTATTCTCTTAAATTTATTGTGTAGGTAAGTTAGAAGAGTATGACCTTATAATAAGTGCTTCTAACTTAGTCCAAAAATATCCACACGATTTTAATTACGATTTACCTTGAGACTGTATTTTACTCAAACATTTCTTGTTGCAAGCAAAAAGTGATTCAGCTTTTGTTGTACGTGTTCCTAATCCGCTTCTAAAACCGAATTGAGTGTCACTTATTACTTTTTCGCATTTCCTGTATATTCTATTCTGCATCACTTTTAGTAATATTTTTAAGCAGTGACTCATAAGACTTATTAGTTTGTAGTCATTGCATGTTCTTGCATTGGCCTTTTTTGGCGAGGTGATAGCCAGTCTTGCGGAATATTTCCGGATGTGTACACCTTGTTGAACAATTCTACTAATAATCTAGATTTTTGTGATTAATCAGTTTTAATATTTCTATATAAACTCCATCCGGTCCTGGAGCTTTCCCCACTTTCATCTGTTTTATAGCAAATTCTACTTCGCATTTTAGAATAGAAGGCCGTAATTAAAAATTGTATCAGGATGCTTATATTCTAAAATAGGCGTAGAAAAAAAATATTAGGCGGTTGTTTGGTTTAGCGGTAAAGGCGAGAGCTTATAATCTGGTGACCCTAGTTCAAATCCCCTGACAGACGTGTTTTTTTTCTTAATTTTATTGAACATATTTTTTGACATTTCTTACTACTATCATATCTTGGCCAATGTCTATAATTTATTTGAATTTTTATCTGGTATTTATTTAAAAAAAATGATTTTTATTTTAAATCTAGAAATGGATTGTTGTGCTTTGTTAAAACCATATTTACAAACAAACAAAATTAAATAAGTTAAAAAAGTAAGTAAATAAGTGCATGTAATATTTGAAAACGTCGTTGCGGCATTGTTTCATACACGCACCTATTCTTCCACAGGCGTTTATTTGTGTTATATTTTTAAATTAAAATTCAAAATCAATTTTTTTAAATGAATACAAGATAAAAATTTAAATAAAGTATAGAATCGAGCAAAGATAAGATAGTAGTAAGAAATGTCAATTCATTAATTCAAAAAATTAAAAAAAAAACAGGTCTGTCAAGGGATTTGAATTGGGGTCACCAGATTACAAGCCCTCGCCTCTACTGCTAAACCAATCAACCATCTACAATTTTTTCCATTATGTGTGCTAAATAGGTCACAGTGTACAACTGACATTTATCATCCATTTTGTAAAGCAAATATTAAAAATAATTTAGCATTACCAATTTACTCCCTAATTGTTAAAAATGTTAACTATGAGCAACTGCAGTAAAATAATAAGCTGTGCAACTACAATAATAGCTCCACGATTTGCAAACTAATCATGAACATGAAGCGTTTGTTTCAAAGGTGACTGTGATTAAGTTTTTATTTGGTCACTCTGCGTATATTGCCTTAGCTAGAAATTTATATAATATAAATGAAATACACGAGTTATAGCCAAAAACAAAATTTTAGATCTTTTTGAAACTAAGCAAAATGGCTTCAATTTATTTTTAGACTATTATTAAACAAAGTTTTGCAATTTTTCTAATTTAACCGCCTTTGTATCATTTCAATACGTAGTTAGCACCCAATTTGATACATCCTGTGTATGTACAGATATCCTTTGAAAATTAAAAAAAATAAGTAAATTATAGAATTTGTTGTGTTTCAGAGATATCATGTCTATTATATGTATCGTTTAATAGATAAAATTCCTGGAAGTGCTTTGCAGCCCCTGCAGTTTTGGCAAAGGTTTCTATGCTTAAATAGCTCCATAGTTAGCACGAGCTTTTCTAATTAATAGCATTACATTGATCATGGATATTTTTTAAGACTGCCAAAATAAAAGTAATAAAGTAGTCTACTAAAAACAAAGTATTTATTGGATCTAAGCAAAACAAAAGTATCACAGGTTTACTTATACATATACAGCACTGTACCAACAAAATTAAAAATCTAATTAAATATAATTTAACAATGTATCTAAAAAAATCATCGGAACTAACATCAAACCATAATTTTAACATACATATTATATGCTACGTCTGCATTGAAATTTACTAATTAAAAGTATGTTTATAAATCTTAATTTTCTTACCTCAAAAATATTTTCAAATAACTACAAACATGTTCAATTTTTATTGTTTTGACAAAAAAAATAAATTGATAAAATCATGTGATTACATGTATAATTTTTTTACTCCCATTAGGCGTTGTTAACAATTATTAGTGGCAAGTTCTGAATTGCTCAATAGGTTTTTGTAGAAAAATAAAAATCAAACAAAATCACCTAATAATTATTATAAAATACAATAAACAGAAACAAATAATTAAGAATAGCAACCATTTACATGTTTCGTTGCAAGGTTATCATTAGAAACCAACGCTACCGCATTGCTGCGAACTCCATATATTTCAATTTGAAATCACCTCTATGTCTAGTCTGTTCTAAACATTACACTGGTTACAACACAATACAATTAATTTGTAACACAAGAAGAAAAGTACAAGTAGCATTTCTTCGTGGTTAATTATATTTTACTAAAAATGCAGTTACATTAGGCTATGTTTTAAAAAACTCCCATAAATATTTTTAAATAAAAGGACACCTTAATAAATGTACATAAACTAACCTTAAACTATATACATGCAAAACCATTGAGCCAACCCTTAAATTACCTTGCAAAATTGTTTTATTTGTACTGAAGCAACCTGTGTGTTGTAGAAAATTATATCGTTATTATTTCAGTCTTGTAATACAGTCAAGCTTAACCAGGAACGCTTTATGTATAGTTGTATAAACAGCACAAACACAGGTTATCGTATGCTCTCAAATTCAGTATATTCATAAAGGAACAACACAATATTCTAATGTACTACAACGTACCAGTAATATTTGAGCCTCGCGTATTAAAATAAGATGTAGCTACAATTTTTTGCATATAATTTAAGAGTTGTAAAACAAAAACGGGTTTAAACACTTTGATTTCCACATTCACTGTGTAGCGACTATTAAAGTAAAAATAATTAATGTAAATAAAATGCATTCTTTTCGGCTTTTCTTTTAAACTAGTTTCATTTTTTATCTTTCATATTTTAGCTATGAACACAAAGTTTTTGATAAATAATAGCCTAAATTGCAAAATACGATAAAATGTAAATTAATTAAAAAGCTCAAAATTTTAATTGTGTGGACTAATGATAATTTTGGAGCAAAATGACATAAGTAAATTGAAAACATCAAAAATGTAGCAGCATTTTCCTTGAACCAAAATTCACACTAGATTGATGTTATTTATATTATAAAAACTTGTCCTCTATAATTTGGTATTTGGCATTTTTGTTTTTACTCAACTACACAGAAAATTAGTTTTTATAATATTTTAGGTAAAACCAGTGTAGTGTCAACTATGTCATCATAATGATATTTGTTATGTGGAAAAAGCTGTTAATGGTAAGTATTGGAATATATCCCTTTCAGTGGGGAAATTCATATTTACCTATATTGTTTAGTGTTAGACTGGCTTAGACGGATATTACATTGCGACTTCGAACTAAATTTGAAGATGAGCTCTATCTAATCGAAGGGTGCCAGCAAAGTTCTTAACAATACTGATTTCAAGTCATTACTGCTTATACTAAACTATTTTTTTGTTTTGTTAAAATTACATATCCAAATTTTAGATTTTATGAATGTGCAAATTACTAAAACTTGTGATCATTTTAAATATCTAATAAGGGTTTTCATTTATCATATTTTGCAGCACAACCAGGAAATACTTAAACTACTTATTTCTACCATGATTAAAAACCAGTCGTCATTTTCCACCTACCTATACTTTAAATTGCTAACTCAGCATACATAATTTGAAACTCCGAATTTTTGTAAATCCAATCAACCATGAGGATGTCGTTTGAAATTTAGAGTATTAAAGTATTAACAGTTCACGCTTTGTTAATCAATACTACCCTCATAAGTAAATGCAGCATCTTTCATAATATTTGTATTTTTACAAAACAATGGAAATATATTATGAAAACACGAATGGAATATAAATTCTATCATCAATTGGTTACAAATTTGATGTGCATAATTTTGAGTCACGATTTAATATTATGTATAAACAAAATTCTTTGGTAGTGCTATGATTTGATCAATTTTAGCAACTGATATCTACATTATTAGCATCAGCATTTGAATTTAAAATATTAAATTTTACGTTTCTGATGTAGGAGCAGCATTACGGATACATGTTTATAATGTTCTATTTGTCTTACATTTTTCTGTACCTACTTCTCGTACTGTCTAAATAAGTAGCACAAAACACAAAAGTTGTGTATACTTAATAGTGTACCATCCTACTAACACAACACTAACTTTATGGCATGTGGCATGAGCATGTGGCAAAAAGGTTTTGGCAAATATTTAGGATTTAGGATGAATATTATAGTTTAGTGATCTACATTAATATTTGACTATGTCATACTGATCAAGTTTATCCCCATCAGTATATTTTAATTATATCTGGTAATGTTTAAAAAATTGCACTAATTTTTTTCTTATTCATTAATTGCATATAAGTTACTTAAATTTGCTAGATGGGATAAATAATGAGTTACAGTGAGGAATAGCTTGTATGTAGGTAATTCCTCTACATCAGTGGTGTTTTGACAAGTGTTAATAAATTAGGAAATTTCTAAAAAGCTTTTTTGTTAGTAAATAAAGGAAGCTAATTTTTACAATTTCATAATAAAAAAAAATTTCGTTCCATCACACCCTTTAAACGACCCTGCAATTAAAAATAGCTCTAAGGAATAAAGTTAGTTTAAAAATAGAGCTTACCCAGCACCTACAACCATTCAAGATAGTTAGCACTACTTAGAACTTTTAAATAATTAAAACTTCAGTAATGCCTTGAGTTAAGAAATTAGTAGCTTGTGAAAACACCACTGTAACAAATTTTATTTTACAATTTCCATTAATTGGCTAAAAATTGAGAACTGTACCCTTAATATATAGGTACTTTTTATGTATGTAAAAAACAATGTATCAACAAGTAACAAAAATATTTTACAACAAACACGGACCTCAATTATAAAAAGAGGTTTTAGGCTTATTTTGAAAAATGGTATAACTTGACAAAATGTTTTGCACTGTTGGTATAATTTTTGCCTCAATTGGTAGATTTAAATAATGACGTTTTTGAAGGTTAGACCTTTTTAAACCAGGTACTGTTTTCTAGAAGATCTACTTAGTACGCTAACTTGCATCTGGAGACTTAATATGTTCCGCAGCCACATTCCGATTTGCACTGTTGTTGTTGCTGTTACTTTCCGATACCATTAATAATGTTGACAATGCCTCTAGTGATTGCCGCACCTGTATCAAACAGTTTATTTAACAAGAAATTTAAAACTCTTAGCTTATATAGTGTACTGTGTAAGTCAGTATAAACTAAACCAACTAGAACTTGAAGAGTACAAGCGCCTAAAACGTTTTTTTTTTGTACAATACTTAAAGCTCTGAAACATTATGAAAATAAATCAGTTTCATCTTTAAGAATGTCAGAGCTGAGACGTTAATATTTTTATCGCACACTATATTTTAATTTCAGCCATTTTATAGGGTTCTAAAACATTTTTTTCTATGGTGAGTAGACTTGGGAAATTTAAACATTTAATTTTTTCACCCACATAACAAGTGGCAGTTTTAATAAAGCCTTACCAACTATCTGTTACTTGTTTTTCACAAAAAATTCTTATGTAATGTAGCAAGCCTTTCATACTGATGAATGAAGAAAATAGAACTCTGTAAAATATCAGAAATTAAAATACAGTGTGCGATTAAAACAAAAACATCTTTGACGTCACAGCTCCATTTTGAAATAACATATTGATAGTAGAAAACACTCTTGCTATGTTGGCACCACCAAGATGCGATCCGAGTTTAAGAAGCTACTGCTTCAAAAAAAAAAAACAATATTAACGTCACATTAATTTTTGGTACTGTTTACTGAATAAATAATTCTGTAACTGATTTAATTAATTTATTATTCATTTTGACAGAATTCACATTTTTTATCAGGCGTCCATGGTTCTTTCAATGAGCTTTTGAAGGTGCATTGTCATAAAAACTTTAGGAATTGTTGTTTTAAGTGATAATAAACGTTTTCTTTCAGGAATACAGTAAGTGATTTATGATTCATAAATATTGTACCTATAATATATAAAGAAATGTTGTGGAATTCAAAAATCATAATTTATTTAAACAACAAACGTTGAAAAAAAACATTTATAAATAAATTATAATTCAGTTTTGGAAGCGGTTTTTAATTTTTTTTTATAAATAATTTTATTTTATTTTTAAATCAAATGTGTGTTACTTAACAATGTTAAAAATAAATTTATATATAAGCTTACCTTTGCTATTTGATCCAAATTAGAATCAAGAAAATTCTGAACAGCTCCTGCAGATTTTGTATGTAATTGAGCTTGCCACTGCAGCAGTTCGCCATAAACATCTTCGCTACTACTTATTACATGATTGTCCTGTAGTAAAAACAAATTGAAATGATTATCATATTCCATGTTTATACTTAATAAAAAAGAAGTTACAGCTGGGTAGATAATAGTTCATTTACCTGCAATGCAAGAATGTATTTTTGCTGAACTTTTCCTATTCTGTACAATAATACAGCCGCTGACAGGAAAAGTAGTAAAAGTAGAAGCGTACTGGCACACAGTACTAATGTTTGAGTTGGTAAATTTGTTAATTTTGTATAACTATAACGAAGAGTTGTACTTAAACCAGAATTTGATCTTCCTTCTGCATCACCTGCAAAATAACATTGAAATTTATAAATTGTATTTTAACATTGTGCTTTTATGTATAAGTTAATAATGTTCATGATAGAGCACAATATTGGTTTCTCAACTTGAAAGTATTAAGTATCTATTAAAGACTATTTACTTTAGAGCCTGCTAAAATCGTACTGTTGCTAGCTAGCCCCCTTTATTTTTCCACAGATAAAAACGTTGAATAATTTTGTGTGTAAAAGGCTTCTTTAAACTTAACCTTGCGGTTATTTGAATAATCTTATAATATTTGACTTTATTATCTTATTGCTTAGAAATTATTTATTTTAGCAATTACAACTTACTAGCTGCTTTACTCGAATGTTCACTCTTAAGTACTCGAGCGGGTGTAATTGATGCAATCCTTCGAAGGCGGGTGTTAGTTTCAACAGATTCAGATACAACACTAGCTGAATCTGGTACGGTCAATTCATTATCACTTTCACTGCTTTTACTGCTGTCGCTGCATTCCGAAGGTGCATTTACTACCTGAATACGAAAACGCATTTTATAAATTTACTGCAAAATTTGATTAATATTTAAAAACGTTGAGATTCAAGTCGCTGAAGCAGACCACAATGTCACACAGTATTATTGCAAATGTTACTATTTTTCTTCAAGACCAGCTACCTAATATATATTTATAGTTAGGACAACTTTTTTTAGAACTTTATCCTTGACAAGTACATCTGCACACTGTCAGTGCTCACGAACTAATAGCAAGTGATATCATTTCCTTGAAGCAGAGTAGACAGTATAGATAATAATATTATCAACAAGTATGCATCACTGATGAATCATGATGAAGTGACAAATTAGAAATAATCTATGTGCATTTGCATATGTCGAAGTAAACACAAATAATGATAATCGGCATTCAGAATTTAAAAAAATACTTACAAGTAGTTCAGTTTCTACAGGTAGGGCATTATTTCTAGCTGCATCCCATACTTTGTTCATAAGCCGGTATGTGTTGTCCCTAGATATAAGACTACCAAACACATGTTTGTCTTCAATGGTGGCAATACCAACAGCATTAGGTATGATTCTAGCTGTTTTTTCTTTTGTTATCTTCTCCACTGATAGCAGCGGAATAAGTAACTAGAATACGTAAATCAACTGTAAATTTTGTTTCATTCTGTTTTATAAAGATTATTACCTTAGTTACGTAACCGAACACATTGGAGTAAAAGGCAAAATAATTTTTGGTAATGTATAAGTGCCCTTGTAATAAAATATCTCCTATTAAAGCACATGAATAATCTGAAACAAAAAATACACTGGATTACTAAAGATGACTGCTACTACATGACATTTCATTGAAAACATTCTTGAACTATCAAATGAAGGTTAATAATATTTAATTGGGTAGATTGACAATTTAAACTTGGAATAATATCTATAAATAATAGTTGTTAAAATTATTGTTATTTAGAAATCTTGTTTATAATTAGATTCGTTTCTATTTTTACATTAAAGCTATTTAGTAACTTTCAGAATAAAAAAAATAACAATCGGAATTTAATATTACACTTTTATGTTATTACATACTTTCAGAACTAAACTCAATGCCTCCAATCTGAAAGTAATATATAATTTTACGAAACTCAAAACTTCACAGAATTTTATAATAATAAGCCACTAGAAATTCCTTGTATAAATATATGGAAGGATCTTTCAAAGGAAAGTAGGCTTATGATGTTTGTTCCAGAGGACTTAAATTTTCTACGCAATATTTATTAATTATTTCTTCTGTAACCAAAAATCATAATCATAAGAAAGTAGAACGCAAGCAAAACATGAAAGCTTCACTCAAACAAACTGATTTATAAGCAAGAATAGAAAAGTAGCCTAAACATATACAGAATGTATCAAATTGTGTGTTAACTATAGGGATCTCGCTTATTTGAATAAATACGACGATGGTTAAATTTGAGAAAAGATGTGGAATTTTATGCCCATTAATAATCTAAAAAGATAATAGACCTATCTCACTTAGTTTCTGAAAGAACTAGAAAAAACTGAAATTTTGGATTTTTTGTTTTCAGCTATAACTCATTTGTCATTTATATTACACGCATTATTAGGACATTTTTTTATGCAAAATCTAAATTTTTGATCAAATTTGGTATAACTGTTACCATTGCTCATTTTCTACTGTCAACTGTTTTTTTTTTCTTATGGTCGGCATTTTACATTTTTTCATGTTTGAATAGAGTTTTTAATTCTGATTTCAACTATGTATCACACTTTGCATTTTGTTTAAGTTTAGAGCATTTCATCACAAAAAACAAACATTTCATAAGAGTGCCATGGAAAGGCCACGTCAATTAATTTATTTTGAAAAAATTCTAGTAGGCTACAAACTGGTAGAAGTAAAACACAGAACCGCTTTTATTTACTGTTACCTTTAGTTACATTATGTACGCAAAAAATTCAGCAACCTTTGTTTTGAGCGTAGGCAGCAGGTTATGTTATTTTTTATAAAAACAAATGAATGACAAATTTTCTAACATACACAATTTACTGAAAATTCCACTTGCAGTTTTTATGTATGCAACTGACATAACAAATTTGAATAACAGGTTAAATAAACACAACAGATAACAATTTCCTGAAATTTTCCCATACCTAATGGATTTAAAGGTCAATGTAAATAAAAGCGGTCGGTGTTTTGTTTTACTTCCACCAGTTCGTGGCCAACTAGAAATTTTTTTAAATAAATTAAATGAAGTGATCTTTCCATGGCACTCTTATGAAATTTTTGTTTTTTTTTAATATGCTCTTAACTTAAACAAAATGCAAAGCGTGACACATCGTTGAAATTAGAATTAAAAACTCTATTTAAATATGGAAAAATTTGAAATGCCCACCATAAGTAAAAAAAAAAGTTGACAGTCGAAAATGAGCAATGGTAACAGTTATACCAAATCTGATAAAAAAATTAGATTCAGCATAAAAAGTGTTCTAATAATGCGTAAACTAAAAATATCTAAAATAAATGACAAATGAGTTATAACCGAAAACAAAGAAATTTTCTTTTCCGATAAAAGATTTCATTTCCCTTAAGAAGTACAATTTCTTCTACACAAAGTTTATTTTTCTTTAAGCAATTTTGATTATGACACAAAAGGAGCGTCTCAAAGTCTCCAAACTGTATAGTAGCTCAACGGTTGTAGCTAGCAATCGATCCAAGATACGTCTTCAGTGTTTTGATGTACCAAGGCTCAGAAGCATTCATACAAATAGACAAAGACATGTTAAATACCACTAAGACCGCGTTCGAGAACATCAGTTAGCCATGAAATCACTACTTTCTCTACGCAGAAAAAGTCCAATGTTGCCGCATAAAGTAAATCTTAAGCTAACGTTTTCGGGTCAAAATACAGTTTCGTAGAATTTCCTAACCACAACTCTAGTTTACATAATTCCAATATGACATCACACAACATTGGCGCCCATAGAGGTGAAATTAAAAATAAAATTAAATGCGGTTTGCGGTTTTAGAATAAGAATCAATTTCCTGGATAAAGGCAATTACCAGTTTCTCCACCCATTTTCAGTAATTGTACTAAGTTTTCGGGACTTCCTGCCGTTTTCTACTGTTTCTGAATTATTTCGTACCATCTACAGCATAGATAGAGCAACGAGATGATAAACAATTTTGTCTTAAATTATAGAACACATTTAAATTAATTCAACATTTGTAACATATAAAACGATATACAAACGCTGTTTGAAAAATAATTAATAATGAAGTGCACGTTTAGTCTTTCTATCGTTTTGTTTCTATACCGTCTCTAATCGATTACCTAAATTATTGACTTTCCACAAACGTCTTCACCACTGCTTTTTTTCTGAGCTACGTGATAGTTTGTGACCAATGTGCTAAATTATTGCTTTTCAAAAATTCCCAGTAGAGTAATCGCAGGGTTTAAATCTGGACTACAAGATGGCAAAAAAGTTCCACAACTGTTTCCGGAAAATTATTTGAAATCACACGATTGTTTCTAGTTTCATTAGACGCTTGTCACAAAACAAGATCGTACATAATTGAGAGGGCCACATTGCAGGTAGCGCGTAGTTAGAAGTTATAATACAATACATTCATAGGGCCGTGTACGGAGGACTGGATGTGCGCATGAGAAATTCCCGTAAACATTCATTTTCGAGTTCTATTTTCAGGTGGGAGGGGGGCCAACTGCCCCTTCTTGGCTCCCCGTCGGGCGCCCATGTCACACAAGACAAACCAATATGGCCACGTAGGGCAAAGGTGGTCGGCCATTTCCTTGTTGTGTTAAATGAACGTTTTCTCGAGTAAAACGCCTGAAATTAAAAATGTCAGCATTTTGTTGTGTTGTGGTCAAATCAATACAAGCAGCTCACAGCTGACGTTGGATACTTTGCGTGCCCTACGTCGCCATGTTGGTATATCTCGTCATTTCATTCTCCGTTTGTTTATCTAATTTTAGGTTATCTTTCTCTGTTTTCTACATACGACGCAACCACAACAAACTAAACACCGCACCGGCCCAAGATTTATTTTTTATTTAAATTTTTCCGTTTTACATTGTAACATAAGCAGCAGTATCCAGAGAACAATATATGCAGTATGGGAGTTTTTGTCTATGGTTAAGACGGTAAAAAACAGAAGAAATTACGTTTTGATACATAAAAATGTATATTTTTGCTTCTCTTATTAGAAAATCTAAGATGTCACTTGACCTCGTATCTTGATCATAGCTGACTACGACCATGTTGAGCAATGTTAAAATATATAAGGGTTTAGCTCCAGTTGTTAAAATAAACTAGCGCAAAGACTTCACAAATTAAAGGTGAAAAGTAATAGTTATGGATGAGAGGGGACGTTAATGTAAGTGATTAGGAACCAAAAAGGTGGCCGAAGAAAATCAGTTTCTACACAATTAAATAAATCAAATATCACATTTTAGATTTTATAATGTTTCTAACATTTAGGACTTATTTAATTCTTTATTAAAATCAATTCTTATTCATGAAATTATACAATAATTTAACGAAACATCTCAGATAATATAATTTCAGGTATTTATAGAAAATATAAACATTATGTGATAACAGTTAAATGCTAAAATGTCATATTTATTTATTTAAATGCGCAGGTATATGTATGTAATTATTTTATATCGCCTAAGGCGGGCCCCCTGGAGTCTACGGAAATATGTGGATGTGTGTGGGATTTTAAATTGAAACTAAAACGAACTGGGAGAAGATTAAAAATTGTTTATTGAAATAAACAAACAATTAAGAGCTGTATTCCTAAATGTGTTTTTATTAATACGCCGTGGGCGCTAGGATAGTTGACTTGTACTGTGGTAGGTACAAAGGGTTAAGATAACTCGTTTCGTAAGTTAAGAGATTACTGTTGTTATTGAAAAACACATTATTTAGAGGATCACAAGAGAGATATTTACTTTTCATGGAATGCTTTCACTTTTTCTGTGCGTACTATAACCCGGAATACAGTCATAAACATATTATTTTATCGGCGTTCGCAAATAAAGTGATTAAAAAAATCAGATAATATAGCAATTCTTAAGATATTTCTAAGGATACTTAAATCGTCGTTATGTAAACTACGTTCTCAGAAGCTCAAATAGGCATGAAGCCATGAAAGAATATTTTATAAGTCTTAGTGGAAGTATTTACTAGTTTTACTTTCTGATACCCCTTCTTGTAGCCTACAAATTTAATCACTAAATGCCATTTAAGTCAGTTTTTTTAAGTCCGATGAATTTTAAAATGTTACACGAGTTTTGAAAATTTTTTACACTTAATGCCGATTTTGTGTTCATTTGTCTATTTTGCAAAAATTATTTAAAATTGCCAAAATTCATTAAATTCAAATTTATAAAAGTACTTTTAAAAAATTTCCATGTCAATAAAGTACAATATAATAAAAATTAAATAAAATTAGTAACACCATTGACGGAAGCTGAAACTGTACGCCTGTGTAGGCAACTTGTATGACAGTCAAGCAATTATATCATCTACCTCCCTAAGTTAAAATTCGATATACTGGTAGTACATACATTATTATGTATGTTACTATGTATGTATTACCTGATTTTATTGTTGTATTATCTGATTATTCTGATTTTAAGTAGTCGTTCGGAGTGTTAAATGGGTTGCGTTTATTCACCTCGAGAAAACAAATCTAAGCATTTATTGACAAAAGAGCGAAAATACAACGTTAATCATAGATCAGCCAATCCACTGGTAAACCGATGTAAGTGTAACAGCACACCTAAAACAAGTGCGAATGTGTCTTAGGCTTTTGGTGAATACGTCTTTTCATGAAATATCCATTATCCAACTAGAAAATGTTTTTTTTTGGTATTATCAAAATCTGTTGCGACTAGCCTACAAACTTTTGGGGACGCGACAACACTGTTTTTAAAAACATGAAATACAATCACACTATATGCCAGGGACCATTCCTGGGTATTTCATAAAAAGACCTATTGCATTTAGAGCTTTTATAAAAATTCCTAATGAAAGCTTTTTCCGAAAGTTGTAATGTATTCTTTTTAAACGAGATGAGGTAAAATTAGTAGGAACAAAATTTATGGCAAATTTAAAAAAAAATAATCTTTCTTTGAAAAGAAATTAGAGTATCAGAAGCTGATATATAGCCGCTTACATGAACCGGAACGGACGCCATCTTTGATTGGCCGTCATTTTTAAAAGGCTGCTTATCTGAGGTAGTTATCATACTTCTTCGCCACTATTAGGCACCAATATAATTGAGGTTTGAAGGAACATTGGTACCCCCAAATTATAGTCGACTCATCTATAATGGCACATAGACTATATTTATTCGTTTTAATTAACATTTTGTTGCATTGCAATTGAGTTGCATTTTGAATCGATATGGATGTGTTAAGGAAAATAAGTTATGGCACAGGTTAATACTAATATTAATCTGTGGTTAAGGAGAATATACAAACGGTATACAAACCAGGGCTAGTTTGGAAATTTACTCAAGATATGTTAAAATTTTGTCGGGACAGTGTCGCTTTTTGGACCCATCATCCGTTTTCTCCGGAAAGTCGGGGGGAACTTAATTAAAAATTTCTAAATTCATTAGCACTGTTATTCTACAGGGCGAGTTAAAAGTAGGGCCACAGCCTTAAATAATTTTACAAAAATAATTTAGATGCAAAAGTTGTTAGGTAGACAGTGCCGCATCGTTGTAAATCGATTACACTTATACAGAGTGTTTACTTTGTATGAGCCAATAAATAACTATTTTAAATGAAACATCCTGTATACTATTATATTTTTGAATGAAAAATTTAATTCTCTGCAAGATCAAAGATGGTATAAAGTATCCCTATACTTAAATTGTACGCTTGGTGAGTTATTCGGGATTTTTTTTGACAGGTTGCCTGCCAAATTTAAAATATTAGGCGACTAACGAAATGTTTTCTTAATGCGCATTTTTATAGCGTGCATAGACATGGGCCAATGTAATAAAGACACCGTTTTGAAAAGGTTTTTGAATTATACAGGGTGGTTTGGTTTAATGTGTAATTTTGCACAAACTTTAAACAACAATGTCGCATTTCTTAAATAAAACACCCTATATATTACGTCACAATCTGACGAGAAATTTAATTCTCCTGCAAAAATAAAATTTTCAGGACCTATTAACACGTTCGCTGCCATTCCCGCCTTTAGGCGTGATTGGCTACGTTGCGCAGGTGCCGTTCACGCCTTGGCGCGTTTAACAATATCAGCGTTTGGCGTAGGAATTTTCATTTCGGCACCTTGCAAACAGACAGTGTGGTTGTGTAGGCACCTGGGCAAGTTCATAACGTAAATTTTTGTACACGTGGTTTTTGTTTTTCGTGATTCGTATTTGTGTAATTATGGGTGATAAGAGTGAGCCTGTGGCAGGTCCATCAGGCTGCAAAAAGGCTAAATACGATCAAGTACGTGCATTAACGGACGAGGAACTGGCCGAATTATTAGAACAAAGCGGTGACAGAGAAGAAGACTACCTACTCGATGACTCAGATGGCGAAACTCCCGGTGAATCTGACGAAGAGGTGGAGGAAGAGGTGCAGGAAAATGACAGCATTTTCCAATTTCAACAGGTTAGTGATGATCCCGACTGGGATGATGATTCCAGTTGCATGGACGCGTTTCCCTTTATTAAAAGTGAAGAATTACTGCTTCCTGTCCCTGGCGACTCGCCTATCGACTATTTTAGGCATCTCTTGACTGATGAATTTCTGCAAGAAGTAGTTCAGCATACAAATATGTATGCAATTGAACTTTTCTTGTCGCCAAAAACCAAAGATGGTTCTAGGATAACCTTGTGGAAGGACCTTACTCCACATGAACTTCTGCGTTTTCTGGGCCTGTTGCTACACATGGGCCACATCCGCATGAACCGGCTACAGGATTATTGGAAGAAGGACGTTGTATTTGATAATCCTGTTTTCGGTAGAACAATGAGCCGAAATAGATTCTTAATTATAATGCGCACACTCCATTTTTCCAAAAATCCTAATGAAGGTGAAACAGCTCCAAGGGATAGATTATATAAAATCCGGCCGATCGTAGATTTATTCAATAGAAGAATCTCGGAAGTATTTTATCCCGGTCAAGAGCTGAGCTTAGACGAGTCAATGATTTTGTGGCACGGAAGGTTGGTGTTTCGTCAGTACATAAAAAACAAACGCCACAAGTATGGCATCAAACTTTATATGCTAACAGATCCTAAAGGGATCATACTGAAATTTCATGTTTACACCGGAATGTTGGATGATTTCGGCGGCAAAGGGCACACTGAGAAAATTGTAATGAAATTATTAGAGGACAACTTAAATGTCGGCCATAGTGTCTACATGGACAATTTCTATAATAGTTACGGCCTGGCGAAAAAACTATTAGATCAAAAAACGCATTGCACTGGGACTTTAAGAAAAGGCAGAAGTAATAATCCGCAGGAGGTGATAGCGGCCAAGCTGAAAAAAGGGGAAACGGTGGAGAAGTATGCAAATGGAGTTATGATTGGAAAATGGAAAGACAAGCGATATGTAAACTACATATCAAACGAATATAAAAATACAATGGTGGAAGTGGAAAACAAAAGAAAAGAAAAGAAATTAAAACCTCTACCAATAGTCAGGTACAACAAGTTCATGTCTGGTATCGACAGACAAGATCAGATGTTGTCCTACTACCCATGTGAGAGGAAAACCATAAGGAGGCCAACAAAAGTTTTTATTCATATTATACAAATGTTGATAATAAATTCCCATAATTTGTATAACAAATATTCCACGAATAAAATGAACTTGTATGACTTTCGTTTATCGATTATAAAAAAATTGATTGAAAATCCACAGCCACCTGCCCAAATCAAGCCAAATTCTGAACATGTCTTATCTACACGTAAAGAACTAACCGCAGCTGGAAGACTAATGCGGAAACAGTGTAAATCATGTTATAAAAATGGAAAAAGAAAGGACACCGTTTACATATGTAGCAAGTGCCCAAACGAGCCGGGTTTTTGTTTGGAGTGTTGTAAAATTATACACGACTAACGTCGCTTTTTGTTCCAAAATTTCTGTTGTCACTTTGCTTTGATTATTAGTTATTTGTTACCAATAGTTTATAAAAATTCTATATAACTATAAACTATATTTTGTTAGAATAAAATGTTGCTATCTAATTTCAATATTATTTTATTTGAACAATTCTATTGATCTTATGCTTAGAATTTGTTAAAATGTTTTTGTTAGTATCGTATTAATGTTTTTTATTGAATTTTTTAATAAATATATTATAGTATAGCGATTTTTAGTAACTGTTACTCAATAAACATCGAAACACTCATCACGCTCTGGTGCGTCGAACGGCACCTACGATTAGATTTCAAAGCTAGGTGCCGGCCACGCCGCAAGGCGTGTTCCAAAAAAAAAGTAGCCAAACGGTAAGTTAATAAAAAAAACTGATTTTACATATAAAAGTGGTTACTGGAAATCAATTCCAACCTTAAATTTAAAAAAAAAAAAAGGAACGGCCCTAGGGGAAGTGTCATGTGACAGAGTGGCAGTGAACGTGTTAAGATTGTAACAAGAATGAAAATCTTAAAGGTATAATTAGGTATCTCTACAACTACTAGTTTTAGCTGTAGGGCATGGTTTATGAAATTGGAAAAAAATTAAATAATTGCTCCCAAGATGATGGCACAAAATAAAAGGTGTTCTCTTTAGAAAAAATTGTGATATCGTTTGAAATTTGTGCAAAATAACTCTTAAAATCAAACACCCTGTATAATTCAAAAAACCTTTTCAACGGTTTATTTATTAAATTGATCCATTGCACACACGCTGTAAAAAATTGAATTAAAAAACCTTTGGTTATTACTATTATAAAACTGGCCTGTGAATTTAAATAACAATCGCGGATATCCAAAGAACCATACATTCGGTATAAGCATACCCTAAACATTTTTATAGAAGATTAAATTTTGCATTCAAAAATGTAATAGTACACAGGGTATTCTATTTAAAATGACAAAGTTGCTTATTGTAGCTTGAAAAGTAAACACGCTGTATGAGTAAAATTGAATTACAATGATACCAAACAACTTTTGCATTTAACTTATTTTCGTAAAGTTTTTATTTAAGGCTGCGGCATCGCTATTTTATACTTTAAATTCACCCTGTCTAATATTTTTAGTTCATAATATGTACTGTACCTTGGCTGTATAAAATAAAAAAATTATTGTATTACATTTTTGTGGAAATTATTAATAATATATTGTTGCTTGGATCGAGGGGGGGGGGGGGGGGGGTTGAAGGAAGTGTTCTACTTTTACGTCACAAAATAAATGATCACCTTTTTTTACCGTTTAGTAATCTGTAGTTTATACAATAGTCGTGCACATACGTAGAATGGGTTGCCTACAAATAGGAGTTACCAATGTTATGATATTTTATGGTTCCCCCGAATTCTTGCATTGAAAATATTACATTTCTTTGTTTTAGCTATAATTTTCTTCGTTAAAAAATGACATTTTATGGGATCATCGGGAGTTGACATTCATTTCACACGTCTTACGTATATTTTAATAGAATGCTAGTCATTTTAAAAGTTTCAGAGCTACCATTATCATTTCCTTTTTTTTTAAGTTATTTCAACAGCAAAGTTTGATTTATATTTAGTCTGTTTAGGTCTGACTTACAATTTAATACTTTTTCTTCGAGGTCCACAGCAGGAAAATGCCGAAGGAATTTTTTCTGCCTGGCTTTTGAGGTAGTGGGTAGTTTATCCTCCTTCGCAATTGCCTTAGGACTTGGAGGTTCAGGTGAACGTGCCTGCGCCGTCATTGCAGGAGTTGAAGTTGATAATTGCTTTAAAGTTCCCCTGAAAAAGAAGGAAACCAATTAGTGATAAATCAAAAAAGTTTAGATTATAAATTGATGTAAATTTTAATTAAAATAAAGTAAAAGTAAAAGTGACTGATGATGAATGTATACCAGCATTAATAAATCGACAGATTAATGCGTTATTGAATTTGAACTTTAATTTAAAAAAAAATAGTTTTTGAATTACGTAAGGCAAGAAGTAAGTTGATATGGTTTTCCCGCTGTATTTTTTACATTTTCTTACCCATTTACATCAGTCATATCTATTTCTTCACATGATGAAGACATTGAACTCGAATCTGCTTCCACATCCTTTTTATAGGTAACCATTGTTATTTTTTCAGGTAGTTTTTTTATTATAGATAGTCTGTGGGCAATTGACGCCATTTCATAAAAAAAGAAAAGGTTTGGGTATAAATACAGGTTTATTAAAAAGTTAACTATAATTAGTTAAACGTCATAAAAACACTGTTTACTTTCACTGGTAAAATTTGCACAAATAATTAAATGATATTAAATATCGATTTATAAAGACTATTATAATAGAAGATTCAAGAGATTCTGCTTCAATACCAGTTGGAGGGGCTTTATTATTAGCTACAGATCTCACTTTCCCACTTGTTTAACCAAGATATGGATAACGTTTATCTATCGAGATAAAGTTATTAATTTAGCTCAAAATAAAAACGTTAATGTGAATCACAAGTGCTATTTTTGCACAGTTTTTAAATATAAAAGATAAGGTTTCCGCTTAGTTACATTGGCATTAGGTACAGATTATTGATAACAAGCGGAAGTGTTAATCAAAATCTAGTTTTGAGGTAAAATTTATCTGCATTTTTAAGTCTGGCCGCTAACTTGCAAAATTACTTACGTCAATCGGTGTCTTTTTTTAAACTATTTTCATTGTAGAATAAAATTACTTGATAATATTACTTCGTCCAACCTGAAAGATTTGATATTTAAATAAAGAACTATTATTTTTTTTCTAGGCACTTTAGAACTTCATCTTGAACACCAAATAACTCGATAATAAAGAGATTGCAAAAGTAGTTTGTAAAGATCACTTTGCGTTTACAATGAACGAACGACAAAATTTCAGAGAAGTAGTAGATTCTATTTTATATCTACTTAAGCTTTATAATTTTAATTCAATAAAGCAGTTGAGAGATTATGAAATATTGATTGTTCAAACATTTATGGTGTTCAAAAATATTAAAAATGTTAACCAAATATTTAAAGTAGAAAACCAACATTTTAGTTAATACAATCAATACTGTGTAATGTGTACAGGTACATTACTTCTAAAATTTTCAATCTTAGGTAGTGGCCTTAAAAGATCAAAAACGCTAAGACGTCACTAACCAAACTCGTACCGGAATTCTAAGCAGTTGATTTAAATATACAGAAACTGTTGTTTTGATTACTTCTGGGACGTTTTAAACCCCCTACGTGTTGTTAATAGTTTGTAATTAATTTCTTAAGTTAAATTTTTTCTCTGATTTGCATAACTATATTTGGGAATCACGTCTATGTAATTTCCCCCTATACGAGAATCCCCACACTCAAATTAAGAGTGCTGAAATGTCACCGTAACCACCGGGGGGAGGCAGGTATCTCGAATTACTTCATATCGTATTTCGAGCTGCAGTCATCACAAAGGTCACATTTCAACAGTTTTTGTTATTAAAATTCACACCTGTTTCACAAACATTCATTAAAGCGCGTTTGATTAGATAACGTAATATAAGGCAAACACTTCACCCAACATTGTATATTATTATTATTTCCAAGGAAATTACGCAGCAAGTGAAATCAATTTTGTACGGCAAGGTTTTTCAAGCAAACTAGTCTTGGTGTGTTGATTCTTTTGTGCTTTCCACTTTGGAAATGGAGAGGTTTCACACGATACCGTTGTTCACGCAACCGTGCATAAATTATCTTTATTCGTTTCTCGTGCAGCGGTTGCTATTTTTTTTTATAATCTTATAATAGCACTACAATAAAGAAAGTAAATACCCTATAAGTCTTAAAAATCAACGCTAAAATACTAGAGGAGACAGACCCGGGTATTTATTTGGTGATCATTATCTTTGGAATTTGTGTTTTTTTTAAATCCTATCACTTTTACTAAATCGGGAGATGTAGAAATAACAAAATTAAATTCTGAATTATACATATAAAGTGAAGAAAAAATAATTACTGTATCTAAGAAAAAAATGTTAACCCTAACAACGAAACATTTCTTCAAAAGCACATTACTAAAATTTATTTTACTTCTGGGAGTTTTTCACCAGTTCATGTAGCACTGTGTTTCTGCGATAATGTTCATACTTCTATGGCAATTTTCAACCTCAGAATAGCACTTATATTCTAATGGTTCATATATCTTTAGCACCGTAGTTTATGTCCTACAAAAAGAATGGACAGCTTCGAATCTACATGAAATTATAAAATAAGCTTTACTAAATAACATGTTTAAAGTAGACATTATCCAGACTATTTGTTTAACCCGAATGCATTACTAATTTACACTAAAATTATGGAGTTGTTGTAAAAGTCACATTTTAAAATATTAATTTTGTTGGTCATAGTCGCACGAGGACCTGAAGGTTCCCTTTTTATTTTAACGTGGCGGCACCTGACTATTGGCTTAATTAAATCCGCCGCGGTTCCAATTGACAGGTGATTGAGATACGCTTAACTAGTGCGCTTGCTCAACACGAATCAAGAGCAAGCTACCAGTACGACATCAGGCTGCGTCCCCCGTCGGAGCAAATGCGATACTACCATCTCCCAAGATTCTACTGATTATACAGTGCCCAAGCTATTTGTCATTCGTTGCCTAATTTTTGATAACTCCATAAATAAAGTTGTTATAACCATTTTTGATTCGAAGTCGTGAGCGCATTACCTAGCTAGCGCCTTTACGTAGCCGTTTGTGCCGAACCAATGCCTTGGGTTTGGGGCGGACGGCTTGTACCGGCTGGAGTTGACTAGATGTAAATTTTAATCACTTATTGACGTGTGAATATTTAAAACGTAAAAAGTATGGGAAAGTACCAGCGACTTATTTCGCCCATTTTAAGATACAAACTTCCCAAACAGTTCTTATTTTAGATTTTAAAAAATGTTGATTATATTGCGGGTACCTATTACCTAACCGCATAGATAAATAAACCTTAAAATAAGTTAACCATATCTAACTTCCGTTTTAACATCCCACGGAAAAAAATGTTCAGTCTTTTAAAAAATTAGTACTTAGCTGTATGTGGTCTCAGATTTAGTATAACTGCTACATAGGACAATTACTATCCACGAACAAGATTCAAGTAACCAAATAAATATTCAAATAGTCATCATTATCATTATTTACATTGCTGGTACTATTACCAAAGAAAATTTTTACTGAATTATGAATCAATAATAATTTTAATAGCATTAAATCTGATGTATTTTCCTGAAATACATTCAATTTTCTCCATATTACTTGCATAATTTACATAATTTGCATTTTCTATAAGAAAAAGGAGAAATACGTTTTAAACTATAGAAAAATGATTATGCAACTAGGTTGCAATTTACCTATAATAATAATAACAGAATATCAATGATTAATAATAGATTACAAAGTAGAATTAATCAGTATTACTTGGTGTTACTTACTTGAGCAATTTTCTGATAAATTATTAATAAAATTGATATAATATAGCTAAGGAACGTTACGAATGCTTAACAACAAATAGGTGGCTTGGTAAGTCAACGCACTGTAAAGTTTACTGTTAGAAATTTGTTCTGCTAAGGCTGAAGCAATGATAATAAAATTACACAATGAAATTACAGGTTGGATCAAGGATTCAAACGAAATTAGAAACTACTGTCTAAAATGCATCCTGATACAAAAATTATACACTTCATTCCTTTAACAAACGCAACGGTTGGTTAAACTAAGTATTTTGTTACACTATTGGTTTCATTATTAAAATTTCACAGTTTGCTCTGAATACTTAAATTAGTGAAAGTGTTTAAATTTAATCATTTGTAAAAAAAATAAACCTTTTAGGACTATCTGCACTGCATATTTGGCACAAAACAACAGACGTTGTATCTAAAGTTTAGCAAAATCATGTGCCTGTAGTATTTGAAAATATGTTTGTAACAAGTTTGGCGGTTTGAAACGGTAATTGGTTAATTGGCAATTTTTTGTAAATACGTAACTAAGGAAATTATAATTTTTGAAAAATAAATGTAGCTAATTTCTGATTTCCATTTACGCAATTGCCATGCCAGTTTCGACTTAATTTACAGTATTCTAATAAAATGGCTATAGTCGTGTTCTACAAAGTAATGTTGAGGATGTTGAAAAAGAAATGACGTATCGCTGGTTTTTAAAACTGTTATGGAAAATATCGCATACAATTAAAAGAAAAATCAATACCTGATATTTTATCTATTTCCATTTTGCAAAACATTTAACGAAACTTAATTATTAAAACCATTATATTAAATTTAATGTATTAGGTAGGATAAGCTGCATAACAAGACGCGAAGACACTTTTTAAGCTTGTATTATGATAGTTTTCGTCAAAAATTAAAAAAAAAAGCAATTAAATCAGAATGAACAAATTCACCTCACACTTTAACTGACAAGCTATTAATTATTATTATTATCAAAAAACTATAATACAATTGTAGGTCTAAAGCTAATAATATTTTGATTTAAAGCAACGTATGTAAACAATGGCAATGAATGTAATGATTCTAAATCAAGTGATCTTAGGAAGCTGTTAGTAAGAAAATGATAAAAGAAATAAACAAACGTGTAATTTTTGTTAATTAGATATCAATTGTTTATTATATTTTAAGAATCTACAAATAATAAAGTCATAGGAGTTAGGTCAGGTGACTTAGGTTGACACCTAAAAGCGCGTTGATTCGCAGTTTAAAAGAAAAGTGCCTCAGTTTATCTACCAACTTTATTGTGACGGATTTTACACGTTCTTATGATCAATTGCAATGTATTTATAATCATTACCAACGGTTACATGCGTTGCTTTAAATCAAAATACTTGTTATTAACTTTAGGACTACTGTTGTATTATAGTTTCTTAAGCAGAATTTATCATACAATCAATCGAGTTAGCCAAAAAAAACAGGGTGTTCCATTAAAAAAAATAAAGATATAGTCGCTGTCGCTTAAACTACATCTTTATTTTTTTTACTGGAACACCCTACATTTTTTAGGCTAATTCGATTGTTTAGTAAATTGTGTTTAAGAAACTATAATACAACTGTAGACTTAAAGTTAATAACAAGCGAGATATTTTGATTTAAACCAACGTATGCAGCCAAAGGTTATAATGATTATAAATATATTATTCGTAGGAAGTTGTTGTTAAGAAAATAATAAAAGCGATGAACAAACGTGTAACTGTTCTGTCACAATAAAGTTTGCGGATAAACTAAGGCACTTTTCTTTTAATTGCCAATCGAGCCGTTTTTAGCTGTCAACCTAGGCCACCTGACCTAATTCCTATGGATTTTTTGTTTAGAGATTCTTAAAATATAATAGACAACTGATGTCTAATTAACATGAATTGCATGTTCGTTTATTGGTTTTATAATTTTCTTACTAACAGCCCCCTAAGATTGCTTGATTTAGAATTATTACCATTGGTTACATACGTTGCTTTAAATCAAAATATTTCGCTTATTAGCAGTTTTAGGCCAACAGTTGTAGTATAAATTTTTTTACAGAATTTATCCCACAATCGAATTAGCCTAAAAAATACAGGAATTTCCGTTTAAAAAATTAAGATAGTCGCTTCCGTTTAAACCGGAAGTCGGTCCTATCGGTAGTAATAAATGAGCAAATCAACTGGCCCTGAATTTATAATCAACCTGTGTATTAGTTACACTTAATTAGTTTAACGTTAATCATAGACACAATTTAGTGTAGGGGGAATGGCATCTAATAAATTTTAATTGCTAAATAATGAAGTGTGCAATTGATTTGACATGGTAATGTTAGTACGTGAAAACAATTGAAAATTAAATCTTATAAGCTGAGCAATTTTACTGCAACAACATTGATCTACAAAAAAAGACTTCAACTTCTTTGTAAATAAAAACAAAAATTTAATACGAACTAAGAAATAAATATAGTAAATGTCTAAAATAGAAGTTCGACGGAAGTTTCGATATTTTATAGTGTTTACATAATGTTCCAGGAAACAGTGCAACTCTTACAAAATTCTGAAATATATTTTGTTGAATCGATTTTAGGAAAACAGCTCTGCTGATATTATGGCACTGCTTGTTTAAATATACAATCGGATGTAAGAACTTTCAATTGATTATATCTATAGTCCGGATTTCTAGTGTAGTATTTTGCCAGTATTTAAATTGTGAGGCAATTAACTATTAAGAAATTTTGTCATTATTCCTTACAATGTATAGTTGGCGCATACCTAAACTTTTAAACGAATTATTTAGGAGCTTAGAAAGGTAACGCATCCATATGTTTGACCTTAATTTAGCTTGTGCAGGTAGTTAGTATCTATTTGGTCAACTGGAATTAAAGCTTATGTAATAGTAAAATAAAATAAAACAGGGTTCATAAGCGTAGAATAGAAATGGTAATGAGTAATGGTAATGAGGTAATAAAGATAGTTCACGAAACAATTTTATAAAACTGCAAAATTATATGTTTTAATTGAAATGTAAAATAAGAACCACGAATTGATGAAAATAGAACGTGTAAATTCATTAATACAACAAGAAAGTTCTACGAAAGAAAATTTAGGACTTTCAACATTCATAAGGGACAGAAATCCACCGTTGAATAAAAAACTAAAGAATTGCAGTACACAACAACTTTCTCATCTCTCATCCCAAAAATTAATTCTCTGGTCAAATATGTTTCACGTATAACTTAATGGATTTGAGTACGCCATGGTTTTTGTTATTTATTGAATTTTAACAAAAATTTTTGCTCTTCTGCGACTAAAGGTCCGGTCTTTAAATTATTTATCTTTTAAATTAGTGTTTTTCTAAAAAAAAACATCACAAATATTATTCAAGGATAAACGGAATATCAACAGAAGGAAATTACAGTCATACCACAGAGTAAATAATTGTTTACTCTATGGTTATACTGAATTATACCGATGAAACATTTTGTCTCACAGGCATCACACTAATCTTCTATTTTAGTAAAAAATCACCTAATATTTACACAAAGGTGTTGCTGCTTATGTAGGAGATATTTTATATTTAATTTCATTCGGCTATTATTTTATTTTATTTAAATCCGCACGAACATATAAGTTTAAATTAACGTAGAAATTAAACACAATATCATTACTTCATTGTCTATCACTACAGACTGAAATAAAAATATCCCAACACCGTGAATGAGTATTGCTAAGTGCAGAGGCGGATTCAATTTTGATTCTACATTTTATTTAACGCAAGAAAGCAAGCACAAATGAATTTGAAATCAGATTAAGTTACAATATAAACATTATGTATTAAATACTAGGTGTGACTATATTGATGAAATGCGGTTAAAGAATTGGTAATTTAAAAATTAACTTTTCTCTAGAAAAATTTGGAAATACATTCCTTTATGAAATTACTTCGTGAACATGTTTATTGATACAGCAAAGATAAACTATGAACTTTTCGCTGTGATAATTTAACGAAATTTTCGATTATGATAACAGCGTTCAAATATCAGCTGTAAGTTTTTAAACATTATGTTATTGTTATTTTTAAACCAAAGAGGTTTTTCTCCCCGGTCTTATAAGTTATAACGCCTTATTTTAAAATATACGGATTTAAAAAGGCCATTACAACATATTTTAAGCGTTCGGCGGTTAAAGCAAATAAACATTTTGTCTTTAAATTACGCCATTTGTAATTTTTTTTTAAATTTTTTGTACTAAAAACACACTCGAACTGTGGACTAACAACACTTGAAAAATACAGCACCTTTCTACACAACAACTAAAAACCAGATACGTGTTTCGACAGCAAAGCTATCATCAGTGGTAAACTGACACTGATGATGATAGCTTTGCTGTCGAAATACGTATTTGGTATTTAGTTAATTGTGTGGAAGGGTGCTGTATTTTTTAAGTTTAAATTTATTGTATATTTGTAGTTGTGCCGTTGAAAAGATAATAGTTTTCTGTTTCAAATGATCTACCATTTGCATGTGCTTGCTGCGTTTCCTGTATACAGAGTTGTTTTATTGCATGCTGTATCATTTTTCAGCAAATCAAAATAATTTAGATATAATTTCATCTTATAATTTAATATTAATGTAGTTCTAATTAACAAAGCAGCATACGCAATGCTATTAGTATAAAAAATAAATAACCCAGCCTTAATTCGCTCGTGCAATATAACTATAAAAATAACTTTATCTTGATTTTTAAGTTCTAAGAACAATATCACTGAGTGCGTGTGTCTGTGTGTGCCAGTGTATGTCTGTGTCTAATATTAATAGCAATAGTTGGGTCCTATAAAATTTTGTAAAATTTAATTTAAAATATAATTAGACAGAAATATAAAATTCCTAACAAAAAAAAATTTAAGAAGCAAATGTATTTGCTTTACTTTCTATTAAAATAAATTTCCAAAAAATTAAAAGGTCTATTAACTTAATACAAGAAAGCTATAAACAATTAAACAATGGGGTTGTTTACTACTTTTTGTTTAAATTCGAATTTACATTTTAGGATGAAAAAATAACCCTCTATTTTTTAAATGCGGGCACTTTATTAAACGCAATATTAGGCGTTTAAGAAATTTGAAAAATATGACGCCATCCGACGCTACATACGCGCATGCGTTGTACTGATGATTTCTTAGTATTTTGGTTGCTGCTGTTGGTATCATTGCTTGCTATTAACAAGTGACTGTGGTCAAAGTTTTGGACTGACAACGTACAGTTTATTGTTATGTCATAAAAACGTTTTTTTTTATTCCACAGGCAAACAGTTTAAAGTATTAATTAACTTTTTGTATTATATTGTAATAGGTTTGTTTTAATATTTATAAGTATTTATCAGTGCTGCCACTTTAGCGCTTAATGCCGTCATATTTCCTAAAAAATCCACTTTCAAATTGTTATGATGAATTAAACTGTAATTAATTATTTATCTTAAGTAATACGATTAGTAAAATGGAAATGTAATATATTTGTAAAACACATTATTTGTATATTCAAGAAGTAGTAAAAAACCCCATTATGTATACCGACGGGGGGAGGTAGGTTGCTGTCAATCTAGAGCCTTCCTATAAGCTCAAATTTCTTTAGAACTATAATAGTACGATTATCTGGAAGTGTTGGACTGTTGGTTGCATACTCTATAAGTAATTCGCACATTATTTTCTCCTTACTTTTTCTTTAATACTTTTAATAATCGTAGATCTGAAAATTTGTGTTTTAATTTTTATGCTTTGGGGAAAAACGGAAAGTTAAATTTTTTCCTAAAACTTCATTGGTAATACTTCTAATTTTGCGATATCTAATTAACCTTACTAAGAAATCACCAACGAATTTTTTACTGTATATGATTATTGATGGAATAGAATTTAACTATAAATTAGAAGTAATTTGCAAGAAGTGTATCCACTTTTTGCATAATACAATTTTTAATAGCAAGAGAAGACAAGTTTTCAGGCAATTTGCGTCGTTTACTACTTAATTTTTATTGGTTTTCATTAAAATTGTTGTTCCAAATTGAATTACTCAATCAGAATGTTACAAAAAATGAGCGAAACACTTCGCCTGGACTTTCCTATACATTTAAATATATTGTTTTATATTTTCCAACATTTTCGATATACACCTGTCTAGACACGACTAGTTAAAGTAAATAGTTCTTATAAGTTGTAACATCTTGAAGCGGTTGAAGAAAGGCCGACCGCTGCGCTGCAAGCATAAGGTTGGGTAAAATATTCGGACGGAATCAACGGAAGCGCGGAAATCTATATTTGAAAATATATTAATAGCTCGAGAAGTATTATTTTTAGCAAGAAATTACTCTTATTAATTTGTATTTAGAATTTCAAAACCTTTCTGATTTTAAAGCCAAAATGCCACGTTTCCATTTAAAAAAAAGTTATTTTTTACCGTGGCCGCCATATTAAAATTGGAAACTCAAGTTTTTTTCTTAAATACAATCGAGAAGAATTTGCCCTACAACTTTGCTTTTGGGTTTGCGAGTCTATCTATTAAAATAAAAAACTTAGCCTACACTGAACATTAAACGACTAGTACAAGAATACAACTGCTGTAGAAAGTATGTGAAATTCTTATATAATTATATTTCATGGTATAGTACCCTTGAAGGTCTACCAAACAAGATGTAGTTGATTCCAATCAGATAACTGGTTTTTGAGTAAATCGGCGTTAAAGTCGAAATGTTCAAAAATTCGTAGCGGCCGCCATTTTAAAGCTAGAGAGTTCGGTAAAAAATAGTTTGATTTGTCCTAAGGCCTTCTTTAATCTCCACTATTAAAATTTCCAAAATTCAGTTTCTGAAAAAAATGCTACCAAAAAAAAACATGTCTAGCTTCCGCTTCCGGTTTCGGTGTTTTTTAAAAGCTTATTTTGTCGGTGAATTCCAAAGCACCCGCCCACAGACATTTTTTAAAAATTACTTTTTTGGAGTAAGTAAAAAATTATTAATTACACGTTAGGTACTAGCGTTAACGCTTACAATTTATTACAAAATAAGACTATTACATTTATAGAGATAATCGGTTTTATAAAAACCAATTTAGTCACTACATTTACAGCTTTAACGTCGAAATAATAATCGAAATTCCTAAAAATAAATAAATCGACATAGTTTGCACAAATAGCATATTTAATATTTTCTTTTCTATCGAAAACCGTCTTGTACTCTACTTAAGTGTTTTTTGCAATAAAGTTTGAATAAACGTACCATAGTTATTACAACTTTAACAAAAGTTTCAGGTTTTCTAAAAAAAATAATAACGTTAATAAACAATTTCCAGACATCGAAGAGGCATAGTAAATAGTCTGGGGACAAGTGCTCTAAATACAGGTTCCGTGGGCACCCTGATGATACAAGTGTGGGGTCTTATCTCTTCGCCTTGGCAGGTACTGGGTGTTCCAAAAATAACGAGATGGCGCGGGCGTTGTGGGATTGGCACACACCCTTAGTTTTATGTTGCAAATCGATTTGAATCGTTAACGTGTGGCATCCATATATTTTAATAACTGCACATGAATGAATATTTTGTGGTAAAGCAGCAACCTAATGTTGGGGAATGAGTAGGAAGAAAAACGATTAAGATCATTAAAATACTGTTTTGGTAGTAAATTTACAGTGAACGCTCTGAAGCAAAGAAATGTCAGATGGCACAAGTTACAAATGTCAGAAGCTACCGAAGAAGTGCAATAAAGCTTTACACCACGAAGAACAGGAGAAACGTGTCAATTTATTGTTGTATACTTTAAAAATAAAAAAAGAGCGAGAAAGTAAGCTTTTGTAACAGCATCCTTCCTTTCTACCTTCTTCCTTTCTCCCCCTTAAACCATCTCTATCAAAGTAGAAGATTCAAAATTTACGTTGCGTATATGCGAATACGAAGTGGTGGTCGCAGGTTAACGTAGCAAAAAAATCATCCCCCCTCCTCCCCAGTAAATATTACCGGGCTACTACTACACCGTTGCTACTCTTTTAAAACTATAAATATAAATGCCCTCAACAAAAATATTTCGGAAGTATATGGTCGTACCTCCTCCGCTCCATCTTCCAAAAGACGGCTGCTGGGGGCATTGCATTGTGGAGAAAACACGCTTAAAATAAAATTGTACATGTGGTACACAAGACACCAGGACCTGCTATGTACGTGTTCATTAATTAAGAATTTTGTATCTCAGCGTTATTGCAAGACAAAAAAGATGTTTTGTACGTCATTTCAAATTCGATAAGCTAACAGAATTTAGTAGGTCATAGGGATGTTTTTCAAAATTAATTCTTCCAAATGTTCTTGTGTTCAGTGCCGATGTCCATCATTAACTTGCTACTTCAATAGTAACTACATTTCAACCATATCAACACTGCTTCAGCCCATTAAAGTTTCATATTACAATAAATATTTCATATTCATTTCAAGTATTTAAAAGTGTTTGATAACTTAAACCAATTAAGCAATTGTTTAATTACAATTAAATAATACAGAGCTCTTTTAAACGCCATAAATCTTTTACGCTTTGTAAATAAATTCATCATATAAAGTTAACATTTGCTAACTGTGGCTTTCGACATTGTTGTAACGCACTGTATCTGCTGCGTACTCTTCTTATGTAAAACGCGTTCTGAATGTAGCTTTTAAATGGTTAAAATAAATAAATAATTTCATTGGTAGATTTTAATTTCCACGTAATGAAATAAATACTTACTTATCATATTTTGTAAAGACGGTATGACTAGGACTCCTCTGGATAGAATATGCAGGAGGGCTGCAGGGTTGTGAGGAAGCGTCCGAGGAGAGCCCTCCTGGCGAGGAGCCAAGCAACCCCTGAGGTGTACTAGGAGCCGATCGCGCCCCAGCGCTCCCAAAATTACTTGATGACCTATAACAAAATAACCCAAATTAGTAACTTTTTAGTTATAATGTTAGCATGACATAATATAATTTGTTGCATGTTGAAGTTTAAATGTTTTTGTTTATTTTAACTTAACTTTTATCATTGGAGAATAAATTAT
The DNA here is from genome assembly GCA_958336395.1 of Ctenicera cuprea. Lineage (NCBI taxonomy): Eukaryota > Metazoa > Arthropoda > Insecta > Coleoptera > Elateridae > Ctenicera > Ctenicera cuprea. Next base: position 27,614,000 of record OY284490.1, read on the forward strand.
CTTTTGTTGTTCATCAAAACTTGAAAATGGGTTTGTCATTGTTTTGTAAATTTATCGCCAATGCTGATGGAAACTAAGGGAAAATAACGAATAACGGTTAAAATAAATTGTTTATTTCCTAAAATTTCTGATTAGTCAGGACATTTGTAAATATGAACTGGAAATGGTACGCATATTTTTAAAACCTTTTGTATAAAATAATGTATTGGAATAAAGAATCGCCTCACAACTGAAATTTTAATGTTTAATATGTTGAAAATTACAAAAAAAGAGAACAAATATAAAAATTGTTAAATTCAGTTTTCTGTAACTGGTATTATATTTAATGATCCTTTAACAAAAATGGAAATATCGCAAATATGTTAATTTTTAAGTAACCATGGAAACTTCATTGCTAATTAATGCTCACTTAAAATATTGTGACACGTTCCGTCCTGTTTTATTAAACTTTTTAGACTTGAATTTATTTCATACAATAAACAGATGCTTTTATACAATAAAAGGTTGATTTGTACAACAAATCTCATCTCTACAAAAAAGATGGAAAGACAGACAATTGTTATTTATTACAAATTACAATACCTTCCTTTAGCGAGAAAAAAAATGTTCGTACAAATTTAGGTTAGGAAGAGTTATATTTTCATAGAAAACAACGCGAAAGCAAGGTTTTTTTTACAATAGTGCTGGTCTAGGCGGTACATGCGTCGTTATTGTTATTTAAAAAACAAACTTTTAAAAACGTTGACGGCAAGGGCGTAAATTAAAACATAAAACTCCATTTTTTTCCATATCGCACGCAAATACTACTTTTCGTCATACGTCATAACATGGCAGCGCTATAACCAAAAACATTTTTGAAACAGGATTTGAAGACTAGCTTGAATTTGGCACCCGGCAAGCCAAACGCCCTTAAATTCTGCGGTATATCCTTCACAAGGTGCAGAGAAGATGCAAGATAAACTGGTTGTGCCGACTAGTATTATCCATTAGGATTTCACCGAAACTGCTATGGTTAAAAATGGAAAAGTGTTGTGAGAAAAATATCAGTTTTTGATTTTTTGGAAAAACATTCTTTAGGGTTAAAGGAACACCACCAGCACCAAGACTAAATAGCAAATACGTCAGTCAAAAATTTAGGAGGAGGGTTAGTCAACCTAAATATTGCTACACCAAAAATTAAGTTTAGAATCTTAATTCACAATTATTCATGACTCATGAACAATTTAGCTTGAATAGAAAAGTTGTAATCGTTCTCCGTTTATTAAATACTGTTTTTGCGATTTTCAAAAATTCATAGAAGGCGTCACAGTGATACTGTAGTTCATCTCTAGCTCTACGAGTTTATTAAATTAAAAAAAATCACGTGGCCAGTTTTTCCAGCAATTTTTTTCCAAAATATTTAAAATCGTGTAGGTGTTTTCTTCTTCATAGTTTTCATGGTTCCAAAAATTCTAGTTCATGGTAGCATTGTGTAGCGCTACGGTTATTACAAAAACCCAAAGCTCATGCCCTTGCAATAACTCTTTTTTGATTAAATACCGTTTAAAAAAACAAGGCCGAAACCCTCAAGGAAACTAAAAATTGTAGAAAATACCATAATTGTTAGTTTAACTGGCTTCCAAGAAACTAACACCGTTGATTGAAGTATTAGTAAGATGTCTAACCACAGCGTGTTAAAACGACCACAACACACCTTTACCCTTCGCCCGTCCCACCCCGCTGATAGCTTAAGCAAGTGCTGCCTCAATATTGCGAGAACGCAGTAAAATCTTTAGGGTTTACGAATTTGCTATTTTGTAGCTATGCGATGCAGCAGTCGGTGAAGGCATGGTTAAAATAGTAGTTTGCCAGCCGCCAAAAGCCTTCTAGAAAAGATTTTCGTTTGCACTTTGTTGCTAAAATGTAAGACCCACTTCAAATCATTCCCCATCCCTTAAGAATGCAAAATCGCCTGGTCGTCCAAAAATCGTCCTGTGCAGGGGGTGGCGGGGGGTGATTTTTGAAAAATTTGCAAAAAATTTTTTTTGCGTTTTTTACATCCACGTCACCTAGGCATGTATCTGCTAAAATCTTAAATCAATATTTTAATCAGAAATATATTTTTTTAATTTTTAAAATTACCATATACAATGCTTTCATATGGAGCGCCTTAATGAATAAACGCTCGCCCTGAAACGCCATAACTGTGATATACTTTAACTTGTCTTAAGTCGAGAACCTTTTAGTTAATCAAAAAAATCGTTTCTACAAACGTCGTAGATCAAAGATCGAGGATTACATTGATTTTTTCAAATTCTCAATCCGATGGCTAGTTTCGTTAAAAAATTGAAAATTGTAACTCCATGTCGTGCCGATCGCGGTCGGCCGTGGACACGCGAGGAACGTTCCGATTACCGTGGCAAGTGCAGCCGAAAAACGACTCTATGTTTCAGGACGCATATTAGGTTGATACTCTCCTATTAACCTGCTATTCTGGCGTCTTGGAGGGATTCAAAGCGACTTTATTAATAAATCTTTTGTTCAATGACTTGATTTTACTATTTTTAAAGGTAATTAGGTTTTCTTTTGATTTTTTCAATAATAATAATTGTTAATAGTTCGTATGAATATCTGCCAAGGAGAAGATGCCAGGTTGTTGCATATATTTACAAATTTGAATGATTTAAAAGAGCTAGATTATTTACAATGGCATAAAAACTGCTACAAAACGTATACCAGTTCCAAAAATATTTCCTCATACAAATTAAAATGTGCGAAAATAATTACTGAGCTTTTCCAAGCGGAAACATCCCAAAAACATTCCTTATGGACAATTGCATTTGATGTGCATAAGTGCGTATTTTGCCAAAAACGTTTAAGAAATCAAAAACTGTGCCAGGCCATGACCAAAAACATGGAAGACAAAATTAAAACTATATCGCGAAACAATTCGTTATTTTATTCCAGAATAGGCGAAAATGATTTAATTGCATCTGAAATAAAATATCATGCCTCATGCGTTTCTACAGAATTACTCAATACAAAGGAGAAACCTAGCGCAAGTGGAAAAAGAAAATAGGAAATGGAAAATGAAGAACTACAACAATTATTTAGTGAAATTGAGAAAAGTTTCGAAAAGGGAAAAGGTTATTCCACAACATCGGTTAGCAACAGATATCGTGAATTACATTTAGAGTTGAGTGATCGATTTCTAGTTAAAAAAATTAAAGAACATTTTGTCGACGATATTGAATTAGTGAAATCGATCAGACATAACGAACCAAGAACGTTCTTGAAACATTTTTCCAAGGAACAAGCTATTGAAACAGTACTTCAGCATACTGAAAGCGAAATTTCCATTTCATCCTGTGGTGCGTCAGAACTACAAATTTTGACCAAAATTTGCCAAAGTATAAAAACGGAAATAAGTCAAATACCTACACACTGAATTCAAAAACTTAAACATTAATAAATTTAAAAACTATATAGCAAACAATTTATACTTTCTTATTAGTCTTCTTGTTTGCAACGAATCAAGCAGTGACATAAAAGAAACTCAAATACTTAATATTTGTCAAGACATAATTTTTGCATGTTCAAATGGAAAAAATATACTCCAAAACATATTGGTCTGGGAATATTAGTTCACCAGGAGACAACTGAAGCAATATTACCAGAGGATACTTCTGTACTGAACACTTGCAATTGTAAAAAAAGTAATTAAATTACTTCTTGTAGTGGTACCTACCTAGCAATATATTTAAACTTTAAATTACCAAATTTTTATTTCAGGGTGTACAGGATCGCTGTGTTCCTGTAAAAAAAGACGAATTAGTTGTATTGGCTCCTGCAAATGTATGGCCCAATTAACATGTGCTATAATAAGGGCGATAGAAATACTCGCAGTATAGTTGCCCCCTGATGATATGTTATCTGACAATGAAACAAGTTCGGACTCTGAATAATAGCTGTAGGTGAATAAAATTTCTTATTGTAATAATTAACTATTATTAATTAATTAGGTATTCGTCTCTAACAGGAGGAAGTTTCTACCCCGGTATTTTTGATTTTAAATCTACTGGGCTGTAAACCAATAAATATTATTATTTTTGTTATTGTTAACTTCATACTTATTCAATAAAACTTTTACACTGCTTACTGATGTAGGTACTTACCTATATATTTTTTTCGTATTTACAATTATTATTATTGCAAAAATCAAAAGAAAATCTAATTACCATTAAAAGTAATAAATTCAATTCATTGAACAAAAGATTTATTAAGAAAGTCGCGTTAAAGGCGTCCAAGTCGCCGAAAGAGCACGTTAATAGGCGACTATCAACCTTATATGCGCCCTGAATCATAGAGTCGTGTTTCGGCTGCACTTGCCACGGTAATCTGAACGTTCCTCGCGTCTCCACGCCCGACGGCGATCGGCATGACATGGTGTTACAATTTTCAATTTTTTTTACGAAACTAGCCATCGGATTAAGAATTTGGAAAAAGCAATGTAATTCTCGATCTTCGATCTACAATGTTTGTAGAAACGATTTTTTTGATTAACTAAAAGGTTCTCGACTTAAGACAAGTTAAAGTATATCACAGTTATGGCGTTTCAGGGCGAGCGTTTATTCATTAAGGCGCTCCATATGAAAGCATTGTATAAATAATTTTAAAAATTAAAAAAATATATTTCTGATTAAAATATTGATTTAAGATTTTAGCAGATACATGCCCAGGTGACGTGGATGTAAAAAACGTATAAAAATTTTTTTTGAAAATTTTTAAAAATCACCCCAGCCACCCCCAGCGCAGGACGATTTTTGGACGACCAGGCGATTTTGCATCCTTAAGGGATATGGAATGATTTAAAGTGGGTTTAACATTTTAGCAACAAAGTGCAAACGGGATGACACGATAGAAGAAGCTTTTTACTCTACTAAAAGGCGCCGCGCCGCGCTGGTCCATTTCCCACTGTATTGGGGTGGAATGACTAATAATGCAATCGCTGTGATGAGAATGATCATATTTAATTAAATTTAATATTTCTTGATCTGACGAGTCACTGCTTTCATCCATCCAGTGAAATTATAGCTTTCGAAAAAAAAAAACAAATTGTTGATATTTAAAAGTATATACACTTTTTACACGATCGTAGATAAAGTACTTTAAATAGTCTATCGAACTGATAAAAGTTTATAGCGATCGGCGTTAGCGTTTTTTTTTGCATCTTTAAAATTATCAGCAGTAATAGTAGAGTGCCAGAGGCTCAAAATGTTCATCCTGTGGGGGTTTAAAGACTAAAAGCTGACACCTGTCTAAATCGACAGTTTATATATACGTTAACTTCCAAAAAAAGTTGTCCAAAGATTGCCCTGTGCAGAAGGGCGTTATTAAAAATTTTCGAGTTATGTAGTGCATCAGATAGCCGAAGTTCAAATCTTTCTGTGGTAAAAATTTTAAAAACTTTTCTGTGGCGGTTTGACTGTAAAAAAATAAATAATTTTCCAAAAAGCATTGTGTCTTATGGGAAGCGCAAAGCTTAAGGGCCTGTATCTCGGTTCGAAGCTCGCTAAAAACTAATTCATTTTGCCGTATTTGTACGTTTCTCACTCCATAAGTCGGAAAGTAAGCCTCAAACAAAGAAATGTTATTCTTTAATAATTGAAGGCCGATGCTTTCTGATTACGACGGTACTTTTTAATTTAATTTTAGTGAAATAATAACACGAGTTTGATTAAAAAACGAATACAACTACAAAATCTGCAAGCGATTGAAACTCAAACCTCGATCACCCTCTCTTACCGCACTATGCCCCGCGCTCGGCATTTAACCATGTTTGCGACCATCATTTAATTTGTCAATAATTTTACAGTTAGTTCACAACAGTGAAAAATACATGTACGGGCCGCGATGGAACACATATTTGTTATTATTTTGCTGACACGCACAAGTTTCAACTTCTAATTTTAAATTATATTAACAAACTTTGTGCACCGCTTTTCGCTGCGTTTCAACTGCGTATCTAATAATACGGCATTTTGCTTGGGATACATTATATTTATATAGGGTGACATTATCAGAGTTTCAAAGATCAAATCAAATTACATGCAAATTCTGAAATGGTATTACTAATTCGAAAATAGCGATCGTTAGTTAAGGTAATGTCTTAATAATACATATTATTTAAGTCAATGTTAGGTCGCAAATAATGTTTACTAATTTCTTTTAGTGCACTTTTAAAGACAAATTACAAATATGCAAAAATATATGAATTAAAAAGTTATAGACTGTTTACAAACAACCTGTAAAATAAAACTGTTGACGAATCAATGATAAAACTGCGGTAAATCAAAACTATAGACCATGATAAGTTTGCCGCGATTATTCAAATTTAGCTTAGTACCGTTTTAGTAACCAACAAAATATTGCAGCTGCGCTGTAATTTTTAAGATTAAGGTTTTACACCAGGCTCAGTTTAACTCATGTTCTAGGCACCAGGTATCGAGCGACGCGCCCCCATAGCGGCTAGAACTTCGTCCTCGTACGTTTTCCCCGTAATGGTTGGACATCTTACTAAATACTTCAATCAACGCTAACACTCAATGAATTTCTGGTTGTTATTGTTTTAGGTTTAATAGTTACACAGTTTTATACCAAGTTCCACGGAAAATAAATTTGATTTACTTTAGAAAAAAAGACGTTCCTGTAAAAATAACCATTACGGTCCAATCGGTATTTTATTGTATAATTATAGCCATGGTATATTTAACACTTGATTATGTATTAACCTATTTCTGTATTGAAATAGAAAGACACGGTGTAACCTCAAGAATAACTGGTTAACCTTGTCTAATTCATCAAAGGCCAAGGGTATATTGTTCTCTACGCACATTCCTTTCTTTTGAAAGAAAAACCTGCAAATTTTACTCCAAGGTAAATTAATTAAGCTTTTATAAATTGTGTTATAACTCTGTATAAATGAAATTCTTTTTTGGAGGAAATATTTACAGTTAAACCGTTGTAGCGTTGCACATTTTATCTTTACGTAAATATTTAATTTCGGTTGACAACAGTGTTGACAACGTATTATGGGAGATATGAAAAACAAGTTTAATTAGCTGCAAGTACATTAATTCAATGCGCATTTTTTAATAAAGGAAAATAACCTTTATTGTTTAGAATATACTCGTATAGGGTTATGCAGATTTTTGTTCAAAACAGCAAGGTTTTTACACAATACATTATGAAAAAACAAACAAACAAAAAAAATGAGCAAATTAGGTCTCCTCGGCGGTCTTATATTAAACATTTTATTTCACGGCGTTTTTGCGTCCATAGTTACTGTAGTATTAGAAATTCAGAATGACTATAACACTAAAAACTGTGGCAGCGGCGGTTTCTTATTTCTGCTGCTAAGGATAAATACTGATAATAGAAGGTATGCCGCTAGATCTGAAAATTGAGCCGAACCTCCGCCTTCCACAGAATAAGAGATCCTTATCGAATACTGTGCAAATATTATATTTACAATGGAGGCACAGTTTTACGGGCTGGGTTTAAGCCTCAAACTACTTACTGGCAATTAAAATTTAAGAGCCATGAATCAGAGACCAAAACACTTTTCGAAAATCACTTACCACTTTTTGGGTCCCTAGAGTTCCTAAATGCGCGTTTCCGTCAAAACATCGAATTTAATTTTTTTTTCAAGATACATATGCATACCGGAGGTTTGAAAAGTACAAATATTTAGTAAGTGTAGCAGAAACATTACAGGTTTCTATTCAGTATCATCTCGATTGCTTTGTAATTTATTTGGCAATCTCATGGAAAATCATTAACATTTAACTGGTGCAATGCCGTTCACCTATTACGTCAGTAAAAGGTTCATGTCGATTGCGCAAACATAGCAAAATTAAAAATAAGTTATCATTTAAAGTAAGGTTTAGGAGAGGGAACAATATATACATACATACGCATGCATTGTACTAAGTCCCCAATATACCGTGGATGTTTTAGTTTACCCCACATTTTTGTCATCACAATTTTGAATAATAAATTGACTCCTATAAGAGAAAGAGAGTTAATAGAGGGATTTGTGATTATTTGAGTGAATCACATAGGCAAAGGCATTTTTAAGTAATAGTAAGTTATTATCAATGAAAAGGATAGAAAACTTAGGAATCATTTTAAGGAGAAGTTTGATAAAATAAATCTAGTTATAGCCAGCAAATTAGATACCTGTCCAAACACACTTGCTGTCAAATTGATCTGAAAATCTTATCTTATCACAGTAAGATTGGAAAGCAGTTAAATTATTATACACGGAATTTAGACAATCATCGCAATTTTTAGCAGACAAACAGTTTGCCACGTGCTCGTAAGTTATTCCTAAAAATGGCTTATAAAAAACTGTGTCCTTCCATTTTTAGGATTTTAAAGATAAATAAAATTCCTGGCAAATAAACTCCTTTCGTAATTATTAAAGACCGGACTTTTAGTCGCAGAAGAGCAAAAAATTTCGGGGAAACTTAATTAGTAAACAAAAACCATGGGCGAACTCAAATCTATTAAGTTATACGTGAAACATATTGGACAAGGGAACTAATTTTTCGGATGATAATTTAGAAAAAGTTGTTGTGTATTGCAATTATTAAATTTTTTTATTCAACGGTGGTTTTCCGTCCCTTATAGTCCAAATTTTTCATTCATAGAACTTCTCCGCTGTATTAATGAATTTACACGTTCTATTTTCGTTAATTCGCTATATTAGGTACGTTTCAATTAAAAAAATATTTTTGCAGTTCCAGAAAAATGTTTAGTGAACTACTTTTAAAACTCATGTCCATTTATATTCTACGCTTATAAATCCTGTTTTAATTAATTTTATTATTACAGAAGCTTCAATTCCAGTTGACCAAATAAATAAACTACCTGTCCAAGCTAGATTAAGGTCAAACATATGGATGTGTTACCATTCTAAGCTCGTAAATAATTCGTTTAAAAGTTTAGGTATGCGCCAACTATTATATACAATAACTTTAAAGAAATAATACCAAACATGCTTAATAATCGATTGCCTCATAATTTAAATACTGGCAAAAATACTAGACTAGAAATCTGGACTATAGTAATCATTACAGTCCGGATTTCTAGTCTAGTATTTTGCCAGTATATAAATTATGAGGCAATCAATTATTAAGCAATTTTGTCATTATTCCTCTAAAAGTATAGTTGGCGCATACCTAAACTTTTAAACGAATTATTTACGAGCTTAGAATGGTAACATATCCATATGTTTGACCTTAATTTAGCTTGTGCAGGTAGTTATTATTTATTTGGTCAGCTGGAATTAAAGCTTATGCAATAGTTTAATAAAATAAAACAGAGTTCATAAACGTAGAATAGGAACTTCATGAGCTTTAAAAGTACTTCACGAAACAATTTAATGAAGCTGCATAAATACTTTTTTTAATTCAAATCTAAAATAGCGACTACAAGTTATTGAACGTGTAAATTCATTAATACAACGCGAAAGTTCTACAAAAGGAAATTTTGGATTATTATCATTCATAAGGGACAGAAAACCAACGTTGAATAAAAAAACTTAAGAAATGCAGTACACTGCAACAACTTTTTTTAAATTCTCATTCGAAAAATTAGTTCTCTTGTCCAATCTGTTTCACGTATAACATAATGAATTTGAGTACTCCCATGGTTTTTGTTTACTTGTTGAGTTTTAACGAAATTGTTTGCTCTTCTGCCACTGAAAGTCCGGTCTTTAGTAATTATATTCTATTTGCAGTTTACATTTCGTAATCATAAGCACAAAATTCTTATGAGATAATGAGTTCCCATGAACATGTGTCGTAAAATTCTTCAAAAATGAGTCATTCTTATTTATTATTTTTGTAATGTTCATTTTTTTACCAATTTAAATCAGTAATACGATTCTGCGTTAAAAAATGCATAAAAATGGTGTTTTTGATTTTTTTTGTACGACTAGCTATTTTCCAGAAAAAAATCGATTTTCACATTTTTCTCTACGAGTATTTGTAAGGAAAAAGTATTCTTGAAATTTTTCCATGAAACGTAGTCCTCTTCTGTAAAATGATCCAAAGTTAATAAATAAGTACGAAATAAAAAAAGATTCTGAAGAAAAAAATGTACCAAATGAGTACCATTACTATGCATTTTTTTAACGTAGAATCAAATTGCTAATAAAATTGGAGATTACAAAAATAATAAATAAAAATAGCTTAGTCCCCTCCCCCCCCCCCCCGGTTTGGAACGCCACGGGTTTAAATACTTTTATTTAGATGCTGTTAGATAGTAGCACTCACTAATACTAAACCGCATGCCAAATTTCATTATTTTATACTGAAGGGTGCTTGAGATATTAATTAAATTTAAAATTTCATTTGACCCCTTCACGGGACCGTAGCTGCCTTCTGAAGCATTTTATAGGACACATGCTCATGAGAACTGTTTTTATTAAAATAAATTAATTAATTTAAAGTTTTACAGGTAAACTTTAGACCACCCTGTATAATTGTAATTTTATTTTCCAGAAGCATTTAAAGGCTTCACTTTACCGTAGTAGATTTCCGCTTCTCATTTCCGGAATTAACCGTTTGATAAATAATTACTAGGTAAATAATGTGTTACACATTAACATGCTACTATTTTTAGAATAAAGGTTAAACAAATGTTGAACTTGTAAACAAACTTTGTTTGGAGAGCATAAATAGTAAACAATCTAAACATATGCATATAATAGACGAAATGAAAAAAGGAACGAATATCACTGAAATATTTTAAAAATGGTAAAGTTCTTCTAATGACGCTGTTAGAATACGAATTATTTATACTTCAGTAGGTGCCGAGTAATTTAATGAAACCTGCGATCAATCTATCTTTAAATATTCATAATTTCGAGCAGGTATTGGAAAAACTATTTTGTATCTAAACCATCAATATTATCGGAAAATAACAATCATTGAATTGGTTTGACAATTTAGCTAAAATTCTTAGAAAATTGTACTAAATTTGAATATACAATACAAAATTGTTATTACCCTATCCAAAATTTTGTAAAAATAATACGTCTACTAAATTCCCATGAAAGTAAATTTAAATATGTATATCAAAATAAACGCCTATTTTCAACGAAAAAGTTTTGTTTGAAAAACAATTCTTTCCTTAACAAGATTGAGTTTCAATAACATCCTTTAAATCAAGATTCCATAGGTTTACAAATAGAAAGAACAACTTGAGGACCACCTTTGTGAAAGAATTTGTAAGATTATCACGTAATACTGATATAGGTGAAAAGCATTAGTAATCGGTCAAAAAAGAGTAATGGATTAGAGTGAGTAATGAAGCTTGCCGTATATAACGGACATAAACATAACGAACAAGTTGTACCTACATTTCCTATTGTGAGAAATGATTACTTAAAAGCTCGTTTTTCTTACAAATCTAACACGCAATGTGCTATTATATCAAAAAACAATTTCTTGTGGTTTCTTATGTACTATAAACTGTTGGTTCGTTAATAGGAAATGATATAGTGTTCATCCATAAAAAAAAGTAACTGTTAACTAAACTTCATTATTATGTTGTGATGTTTTTGTATACCTAATACGTAGAAAGTAGAAATTTTTACCAACAAAATACATCTGCTATTGCATTTTCATTATGTAGTAAATCACGATGTGTAGCTGCGTTTGAGTGCTAACGATGAAGCAAGCCTATTTCCGAAATACGTACTCGTCTTCGCTTGGCGAATTTATTATGTATTAAGGAATTATAGTAATTAGTACAGAAATTTAGCCATATTATAGTTTTCTCTATTTTGTATATAAAAAAGCATACTAAAACATATGAAATGCTTTCAGATTAGTACAGTAAAAATAAGTAAACTAGCGAAAAAAATTCGGAACTGGATAAAACTTGGCAAAAACCTTCATTTCCGCACCCTTTTTTTGAAAACCGTCTCCCTGACCAAAATTCTGGGTGGAAAAGTTAGTTTTACGGGGGTTATTTTAATTTTAGTATTAATTATTTTTTCGAACAATTTTTTAGTTAAAAGTTTTAGCTTATTATTATTTTGCCTTTAGATCAACTCTGTACGTTAAAAATTGACCGAGTTATGCGCATTTTATTTTGTGTGTTTTTAAAGACTATTTAATAAGCTAAAACTAAAAAAGAATTCGAAAATATAGTTACTTTTCAGGTAGTAGCAAAAAACAGATTTTTCACCCCTTTCACGCCCAATAAAACTAATTTCTCCATCCCGAATTCTGGTCAAAGAAACGGTTTTCAAAAAGTATGTGTAAATGAAGGATTTCACGAAGTTTCATCCACTTCCGAATTATTTGCGCCATTTCTCAAATTTTGAGCTATTTTTCTGTACTAATAATGTAATACAAAAATAAGATCTTCCCAGCGGAAAAGTTTTGACCTTCAAATCAAAAAACCTCAATGACAATAAAATGATTAAATTCATAAATAATAATGACAGTGATCGAAGTGGGCCGGCCAGTAAACAAAAATAAACGAAATTTTATTAGGACTAAACCCTAATGGACGTGGGTTCTTTGTCGTGTAACTGCCTACACCCACGGTGAATAACTTTCGTTATTTCAGAGAAGAGTTTCATAAGAAACTGTTTGGTATAATAATATATGTATAGCAACGTTTGTGATTGTTTCGTACTAGTTGTATAAGGCTATTTAAGTATTTATACTTACGGTTTGACAATATGAACATAACTTCTGAAGGATGCCACTATTAAAATCTTTCTTTCGCCAATTTCAAAGTCAATTCAAAGTAGTTTCAACTATCTTAGAAGTATTTTTTTCACAGTACGACCAAGGCTTATTTCTTACCTTAATACGGCCATGTACTAAAAAAACTGCATTTCGAAAATGTTAAGAATTTAAGAGTGTATATGTTAAAAGATATTGAACATTTGTGGATTTGTCAATTTTTGACGTTGAAGCGGGACTCTTCGAATTAAGTAGGAAGTATGTGAAAGTATGTTGAAGTATGTGGAGGTAAGTGGAAGTATGTGGAAGTAAGTGGAAGTACGGTAGAAGTATCTGGAAGTAAAAGTAGAAGTATGTGAAAGTAAATAGTAGTGGAAGTATGTGGAAGTAATTGAAAGTAAGTGGAAGTACGGTGGAAGTACGGTGTAAGTACGTGGAAGTACGTGGAAGTACATGGAAGCATGTGGAAGTACGTAAATGTAAATGAATGTAATTGGAAGAATAGTGAAAGTATGGCGGAAGTACATGGAAGTATGTGGAAGTACGGTGGAAGTACGTGGAAGTAAGTGCAAGTATGTGGAAGTATGTGGAAGTATGTGCAAGTATGTAGAAGTACGTGGAAGTATATGAAAGTATGTGAAAGTGGAAGTACGTGAAAGAACGGTGGAAGTACGTGGAAGTACGCTGGAAGTACGATGGAGTACGGTGGAAGTATGTGAAAATTAGTGGAAGTAAATAGAAGTATGCTGAACTACAAGTGGAAGTATGTGGTGTATCTGTATCTGTGTTAATGGAAGTAGGTGTACAAAAGTTTTAAGCGCAAGACAGTATATGTTTCTGGTTAATAAAATACGCTTTTTAGCTTGAACGTAATAAATTTTGCACAAATAGCACACATAAAAATTTAAAATTACATTATTAAGGTCATATACTTTCAAACTTAACTACAACTTAATAAATTTTACATGTTCTCACATCGACAGGTTTAAAATGATGGCAAACTTCAATGAACTGGAACAAATTTCAGATTTTTTTTTACTTTAAATCGCCTTGGAGTTGAATGATAATAAGGTACATTTCACTCAGAAAATTGCAGTATATTAAGAGGTTGTTATAATTTTGTAATTATTTTAATATAGAGAACATCTAAAATTTTCGTATCTAAAAACCCTCGTGTTGAAATCAAACTACTTCGTTCTTGATCTTTAAGGTGGAAGCTAGAATAAACGTCCTACATATTTCAAAGGTGGCGATTATTACCTTTCATATGATGTAAACATGGGGGTTCCACAAGGAGCAGTGTTAGGTCCAATTCTTTTTCTCATCTACATAAATGACCTAACTACACTTAATTTAGACTGTAAAATAAATCTCATTTGCTGATGATACCGTAATTGTTTTAGGGGCAGAGACGTGACAAGAGTGAGATTAGCAATGCCTTTGTAAAACAAAAGTTAGATCTTAATAATCTTAATCTTAATCTTAACAATTTTTTACTTCAACAGGTTTTTCATTTTAGCTTTATAAAGCTAAAACGAAAAACCTGTTGAAGTTAAAAATTGTTTTATTTACAATAAATTAAAATGAACTTCAACGAAGTAAAGCTCGAACTTATAAATATAGATCTTAATAGTTTATCAGTAAATCTAAAGAAAACAAAATTTTATTCTTCTCTTTAACTCGGCTACAGAATTATCCGGTTACCAAAATATAATTGTACATACATTCAATATCTATATTGATTCTAATTTAAAATGCAAAATACCATGTTGATGAACCAGTTGCAAAAACAAGAAAAAAGATTTATAAATTTAAATTACTTAACAATATTTTGAAACTTATTACAATTAAAATGATCTGTTTTGCGCTAGTTCAGTCAATAATTGGATACGGCATAACAGCTTGGGGTGGAATTGCTAGCTGTCATATCTCGGAAATCGAACATAAATTGATCATAAAAATAATATTTCATACGGATTATTACCACCCCTCGGATTTATTATTTTTCTGAAGCTCAGCTTTTCACTATTCGACAACTTTTTTACAATCTATATTAGTGTATATTACAGAGTGCTACACATGACTATAACAGTTAAGCAAACTATAATGTTATTTATATTGCATAAAACAACAAAAACATACACACAGAAACATTCAGTTTAATTCCTTCAAACAATCAGAACAATGTTCCAGTTTGAATACATTTAAAATCATCAAAAATAAAATTTTGGATTAGAGTTACCTTCTGAATTGTACTATATAAAAAGTGTATTCCGCGCTTACATGTAGGTTACACTAGGGGTATATGTTTAATTGACTGCTTCTATTACGTAAGCTCTATTGAGCGATATACTATGCTTGCTTTTATCTATACCACTCACAAGTTTATGGCTTCTGTGGCCTATTAAAATTTTGTTAGAATTGTCTATTTTTTATTGATGTCGAGTATTCAAATAAATATGACAACACAGATTGTCACTATTTTAAGGAAATATAGTCAACTAATGAGTGAGAAGGAAGCCATAGTTATCTAATGAGTGCGTGAAGGAAGAGCGATAATTAGGGGGGGGGGGGCAAGTGGAATTTCACATATCCATAGATACTTTTAAATTTTATTTTAAAAAACCACATATTCAGGATACTTTTCACACCCTTACTTACGGCATTTATTAGTTGCCTCTTCTTTGTTGCACTTAGTCTTTTATGTTTCCAGTAAATTTGTGACAATCTGTATACAACTGGTTTCCGATTAGGCAATAAATAGAGACGGGTATGGTTATGATTTTGATAACCTTCTTCAGTGGCTAAACATGTTGTTTTTTTCTACTGATTCATGGCAGAAACTTATTATTGCATAGTTAAAACCTACATTAGAACCACTACCACATGGAAACTACAAAACTGAATTCTTAAACCAGACTACCAGACTTTTATATATTTTAAAACTGCGTTGTGATTTTAAATTAGTCGCAGCTTATTCCGTTATTTGGATCTCAAGTGATTAATATTATTTTAAAGAGATTTTTATGATTCTAATATTTCGCGATTTTTAGAAGATTTCAAATAACCCCAATCGAAGAATTTTTGTGGTTGCAGTACATTATTTATTTGGAAAAACAACGTAGCTTGAACCATTTCTTCAAAATATGACTAAAGATTTTATTTTAAGTATTTGTCGTTAAAGAAAAGTTATATACTTTCTAGATTGAGTTTGTAAAATAAAGCCGAAAAGCTTAAAAATCAATAAAGAAATTCTTAAATAGAAAAAAGTAGCGTGCAATTAAACCTTAATAATTTATAACACTGCAACATGCACTCTACGATAGCTTTTACCATCAAGGTACTTTTAGAGCGCGTTTTCCGTTAGAATTGGATTGGAGCGGCGCATGCTAATCTTTAAGGAAATCGCGCCGTCTATCCTCAACTGTAGAATTAGCTTCGTGTGGATTCCTCAGGGGTGTAGTTCAAAAAAAAATACCGGGGCGCAATTACTAGTACTATACGAATAACTTCAGACTGATTTTCCATAGAGGTATTAAGAAAAAAATATTTCTAGGAATTTCGGCACTTGTTCTGCTGTAGCTCTAGCAAACGCTTAAAAAATTTCTGAACAGTAATACCTAAAACAACGTAAATTTTTGGCGTAGCCCTGGCATCTTAAAATATACAAATAAAAACTTCAAAAAAGATAAGTACAAATCAGTGGCGTTCCGTGGGTTCAAAATTTGGGTAGGCAATGGCAAAAATTATTTAACATTAAGATTTAAAAACAAAAAAATTAAGGCAACTCCAATTTACCAACACCTGCTGTTAAAAGAATTTATTAAATTTCACTTGGTCATTCTGCAGTTTAATTTGATAACGTAAACCTTCGTCTAAAGCCAAGTTAATGCGTTATTCGCCAAATAATTTTAATCTAACAGTTGCAGATAAATGTTCTTTGGACGACGCACGTTTTTTAATTGCGGCTGAAAGATTTTTTAAAACAGAGTATTCTGTTTCAAATTGCACTTTTGAGGGGTTAGATATAGATGAAAATAGTAAGCAATTTTAGCAAAATAGTTTATTTTTAATATCGCTACCGGTTAGCCAGTCCATTCTTTAATACCATTCCGTATTAAACGATCTAGATTTTTTTCTACTGTCTGTCTGTAACGGCCCTAGTAATTTTGCAGTACATCGTATAGGGTTTTTTACAGATCGTGCCTTTGCTGTACTGAATGCGTTCTAAAATCTCTATTATTTCTTGCATCTCTGTCCATCTGATTATTGCATTATATGTATCAATGTGCATGCAAACGTATTAAGAACAATAGATGGATCATTTGGCCCGATAAGCTCGGTCTTCGCGTATGCGAAACTGTGTTGGCGCCTAATTTTTAATGTTACGCGGTGGTGTTAAAAAGTAAAAACTGTGTAAAAGTAACTTTTTTTATTGAAAATTAGAATTTGATATTTATTTGAATATTTATAAGGCACATTATCAGCATTTTAACTTCAAATATAATAATAATTAAGATTGAACTGTTTTTAGAATATCTAAAGAGCCTGGGTTCGCATCAAGCCTCAAGGAAAAGACGCGGTTTTTCAATTACACGAGGAGACTTTACTGTGATTTGAATAAGCTAATACCGCGGGATTTTAAAATAGGATTGTAACACCACATTCTAATACTGTAGATAATCGCGCCGTTCTAATCCGAAAGCGCGCCCATGTAAAGATATCTTTACACCAAGTAAATGTTTACTATTTAATGCGGTTCTTTAAAATCAATTAGTTTTCTTGGAATAGAGTAATTATCCGTACATGCAGGTAGGTAACAATCAACGTAATTAGCCGGCAGTAGAGTGGATTTTGCGGAATAATATTTTATGTTACGTCAATAGAGCAACGAAAGAAAACATGCATGTTATGGTGTTGTACGATTGTGTTGCAAGAGTAATTTCTTGTTATATAATATATAATTGAAGTAGAAAGGTGGACGTATGGATTTCTTCCGTATGTAAAACAAGCGCCATGCATTAATTTGGTATACGTAAAGTTTAAACGAGGCATATTTAAAATTACTCGACAGAAACGCACAGTTTTAATGTGTCTGTCCGCAACAACACCCATCATTTGGTTATTAATATATGACAATAAACTTTGCTGTATTTACTAATTAAATAGCCCCTAGGTACAGTTACAGAGGTGTTTTGCCGCATGTAAATACAGTATGATTAACAACACAATTGTTGATAAGCTTTAGCCATAGTAACTTAATTCATACAGTATAAATTGCAATAAAAAACAATTTCATGCGACAGTTTGTGGCTGTATGAATCAAATTAGGACATGAGCCTAGTTTTTAATCGCCAACCTCTATCAAACATGTTGGTCATACACTAGTTTTAAAAACATTGGGGACCCCCGTTCAGAGGCAGATTTATTACCTAAAAATAAGACAAAAACATGTGTCCGCAATAAAATTGATCATTCCTTATAACATGTTTTAGCCATACTTAAACTTCAAAAATGCCTTTAAGGGTGTACGTGTGGTTACTGGGGTAAATTAAAAAAAAACAAGCACGCCGCTGTTTTTTAAATTTTTGTTTATATCAAAAAAAAATTCAAAAATCAAACTAAGAGACGGGGTAAAATATGAAATTATTTGAATGCCAATTTCTGCAGTAAAATATTATTTTACAGTTTAGTTTTGACTTTCTAAAAAAATTACTTGGAAATTTTATTCAAAAGCGGAATTCGTCCAAAAATTAGTCGCTTGAATGTCTTGTCTTTTTTCTGTGTATTGCTATAACAACGTTGTTCTCTGAAAGAGAATGTGAGATAAACCATACAAACTCGGGCTACATTTGTGATTTTTCTGTTCTTTAGAAAATAATACAACTAATATAAACATTAATTGTATTAAAAAAGTATTATAGAAAAACGTACGATTTTTTTCAATAAATTCAAATGGAAATTTGTCAATTTTCAATTTGTCAATCTATCAAAAAAGGTCTTGAATAAGGGTGTTACTAAAATACGTGCAGATAATTTAAACTGTAATAAAACTCACCAAACTGAACCACTTTTCTATTTATCATTTTTTTTTCGAAAAACACCCGAAACTCAGTTTTACTAAATATGTGGGTACCCGCCTCTGGAATTGTATTTTAATTTAAAGCAGCACAATGAAAAGTTCGAATAAGGACGAGCAAAAAGTAGGTACACACTGATAAATGGTTATGTAATTGATAATAAATTAGTTTGATCTGACGACTGTACGTATTTGATCGCAAGAGATAAATTTGTTACTTAGTAGTTAAATAGCGATTTTTCCATAATAAATTAACGGACATTGTCTTTATGTATGGTGAAGTGGACGGAAATGCTGCCAGTGTTCGCTACGGCGCTTTACGTAGAAGCTTTTTCCAATCGACGAATACCTAATGCGAGAACCTTTACAAATACGGTTCAACATTTACGTGATCATGGTTCTTTTAAAGCTCAAGCGCAACGCTGAGGAAGGCCGAATTTTGGATGCCAAACCGCAAATTATAGAAGCGGATCTTACTGTTAGTGAACCAAGACTTGCATTTGTTGCAATGTTGGTGTACTCTAAACAAACAGGTTTTGCACTTTATTACGTACAACTAGAGCAGGCACTACAGCAAGTTGCAAACTTTATCTACGAGCTTGCAATGGTAACACATCCGTATGTTTCACCTTATGTAGCATGTGTATTGTGTATATAAGTTATTATTTAGTTGGTCAACTGGAATTGATGCTTGTGTAATAGTAAAATAACATAAGTCGGGGTTCATAAGCGTAGAATATGAATGGTCATGAGTTTTAAAAGTACTTTGCGAAACAATTTCATGAAACTGCAGAAATATTTTTTTTGAAATGTAAAATAGCAGCCACGAATTATTAAAAATAGAACGTGTAAATTCAATAATACAACAACAAACTTGTACGAAAAGAAACCTTGAACTAAAAGGGACGGAAAACTACAGTTGAATAAAGAACTTAAGAATTGCAGTATACAACAACAACTTTTTTTTAATTCTTATCCGAAAAATTAGCTTTCTTTTCCAATACGTTTCACGTATAACGTAATGGATTCGAATACGCCCATTATTTTTGTTAATTTAGTGAATTTTAAAGAAATCAGTTTGGTGAGTTCTATTAGATGTTAAAATATCTGCACGTATTTCAATAACACCCTGTATACGAAAGTAGTTTTTGTAATAAACTGAAGGTCGGATATTTTAATATGTCAAACTTTTCTGTTGATGGACAGGCAGAAACTTAAGTTTCCAGGTAACTTTAAGCTCTACATAAACGTATTTATAAATTGTGATTCATTTATTTCTGCTGCTAGCTGCAGATGTATGCGAAACAAAGAAAAACTTCAAATATCTTCAATAAAAACTACTACCACATGTTACTGACGTAGAAATTGAAGATTTTTTTTAGTAGTAAGATAGCAATTTTGTCGAAAAACAACCGTTTTTTCCGGATAAAAATGACGACAACTAACAGCTGTGAATATGAAACAGGAACTCTACCAAAAACCTCAGATAGCCAAGGCGTGTGCATCATTAAGTTGAATGATAGCGTATGAACTTGGAAAGTGACAAATATCGTCCCTGTTATTCCATGCACGTAATTGCGAAAACACCCTCTATTAATCTAACGGTTACAAATGATAGCTGGGGCAAGAAAAAATGTGTTAAAATGTTAAATGTCGTTGCAAATACTTGAAGTTGGATAATTTTTTCCTTAATAATGCTAAAGCTTTTCAATTTTACAACTCATAGTACTTAATAGAGTTAAATGAAGCATGACCCGAATCGAACTTAATTGATCGGTTTTTTGTTTCTTATTAGAAACGTTCAGAACGCCAATAAAAATAGCGACGAAGAGAGCAAAAAAGTAATTTCGATTAGTATTTTTACAAAAAATTTTCTCCACATATATTTTTATCCAGAATTTTGCAAGTTTATCAGCTGTTTTAAAACTACAATTGTAAACTGACCCTTTAAAGTAGAAAATTATTACAGCAATTCATTTTATTTTTTTCCAAATAAAAAATGCTAATGAGTGCAATTTAAATTGTAACGCAATCGAGGAAAATAGTATGACTTTCACCCGCATTTGAAAGCAAAGTAAATTAGATAAACTGTATTAGTTTTACAATAGCGAAGGCTGTCTGCATAAATATTTATTTAAATGAGAGACCTTAAGAAACTTTTGAAACATGTGGGTTAGAATTCATTTTCATACAAGGCTGTTGATCTTGTGAGCCGTGTTACCTTGCGGTGGGTGTTTTATCACTTATCATTATGTAAATTTTACTTAATAGCGTAGAGCAATTAGTTGATTTTACCGAATAGTTTTTTTTACGATAGTTACCTTAAAATAGAGGCAGACGCGAAACGTTTAACGAATGTTTCCTGACCAACCATAATATGCATTACCCACACAATACCTTTTAATATACTTTTGTATGTAACGGACTTCATTGAATTAATGGCTGGTGGCTTAACATGGAGAACTTTATGGGCAGTCCGCCCCTGCGTATAAAATTTCGTCATCGTAATGTTGATTTTTGTATCA
Organism: Ctenicera cuprea; assembly: GCA_958336395.1. Taxonomy (NCBI): domain Eukaryota; kingdom Metazoa; phylum Arthropoda; class Insecta; order Coleoptera; family Elateridae; genus Ctenicera; species Ctenicera cuprea. The sequence continues at coordinate 27,635,356 of OY284490.1, forward strand.
CCTGCTTTGAGATGTTGACATATTCTAAAAGCAATTTTTTTTAGTCTTTATAATTAATGCTAATACTAACCAAGGTATAAATTTACATATAAGTATTTAATTATATAAGTTAGTTACGAATTTTGGTTAAGATAACATGAAATTGGTTTTAAATTTTACAAAACTAAAGAAAATAGAAAATATTGATAAAACAGCAAGAATGTTGCTGTATACAGGGTGTTTTACGATAAATGTTCACGAAGAAGAAGTTTTGTATTGGTACAACCATAAAAAAATTTTTTTAATATAATTTGCGCGAGAGAGGGAGTGCTTTCTGTGGAAACCACCTATTACTAGCATCTACAGAAAACAACCAATCCATCATACATATAATATTATATTGACAATTTTTTGGATATAACTACAGATGCAACAGTTATTTTTTCTTGGTCACCATGAAACGCCCTTCATATACGTACTGTTAAGTTTCTTTCCCGAATCATTGAAGTTGAACCGGGGTTAATAGGTCGCCAATACAAAATTTTGACTCAAATTATCTTCGATGTCACTGCCTAGCAAAGTGTTGAAGAGTTCCACTTAATTTACACTTTACCTATTCTCGTTTGATGTTGCCCATGTAACATAATCAGAAACTGGTGACATTTCATTCTAGTATCATCGGTTTATTTCCACTACTTGCTTCAATAATTCATAATACAACGAACCTAGAAATTCATGTCGTGGTTTTTTGACGGTTAAAATACAGATTGACTTTTATGTTTGCTTTATTCACAGATTATTGCTTTATTGAGACGTGCTCATCCGTCCAAGAACAAATAACTATTATTATTGAGATTTCCTTGAATTCCATTTCAATTTTAATCAAATTGCTTTATTGGGCAAAAGAAATACCAATGGTTTTATTGTTATTAAACAATGTTGTTAACATAAGAAACAAGTTCTAAACTATTGGTAAAATTAGATTGATTTCATTAGCAAATAGAAACATAAAGTTTATGTATGAAAAAAAAATCTACGATTTCCAAGTAGCAAAAGGAGAGATATTCGCAAAATAGAACCCGGACATTTATAGGATTTTTTGGTGGGTTTTATGGTTTATTCAATAGCTATATTTTACTAATTAATAGATGCAACTAAAATAAAAACCTAGCTTTGAAAGCTAGTTTTTTTCAGTTACACTTTCTAGTAATTTCGTTTTTTCGAGTTTAAAACTGTGGAATCTTACTTCTAATTAGTGCGCAAAAATTAACCTTATCTAAAACTCGGTCTGAATATTCTGCATATTGTTAAATTTTAATACCCAAAGCTGCATCTACACAAAAGCTCTTAATTATTACAAATTGCCTTACTAATATTCACATTCGTGTTAATAAATTATGGTCTCAGGACGCTTATTTTCAGTCAGAATGAACGTTCAACACGAAATATCCTAATTAGAATTAAACTTGCATGCGAATATTGTTTCCCGTTTGTTGCACTTGCATTAAATTTTAATATTATTATAGTTACATATTCAATAAGAGAGAGTTGTAGAAAAGCAGAAATATCTCGCAAATCTTTCTAAAGCCCATACAAAGTTCATGGTTTTGGCTAGGGCAGATCAAAATAGCTCAATAAGAGCAAAACTAGGGCAGGCTGAAAATAATTTTTTTAAAAGAAACGATCAAGCAAGCATAGCTCAAAATGATCTGTCCATTGTAGCAATCTGTTACAAAACTAGTTGGTTAGTCAGTTCCAGTTGTAGCGAACTAGGTCAAAACCATGCAAGCTTGTGTGAGGCATGTTACGAAGAAAAGTTATTATTATTAATTTTTTACTTGTGCGATGTTCCTGTTATGTTTTATAACTTTCACATATTTTCATGAAATGTTGATGTTGTGTAAGACTATACATTCTACGTTGATTCACTCGCTATATATTTGCTTACATACCAGACCTACAAAATATACAACCCATTTTAACGTTATTTGTAAATAGTGAAAAATACTACACGTGGGGTATTTCTCAAATGTGTAAAAAAAATCAAAATAAATTCTAGGAAAAAACACCCGATTCGACTTGTAGGAAAAGTGTTTTTGTTGGCAGATAAATTCGTAAAGCCGATTTATTATTTTTACTAAAAAGATGGGCAGACGTATTTAGTTCAGAGAAAGAATATTATTTTAAAGTGTTTTGACTTAATTACGCGCAACCTATTCCAATGATTATTTGGGGTGATGTAGCTATCGAGCTGAAGGAGGCCGCATAAAATTGTAAATAGAAATGGACTCACATTTTGGCCTTAAAAACTTGAAACCTTACGCCTAATCCCAGATAACCTTCTTTAAATTAAAACTTTCTCTACAACCTTAATTCTTTTTTAGGTTTAGAGTAAATCTTTTAGAATAATCTTAGATTATTTGAATACGTTTTTTTAGTAAATGTGCAATGCTTGTTTCGACTGCTCTGATCATTAGACTTTAGCACGAACATGGATTCGAACTCCGGACCCCTTAGTTTTAGCCCACAACGCTCCGATTAAATTTTTGACGAAATTAATTCAACTGAGCAGTTTAAGATTGTGAATGAAACACCGCATCTGTCGCACGATGTTTAATTAAAATTTAAGAACTTATTGATGACAAGATTACTATTGGCATGTTTTGGAATGACATCCTCCATCTTCAAAATAAATTTAAACACAACATTAAAAGGTATCGAAATAACAAGTCTATTATCATATAAAAATTCTAACCGAAGGGGCCGGAAATTTTCTTATAACATTAAAAACTATTTAAATTAACATTGAAAAATTAACCTTGGTGGCAAACCCCCAGCCCAAATACATCTCCCTTCAAACGATAAAATTATTAACTGTAGACGCGGATCCTGCTAAGATGTATTTAATATGAAAAATCCAAAAAATATCACAAATTTAATTTAATAAGATACGATTCAGCTGAGCAATTTTCAGTTATTCTTTGAAAAAGCACTTGATTTTAGGGAGTATAATATTATCATAAATTTATATTGAGGTATAAACGTTTTGAAACTGCAGTGCAAGAAATATGAAAAAAATATCAAAGAATTTAAAAAAAAATTAAAAAAGAAAAAAAAAGTAAACACTTTCTTATTGTGCTTATTCTTTATGCTTTTAAGCTTGAAAGGAAACTTTTATTTATCTTGGCAATTGTAACGCTTACGAACGCTTATTTATTTTTACATAGAATGTACCAGCGAATTTAATTCATCAAATAAACTTTATTTTGGGAAGAACCGAGAGAACAGTCGGCGAGGTTTCGACAAACGTTTCAATGACATTTGCATCTAATCCCGCGAGGTTCACTCCATAGCATTTTTCGTAATGGATTTTATTTACTTTTTTTTAGCATAACCCATGGCATCAAACTAACTTTTCACAAAAATCAAAATTCGAATTAGAATGACTACGTATTCACCGCGGGGACATTTTGTCTAGGGACCAAACAATCAAATTTATATCTGCGTAGTTATAGAGTGCAATTGGACATTTCATGAAAAAGAGAAGATTTTTTTGAATTATTTAAAAAACTACCCATTTCGACAACTGACCTAAAGACCCTGGAGACGGAACATTTAATAGAAAAAAGTCATGAAATGGCAAAATGCGACCATACTTTGGGCATTTCATGAAATGCCCAATTACACTCTCTGGTTACGACGTTTACACTCTAGAGTTGCACTAGCGCAGCATTTTTTAAAATGGACTACTCAAAAAAATTCAGGGGTATGTTGTCAGAAATTTTTGTTTGATGCAAAAAAGATAAAATGTATTAGTACAATCTATAATTTTTACATTTTTGTTTACGTCGGTTTATAATAAGATTCACTACTTGACGCAAATTGGTAAACTACAGCAAATAGAAATTTTCTGGAATACTGACCATAATTTACATACAGGGACCCACATGAACTGTTTATTCTTCCGAATGCTGTAACTGTGTAAGGAAATGTTTCAAAACCCATGTTTATTAGAACTTTTTTTGTTAGTTTTTATGTCATAAATTAGAAAAGTTGAGTGTGTAAAAAATACTTTAAGAAATACGTCCCTGGTCAGTGTGGACGAAAACAAGTGAAATGGTCGTGAAAATGTTAATCATCAATAGTAAAATAGGGACACACAATTTTAATCAAATACAAAGTTTTAGAAACACTGCTCTAGAGTAATGCACTTGGCCCACATTAGGTTCTTCGTATCAACGGCAAAAATGCTGTGAATAACCAACTGCTAGTTGCAATTGATTTTCTAGTGGTAAAACAGTAACAGAAATACAGTTTTACAACCTCAATTTTAGCTTAATTGTCAAGTGTCTTGTTTTTCATGGTTTTTCTACATTTATTGACTAAACGATGCATGCAGCTAAGAGCAAAATATGATTTACTACATTTAACAACAAAATATCCTTAATTTAGAACAGAAATTTTTCGTTTACTCTGTTTTGGTATCGCATTACTGATTTAGTTTCTAATTTCAATATTTTTGTAGTTTTGAAATATCTGATTCAAATTTGCTTTTTTTCAAATTTTCGATGTTAAAGTGAATGTTATTATTAAATCTTGTGGGTTATGTCCGGTCTACTATTTAGCTTATTTAACTACTACGTCATATTTGTGATAATCTATTTTTTGGAGTTTTACATACACAACTGTTCAGAAGATCTAACCTAACGTAAGAACGCTGTCCTCGTTTAAGGCGATATACTTTCTTATAGTCAATGTTGGCAACGCAAATGTAAAGTAAAACGCGGGAAACATCAAAATACATATTTTTCACACGTTGTAAGACGACCAAAACCGTAAACTTTTCGACATCAATACGATACAGTAAAAACTCAGCATTAAAAGACGTGATTTCGCTGTAAAGTAAATAATTACCCAAAAACACATATATTTTATTTTCTTAGAATGCTGTCGAATGATTAGCAAAAAGTTAAAAGGTGCAGAAATAAATAGAGTCTGCAAACTGTCGATCTATTTTCGCCAGTTCAATTATTTTTGGCAAAAGATCTTGGCATTCGCCGTGCGACTAGTAACCATCAATGAATTCTTTATTCTCTTGTCAAACGTAATGAAATACATTTAGGAGAAACATATGCAAGTTAAAAGCTGCAGCAATGCGATTACTAAGTAATTTTCTTTTATTTTTGGAATAATCGAGTTTAATTTTTAAGAACCGCGTAAAAACTAAATTATTTATGTTTTAATTAGTAATGAAAAATCGTTGTTTTCATAAAGTATCGGGTACAAGGTACAGTAGTTATTATATTACTGCTATTTTCATTAAATATTTCTTATGTTCCACACGTGCCAGAAAATTATCTAACATATGTTATACTTTATTGCAGTTTCGAGATGAATACACTCATTACATTTTTTATGCATATTTATGACTGCAGCCATTTAAAATGTGCTCTTATGTGAGATGCAACAGAACCTGCAATAAAATTTAATTTCGCTTCTTACATAATTGTACAGAATGATTCGAATTTTCATTCTGTATATACAGATACTCGTTAAATATGGACTTTAACGAAGTAAAGCTGGAATTAATAAACATTTTTAAAAGTTTTCAGTAACAAAATTTTCGTTTGATGATGGTTTGATTAAGTTCGGCAAATTTCAAGTATAACCTAAAATTATTATTTCTTCCTTCACTCGAAAAGTGCCAAATTGGGACATTTCCTTTAATATTAATTCTGTAACTTTTCCGAAATCTAATTTCTAAATTTCTAATACAAAGAAAATTACAAAAATGTGAGTGGAATTTGATTTATTCTGAACACATGATTTGCATATACTACATCTATTTTTCTTACAATAAAATAATATATCGGAATATATTAGTAAGTTAAAGATGCATCTGTGTCAGTGTGTCGAATTACAGTTTTAATAGTAGTACGAAGACGGACGGAACTCGCATTTTCACGTTACAAGCACTGTTCAAACATTAAAGAGTACTAAAAGCAGTTTGAAATGGATAAGTATAAACCAGAGCCGCAATTTAACCGGAAATATTTGCGTTTTGCTGAATTACATTTGGTTGTTACGCAGGCAAACCAAAGTTCCTGCCTAACCTTCAGAATATCACGTTTTCGATTGTTCCTTTCTTAGAAGCACGACAGTATCTAATTTTTTACACTTTCTCATTATTGTTCTATTTAATGTAGTCGCAGATTTTAATTAGTGCTCAAAAATATCACCCAAAGTTATATTTAAACTTGGCAGATGCTGTACTAATAGAAGAAACGTTAAAACATTTAAGAGGAAGTGTACCCTCTTATTTTAATAAGCAACACCATGAATGCAGTGCTAGTTTTGATGTTTTTTATACAGAAACTCATACCAATTATAATTATTTAAAAAGTTACATGTGGAGAAAGTAAAAAAAAAAGTAAATTCGTTGTTTGGAATTAAATTGAAATTAAAATGAAAGTTATGGATCTGAAATTTAATGAGTTTGTTAGATGTACATAACATCGTAATAGATATTTAAAAAGCGAAATCGTGTCTAGTTTTCTATAAATAGTACATAGTGGCTATTTTACAACATGGTTTGCCATTAGATATTAAATAAAATAATTCCAAAATCATGTATTTAATTATGATAATAATAACGTAAGGTTTAGTAGGGTGTATAAAAAAATTTCCCATATTTCGAGTTGTGCATACGCAAATACGTCATAAATCCAAGATGTAGTATAACTTTTTGAGGAGTTTTCGAGAACCTTTGCACGAGACTATAAAAATGCAAATAGATAAACACAATTTAAAAACACGGGCGTAATTAAGGTAATTGAGCAAGTTTTATTGCTAATGTTTTCAAGCAACGTAAATCAAAACATATAAAAACAATGTTTTGTTGCTTTGGTAATATAATTATGCATTTCATCTGCTTCACAATAAAGGAAAAACATAAGAATAACCATCGGTTTTTCCAGTACATAAACAGTAAAAAATACTTAATAGAATCGGGTTCTGATTGGATTTGGTTGTGAATGTAATATGATTATGTGTTCACTATAATTAATTTTCTAAATTGTATGTTTGTGTTATATTTCTGTTGTTCTTTTGCAACAAGAGGTTGCCTAATACCAGTTGTGCTACCTGCTTTAAAATAAAAGCAAATTTAAATATCTGAAGTCTAATTGGTTTTAGCGTTTGTTTATTTAACTACCGAAGAACAAACTCTGGGATATTTATAATATGATATAAAAACGTTAACACTAAATCTAAACACCTAATGACTTTTCGAATGTGGGCTTACGATGCGATTTTATTGACTATATTATACTTATTTACAAAGGCCGAAAAGTTATGGAATTATTGCAATCTCTCCCATTTCGACAGTTCTGTGACAAAATCTTTTCATACAAATTTTTGAGAGGTAAATGTGTAACGTAGTATTTTCAAATCCTTAAAAGAAAGGTTCGTATATCAAGAAGAACTTTGAAACTAAAAGCTGCATCTAAATGCGTCAATTAAATAAAGCGCATATTCGTATATACTTTTGGATTGTGAACCAGTACAGTTTTCGCGGTAAATAAGAAAATTGACTTAACGCTCTTCGGTAGGATGACTGGATCGCGAACCTTCATTCGCAATCCGAAATCTGCGGCAAACGCATATAAAGCCGGTCAGCGGAATTCAGTAACTAGGCACGCGAGAACATGTACGCACTTATAAAAATGTGTTGTGAAATGGCATACAATATTACCGAAATATAAGACATTACTTAAGATAGTGCAAGTAAAAGCAGTAATTGGACAAATACATATTGAACAATTAATGTAAAGTGATCTTTTATTAAAAAAATTCATAATTAAATACAGGCATCTCAGGTTAACGTGCAGCTATGTAATGTAATTAACCGATTTGGTTATGTTTATTGTATGTGGACGATGTTACGCTCTTGTTTAAAAATAAATAGACTAAGGATTCATACAGAGTGGGCCTGGCTTAATCCAGGAATGGTGGCAATTTCGGGGATCATAAGAAATGAATCATTAGAATATGAAGAAATATGAATAAAATTAGGCAGCATTAATAATATTAGAAATACGTAGTAAACTACTAAAAAATTAATTTCTGAAGATTTTCTGTTTGTCTAATTGTTGTATTGGTTTGTTAATCCCGAAACACAAATTAAAGATATACTAACAATCTTAATTATTGTATTAATTTTTACAATGCTGCAAAACAAAGTTATGCTGAAACCCAAACCATTTTTGAGATGAAAGTTCCATACATATTTCTTCAAGCGCAACCTTTTTCATAAATTCTCCATGCATTTTAAAAGTTATTTAAAAAGCTTCCAAAGAAAAAAATATTTTCATTTTCAATAAAATAAAGGGTTCAAGACAACCTTAAAAAATAAAGTAAGCACTTTGATTCAAGCGGTGCATTTATTAAGTATAAACTTATTAACATCTGATTGATTTTATATTTAAAAGCAGGTATTTATTGCGTCTAACTAATCGTTGTATTATTACATAGGTTTGAATGTACTGAATCAGCCAACTTCATAAAAATATATTTTAAATTTGCAGTCCATCCAAGTAGTATGCAGATTGTTCTGTGTAACATTTTTGCTCAAATTCGTTTTTTTGTGTTTTACTGAAATGTTTCTGGTTATACAGGCCATTAGATCTATAATGCAATAAATATTGTCCGACCACCGGCCTTTCAATGAGTAGAATAAAAATTACAGTGACTATTCAATTCACCTGTCATCTGTTAAAAATTGACCAATGAAAATCCAGAATTTGGTGTTTCTCAGCCTATAAAAAAATATGGATGCATATACCTTCCTCGAGGGTATTCAGGTGAAGTGAAGTTTTTATTATCAAACATTAATGATTTGTTTCATTGAATAGTCCCTCGAATACCATTCTTAATCAAAGTTACGTAGATTATTTTTTCGGTGGTATCACTCATGTCCCTTGCGCTTGGGATAAGGATTCGTGCTGACGCACTCATTCTAATCGTATCCAAGAGCGGACATGAGTGATTTAACACCGCAAAAATAGTCGACATAACATTGACTACTCGTGGTATTATAAGTGAATATTCCACTCGCATTGTAACAGCCAATGGCAGCCGTTTATTTTCAGGTTCTTGATCAATTAGACCCTGACTGGCCGCGAATGCCTTTTTTCGAAAGCTCCACTGTTATCGGTGCTGTATAACCATAGCAGCACGTCAACAAAATGTTTTGTTTTTGCATTCAATAATTAAACAACGCGTTAGTATGTTAGTGGGTACATCAATAATACATTTTTTTTAAAGAATCATGAGACCGTGCGTGAGCACGACTCCATGATTCCCATCCCACCCCCTTACCCGGGCTCAGCACACTAAGTGCTATACACCGGTCTAACATGCCCCACCAACGAAAGACATGCAACCCAACATACACACCACACACAACATCCATGGAGACGCCGGAATTAACTTATTCAGAAAAATTTCCGGCGGGCAGAGGACTCGAACCTACTGCCGTTGAGAGTCTAGTTTCAAAGCCTTGGACTTTAACCACTAGACCACCCGCTGGCCCATAAATAATACATATACTATATAATAATTAAATTTTTTTGTTCGTGGAATATTCTAAAAAATACCACTCGTCAACTAAAAGTTATTTATAATTCTGTCTTTCATTGACGAACTCAATTGTGTTAAAGCATGGTAATATCACTCGTCCTTCGGACTCGTGATGTAGCCTAGCGACAAGACAATTTCGTGGCCAATGAAGAGACAGAATTATCGATAACTTTTAACTCACATGTATTGCTGTTGAAAACATGCTTTAGTGCAAACTATCTTCAGTTATACGTTCGGCAATCATAGTGACACGTAATTATCACTATTACACGTTTTGTATTAAAAAAAATAATTACCTTTCAATACAAATTTGTACCGTTTTTAAATTTTGTTAATAAAATTATGATTAAAGAGAATATATTTTAATGAAATATTATCTAGATAAAGTTTTCCAAAAACAGTCTGCGTTAAATTACAAACATTTTGTTTAATCCAGGCTGTCGGCAAAGATAATTGTAATAAAAAATTTCAAAGCTTCTGTTTCGTAATTATATGTAAATTCCGAGCAACGCTTTAATAACGACAGGAAGGTCAGCGTTCTTGTTAAAACTTTGATGGTCATTGTACAGGAAAAAACAGTAAAACAAGAGAAAATTAAAACCAACCTTATATAACTCAGTTGCTATAAAATTTGAAGGAAATTAGTTTAATTTTCTGCGCTGGCAAAATTAACGGGGTAGTTCAGTTTAACAAAAATTTAGCCAAATTATATAAGTTTGCGGTACAAAAAAGACATAAATATATTATTACTCGTTTTTTATTGCTGTTGATTGAAACATCCTTACAAACGATCACCGACATCTCTGACAAATTACATTTACTGTAAGGTCAGCTGTGATTGCCATTTAATAAGAATTAGGTCAACTTTTTATTTGAGTTACATATAAGATATATTATGCAATAAAATCCGTTAGCATATTCAGAGCTCACGAATGTAGTTGTTCAGAAAGCGTCTTTTTTAATTTTAATTTCTGTAGAAATATATTATATTACAATACTAGGCAGTATTTGGCGCTCTGTAATATTCCAAAATGCTCTATAATACTCGGTAATAATACTGTGTAATTTGCGGCAATATTTAAACAACATTACTCAGCAAAAAGGCGACAATACTTACATAATTTCGGCAATACTTGTACATTCTTCCTCCCCACACCGTCTGCAATACTTGTACATAACCTAGGCAGCACTAGGCAATGTTTGGCATTCTACAATGACATACTCGTCTATACTCTGTGAATTTCGGCAATATTCAACACTATTTAGACGAAATTACTCAGCAATAAGTCGGCAATACCGGTAATAATTACATAATTTCCGCAATACTCATACAATTTTGTGGTAGTGGGAGACCACTCCCCGCACTGTCTGCAATACTTGTATATAATGTATGCAATACTAGGCTATGTTTGACACTGCAATGAAATACTCGGCTATACTCGGCAATATTTAGACACAATTTCTCAGCAATAAGTCGGCAACAAATTATACAATTTTGAACAATGGTGTACAATTTTGAGGTAGCAGGATTCCCTTAAAAAAACGCTGCCACATTTTTTTCCAATTTGTTCTAGGACAAAAACAGATTTATTTATATTAAAAAAAAAATAATTAACAACTTCAACAGGTGTATCTCTGTTTTAGCCTTATACGTCATTATTAAAGTAAACTAAAAGTAAACAGTTGTTGCTATAGAAACAATAAAACTTGATGATTTGATCTTGGTTATTTATTTATTTTATTTTTGTTTGTCTCTTTTCACTGAAAACATTCGAACTAAATGAAAATGCTGAAAGCAAGGAAACCCCAATTTAGATGCACTAATTACAATAACAGTGAATCTGTCTTTTAATTTTAATTTCTGTCGAAATAAATTAGATACATTAATGGTGTACACTAACTTAACGTCAATTAAAACCTACATGAAGTAGACTTGAAATCCATTTTAATTGAAGTTCGTAATATTTTTACGTCAGAGTATTGTGTGACGCAAAATTATGATTACATATTTAGCAGTGTTTATTTAGAATTCAATTCTTATCTAAAGAAATACGTCATTAATAAACCAACTGCACCTTTTGGACGTCAATGTTTTCATAAAATATTTAAGGCAGAAAGTACTAACTAGTATACTATAACTGTTAATTATAGTTCCCAGTAAAATGACGCTTATAGTTATTTTATTTGGGCATTGTTTATGGAATGGCATTACAATTTTCGCTATTATGTCAATTTTATCTACTACTTTTTGCTTGAAATTTGATGCATTAATAATTAATTGGTAAGGATAACCAGCATCTACTTACTGCTTCATATTTTTTAAATATTTTCCTCGCAGATTTTAAGTTATTAATTAATTCGCTAGACATTTTAAAGACACTTCAAAATAAAATAGACGAAACAATTAATCAAGGGTACTTTAAAACAAATAAGCCAGGTCGGTATAGCGACGAGCAAGGTAAAAGTGAACGAAGCTCGTAATTGTGATTTAAATGAGAATTGAGACTTTGCACTCTGCGAGCAAAAGGGTTCAATAACACCCTTGACGTTTAAAATTTTATGTGAATGTATACTTCTTCATCGATACAAGAAATTCTGTAGGTAGCTTATCCAATCTGTTTCAAAGTCAACATAACCTTGGTTTTTAACTGTACTATTATTCATCTGATCCTCTGGCTCTCCACATAATATAAGGATTTTGAGGGACGAAAGAAAGCCTGTAAAAACATAAATCCCAATAGACAATAATATGGTCATTGCCATTTTGTTTGCTTGCTTGTCACCAAATAATCGTATATCTCCGCGTAACAGTAATCAGCGTGATAGAAGCGCCATTTCGGCGCTAAATTGAGTTTACAAAAGACAACCCAAAAACTTCTAAAAGGTTTCCGAACTTGTAGTATTAGATTTGAAAGCAAGTGTCCTAGAACTGTAATGGAATTTCGGTGACGAAACAGTTTCTGGCT